>OZ005662.1:216974115-217644615 GCA_963930645.1 Salticus scenicus
GTTTCCTAGCCCGTATAGATTCAAAGGAAACCACAGAAACCACCAAACGGTTAGACCAATTAGCCCTACCGATATACAACCCGGTACTTCAAGTTTAAATCAGCTTCTAAAGCATAATTTCTCAGCCACAGGTGGAACCAGGATACATTAAAATTTGATTTTAGGACCTTGAATAAGTCCTCGCTGTTTTCAAACGTTTCGAAATTGTTGTGTCATCTACTCGTAATGATTTTGCAAGTTCAATCAGCTTCTGACGTGGGTCTTCATTAATTTAATTCCTCCAATTCTTCGTTTTCAAACTTTTTCGGTGCGCCCGAGCGTTCGCTATCTCCAAGATCCAAATCACTATTTTTGTAGCGTCGAAACCAGTGTCTGCATGTCACTTTTGACAGAGCATGCTCAACTTAAGTCTCAACAAGAATTCTGTCTGCTTCAGTTGCATGTTTCTTTTGAATGAAATAGCGCAATCAAATTCCTCGTAAGTACTCTTTACTTGGCAGAAAGCTTAACATTTTTAGAAAAAAAAAAAAAAAAAAAAACGTATTTACACTGTGGGGAATTGGAACAAACTGAAGTTCAAACTTACCCACAGTACTTCCTTATAGATGCGGTACCATCTTAAGTTACATGTAGAGGAGAGTGGAGTTGAATGGGACGCAGGATGAATGGGACAATAACTAGATTTTTATGTTTTGCAAGCATCAGAAACTTGACATTTTTTCTGATATATGGCAGCACTGAGATCATTCATCAAGTGTAGTTTCAGAATTGTGCTATCCATACAAGGGCAGAAAAAAATTGAAGTGTCTTTTTCAGCTGGTAAAGTAAGTTTTTGCTGATTCAATTAGGTAGTAGTTAAGAACATAAACTATTTGCTTAAAGTTAATATAACTCTTATATGGTGAAAAGGCATAATCTTTTATGGTGTTTATGATATTCAAGAAGAATATTGACAATTGTTCATTAAGCCTGTTTTATATGATCATGTGATGGCTGGGATGAATGGGACATTCCCCACTATGTACTGATTTAAAATTTTGCACAAGAATTATATTAAAAGGTAATTAGCCACATTGATTATCAGGATTCTTAATTTTGTGGACTTAAGAAAAAAAAATTGAAATTAATTTTTCTGATTTTTGTTTATAATAATTATGATTAAAAAAATTATAAGTTAGAATATTCAATACAACTTAAATCAATCATTAAAAATAAATAAACTGATAATAACTTGATTAAAATCACAATTTCAATCAAGCTAATTAAATAAATCCTGGTGATTATTAATGTAATACAGAATAGAATGCTGATTTTCCCGATCAGTCGGAAACAAAAATTTATCTGGATAATTTGTACTATATTATAATGATTTATCTCTTTCTAGTGTGTTATTTATTTATTTATTTTTAGATTAGGTCTTATGAAATTTAATTACCTAAGCCTAGAGCACTAGGAACTGTGCGAACCAAAACTCTTTTGCTTTTTGATGTTAATTTGAGTCAATACAGCAGTTTATGTTAATTTCAGAAAATTCATAGTGTGTAATAAAATCACATAAACCGATTTAACGTTAAAAATTTATTTACTTTCCATTTTGTTTTCTTTTCTTTGTTAATTCCAGTCCTGTCCCATTTATGCCCAATCATGTCCCATTCATCCCCATAGGTGGGGATGAATGGGACAATGCACATGCTTGTAAAAAATAATTATTATTAATTAAAACTGATAACTTTTTTTTTGAAGTTAGTATGTTTATTTGTAACTGATTACTGAAGTTTACTTATGAGCCATGTTACAAAATTCTGAATTACATATGGCCAACGTTATCAATAAAAACATGAAAAATGTCCCATTCATCCCCACTCTTCCCTACGTTATCCTGGCAATGCCATCTGTTAAGACACATCGAGAACTTATTCAAGATTCTAATATGCATCAAATGGAAATTTTAACCTGGACAGAAAGACAGTTTGATTAATTTTTTTTTTTACTATAAAATAATTGTTATTTACTTTGGCAATATTCGTTTTACACAAATATATATACACTCACATACGCAGAGCTCGTGAAATACTATCGCTTGGTTGCCACTGACGACCAATATATTTAAACTGACCACTATATTTTCAACGAAAACTTAGCATTTTTAAAATTTTTAATATTTTAGTGAAAAATTTGGGCCTGGAATCGAATGCCGAAACCTGTGCTAAACAGCAGTGTAGTTCATATCAATTTGTGTAAGAAACAAGTAAAAGGAAAAGAGCGACTCATGGTTATCTGTGCATGTTTCACGACTCGTCATGTTGAATTGAAACACAGTGTTGAATCAATATACCAATAGGAAATTTACACCACGTTCCAATGTGCATGTTTAACAACCTGGTGTTAAATCGTCAGTTTACACCACTCTCGATCGCTCGCTTTGCGACCCGGTACTGACGGCCGTATTCACCATCAACTTCAACTCCCGGTTCAACTCAAAAACTTGAAAAGCATCTAAAGGCAGGGTACAGCTTTCCAGCAAAATTTGGCCCGCTGTTTCTGCCATCTAGCGTCGAGGATTTCATATAATCTTTTATTGGTTTCTTTCACCTAAAATGTCTGAAAATAACTATACCGATAGATGGCAGCAACAGCAAAATTTGCTGGAAATTTGCACCCTTACCTTTGCCTTTATACGCTTTTCAGATTTTCATGTTCAACCGGGAGTTGAAGTTATTGGTGAATAACTGCATAGGTCGTTGTGCCGGTGTAATGATGTGTATATGTCAACGGTGCATCAGTTTAGAGGAAATAATAAAACTGGTTTGAGGATGTTAAATTTAAACAGGTGTTTTTTGATGTATATTGCAGTACTAGTTAATATCTGTTTTTTATACACATAATTTTAATTTCTATTACTCAAGTAAATTTTAAAATTGAAAAATAAATAAATAAATAAAGACAGGGGGATATTTTTTACTGGGTATCAAAATTTTTTCCTGGTGACCAGTTTCTTTCAAATTTTTGGAATTCCTGCACATACGTTTTAGTGTATTCTTAAAAAAAAAAAAAAAAAAAAAAAAAAAAAAAAACTTGTAGAAAACCTATTTCCAACAAAAAATATCCACTGTTTACTTGTGCTCAATCTCGAGCGCATATTTTATTTCCGATAGATTTATGGTACACTTTCATTTGGCAAACATAAATCATTTCTTTTGTGATAACTGAAAAATGGTCTCAATAAAGTACGAAGGAAAAGGAAGAGCATGAAAAATAGGAAATGAAAGAGGCTATTTAACTTATTACTAGTATAATGAAAAAAGGAGAATGAAATTAAAAAAAATAAAAATACTCCAAGTTTTACCTTTTAATATAATTTTTAATACCGTCAAACCTGGTTAATGTGAATCTTAAGCGGGGATAAGAAATTGTTCATGTTATAGGTAGTTCATGATATCAGTAACTAACTTTCATATAATTAAACTAATCTTAATTTTGACGGAGATTGTGGAAACAGTTCATGTTAAAAGTAATTCACGTTAACAAGGTTCGACTGTATAAAATTGCGATGTCTCCGTGAAAAGGTTTTTCTACATCCTACTGAATTATGAATAAATTAACGGTCAAAAGTGCGCTGGTTGTTATATGCATGTATAATGCGTGCATATAAAATAAAATTGAAATAAGAGTGTAATATATTTATGTAATATATGTGTTTTCAATAAATTTTAGCATAATGATGATGAATAGCTTGAAGGCTGATTAAATTGATGATTAAATAAATTTTAGCATGTATATATTAAAATTTATAAAAGTAATTTATGGTGTATGTTATAAAATCTTTAAAAGCTTATAAAAAGTTTTCCGAAATTCGACTGGCAGATTCAGGAAAGGGGGGGGGGGCAGCATCAAGAGGATGAATATTTACCATAAAATATAGAGTTGCAAACAACTGTGAGAAGGTGAAAATTGCGAAAAACCAAGAAGGTGGATTCAACGCGCGGGAACTCGTTGAATGGCCTCCGTGTTCGCCGGATCTCAATTCGTGTGAATTTTCCTACTGGTCATTTTATATCACTTTTTTATGGGATGCGTGTGGATACATTGGAGGATCTCATAGCACAGATTGTCGTCGACGTGGTAGACATATAAAGCATACGTAACATCTTCAAGCGCGTCCGGGAATCGTTTTTACGTTGTTATAGACTGTGCAATGATGTCACTGGGCGCCACTTCCAACAATTCTTGTAATAATTAATTAAATAATCTTTTTGTAGTTAGTATTGTATTTTTGTCGGTCCAGCATAACGTTGGAAACTGCACGTGTTTTTTGAGATTTTCAACCTGTCAACATGATTTGCGACCCCATGTTTTATGGTAAGATTTCCTCCTCTTGATGTCTTTTGTCGCCCCTTTAAATACGTCGGTCGAATTTTGGAATACAGTTTATGTAATTTCACACATACACTATAGTTTGGCGTAATATAGCTATTATATATATATATCGAAATCTTGCTATAATTGTTTTGCTTAATGCAGAATGTAAGGTCCGTGATGAGGTGTTCTTTACCATTTAAACATTTATTTAAAATTTTCATATATATTTTATCTCTATTTATTTTTGTTATTAAACTTTTCGTTATGGGTGGACAATCCTTTTTGTCACCATTTTGATTTTTGTTCTTTTACTTATCAGCAAATGTGTACGTGGGTATTTCCAGTTTATTATGGCATGAATATTGTGGATTTTAAATATTTCTGGTTATATATATATATATATATATATATATATATACTTTGGTATTTTATATTATACTAGTTAATACCCGTCAAAATTTGACGGATCATGTGTAACTTAAATCTTTTCACGTTATAAAGTTTTAAACATTCCTGTTTTAATATTTCGAATTGCTTTTAACCAGTTTAGAACCCCCTGCTGTAATCAATTATTTTTTTGGTTGGAGGGGAAGGGGGAATAAATTTCATGATATTTCAATGTACAAAATTTAAGCGTGCTCCATATAATAAAAATAAAATCCCAATATTTTTCCTAATTTTACTCTAAATATGAACAAAAGAATTTGAGGAGTAATTAAAAGAAAGAATTTCTAAAATATGGTAAAAATGGTGAAAGAAAGCACACATCAATACCTTTCATGCATATATTTTTAAGTTGATCGCTAATTTTTATCTCAACGTACTTTTCTACAAACAGCATAAGACAAAGATCATGACTCGAAAAATATTTATTTGACAAAACGGTGTTAAGCGCAAATCTTTTAAATACTAATTAATAAAACAATAATTTTAGGAATATATATGTTTCATATGGTAACAGATAGCGCCACAGTATAAAATCCTGAAATACCTTCCTGTGTAAGGAAATTTTCGGCGAAAATGCACATGACGGTAACCGAAAAGAATTAGTTTATTTTACTATACTGCCTTGGAAAGTATGAATCAATGAATAATCTTGTGAATTATTTTTATGATTGAGCTTTAATAAGGCGTCTGCCATAGACATATGAAATATTAATGTCGTCTGCTCGATCTCTATCATCGGTATTCGTATTGCACTGCGTAAAGAGAAAGGAATATTCCCGTTCCGAATTGGTTCAAAAGTTTTTCGCGCATGCCCAGATCGTACAATTTTGGTCTTACAGAAAATGCTTTGTGTTTTAATATTATAGATATTTCTCTTACATTCTACAATCTTTGTTACATACATTATGTGTGTATATGTATATATGTGTGTGTGTATTAAAATGTGTGTTTGTATATTAAAACATGTATACGTTAAATTATATTTAATATTTGACTCGCTAAAATACGCCTGAATAACATATATGTCAGTTTCAATTCATTGGAAGAATACTTACGAAATGAGAGCTCAGATATGGGCAAACAATTTGAACTCATGAATACTTTTTAATTTTGTTGGAAAATGTTTAGAACAATAGTAATAATATAATTTTTATTTTGAAAGAATTTCTTTTACATGTATATATATATACATATATATTTCTTCCTATTTTTAAAAAAAAGAAAAGAAAAAATCGTTAGAAAACCTTTTTACACCAAAAATAACCACCGGTTATTGGTGTTCACTAGACAGCATATTCTCTTTCCGGTAGATTTATGATGCACTTTCATTTGGCAAACGGACCATAAATCTTCTCTTTTATGATAACTGAAAAATGGTCTCCAATAAAGTGCGAAGCAAAAGAAATAGTGTAAAAAAAGAGGATATGAAAAAACATATTTCATGTATTATAATGAAAAGGGAGAATGAAATAAAAGTAATTTAAAATATAAAAAATTTCGAAATTGAATGTAATTTTTACTATATTTAACTTATTTACTTGTGGATTAAAAAAAAAAAAAAAATTGAAAATAACACTTATTATGTATTTCCATCTTCTTCTATTGTCAATAGAAGAAGGTATTGCGGAGCTGCCAACATTTTTAACTTTTAAATCAGAATTGACACCAGTATTTTTAAATGAAATATGTTATATATATTTTCGACGATTAATATTACCAAAAACAGCTTTATAAATTTTTTTCAGTTTGAAGTCTCCCTTGAAAAACGGGAGACTTGGCACCTACGGTATTGGTTTCGAAAAAAATTTTAGACTTTTCGGTTTTCACGTTTTGAGAAGTCCGATTTGAACATTTTTAGAAAATGCCTCCATGTGTGTATGTGTGACGAAAATTTTGTAGCAGCTGTATCTCAGGACCAGTTGAATAAAGTTTCGTATAGATTTATACATAACTGCAACTTGACATAAATTACTGCGTACCAAGAGTGCAGAGGCTAGCATACCACAAATAATTTAAATCCATAAGCGGTAATGTATAAGAAATTTCATTTGTGTTCCTGTAAAATAAATATACGTGCATTCATTAGTCTTTTAAACTCCAGGTCCCCAGAGCAGAACCTTTTAAAAATTGTCTTCAAACTTGAGGACTCCGTTATAGAAACGATTTGCAAATTACTTTCCTTTGAATATCATAAAGACAAAAAAAAAAGTCATCAAAATTTTATTTATTCTATTAAGAAATTACAAATAAAATCTGATCAGAAAAGTTTTTGTTTTATTTTATTTATTTAATTATTTTTTTACATGTAACAGTAAAAAATATATAAATAAATAAATAAATAAAACTGTTACTATTTGTTTAACCCTACAAGGCTCAATTTTTTTTTTAGTGCGCGACAAAAATATATAGGTTGTAATTAGTGACACAATTCAAATTAGGTCTCGGAAGAGTTTCATACGATTACCGCCCCCCTTAACCCCCCGTTTCATTAATGCACCTACATTTATATAGAATTTAATTCTGTTATTAAAAAATAATTTTGTTTTTAAAAAATAATTTATTAAAATTATAATTTAAAAAAATTATCTTTCATGATAATACAGACAATTTTCATATTAGAGAAGTAGTATAACACTAAATATATATATAAAAAAAGTTGAATTTATTCTCAATATTACACACACACACAAAAAAAAAAAAACATTTTTTTTTGTTTGTTAAAAATGAAAAAAAATCGATAACTTCATTTTAAATTATCGCAGATCAATGGTTCAACCATTCGTTTTAAAGGTACTGGCGAGCTCTTTTTAAAGATACCCATCATGAAAATTTACTCCACTCGAGGGGGGAGTTCCCCCCCAGGGGGAAGGCGAGGCTCCTACATACACAATTTTTTTTTCCACAGTTGACTATCTCTATTACAAAAAATATATATTCGTTTCATTTGGTTTAGTGCAGTCTATAGATGTTAAACTTTACTTACGTGAAATTTCCCCCATAGACTGTAATGCATTTTAATACTTTTGAGTATCCCTGTACATGAACCATTTGCTTCATCTCAACGAAAAGCTTACTGTAGCATTCCTATATGTTACACATTTAGAATACCGAGTTTGGAATTTCTGCTGCTATTTGTTCTTGAGATATGCTGATAAATTTTGTTCTATTTTGACATTCTCAAACCGTATGACACTTAAAACTGTTATTCTTACATTTTGCAAATGTTTTTTCGGCAAAATTTCACAGATGACAGAATGATTAACCGTTCATTTTCCACTCTTTGGCCGGTCAGTTCTCCAGATCTTAGTCCGTGTGAATTTTGGTCATGGGTTCATTTAAAGAGTTTGGTTTAACATAGCATTGTTGTAATTTTGGCTGACTTGAAGGACCGCATAACGTTGCTTGTGTCAGATCAATGGGATCAGCTGTTGAATACAGCGTTCATCGGCTGCAGATTTTACAACTTAATAAAGGAATCAATATTGAAAAATATGTTTTGCACCGCTAACCAGTCTCTACAAATAACACAAAAACATCTGTAATTAGAAATAAAGATATTTGTACTGAAATTTGTACTTTGTTTGTATTTTAATGTATGCTTTCCCCCAGCGGAATACAGTAACTGCCGCTTAATAAATTCACTGGTTAATGAAATCTGCCGCTTAATGTGATCAAATTGCTGGAAACGGAATAAAATTAATACAAACTACTTTTAAAACCGCCGCTTAATAAAATCAGTATCGCCGGTTATTAAACTAAAAAAAATATTTATCCACGTTAAACTGATTTTTACTTTCCGAACACTATAGTGAGGAAAGTATTGTAATCTTGTCAAAAATCCGAATTTGAGATTTCGATGTTTCTATACGTTTCGAGTTCCCTGAGTCTGTTTTCACTATTTTTACGATGATATATGTATGTGTGTGTGTATGTGTGTGTGTATGTATGTGTGTGTGTATGTATGTGTGTGTGTATGTGTGTGAGTGAACACGCTAGCGTCTAAACGCTTTGCTCGAATGAGCTGTAAGTTGGTACGCATGTTGAAAGTCACCGTAGCACGAACCCTATTGATTTTGATGAACCTAGCACTTATAGTTTTTTTACAGGGACACAAAGAAAAATTCTTTATCACTATGGCCTATGGGACCAAAATCTTAAAAGTGCGATAGCATCTAAACGCTTTATTCAATTGAGCAAAACATTTATACACATATTATAGGTCATAGATACTCAATCTGTATAGATTTTGGAGAATCTAGCACTTATAGGTTTTTTACAGGGACACAAAGAAAAATTCTTTACCATTATGGCCTATGGGACCAAATTTTTAAAAGTGCGATAGCATCTAAACGCCTTATTCAATTGATCTGAAAATTTATATGAATATTATAAATCACTGTTGCACTAACCATAAGCAATTTGAGGAATCTAGCATTTATAGGTTTTTACAGGGACACAACGAAAAATTCTTCATCATTATGATCTATGGGCTCAAAGTTCAATAGCATTAAATAAAACATCGTGTAATATATGGAGAAAAATACTCAAACACTCTATTATGGTTTTCTCTCTTTTGTTTGTTTAACAACTCCTCTTTCTTTACTTTATCTACAAAACTGTTAATTACTTAATGTTCGGAAAGTCGAGTGGAGTCACTCCAGATTTTTCATTTTTGAAACAAGAAAGAAAATAAAGCACAGCAATCCCTCTGTTATCTCTCTTTGTGGAAAATTTTACACTTGCAGCATAGTCACAAATTAAACGCGCCCCATCATTTTCAAGAAACATATATTCTTTAAAGCGCGGTAATAAGTTATAAATTTAATTTGATTCTTAGGCTATGTACATACATTTTAATTTATAATTATTAAAAGACAATTTCTAGTTCTTAGTTTGAAATAACTAACAAGCAATATGTTTAAATGAATAGATTTTGAATTTAAAAGAAAAGCGGGAATTTTTGGCAAGATAATGATGATTTACCTGAAAGGAAGTCGCTTCGGATCTTCAAGCATGTTTAAATCACTTATTTTGAAGGAAAAAATAATTAATATTGTTTATTAATTCCCTCATTTGTTACTTTTTGAAATTTCTGAGAAGTAATACATTTTTCTTGAGTGCAAGGAATATTCGCCGGATATAAAAATCAGCCGCTTAATAAATTCACTTTGGCTCAGAACGAACGTGATTTTAATAAGCAGCGGATACTGTATATTTTATTTTATTTATTTACTTATTTATATTACATAATCCTTGAGAGCATCCTTTGAGTTGTCTACATACAAATTTTCGACTCAATAATCTGTGCTTTATTTACAGCTGCAGCGAGCGCTGAATAAACCAAGTTTTATTATTGGCAATCTGTATATATTGTTCATTGTTCATACCACAATCATCTATAAAATGTGTTCCAAATTTGAACTCTATCAGTATGTTAGTATACGTGCACACCCATATATAAATCCCGTCAAAAATAACAAAAATGAAATCAAGAACTTCAAGACGTCGAGATATAACAAAATCAATGCTATTTACTTTTTTCCTGATTATAATAATTATGATAAATGTTTAGAAATTAAATATGTATTCCTAATATATTCATTATATTTTGTTTTCTTTTGTCCGAGATAATTTATATGATAATTATTTCGTTCCACTCATGGATATGAAATAATTCCTAATGTCTGTAAGCTTTTTTCAGTATTATTTCACAAACGGATTATCCGTTTTCTTTTTATGTCAATAGAAATATAATTGCTCTGAAATATGAAACGCTAAAGACGACATGTCTCTCTTCAGTTAGCAAAAGAATGTGAGTAAATCAATATTAATGCCCTGAAGATGTATGTAAGACTAGGATGTTATTAGTACATTTCTCGATTTACTTTCTGTTTTTTTCTTAGTATTTTTATTTTTCTACCCATTAAGCAGTAGGGTAGGTGTTCCAGTGATCCGCATGCTTCAGTAATTGACATCTATCCCGAAAAAATTAATAAATAAGAAAAATAAGAAAATCATATGTTTTACATATAAGAATTTTCACATTTTATGTCAAACACTGGAGCATAGGGTGCTAATAACTGGTAAAATGAATCACTAGCAGTGTCAAACACTGGAACATAGAGTACCAATTACTGATAAAAAGAAAAAACTGGCAGTGTCAATTACTGGAACATTGAGTGGGGTGTCAAATAAAAATTCATTAAAAAAAAAATGTTATCAAATGTATATATTTTAACATATATGTGGTTCTGGATGTCTTTCATACCATACGTACTAACTTAAGATTTCAAAAAATATTTTCTGATGACTAGAACATTAAAAACACCAGAGATTGCTTTAAAAGTGTCAATCACTGGTGCACTTACCCTGTATAAAATATTAATTTTGGGTCAGTGTTTCGAAATTGAGTTTTTGTTTTATGTACACGTTTTGAGGTCCACCGAATCTGAAAATCAGGTTTTTATCGGTACGTGAGTATGTCTGTGTGCCTGTCTTTTTGTTTGTTAACAACATAACTTAAAAATAAATATTGGCAGGATGTTCAAACTCGGTATTCTACATCTAAATCATAGAAGGATGTTTTTCGAAACTTTTTATTGAAATTCGACAAATGACTCGTGTGCAGAAGCACACAAAAGAATTAAAATACTAGGTTTATGAGAGAAATTTCTCGTGAGTACAGCTTTACTTACCGGGTGATTCAAAAGCCACAGGAAAAAAATATATGTATATATATATATATTATTCAAAAAGTACTGACTGCAGCACTATGCGGTTTTCACTAAAATGTACAGAAAAAATACAGGAATTTTTTTATATATATAAGAAAAAAATATTAGTTATATTTTCACTGACATATCACGCTGTATTCATATTATCATGCCACATTTTAAAAAAGTTACGCCTGACCAAAGATACGCCTGACTTTCCGATTGCGTAATGCCTGATGGTCATTATAATGAATGATGGACGTCACATTGAATATTTATAGTCCTAACTAAGGCTTCTATACATACGAGCTGGCGCATCAGGCATTTTGTTGCCTTAGGATGGCCACATGTACCCAGCGCGTTTCTCTGATAAACAAACGACAAACATTTTTTTTATCGTCTTACGTTACTTTAGAGTAACTTGTTTTATTATATTTCATAATTTTAGCTAAGTAAACTATGACATGGAAGTTTGTTTAGCGATAAACTGCTATAATCATTCAAGAAGTGAATATAAAGTGTTCAAAGACCTCTTATTACTGTGTATTTGAGTTTTGGCGACATTTTGTAAAAGAACACAGAAATCGCTCTAACAACACATCTTACCCCAGTACATCCAAAGGATATCCTCAGAATAAAATGACATCCTGAGAATGTACTGTGAAAAAAATATGTTTTTAGGGATATTATTGTTGCTCATTGCTCTCATCTCGACCGGATTGGCTTCAGAACAAGATTTCTTAAAATCATTAGGGAAGTGATAAGGACGCCAAGCGGGAATGCTGTTCTCTTCGGAGGCAAAAAAATGGCGGTGATGCGCCGGCCTATTATTTTATTTAAGGGGCTCTAGTCTTAGCTATGTTGTTGCAGGTACTGCACCACTGTAAAAAAGTAATTTTATAATTAAAGCGTCACCTGGTGAAGGATATTTAAACAGATTTTTAAATAAATCATTTGTTTAAAAAAAAAAAAAAAAAAAAAAAAAAAATCCCGTTTTTCTGTGCATTTTAGTGAAAACCGCACAGTGCTACGTTCTTATACTTTTTAAATGATAAACTTTTTATTTTTTCTGTGATTTTGGATCACCCTGTATTTAAACCGCTCTAAATTAAATGAAATGAACATAGAATAAACTCCCGATCAACCGCGAAATTGAGTGGCACGGGTACCTCGTGTAAGGCAAATCGCTGATAAACCGTGAAAAGGCTGAAAACGATGTGCAAATGAAATTACTAATCATATTCTAGCTCAAAAACTTGATTGTAGTGCATATGAAACATAATACAGACAGTGAAAAATATTCACAGTATAGAAAAAATATTTGTATTTTATGTTCTAAAGGTTGTAAAAATAATAAATAAAAAAGTAAGGAGTTGTATTGAAAGTACATTGTGTAAGCTAATTTATGCATTATGTTAAATAGTATCGTAGGCACAACGTACTGTATAACACAAAAATAAATAAATAAAACAAAAAAAAAAAAAAAAAAAAAAAAAAAAAATACAGCTTATTTAAATATATTTACTTATATATTTAAAAAATACCTAACATATTTAAAAAAAAAAAAAAAAAGAAAAAAATATATAATTTTTTTTTTTTTTTTTTGTTTCTTCATAAGAAAACGCCTTTTCTTTGTCCTGCTCCTTCTTGATCTCGCCCTGCGCCTGCGAATAATCCGCTGCTTGCTTAATATGCTGGCGGATAATTGATAGTTTGCTGTATATGTTTTACATGCACTAAAGCATATTTTGCTTGGAATATGGGACAAAAACCTTTCACCATTTATTTACAGGGTTATAAGAATTTAATTGGTTGACCATAAATAGATCTCCTCCCGAGAAAATTTTATAACACACAAAGCCGTTTAAACGTAATTTTGTAATTCTGTTTACAGGGTTGAACAGATGAATTCACATATATTAGTACTATACACGGAAATTACTCGAAGTGCATTTCAAGTATTATTATGTGTTTTTTATACTGTGCTAAATTACAGCATGCGTTTTTTATATAATTTATAGAGAATAAAAAGAACTATACAGGATTAAACGAATACATTCTTTTCTTTTGTTTTTAATTTAAGGAAATGTTGTATTACATTTTACCAAGTACAGGAAAACTGGTTAAGAATGATAATTAGTTTCTTATAATTATTTCTTATTACCCATATGGTCGAGAAATTGCAACAAGTCCAATATTTAAAGCTGATATTTTGATTTAATTATGGGGCCGTGGTAGCCCAGTCGGTAGAGCGCCGGGCTCGTAATTGGAAGATTGCGGGTTCGGTACTCGAGTCGGCCAAAGACCGCCGTGTACACTAATGGTGGCTGGTGCCCGTAAAATCTGTCGGTGGCTGCAGTGTCGTGCATGTTCCCATCAAAAATTATACCTCTGGGGGTCACCGAAGCGGGAGAGCCATCCCTTCCGAAGGGGATCAAAATTGTTATGGCATGTCTCCGGACCACCTCTAGGAGTGTGTCCCAGACCGTCGCTAGTTGCTCATTGCGCAGCACTAGTGCGACGTAAAAACCCATCCATCCTTGATTTAATTATGAGTTTTAAATACGAAAATAAAGATTTTAGCGGTTGAACAGTGTTTTATTATCAGGAAAATTTAAAAATAAATAATTGTAGGAAGTGGAATTTTGGTAGTCTGATGATCACTTGAAGTTACCGCTTAAAAAAGTTTGGTTAAGATTGTTAAGTTTTAAAGTACAGTGTTGGTGAAAGTTGTTTATTAATTTTGAATATGTATTTTTTAAATTCAAAAACAGCTTTAAAGTCTTTAAAGAGGTGGGTTACTATAAAGATGTAGGTTCAAATAATCGGTTGAGCCCCTTCATATAGAAATATATGTAAAATAAAACTGCTTCTAAACCTATTTTGAATTGTTTTTAAAACTACCCTCATATACAGAATTCGTTATTGTACCTCTTCTTTTGTTATATGTCTCTATTATAGTGAAATGCAGGATAATAGAAAGTCGTGTGTGAGTGAAACACCGAAATATTTTTCTTTTCTTAATTGAAATTAATTTGAAAATTTTATACATAATACACACACACACACACACACACACACACACACACACATATATATATACATATATATATATTTTCTAGTTCAGCTTGAAGTACACTCTGTAACAAAAGTGTCCGAACAGTAGCAAAAATTCCTACGTAAAAAAAGTACACTTCATACGGTTTTGTTAAATACATCCTTATCGAATCTTGTTCTTACACTGACTAAAAACAGGATTCGACAAGGATTTATTTTACAAAACCGTATGAAATGTACTTTTTTTACACAGGAATTTTTGCTAATGTTCGGACAGTTTTGTTACCGACTGTACATTATATCCGATCTATTTGCAGCAATCCGCAATGTCTGCAGGTTTTGTCTGTACAATTTCAAATGTTCTTATTTATGTATTCACAAATGAGCATTATTTTGTTTCAATGTAAGTAAAGAAATAACTGCAATAAAATATGAGATAATAAAGACTATATGCCTCTGAAACGTTAGTAGAAGAATATTTGCAAATCAAAATTAATGACGCATAGAAATTACAGATACGAGAATGATATAGAATGTTAGTTAGAAATTGGTTATCTAAATAAATGTACATAAAACAAAATTGTTATTATCTTTATCTACTGTATGTTATTAACACTACTCCATCTACAGGATACTTTTTTTTACTTCTTTCTTTATTAGATAGAAGGAAATACTAGATTCGTAAAAATTTTGAATTTTCGGTATTCGATGGATTTACACTTCTTGAGAAGTCCACCACCACGATTTGATAATTTTTAGAATATATCTGTCTGTGTGTGTGTGACAGAAATTTTGAGAAAACTATAGCTTGAGAACTAATGCACAAAATTATATATAAGTTAATATTTAGTTTCATATTAATATAAATTGGTGCCTGTCAACATTAGGTGCAAAACACCCAACAGTTGGCCCTGCTATTCAGCTATTTCTCTCATTTTGAGGAAGGCTGTACCTCAGCTTCTATTGTGAATAATTGTACAAAAGTTAATGTGTTAAAGGGCCTTTATGTATCACTAATGCTGTTATTACATGGTATTCCTTGAAGCGGCAAAAATTGCCGCAACAAAGGGCCATCGCGCCTCCCTCCTTCACGACATAATGCTATGGTTGCTATAGTCTCTACAGCATGAAGAGGAAGGAGGAGAAGAGACGTAAATGTCAATCAAACCGAGACGTCATTTTCAGACCATTTCATTGGCTGCTAGAAGCGACATCGCTTGCTTTCGGGCGATAAAATTGCTGCAACAGAAAAAAGTTGCTTGTTTCGAGCAACACATTGGGAAACCATAGCGTAGTACTGTATCGCCGGTAGATTCAAGCAACTTTTGACGCTCGTGTAATAGGAACATAAGTTGATTAAATTTGAGTGCATATGAGCCGGTAGATTCCGATGCTATTTCCAGTTTTCTTTATGAATGGAAAGGCTATCAGTAGTCTCGCTTATCCCAAGTAATGTGGACAGAGAGTACCTCGGCTATTCGAAAACTCGGATACCACGGGCTGTTGTAAATCGCCGGAGAAACGTACGACAAAGTTTAAAATGGATATAAACGAGGTCAATGAAGTAAAATAATATATATATTACATATTTGAATGTAGTCAGTTAAAAATGCAATACAATTCATTCATATATAAATTATAAAATACAGTGATGTACTATAGTAAAATTTCTCAAAGTTATCTACACCATTTGTGAAAAGCCACGTCTTCACCGGGGCGTGGCCTTTTCGGGACTACCTCGATTAACCTGAGTTAGTCGAGGCTCGGATAACCGGGGCTCTACTGTATTTCTACTTCTATGGAATATCAATGCAGGAATCTTGATATGTGATATAACCATTATGAAAATGAATGCTTAATTAATTTGTGTGTATATCAGCTATCTAGTGGCGTTGGTATTAGTACTCACATTCTATGATTTTCCACACGGCTAAATCTCAGTTTTTATTGCTTTAACCCTTTGTATCCCACCGGGACTTTAAAGTCTCATAAAAAAAATCCTCAGTATAGCCTAAATTTAATACAGGATTTCATTGGAACTATAGTTTAAACATTAGTTCCTATAGTTTAAGCTTTCCCTATAGTTAAGCTATATTTTAAGCTAAATTTAATATTTTCGCGACCGCTGACGTAGATTCACGTCGTTTGAAAATCTGTAACTCCAACAGTGGGCGATTCATTCGCAATTTGTATGCTATTTATTTCTTAAATATATAACCAATATTCACATTTTTACAATGAAATATACTATGGATACAAATACTTTGATTAGAAAGAATATAATTATAATGCATATCCATTTCTAATATAAATGTGAATACAGAAAATTTTGTTCTGAAATATTGTAATATGGGAGAATAACACCTACAGGCGGACCTTACTGTAAGAAATTCAAAATCATGCAGTTGCGAAAGAGTTAATATGAGAAGATTCTCATGCATAAAGAAATATAATAAAAAAGTTTCAAACCATTTTTCCAAAAATAAAATAATTTGGGATATAAAGGGTTTAATTACACAAAACTACATATGTAAAATCTTTCACGAGAAAAGTTTATATTTTTTTACATGTTGATCTATATGTGGCATTATTATATAGAATAATATGGAATGTGATGGGCGTAACATACTAGTTTATTCATGTATTATCCTTTGACGTAATATTTTTTTCGATTTAAATTGCACTTGGAAATAACTGAATAGATTACTGCGTAATTTATAAAGGAGTTTATTTCTATCATTATGGTGCTTATTACGTGGGATTATATGAAAATAAATATATTTCAGCGTTTGATAACATTTTCCCTTTTCACACCTGATGTAAATTATATAACAATTCTTACTTTGAAGTCCTTGCATATGAAATAATTCATAATATTTTCAGCTTTTATTCTTTATCATTTTAAACCTTGTTATTTATGTATTTATCAATAAGCATTGTGATTTTTAAGTTATAGAATAATAATTACAATAAATTATGAGATACTAAAGAGGGTATGCCACTCCGCACTTAGCAGAAGGATACGAGCAAATTAATATTAATAAAGCGGGAATGAGAGGTGTGTGCACATGGAAAGGACTTGAAATATACTGTAAGAACTGGTTACCTAAGAATCTGTTCATTAAAGAAAATTTGTATTAATACTTTGTCAATCTAATTTTTTTTGTTCATTTCTCCGTGTATGAAAGTTTTTTTTCCATGTTTGTTTTTTTTATTCACGCAAAATTCTTTTATCAATTAAAATAGCTAAAGAACTGAAAAATTTGATACATAATGTATGTAATAATTTATTTACTTTAGCGTATGGCACAGATAGTTCCGATTAACACAAGATAAATACATTTTAATTATTATTTTATTAACACGCTTTTATTAGCTTCACCTGTATGTACACTACTGGCCATTAAAATTGCTACACCAAAAAGGAAATAATAACGGTATGAAATTTTTTGGACACATACATTATAGTAGGAAGAACAATTGATTAAAATTTCAGGAAATTTGGAGTAATATGTACTGAGAAAACCGTACATAAAGCAGCGACCTCTGTGAGCAATAACAGAACTTATCTGCCTAGGCATTAAATCGAACAGCAATTGGATGACATGTACGGGTAGAGCACTTCATGAAGTTTTAACACGATGCCACAATTCAACGATCGAAGTTACTGGTGAGTGGTGGGGGGCCAGTCGCTTTTCAACAATTAAACAGTCATTTTCATTGGTGCGAGATCAGGAGAACGCGCTGGCCAGAGCAACAGTCGATAATATTCTGTATCAAAGGAAGTCCGAACAATGCAAACAACTTGCGGTCATGCATTATCTTGCTTAATTTTTGCGCTACGGAGGCCTCGGATACAGGGCAGAGGGGCGGGCCTTAACCCATCAGAAATTTAATGGCCGCTGTTCAGAGTGCCAGGAATACGAACAAGAAGTATTCGAGACGTGTATCCAATGGGAACCCATAAAATGATTAGGAATGATGGACAGTATAATGATGTCGAATCCCAGCTGGCAATGTGCATTATTCATAATGCCGTTAAATACGGATAAGGCAATCTTGATGCTGTAAACAGAATTGTGATTTGTCTGAAAGGTGACTTCACGCCATTCCAGCGTTTAGGTTCATCGTTGATCACACATTAATGGCGCCCATATCAATGATGCAGTTTTGAGGGTAATCAGAATTTTAGTAGCCACGTACTGGGTCACCACCTGGATTGATGGTATGTGGTACCATTGGATACACGTCCCGATCATCTCTTGTTTTCATTCTGGCCACTCTAAATACCAGCCATTACATTTCTGACGAGTTAAGGCCCATTGCTCTGCCCTGTATTCGAGGCCTCCGTAGCGCAAAATTTAAGCAAGATAATGCACGACCGCAAGTTGTTTGTATTGTCCGGACCTTCTTTAATACAGAATCTGCTCGACTGTTGCTCTGGCCAGCGCGTTCTCCTTATCTTGCACCAATGAAAATGACTGTTTAACCATTGAAAAGCGACTGGCCCCCCACCACTCACCAGTAATTTCGATCGATGAATTGTGGCATCGTGTTAAAACTTCATGAAGTGTTCTACCCGTAAATGTCATCCAATCGCTGTTCGATTCAATGCCTTGGCAGATAAGTGCTGTTATTGCTCACAGAGGTCGTTGCTTTATGCACTATTTTCTCAGTACATATTACTCCAAATTTCCTGAAATTTTAATCAATTGTTCTTCCTACTATAATGTATGTGTCCATCAAATTTCATTCCGTTATTATTATTCCTTCTTGGAGTAGCAATTTTAATGGCCAGTAGTATATGTTTGTATGTATGTTTGTAACCGCTCTGGGAGCAAACAAAAAATCTATATTGTAAAAAAAGACTTTCCCTACGTGAACGCTGTGGCTTTGAGGTAAAGCTCCGGGCTACGAACCTAAAGGTCTAACGTTCGAGCCCAGTCAGGGGAGATTTTTTTTAAATGGTTTATGTTTAATTCTAAATTATTTATTTCTCATTCCTTCATTATGTTATTTATTCGGTTAATATTATTAGTTTACATTTCAGTAAAAGCGTGTTCTTTATTTTTTTAAAGTATAATTTTATTAGTATTTGTAGTTTCTATTTTATGTGTGATGTTATTTATATAATATTAATACTTTCTGTTTATCAAATCGAAATTTATACTAAAGTCTGCGATTTTTATTCGATATTTACTCAAATATTGTTATTACACTAATCGCAAACGGAAATTGAATATTTTTTTTTTATGTGGTTAGAGGGGTAATTGCAATAAAGTGCGAGGTCCTAAAGATGACCCGTTTCCTCCCCCGTTGGAAAAAAATTTAGGAGTAAATCAATATTAATGAGATTGACATGTGAAAATGGCAGATGCGTATATTGAAAGGATCTCAAATGTATTGTGCGAATTTGATATCTAAATCATGAGGGATCAACCCGCGGATTGTATGCTGCCCGTGGCCGAATTCACAAAATTCACAAAACTGATATTTTCTGGTGAAATAGCAAAATTTAAAAAATCTCTTTAAATTCTTCTGTGCGAAAACTATATAGACTGCCCCACCCCCTACGAAGACGTGAGAAGAGAAGGTCGTTCAAACTGGAACGTCTCGTGTCTCGTTTCGGCTTCTCATTGGGAGCTTAAAATGACAAATTAATAAATTGGAATCAAATGGCATTATACACACACACACACACACACACACACACATATATATATATATATATACATATATATAAACCCTTTTTTTTTTAAGTTTTTATATTTTAAGATTTTTCGATATAAATCATATAGTGAAGTCCGATGGAATGAAATACATCTTTAAAGCGTTCCCGAAAGTGCTTAGAAATTTTGGCTTAGGAAATGCAATTTAAGTGACTTTGCATAAAACGAAAAAAATAATTTCAATGTTTTTTTTTGTGTTTTATGTTATTTTGAACTTCTATATTAAAAAAAAAAACTGCTTAAATATATATATTTTTAATAGCACATTTACTTTATCATAAAGTATCTAAAATCTTCGAGATAAGTACGTTTTAATTATTATTATTATTATTATTTTCATTTTAACTACTATTTTATTATTTATGTTTTCGATATTATATCTAAGATAATTAAAAATTTATACGATAATTGTTACATTCTCGTCACTAATAAATGTTTGCTTTATACATGAGACTACACGAAAACAATCATTCATCATTTATTCCGCTGAAAGGGGAAATGCAACCTCCCTTTGCCTATGGCCTTGCACATAACATCACATTAATACATCATCCCCATTTTTTTTTTTTTTTTATGAACCTGAGTGACTACAGATAATTATTATTATTTTTTAAATTTGTTTATGTTGATTTCCTAAATTCTCTCGTGGTTAAAGTTTTAATGGATAAAATGGTACTTCTATCTTGTTTGTTTACACTGGCGGCTTTGAGCGAAAATTAATCTAATAATTCTCAGAAAATTCGAAAATAAATACTAAATTAAAAGTATTCTCTAATATTTAACTGTAATGCGGTTTTATTATTTCTTACAGGTACTACTTTTATAGGACTTGGTTGATATAACATATTTTAAAATTTTGAACTTTTTTGTCGTGAACTATTCAGCTTAAGCATGCTCAAAAAATAAATTTTGATGTAGTTTTATTGGAATGAATGATATTTTTTCTATGTAAAAGTGTAATGTGTGAGTATAATTTTACTTTAAAATTTATAATATCGAGTTTCAAGTAGGTTATAAATATACGAAAAATAGAAATTTTCGAAATTTGTGATCTAAATAGTGAACATTCATTATAGAAAAATTCTGACTATATGTTATAACAACACACATACGCGCGAACGAAACCTTATAATAACAACTTTATCTAAATTAAATGCGCATGGCTGTTAGCGTTACCCGAGAAACACCACGTGGAGGTCGCCATGCATCGTTTCTCATGGGGAGTTTTGATAAGGCAGATCCCCTTGCCTACTGCCAGCAAGCATCCCGAGGTAATTTACTCTTTTACACTACGAATGTAACAACAACAACATATTTTCAGAAAATTCCTCAATTTTCGGAATTTCTTTTTTTTATGATGTTGTGGAGAAACAGAAACTGGTAGATTTTCAATAACCGTTTCCACTGCCTGAGAATGAACTGATTCCACTTCGATTTGAAACGGAGGTTCGTCAGTAGAATTATCAGGCAGTGCAGTAGAAACTGTTTCTTTTTCATCAAGTGTGTCCACTACCTGAGACTGAACTGAGTCCACTTCGGTTTGGAACGGAGGTTCATCAGTAACAGTATCAGGCAGTGAAATAATATTATCAACTTTTGGCAGCTTTTTTATATCCAACTTTGGATGCTTGCGAATACGAGCTTTATATAAAGCTGGGTTATAAAATTTTTGACTATCATTATCCATTAACAAATAACGTCCAGCAAAGATGGAAGTCACTGGACACGCATACCTTTCCCGAGCATCCTCCATAGGATGATGCTCGAAAACTTTAAAAATAAACCACATAAGGAACTTTTTTAAAAAGTAACTCACAAAGAAAACGCCTAAGAACGAAAGATACATCATTCTCAGATGAGGGTCAGTAATTAGACTGAAGAAAATTGTTAAAAAGAGAAGCTTTTCATTGTTGTAAATATATATATATAAACATTGTTGTTTATCAAACAATTATTTTTTATTAAATAGTTGTTGCAATTGTTCATTCAATTGTTGAACAATATTCAATATTGTTCAATAATCCAATTGTTCAATATTGGATACATTGTTTAAAAAATAAATGATGGCAAAAATTTGTATAATACGAAAATTAGTTTTGTATTCTATGTCATGTGAAAATGTCGATTAAATTAAAATATGCCATTAATGTAACGATAAAGTTTACAGGGAATGATATCTTGTCAAATAGAGGAATCATTCTATAAACTGGGGTGCAGCAAGTATTAAAACTCCTAATATTTTTTATTATACGCTGTTGAAAATCTGTTGCCAGATGGTATGAAATTTTGTAACTTCATCAGTTAGAACTATATCACGATAGTAGGTAAGAAACACCGGTTCTGACGCATCAGGGTTGTGCACCGGTGCACCGGCAAGTCGTGCGGGTGTCGCACCACCCCCTGAGGGGTCTAGATGGGTTGGTGTTGACCTTGAGACGTCCTCTCACTTAATCGTGAAACGTGACGAGGGTATTAATGAGGAAATTTAATTAAAAAATTTAATGAGTGATTTATTGTAAAAGGTGACGTTGGTTTTAAAGGGATGTTTTCAGTAGAATGAAAAAAGCAGGATATTGTTTGTGAGTCATTAGGAAATTAATTAGGAAATTAATTAAGAGGTTAATTAGGAGGTTAATTAAGAAATTAATTAAAAATTTAAAAATTGAGAAATAAAAAAGGAATGAATAAAATATACGAATGTGTATGTGTATGTACTATGAAAGAAATAGAGAGGTTTGACTGGGGTTCGAACCCGGTACCTTGCAGTAAAAATATTTCCATAAGACAGTAGTTTTCGTGTGCGAAACCACTGACCTATGAAAATATAGCCTGATGACTGTATCTTAAATATAAATATGAATTTTTCGATTGAATATCATTTAGTGTTCGTCATGTTACCGTCCCGAGAGGAAGGGATTTTCGTGTTCTGCATTTATTTTGTGATGTGTGTTGTCTTTTCGATTCTTTATATTTTTTCTGAAGGTGGAAAGTTTAACGTCGATGCCGCACCACCCCCTGAGGGGTCTAGATGGGTTGGTATTGACCTTGAGACGTCCTCTAACTTAATCGTGAAAGATGACGAGGGTATTAATGAAGAAAATTAATTAAAAAATTTAATGAGTGGTTTATTGTAAAAGGTGACGATGGTTTTAAAGCGATGTTTGCGGTATAAGGTAAAAAGTAGGATATTGTTTGTGAGTCATTAGGAAATTAATTAGGAGGTTAATTAAGAAATTAATTAGGAAATTAATTAAGAAATTAATTAAAAATTTTAAAAATTGAGAAATAAATAAGAAATTGATTGAATTTAAGGATGTGGATGTGTATGTACTATGAAAGAAATAGAGAGGTCTGACGGGGGTTCGAACCCGGCACCTTGCAGTAAAAATATTTCCATAAGACAGTAGTTTTCGCGTGTGTGTGAGTGATTTTTATAGTATATGTCTGCACTGTTCTTTTAAAACTATGAATGCTAGTGTCCGAAAAGAAATCAATCGTTTTAATGACATTAATTAGAGAATAATAATTAAGAAAAATATTATATAAGCATCTTCTTGTACAAAACCATCAAATATTTTCCGAAAAAAAAGGCAATGAAAGCAAAAATTAAGTATAAAGAATGAAAGAAAGTTTAGAAACATAGATTTTGACTGAGATTCGAACCTGCTACCTTGCAGCAAAAAAAATATTTCAGTAGTTTTCGCATATGTGTGAGTGATTTTTCTATTATATGCCTATGCCTATTATATGTCTTTTTTAACCTAAGAATACTATTGTCTGAAAATTAATCAACCATAAAAATGATATTAATTACAGAATAATAATTAAAATAAATAAATAAAAAATAATAATTAAAGATCTTGTAAATATTCACCAGATGTTTTTCGAAAAAAGACAATGCATGTGAAAATTAAACTAAAAGATGTTTAAAATCTCAAATGTATAAGTGAAATTAGATTAGGATGAAGGACGAGAATTGTTTTTTTGATAGATAACTAAAAAAGAGTGATTAAAATTTCTTATTAATTACTTAATTGAAGAAAGTTCGTTAAAAAAATACTTTTCATCATAAAGATTTTTTAATTGTGAATATCTAGTATCCATTTTAAACTGTATATATTCTTTTTCGTTATAAATAGAATAATATCTTAACGCAAAATACAGACTTCATTCGCTAATGGTGACGTCACAATGTTTTGGGGGAAAGGAGGGGACCATTCCTTAGGGCATTTTCTTAGAATCGGGTTAGGTACGGTATTGTCAAAAGATAGGGGGAGAAAATTCCAGTTTTGCTTCAACTTTTCACGTGTTTAAATATGTTTACTGTTCGATGTACTAAAAATTATCAACTATTTTGAATTATGTTCAGTTCACTTCTTTATAAGAAAAATGTATATAATGTGAAATTAAAAGTAAATAAAAAAACTTTAAAAATTCATCTTTTAAAAATAAATTAATAAAAATAAGTTGATCAATGTAAAAAACTGAAAAATTCGCTGTTTGAAAAGAAGTCTTAATAAGTTTAAGAAAATATCGTAACATTTTGTATTATATTTTACATAAGAGAGTGAATCTATCATTTTTCAGAAGTTACTTTGGTGCGAAATAATAACTGATGTTGAAAATTTCTCTACCTTAAACAGTTATACTTCAGATATAACTTTTTTTGGGATCTTCTTATCACTGTCATCGAACATACATGTATAATCACTCCCACATAAATTCTTTCATATATATTTAAAAAAATTTACAATGTTGTATTAAATTATAAATTATCTTTAAATTTCCTTACGCTCATTAAAATATTGTATCTATTTTTATTTCAAGTTTTGTATTATAGTACTAGAAATCTTCCAACATTCTTAAAATAAAATAAGTTTCTGAACAGAGTGATAATTAGAAATTCAATGTATTTTTATCTATAGTTTAACCATTTTTTTGTAACTCCCTAACATTTTTTTAGTGTAAACCCATGAAATTTTACCAATAAAATCCGAAATAGGGTCTTAAAAATAAGAATTTGGCATGATTTTTAATAAATTTTAGGATATATCTACAAAAATTTTAGAGTATTTGGCGATAATTCAGATTTGGTGAGAAACACCTAGTATTAATTCCGAGTGAAGAAAATTTTTATTACTTGTCAAATTTATTTTGAGAAGTGAGGTTGCTTATTTTATAACCTGAATTCAGTACTACATAATAATAGTTTTTTCAAGATGGATGTCAGAACAGATATCATTTTGTTAAACGCATTTACTCATATATTCAATAGATCACACATTCGGAATTCAGAACTAGAGATTATAAACCACCTTAAATTTCGAATGAATGAATTTATCAATTCAGAAATTAGCAATCAACTTTATGAAAATGTTGATATGTTATCTGAGGAAAATTTTCACATCTGTTTAGATATTGTCTTAAAGGAAATGATAAAATATGAAATAAATTGGGACAAAGTTGTAATTTACTTAGTATTTTCAAGTGAGCTTATGGCGAAGCGCTTTAAGAGATCTGGTGACTTTATTATACCCTGGATAAAATTTTTTAATATCTTCCAGAAGTATTTAGGTAATTGGATTATTGATCATCAAGAATGTATAAAAGTCAAAGGAGAAAAGAAATCAATTTTTCAAAGAATGTGGAGTTTTATCACTCGATCATAATATAAAAATTGTAAAAATATTATCTGCTATGTTGAATTATGTTCAGTTCAATCTGTATAAGAACAATGTTCAAGAAAAATGTATGTAATGTGAAATTGAAAGTAAATAAAGAACTTTCAATGAAAATTTTGTTTAAGAAAAAATTATTTGAAGTAACATTCATCTTTAAAAAATAAATAAATAAAAATAAAAATAAGTTGATCAATGTAAAAAACTGAAAAATTCACCGTTTGAAAAGAAGTCTTAATAAGTTTAAGAAAATATCGTAACATATTGTATCATATTTTACCTCTATCATTTTTCAGAACTTACTTTTCTGGAAAAAATAGCTGATGTCAAAAATTTCTCTACCTAAAACAGTTATACTTTAGATATAACTTTTTGGAATCTTCTTATCACTATCATTGAACATACGTGTATACTTAAAAATTTTTACAAAGTGGTATTTAATTATAAATTTTCTTTAAATTTCCTTATACTCGTTAAAATATTGTAAGTTTTTTTTTTTTTTTTTTTTTTTCAAGTTTTGAATTATAGTACTAGAAATTTTGCAACATTCTTAAAATAATATAAGTTTCTGAACATAGTGATAATTAGAAATTACCATTTTTGAGTTTTTAACGCGATCTGGAATCGAACCTGACACTTCCCTAATGACAACGTTAGAATTTTTTGTAATTCATCATAGTGAAATTCCTCACATCATATGCAACATTCACTCAGTTTTTCTTTACAGATAGCAAGTTTGTAAATGATGAAAGCTAACTTTGAAAAATTCAGAGTTGAAAAAATATTAATGTATGTTTTATTAAATACATCCACCTTCACAGATGCATACTTAAGTTTTCTAAGTGTATGTAAACATACTTAAAAAATATTATAACCAAGTATTCTAGATTACAAATATATGTATACTTTAAAATTTTACAAAACTTTTAGAAATTAAGATAACTTATTCTTGAATAAAAATATAAGAAACCCATTTTCACAATAAAAAGATTGAAAATGTAAGATGAAATCACAAAATTACCAACATAAGATACTGCAAGTATTTAAAAAATTATGAAGTATTAAATTTTAATGTTTCACATGTGTTAATAACGCATCTTATTTTACAAAGTACTAAGTTTTTTAATCATTTAGTTTGAAGTTTTTCAAACATATGCTTATAAACCGAAATTTTTGTGAATGAAAAATTTTTCACACAAAGTATTTTAGAAAAAATATCATCTGAGAAATTAATTAACTTATTTTTAGAATAAAAATATAGGAAACTTGTTTTTTCTAATGATAAGAATGAAAATGTGAGATAAAATCTCATTCTTACCAACATAAGAGACTGCAAGTATTTAAAAAATTATGAAGTATGTAATTTTAATGTTTCACGTGTCTTAATAACGCCTCTTATTTTTCAAAGTACTAAGTTTTTTAAAGTCATTTAGTTTGAAGTTTTTCACACATATGCTTATAAACGAAATTTTTTGTAAATGAAAAATTTTTACACAAATTATTTTAATACAAATACTATCTCAGAAAAATTAACTTTTTCTTTTTAGATTGAAAATGTAAGATAAAAATCTAACACTTATCAAATTTAGAAGCTGCAGATGTATAATGAAATCATGAACTTGAAACTTTAAGTATTAACAACCTACATTCTTTGAAAATACTAAACCACAAGTTTCGACAAATCTATAAACAACTGTTAAAAAACATAGATATTAGAATATTTTTTACCCTAAAATGTTTAACGTAGATGGTACATCCATAAAAATACAGAGTGAAAGTGTGCAAATTATCTGTTTAGACATGCCGATAAACTAGAATTTTCCACAAGATTCGACTATTATAGCAAAGTATGGGATAATATTTGGCTAAATTTCCACTAATATTGGCGATAGTTATAAAAATTTGGCATGAAATAAGAGAATTTGGCGTAAATTCTTAAGTAAAACTGATGAACGAAGAAAAAATTTGAATTAGTTACAATCTTTTCTCGCTGTAGAGTTGTCTAAGTTCTCATACTTAGTAGTTTTTAAAGTTTTACTTTTAGAGTGATTTTTTATACTTTGCTAAACTGAAGTACAAAATGGATAATACTTTACCGTGTGAGGAGACACACGTTTCTGTTCAACAAACCCCTTCATCAAGTTTTGAAGATGAGAAGTTATCTAAACTTTTTATTTGTCCAACTTGTAAGAAGTCATTTTTAAAAAAATCCTATCTTACTAGACATGTGAAGGTTCACAATGATATTAAACCTAATATTTGTTACGTGTGTGAGAAAGGATTTGTTACTTTACATCGTTTAAAAAGACATATGGAAACCCATAGAAAAATTTCCATAAGATACAAATGTGAATATTGTATTGAAAATTTCAATCGCAAGTGTGATTTATTTAAACATAAGAGATTATTTCATCAAAAAGTCTTACCTGAACATCTATGTATTATTTGTAAAGATGCTTTTAAACACAAGTATGAATTGGAAAAACACAAGAGGGTGCATTATCGTAAACCTGAGTATCTATGTGAGGAATGTTCTATAACCTTTAGAACTAAGCATGCTTTTTCAAACCATAAGCGAAAAAGTCATAAAAAGACTTTACATACATACTGTTGTGACGAATGTACTGATACTTTTTCAAACAGACGACATTTTTTAAAACATAAAAGAAATATGCATAAAAAATCTTTAATGCAAACTAGATGTGATGAATGCAGTGAAACTTTTCAGTGTAAGTATGAATTATTGCAACATATGAGAAAGAATCATCTTAAAGACTTTAACATACGTAGAAATTTTAATGATCGAAGCACTAACAATGAATTATCAACAGTTATTAATGACAGTGATAATCTGGACTTGTTAAATTTTTTGGATAATTTTCACATTGAATGTGCGAATGGTGTTTTTGACTTACATTCCAACAACTTTCAGAATGAAAATATAGACTTAGACTTAAAAATTTTTTTGAACAATTCGAATGTGGAATATACAAGTGGAAATAATATTGATGATTTATCTGCCAAAGATGAAAATAAGGACTTAAATAATTTTAACCTGATACAAACTGATTTACCTCTAGTAAACTATGACAATGAAAGTCTGGACTTGTTAAATTTTTCGTATAACTTTAATCCCAAGTGCTTGAATATTTTTTCTGCTAACGACGAAAATATGAATTCGAATAATTTTAGTACGAAGGAAAATGAGTTGGTGACAGATAACTTTAACAATGAAAATCTAGACTTGCTAAATTTTTTGAATAACTTTAATACTGAATGTATGAACGATATCCCAACAATATAGATTTGCTGTCTTGTATTATTGTGAATGAATTTCAAATAAAAAGATTTCAATGAAAATGATTTGTTTTAATTTTTATTACAAAATCATCTTTTTTATAATATTTTCTATTAGAATACAAACTGAAGTGTCATCTTTTTTTAAAATAAAAACATGTAAAAAGTTTACTTGTGTATTAACGATATACTTTTTCATTACTGTAGTAGAATTGATTGAGTATGATATTTAAACACTAAGTAAAAATTATGCACAATAGTAGTTTTATAAACTATCAAACTTACATCGAAGAAGAAAAAACTTGTAAAATTGTTTTACCACTCAACTGTAAAGTACTTGTGAAAATCTTAAATGAATTTATCTTATTAACAATTTTCCTGAAAAACTAGCTTATAAAAATTTTAGATATAATTATGAAGTTAGTATTTTCCTAAGTATCACGTTTGAATCTTACTTTGAATATACATCATCAAAGTGTTTTATTCTTTAACTAAAATCACAATCTCTATTCCAAAGAGTGTAAAAATAATGTTATAGTAACAACTTAAACTTTTATATATAGATACTTTCACGATTGTATTTTAACTTTTTTTATTTTTTAGAATACAGAAAATATTTTGTAAGAATTGTGAAAGCTTAATTTTAGAAGTTTGTGAAATTTCACAAAATTTTTTTAAAAATTTTTGTCAAATGTTTTCTTTATGTCACATCACTTAAAAAAAATTTAACTGTTTTTAACAGAATTGCTAACACAAAACATTAAGTTAGAAAATTTATAGATAAAACTTATAAGATACGAAAAACCATATGTGAAGTAATAACAAAAGGTGTATATACTTTCAAGTTTAGACATGGTTCAACAAGCTTGAGGAGACACTAAAACCTGTAGCTGACGTCATAACCCCTGTAGCGTAACTTTTCCCTTACTACTACGTCACAAATGTATAATTTAACAAAAAGTACTTATGTCACCCCACAATTCCTGTCTTGTATTATTTTACTTTGTGTATAAAATCAATGATCTATAAAAAAGCTTTGTCGTTTTTATATACTTTGAAGTAAAAATTTTCTCCAAAAACATCAAATTATATTTCGCAAGTAGGAATTGATATGTATTTGTTTTAAATATCTCTAAGTTACATTATACCAAAGTATAATTTCTAATATTTAAACAATTCTCACTTTACAAAAATTAACTTGTATGCATTTCTAGATCTTTAATAAAGATCTTTAATTTTTTTATCTCAAAGACTTTAAACTATTCGAGATATGTGCAGCTTAAGTGCAATCCAATACTATTTGCATAACAATGTGGAATATCATATGTTAAGAAAATCTTAAATTTTGAATATTTTTCAGTTATTAAACGAAAAATTGTCTAAAATTAACAATTTTTTATTTATTTATTTATTTATTTATTTATTTATTTATTTTTTATTTATTTTTATTTTTTAATTTGTTTTTGCAATAATGTTTTAAAGATTTCTCTTATATTGTGTGTTTATGTCCACGAATGTAACTTAGTGAATTTAGTATTTCTTGTCAAAACTTTTTAGTTTAATTCTCTTCTTTAGTGAAACACTTAGTAAATTTTACACAATTTTTCGTTTAATAGCTGAAAAATATTCAAAATTTAAGATTTTCTTAACATATGATATTCCACATTGTTATGCAAATAGTATTGGATTGCACTTAAGCTGCACATATCTCGAATAGTTTAAAGTCTTTGAGATAAAAAAATTAAAGATTTTTATTAAAGATCTAGAAATGCATACAAGTTAATTTTTGTAAAGTGAGAATTGTTTAAATATTAGAAATTATACTTTGGTATAATGTAACTTAGAGATATTTAAAACAAATACATATCAATTCATACTTGCGAAATATAATTTGATGTTTTTGGAGAAAATTTTTACTTCAAAGTGTATAAAAACGACAAAGCTTTTTTATAGATCATTGATTTTATACACAAAGTAAAATAATACAAGACAGGAATTGTGGGGTGACATAAGTACTTTTTGTTAAATTATACATTTGTGACGTAGTAATAAGGGAAAAGTTACGCTACAGGGGTTATGACGTCAGCTACAGGTTTTAGTGTCTCCTCAAGCTTGTTGAACCATGTCTAAACTTGAAAGTATATACACCTTTTGTTATTACTTCACATATGGTTTTTCGTATCTTATAAGTTTTATCTATAAATTTTCTAACTTAATGTTTTGTGTTAGCAATTCTGTTAAAAACAGTTAAATTTTTTTTAAGTGATGTGACATAAAGAAAACATTTGACAAAAATTTTTAAAAAAATTTTGTGAAATTTCACAAACTTCTAAAATTAAGCTTTCACAATTCTTACAAAATATTTTCTGTATTCTAAAAAATAAAAAAAGTTAAAATACAATCGTGAAAGTATCTATATATAAAAGTTTAAGTTGTTACTATAACATTATTTTTACACTCTTTGGAATAGAGATTGTGATTTTAGTTAAAGAATAAAACACTTTGATGATGTATATTCAAAGTAAGATTCAAACGTGATACTTAGGAAAATACTAACTTCATAATTATATCTAAAATTTTTATAAGCTAGTTTTTCAGGAAAATTGTTAATAAGATAAATTCATTTAAGATTTTCACAAGTACTTTACAGTTGAGTGGTAAAACAATTTTACAAGTTTTTTCTTCTTCGATGTAAGTTTGATAGTTTATAAAACTACTATTGTGCATAATTTTTACTTAGTGTTTAAATATTATACTCAATCAATTCTACTACAGTAATGAAAAAGTATATCGTTAATACACAAGTAAACTTTTTACATGTTTTTATTTTAAAAAAAGATGACACTTCAGTTTGTATTCTAATAGAAAATATTATAAAAAAGATGATTTTGTAATAAAAATTAAAACAAATCATTTTCATTGAAATCTTTTTATTTGAAATTCATTCACAACAATACAAGACAGCAAATCTATATTGTTGGGATATCGTTCATACATTCAGTATTAAAGTTATTCAAAAAATTTAGCAAGTCTAGATTTTCATTGTTAAAGTTATCTGTCACCAACTCATTTTCCTTCGTACTAAAATTATTCGAATTCATATTTTCGTCGTTAGCAGAAAAAATATTCAAGCACTTGGGATTAAAGTTATACGAAAAATTTAACAAGTCCAGACTTTCATTGTCATAGTTTACTAGAGGTAAATCAGTTTGTATCAGGTTAAAATTATTTAAGTCCTTATTTTCATCTTTGGCAGATAAATCATCAATATTATTTCCACTTGTATATTCCACATTCGAATTGTTCAAAAAATTTTTTAAGTCTAAGTCTATATTTTCATTCTGAAAGTTGTTGGAATGTAAGTCAAAAACACCATTCGCACATTCAATGTGAAAATTATCCAAAAAATTTAACAAGTCCAGATTCTCACTGTCATTATTAACTGTTGATAATTCATTGTTAGTGCTTCGATCATTAAAATTTCTACGTATGTTAAAGTCTTTAAGATGATTCTTTCTCATATGTTGCAATAATTCATACTTACACTGAAAAGTTTCACTGCATTCATCACATCTAGTTTGCATTAAAGATTTTTTATGCATATTTCTTTTATGTTTTAAAAAATGTCGTCTGTTTGAAAAAGTATCAGTACATTCGTCACAACAGTATGTATGTAAAGTCTTTTTATGACTTTTTCGCTTATGGTTTGAAAAAGCATGCTTAGTTGTAAAGGTTATAGAACATTCCTCACATAGATACTCAGGTTTACGATAATGCACCCTCTTGTGTTTTTCCAATTCATACTTGCGTTTAAAAGCATCTTTACAAATAATACATAGATGTTCAGGTAAGACTTTTTGATGAAATAATCTCTTATGTTTAAATAAATCACACTTGCGATTGAAATTTTCAATACAATATTCACATTTGTATCTTATGGAAATTTTTCTATGGGTTTCCATATGTCTTTTTAAACGATGTAAAGTAACAAATCCTTTCTCACACACGTAACAAATATTAGGTTTAATATCATTGTGAACCTTCACATGTCTAGTAAGATAGGATTTTTTTAAAAATGACTTCTTACAAGTTGGACAAATAAAAAGTTTAGATAACTTCTCATCTTCAAAACTTGATGAAGGGGTTTGTTGAACAGAAACGTGTGTCTCCTCACACGGTAAAGTATTATCCATTTTGTACTTCAGTTTAGCAAAGTATAAAAAATCACTCTAAAAGTAAAACTTTAAAAACTACTAAGTATGAGAACTTAGACAACTCTACAGCGAGAAAAGATTGTAACTAATTCAAATTTTTTCTTCGTTCATCAGTTTTACTTAAGAATTTACGCCAAATTCTCTTATTTCATGCCAAATTTTTATAACTATCGGCAATATTAGTGGAAATTTAGCCAAATATTATCCCATACTTTGCTATAATAGTCGAATCTTGTGGAAAATTCTAGTTTATCGGCATGTCTAAACAGATAATTTGCACACTTTCACTCTGTATTTTTATGGATGTACCATCTACGTTAAACATTTTAGGGTAAAAAATATTCTAATATCTATGTTTTTTAACAGTTGTTTATAGATTTGTCGAAACTTGTGGTTTAGTATTTTCAAAGAATGTAGGTTGTTAATACTTAAAGTTTCAAGTTCATGATTTCATTATACATCTGCAGCTTCTAAATTTGATAAGTGTTAGATTTTTATCTTACATTTTCAATCTAAAAAGAAAAAGTTAATTTTTCTGAGATAGTATTTGTATTAAAATAATTTGTGTAAAAATTTTTCATTTACAAAAAATTTCGTTTATAAGCATATGTGTGAAAAACTTCAAACTAAATGACTTTAAAAAACTTAGTACTTTGAAAAATAAGAGGCGTTATTAAGACACGTGAAACATTAAAATTACATACTTCATAATTTTTTAAATACTTGCAGTCTCTTATGTTGGTAAGAATGAGATTTTATCTCACATTTTCATTCTTATCATTAGAAAAAACAAGTTTCCTATATTTTTATTCTAAAAATAAGTTAATTAATTTCTCAGATGATATTTTTTCTAAAATACTTTGTGTGAAAAATTTTTCATTCACAAAAATTTCGGTTTATAAGCATATGTTTGAAAAACTTCAAACTAAATGATTAAAAAACTTAGTACTTTGTAAAATAAGATGCGTTATTAACACATGTGAAACATTAAAATTTAATACTTCATAATTTTTTAAATACTTGCAGTATCTTATGTTGGTAATTTTGTGATTTCATCTTACATTTTCAATCTTTTTATTGTGAAAATGGGTTTCTTATATTTTTATTCAAGAATAAGTTATCTTAATTTTTAAAAGTTTTTTAAAATTTTTAAAATATACATATATTTGTAATCTAGAATACTTGGTTATAATATTTTTTAAGTATGTTTACATACACTTAGAAAACTTAAGTATGCATCTGTGAAGGTGGATGTATTTAATAAAACATATATTAATATTTTTTCAACTCTGAATTTTTCAAAGTTAGCTTTCATCATTTACAAACTTGCTATCTGTAAAGAAAAACTGAGTGAATGTAGCATATGATGTGAGGAATTTCACTATGATGAATTACAAAAAATTCTAACGTTGTCATTAGGGAAGTGTCAGGTTCGATTCCAGATCGCGTTAAAAACTCAAAAATGGTAATTTCTAATTATCACTATGTTCAGGAACTTATATTATTTTAAGAATGTTGCAAAATTTCTAGTACTATAATTCAAAACTTGAAAAAAAAAAAAAAACCTTACAATATTTTAACGAGTATAAGGAAATTTAAAGAAAATTTATAATTAAATACCACTTTGTAAAAATTTTTAAGTATACACGTATGTTCAATGATAGTGATAAGAAGATTCCAAAAAGTTATATCTAAAGTATAACTGTTTTAGGTAGAGAAATTTTTGACATCAGCTATTTTTTCCAGAAAAGTAAGTTCTGAAAAATGATAGAGGTAAAATATGATACAATATGTTACGATATTTTCTTAAACTTATTAAGACTTCTTTTCAAACGGTGAATTTTTCAGTTTTTTACATTGATCAACTTATTTTTATTTTTATTTATTTATTTTTTAAAGATGAATGTTACTTCAAATAATTTTTTCTTAAACAAAATTTTCATTGAAAGTTCTTTATTTACTTTCAATTTCACATTACATACATTTTTCTTGAACATTGTTCTTATACAGATTGAACTGAACATAATTCAACATAGCAGATAATATTTTTACAATTTTTATATTATGATCGAGTGATAAAACTCCACATTCTTTGAAAAATTGATTTCTTTTCTCCTTTGACTTTTATACATTCTTGATGATCAATAATCCAATTACCTAAATACTTCTGGAAGATATTAAAAAATTTTATCCAGGGTATAATAAAGTCACCAGATCTCTTAAAGCGCTTCGCCATAAGCTCACTTGAAAATACTAAGTAAATTACAACTTTGTCCCAATTTATTTCATTTTTTATCATTTCCTTTAAGACAATATCTAAACAGATGTGAAAATTTTCCTCAGATAACATATCAACATTTTCATAAAGTTGATTGCTAATTTCTGAATTGATAAATTCATTCATTCGAAATTTAAGGTGGTTTATAATCTCTAGTTCTGAATTCCGAATGTGTGATCTATTGAATATATGAGTAAATGCGTTTAACAAAATGATATCTGTTCTGACATCCATCTTGAAAAAACTATTATTATGTAGTACTGAATTCAGGTTATAAAATAAGCAACCTCACTTCTCAAAATAAATTTGACAAGTAATAAAAATTTTCTTCACTCGGAATTAATACTAGGTGTTTCTCACCAAATCTGAATTATCGCCAAATACTCTAAAATTTTTGTAGATATATCCTAAAATTTATTAAAAATCATGCCAAATTCTTATTTTTAAGACCCTATTTCGGATTTTATTGGTAAAATTTCACGGGTTTACACTAAAAAAATGTTAGGGAGTTACAAAAAAATGGTTAAACTATAGATAAAAATACATTGAATTTCTAATTATCACTCTGTTCAGAAACTTATTTTATTTTAAGAATGTTGGAAGATTTCTAGTACTATAATACAAAACTTGAAATAAAAATAGATACAATATTTTAATGAGCGTAAGGAAATTTAAAGATAATTTATAATTTAATACAACATCGTAAATTTTTTTAAATATATATGAAAGAATTTATGTGGGAGTGATTATACATGTATGTTCGATGACAGTGATAAGAAGATCCCCAAAAAAGTTATATCTGAAGTATAACTGTTTAAGGTAGAGAAATTTTCAACATCAGTTATTATTTTGCACTAAAGTAACTTCTGAAAAATGATAGATTCACTCTCTTATGTAAAATATAATACAAAATGTTACGATATTTTCTTAAACTTATTAAGACTTCTTTTCAAACAGCGAATTTTTCAGTTTTTTACATTGATCAACTTATTTTTATTAATTTATTTTTAAAAGATGAATTTTTAAAGTTTTTTTATTTACTTTTAATTTCACATTATATACATTTTTCTTATAAAGAAGTGAACTGAACATAATTCAAAATAGTAGATAATTTTTAGTACATCGAACAGTAAACATATTTAAACACGTGAAAAGTTGAAGCAAAACTGGAATTTTCTCCCCCTATCTTTTGACAATACCGTACCTAACCCGATTCTAAGAAAATGCCCTAAGGAATGGTCCCCTCCTTTCCCCCAAAACATTGTGACGTCACCATTAGCGAATGAAGTCTGTATTTTGCGTTAAGATATTATTCTATTTATAACGAAAAAGAATATATACAGTTTAAAATGGATACTAGATATTCACAATTAAAAAATCTTTATGATGGAAAGTATTTTTTTAACGAACTTTCTTCAATTAAGTAATTAATAAGAAATTTTAATCACTCTTTTTTAGTTATCTATCAAAAAAACAATTCTCGTCCTTCATCCTAATCTAATTTCACTTATACATTTGAGATTTTAAACATCTTTTAGTTTAATTTTCACATGCATTGTCTTTTTTCGAAAAACATCTGGTGAATATTTACAAGATCTTTAATTATTATTTTTTATTTATTTATTTTAATTATTATTCTGTAATTAATATCATTTTTATGGTTGATTAATTTTCAGACAATAGTATTCTTAGGTTAAAAAAGATCTGCATAGGCATATAATAGAAAAATCACTCACACATATGCGAAAACTACTGAAATATTTTTTTTGCTGCAAGGTAGCAGGTTCGAATCTCAGTCAAAATCTATGTTTCTAAACTTTCTTTCATTCTTTATACTTAATTTTTGCTTTCATTGCCTTTTTTTTTCGGAAAATATTTGATGGTTTTTTACAAGAAGATGCTTAATTAATATTTTTCTTAATTATTATTCTCTAATTAATATCATTAAAACGATTGATTTCTTTTCGGACACTAGCATTCATAGTTTTAAAAGAACAGTGCAGACATATACTATAAAAATCACTCACACACACGCGAAAACTACTGTCTTATGGAAATATTTTTACTGCAAGGTGCCGGGTTCGAACCCCCGTCAGACCTCTCTATTTCTTTCATAGTACATACACATCCACATCCTTAAATTCAATCGATTTCTTATTTATTTCTCAATTTTTAAAATTTTTAATTAATTTCTTAATTAATTTCCTAATTAATTTCTTAATTAACCTCCTAATTAATTTCCTAATGACTCACAAACAATATCCTACTTTTTACCTTATACCGCAAACATCGCTTTAAAACCATCGTCACCTTTTACAATAAACCACTCATTAAATTTTTTAATTAATTTTCTTCATTAATACCCTCGTCATCTTTCACGATTAAGTTAGAGGACGTCTCAAGGTCAATACCAACCCATCTAGACCCCTCAGGGGGTGGTGCGGCATCGACGTTAAACTTTCCACCTTCAGAAAAAATATAAAGAATCGAAAAGACAACACACATCACAAAATAAATGCAGAACACGAAAATCCCTTCCTCTCGGGACGGTAACATGACGAACACTAAATGATATTCAATCGAAAAATTCATATTTATATTTAAGATACAGTCATCAGGCTATATTTTCATAGGTCAGTGGTTTCGCACACGAAAACTACTGTCTTATGGAAATATTTTTACTGCAAGGTACCGGGTTCGAACCCCAGTCAAACCTCTCTATTTCTTTCATAGTACATACACATACACATTCGTATATTTTATTCATTCCTTTTTTATTTCTCAATTTTTTAAATTTTTAATTAATTTCTTAATTAACCTCCTAATTAACCTCTTAATTAATTTCCTAATTAATTTCCTAATGACTCACAAACAATATCCTGCTTTTTTCATTCTACTGAAAACATCCCTTTAAAACCAACGTCACCTTTTACAATAAATCACTCATTAAATTTTTTAATTAAATTTCCTCATTAATACCCTCGTCACGTTTCACGATTAAGTGAGAGGACGTCTCAAGGTCAACACCAACCCATCTAGACCCCTCAGGGGTTGGTGCGACACCCGCACGACTTGCCGGTGCACCGGTGCACCACCCTGATGCGTCAGAACCGGTGTTTCTTACCTACTCACGATGAAAAATTTCTCCATAACTAAATTTCAGAACGCCCATACTGCACAAAAATGTGTCAAAATATTTAACAGTCTTATGGCAGTGTTTACTAAGCCTCTAAATTTATGTGTTGCACGTGTTGTGTTCTAGATTTTAAAGCCGACTACAACGCGATTGGCTTAAAGTCAGAGTGAAGTACCCTTCTTGGAGATCTTTCTAAGCAGTTTTATCTATATATCTTGAGGTGCGGGGGGGGGCAATAAACCCGTTTCAAAGCATAATTTTGCTTTAAATTATCTCAGCAAGATTAATTATTACGTGTGGGTTGTTTAAGCCTTCCCAACACGCACAGTAAAATGATTTTACGAAACTTCTCCCTCCTCCCCTTTAAGGGCGGGGGGGGGGAGGCAAAAACACGCTTATAAATGTAACTCTGCTCCAAATTATCTCAGGATAGCAGTTTTTTGATATGTCGATTGGTTATGCATACTCAAGACACATACTACAAAGGGATTTTGCAAGATTTCGTCCTACCTCTCCCCCTCCTTGGGAGTGGGGGTGGGTGGGGCAAAAAACATGCTTCATAGCATAACTTTGCTTGAAATTATCTTAGTAAGATTAATTTTTACGTCTGGGTTGTTCATGAGTTTAGAACACGCATTATAAAGTGATTTTACGAAATCCCCCCCCATCTTAGAATAGCGATGTTTTGATATGTAGACTGGTTATGCGTACTCAAGACTCACACTACAAAAGGATTTTGTAAAATTCCACATTATCTCCCTTGGGGGGTGGGTGGGGCAAGATCATGTTTCCATGCACAACTCTGCTCTGAATTATCTTAGGCGATTTTTTATGTACGGGCTGGTTACGCGTTCCCAATGCGCATTATAAAGGGATTTTGGGAAATGTTTCCTTCCACCTTTTAAGAGCGGGGGGTGGGTGAGTGCAAAAACATGTTTTAAAGAGTAACTCTGTTCCAAATTATCTCAGGAAAGCGATTTTTTGATATGTTGATTGGTTATGCGTACTCAACAAACACAAACTATATAGAGATTATTTGAAATTCTGTGCTATCCCCTCCTTGAGGGGTGTGTGTGTAAAAAACATGTTTCCATGCGTAACTTTGTTCCAAATTATCTTAGAATGGCAATTTTTGATATGTGGACTGCTTATACGTATTCAACACACACTGCTGAGTGATTTTGTGAAATTCTACCCTACCGCCCCTTAGGAGGAGGGACGGGGTAAACAACTATTCATGCGTAACTCTGCACTAAATTATCTCAGGAAGGAGATTTTCGATGTGTGTGTCAGTTATATGTATCTAACTCATAATATAAAGATATTTTGCGAAATTCCCTCCTCCTGCGTACCTTTGACAGCGGGGCGAAAGGGTGGGGGGCTAAAAAACACGTTTTAAAACATAACTCTGCTTCAAATAATCTCAGGATTCCAATTTTCTAATGTGTCGGTTAGGTATGTGTATGCAACATGCACAATAAAGGGATTTTGTGAAGTGTGGCGAGTACGAAAACTAATATCGAAGGTAGCGAGAGATTTAACTTAGATTTTATCTGATTTCAATGGTATTTTTATTATTATTACTGATATAGTATTTTGAGAATTCATTTCAATATAATGACCAGCGAAGCGGGCAAAGTCTGCTAGCGTATAATAAAAGAATTTATATCGTTATTTTTATATGATCATTCACTTTTTTACTTATTTTGTGTGTGTTTGAATTTAGGTTTCATGTTTTTATTAATGTCTTCTGTTTACAAAAGACGAAAATGTTGGGTTCATGAAAATTTTCGATTACCAGTTTTTAATGAATATTTGTTCATTTTCAGGTGTCTTAACATAGGATTCGACCATTTTTAGAAAACGTCTGTCTATCCTTCCAAAGCACAATTTTGTAAATACTGTATCCCATTAACAAAAGGATGGAATTCAACAAAACTTTATACTTGGTTCAACCTTTACTTAAATTGGTGCTGATTAGATTTTGAAATATACCGCCCAAATACATTATATGCAATTTCCACCATGTAAGATAAGACTATATCGCGGTTTCAACATCGTATCAACGCACGAAACTTGATAAGAATGAGATTCGTGACGAAAAACTATGTTTATTCAATTAGTGTGCATTTTGACTGAGAAATAAAACTGTTATGATGCAATGTAACCCTGTTTACGGGAAAGCAATATATCAGCTTCTATTATATATAAATGCACCAAACTTAGAATGTAAAATAGATATTTTGAAAAACTGTGCTATGACAATTTGGCAATTTACAGTGGTGGCCGAGAAAGAAAATCGGTATATCACTAATTGATGGTCCTTACATAGAATTACGTTTATTCATTTAAATTGTCTTTTATTCTCGATTTATTTGTTTCATATCGCAGGTAAAATTTTTTTTTTCAATACATTGTTGCAATTGTGGCGTCAATTGTTTTCTGTTGAATCATCCTTTTTCAGTTATTTTATTCATTTCTTCTTTATTTTTGTAGATATGACATTAGTTTCAGCATTCTCTCGGGCAAACTTGGGCTTTTTCTAATTAAGAAGATTTTGCAAAAATTTATTGCTTTAATTATGTATTTTAGAAACATTTTTGAAGTAAAATTCTGAGACGGTTGAATGTGTTTAAATGATATAATACTGCTACATGACAACACAGTAATGTACGAATTAAATTTGGGCATAAATGTATTTCCACTCTTTGTTTTTCTATATTGATATTGATATGGTGTTGCATTAATAGGAAGTTGTACATATAAAATAAGTTAGTGTATTCTATATATTTTATGATATAAAAAGCCTGTCACCTTCAATTTGAGCTTTTTTTTATATATATATATATATATATCTAGAATTGACATTTAAATTAGCATTATGAAAGGGATTCAAAATTATTTAAGCCCAATATCGTGATGCATCGTGATATCGCGATTTTGCCTTGACAATATATCGTGATATTGAAATAGTGACATCGCCCACTCCTATTAATGACATGTGAAAATGACAGATGCGTATATTGAAAGGATCTCAATTGTATACGGCCAGCTAGCGTCTTTCTTCAAGAAAAGTAATGTACAGTACACTCTAAGAAATTTAATAAAATTCGTAGAGTTGACCATTAAATTACACGGCCAGCTGCTTCCTTCGAGAAAAAAAAACCCAGTTTCCGTATTTCTAACAAATTGTTGCAAAATCCAGAGTGTTGATCATTTATAACAGGCCACATCTCTTCTTTGAGAAGAAATATCTTTTCAACTTAATGGACATGACTTATTTTTATGGTCAGCGACTGGAACATTTTCTGCTGGACACAGGCCGTAATTTAGCGTACTTTTTTTCTTTTTTACAGTGCACACTTATTTGTAACAATATTCTGTAAAATTCCGAATACTGACCGTTTATTAAAGGTCACTTACTTTCTTTTGGAAAAAAAAAAAAAAAAGTCATTATAGTTTTATGAACATAACTTTTTTTTTTTTTTTTTTTTTTTTGCGGTGAATGGCTGGAAAACTTATTAACGGTCACTGACCGGCAAAAAGTGTTTAATTTTATACAGTGTACACAGTATCTGAAATAATTTATTTGTCACAGCATAAGGTTTATCACAATTAAATATAATTTAAGATGATATATTTATTATGTTTATCTTCACATCTTTGATATGTTTCAAATGATAATTGTTACTTTCTGGTCATTGATTAGATATAATTTCTCATTTCTGTACAACTTTTATTCTGATTTTTCCCCAAGCAGGAAAGGAACATTCTTTTTATGTGATTAGCGAAAAAATTGCAATAAAATATGACATACTAAAAACGATATGGCTCTCTGCAGTTAACAAAAGAATGAGAGTAAATCAGTGTTATTGACAGGAAATATATAGGAATACGTTGAATAGATACAGAATGTAATGAAAGAATTTGTTATCTAACAGACTTTTTATATGAAATAAAATGGTTATTAATATTATCTCTATTTCATTTGCTTTTTCTGTAATACTGAGATTTTCTTCTTTCTGCATTTTTACTTTATACGTTGTAATATATTTTTTCTTTTCAATTTTAATTTGAAAACAAATGAAAACATTTATGGATAAAGTAATAAATACTTAATTTGCTCCAAAATGTGATATATTCTATTCTATTATCAGTAGAAAAAAATAATTCTATTTGTGATAAAAGTAATTTTATTTATTATGTTTTCCTTTTCTGTGTGAGATAATTGAAATAATAATTATTACATTTTAATGATTGTTTAGAAATCCTTTTGTATGGCAGTTTATACTGTGTTATTATTTTATTCTATATTCAATAGAAGAAAGTGTTGGATTCGTAAAAATTCTCGACTTCTGGTTTTCGACGAATTTACACTTTCTGATAGGTCTAGAACACGATTTTATCATTTTTAGAAAATGTCTGTCTGTCCATCTGTCTGTCTGTGCGTATGTGTGTGTGTGAGACAAAAATTTTGTGGCAACTGTATCTCCGGAACTACTGCTTAGAATTGTATATTAAAACCAATGTAACATTTAAAATGAGATAAAAAATACAAAATTTTAAAACTTTAAAAATACATTTTAATCAAAAACATTAAAACATAAGACAGACGTTTCGTCTAGAACACTAGCCCTCCTCAGTGTCAAACATACAAGCACAAACAACATTTACAAAAATTCATAATACATCATAGCAAGATTAAATATTCAGGAGGAATAGCTTTAGCCCGTTCAAGGCAGAATATTGCATTTTGGTAAAAGCGCCCTCTAGAAAAATGCGGGATTCATAGATATTTATATTAGAAGCTAAAATTTTAAAGTTTCCAAAATCTGGAATATGATCACTATTGAGAAAATGGATTACGAGTTTTGATTTTAAATCTCCTGTTTTAAATGAGCGTTTATGTTCCTTTAATCTAATTTCACCTGTTCTGCCAGTTTCACCGATATATGTAGAATCACAGTTTTTACAAGGAATACTATAGATTACACCTGGACGTTTAAGAGGGTGGACAGCGGGTTTAAAGTTTGAGAGAAAGTTGCTAATACGGAGTTGAGGTTTAAAGCTAGTACAGATATTAACTGTTCTAAGTAATTTAGAGATATTTTCAGAAATACTTTTATAATAAGGGATAAGTGTTGTTTTTAATTAAAATGTATTTTTAAAGTTTTAAATTTTTGTATTTTTTATCTCATTTTAAATGTTACATTGGTTTTAATATATTAATGAGACGTATAAATTATGTTTAATTTTATTAAATTGTATATTAGTTTATATGTAGATGCACCTTGACCTAAATTAGTGCCTATCAAGTTTTGGTGTTAGCCGCTCAACAGGTGTCGCTGCTATACACCGATTTCCGCAATTTATAGGGAGGCTATATCTCAGGTTCTATTGAGTAAAATCAAACAAAACTTGATATATAAGAAAGTTATTATGAGACATTACGCGGATTCAATTTGAATGCTTATTGACCAACAAGTGGCGCTGCTATACAGCGATTTCTGTAATTTAAGCGAAGACTGTATCTCAAGAACTACTGCACAGAATTGCATATAAATTTATATTTAGATGCACCTTGAAATAAATTAGTACCTATCAACTTTAGTTGTCAACTGGTCAACAGGCGGCGCTGCTACACAGCGATTTCTGCAATTTCAGGAAAGGCTATATCTCAAGTTCTATTGCGTATAATCAAACAAACTTGATATGTGAGAAGGCCATTATGAGGCATTATGCTGATTCAAGTTGGATGCTTATAGGCCAATAGATGCGCGGTTATACTGGAAATTTCCTCGATAATGGGATGGCTATATCTCAACTTTCATGGCATATAAGTGTGTGAAACTTGATATGTGAGATAACCATTATGAAAACAACTTTTTTAAGATGTTATTTATAGACAATAAAACTGTCTTTCTTTGAATATTTAGTGTTAGTTTTCTCTAGGATAAAAATCGTTTGCTTTCATCATATTAGGTAATTTTAGTAAATAATAGTTTTAATAAATTATTTGCGCTTAGTGAATTTCCATAGGAAAATATAGAAGAATGTCTTGTGGCGGCCACAACATACTAGTTTTGCTAATGGTCATCGAGACTTTATCTTATATGAACAGAGAAATGATCTCAGTAAAATATAAGATGCTAAAGACGTTATAGTTATACCACTCCGTAGTTAATAAAAAAATGCAAGTAAATTGCTATTAATAATTCTAGAAATAGCATATGTATTGTGAAGAATCGTCTTATGCGACATCTTCATATTTATAGCAGCTGTGCATTCAAGTAATGAAGTGCAGAGATTAATTTAAACAACAAAACAATGCTTTCAGAATGTTTTTAAAGCTTTCAGAAAGGAAGGGGGGATGGGGAGGGGGTGATGCGGCTACTCTCTAGCATCGTAATAAAAATCCGTGATCACCATTTTCACTTAAATATACAGTCGGCAACAAAATTATTTGAGCTTTAGCAATAATTCCTATGTTATAGCTCAACACCGCTCTTCGAGCGGTGAGCCGGGGCTGCTCCCCTGTTCAATAATTCCTATGTTAAAAAAGTACACTTAATACTGCTTTGTTAAATAAAGTGTACTTTTTTCACATAGGAATTATTGCTAGCGTTCAAATAATTTTGCTGCCGACTGTAGAACAGAAAATGATTTTATATTACGAGTAAACTTGCCGGCGACATAACGGGCATCAAACTACAATGTGCTCCTTAGTACCGAGCTCGAGAGAAGATGAACTCTAACAACCGTATTTACCATTAAGTTCAATTCCCAGTTCAACTAAGACTCCTTTATGATAAGAGCTGGCGCAGTGTTCGCCATTTTCTAGCCCGTCTGGGAAAGTGTTGGCGGTAGAAAAAGCTAGGTTACCTGATTAGCGTTGTTATCGCCTTTAAACTTCTATACAGATCAAGTGAGCTAGAACTTCTTATCACGAAACAAACAAGTTGGTAATTTTAAGAACATCGCCAACATTCTCCAAACTGCAACCCTACACGTTAAAAGAAATGTAATATTAAAGTTAATTTTAAAAGAATATAAAATAATAACTTAAACTAACAGTACATTCATATTAAATTTGTCAAACAACTTTGAAAATAAAATGAAATAATTTGAAAATAAGGAAAATCTTACGCTACAAAGTTGTGCTCCTGCTCCGGGTATCCACGAGTTACGTCTGCAATTTATAATCCACTTTTTCCTTCTTCCTGGATTACAAGAAAATATAAACAGGCGGTGCCCTTTTCTGGAGTTATTCGTGCAATTTATTGCCGAAAAACCACCCATAATAAATCGTCAGCGGGTCTTGTCGGCTAGAAAATGGCGGATGCATCAGCCTATCTATGTAGGAGTTCTAGGTTCAACGCAAAAACCTGAAACGCGTGTTTAGTTAGTTAGGGTGCAGCTTTCCAACAAAACTTGACACACTGCTTCTGCCATCTAGTGTCGAAGATTTCATATAATTTTTCATTGGTTATTTTCAACTAAAAAGTTTTAAAATAACAATGCTACTAGATGGCAGAAGCGACGCGAAAAAGTTGGACCCTGACTTTATGCGCTTTTCAAGTTTTCTTATTCAACCGGGAGTTGAAGTTATTGGTGAATACAGCCGAAAGTGATCTCTCGAATTGAACCTCGAGTACGATTTTGTCCCCGAGTATGTCTTTTATGCACTGGAGAACCAACTTACAAACTTATTCAAAACTGCTAAACTCCGCAAAACCCAAAGTTTTCCTTTCAAACTCGTAATTACTGACTGTCCTTCGTAGAGTCCCTTTCTAAATCAGAGTTAAGATTTCTAGCACAACTCAACTTCTTCGCAACTTACGAATTTCCTGCGAAAATTCTGTGAGGCCTCACAGTATATGAATATTCTGCATGAATAGATAATCTAAATGACTGTACGCAAAACAAAACTGTAATTAATATTTTCTCCGTTTTATATTATTTTCTCCTTTCTTTATTTCTGAGAATTTTTTTTATTTTTCCTTTACACACATTATATTTTTCTATTTAAATTCAATTTTACTAAAACTGAAAATATTCATCCATAATGGATAAGATAGTTTATTTGCTTCGGTATGAGAAACATTACACCCTATTATCAAAAGATAAAAATGATTTTACTTTTGATGATTCATTTATCATGTTTTTTATTTTATTTCTGTGCGGCAATTTAAATGATAGTTATTACTTTCAGGAAATATATTAGAAATAATTTTTCGCGTCTTCACATTTTATCTGTTTTGTTTCACAAATGTGCAATGATCCTTTTTTTTTTACGTGAACAGAGAAATGGTTGCAGTAATACATAAGATATTATAGGCAATATGTTTCTCTGCAGTAATCAGACGAGTGTGAGCAAATCAATATCAATAACACTGGAATAACTGATGCATATACATTGAAAAGATACGGAATAGACTGTAAGAATTGATAATCTAAATGTCTATGTATATAAAAAATTATTAACATTTGCACAATTTTAATATTGATTTTGCTTTTTTCTCTTTTCCTGTTTTTTTCTTAATGCATTTTTTCCTTTAAACAGTATAGAATATACTTTTCATTTAAACTGAAATTATAAAAATTAAAACACATGCTTATAATGTACAATTAGTTTATTTACTTTGGTATAAAGAACATTACAGAAGATAAAATATTTTCAGAAGATATAATTTTATTTTTGATAGTATATTTACTATGTTTTCTTCACATGTTTGAGATAATTTCAGTTTCAATTATTAATTTCTGGACAACAACCTTTTTAATAACAAAAGCCAAAGTTTCTGAAAAGTAACCTCTAAACAGATGCAATTACAAAAACAATTTATTGAAATAAAGTAAATACATTTTTATCCATCGTTTTAAAAGAATAAATAAAATATTGAGAAAAGGATGATTTAAAAAAAGATGGCATCAAAATCGGAATAATGCATTAAAAAAAAAAAAAAAAGGCATGATTTGAAAAACAAACAAACAAACAAAAAAAGTCTTAATGATAGTTTAATAAGGGAAAGACATGTAATTTCCCCATACTCATTTAGAAAGACAATGCGATTAAATCAATATTCATGACATGTGAAAGTGACAAACACGTTTATGTTACGAATCTGTAATATAATCAGCTCAGTAATGCAATGATCTAATTTAAGATAGGAATACAAATGACCCTCTATATATGTTGTACTATTTCCTTTACTAAGTATTCATAGTATGCATAATTCTAAACCGCTCTTGTTTTACATAAACCTACAAAAATTATTATTTACTCATTTATAAGTTACAATGAGGTATAATTTTCAGCATTTGGAGAGAATATTTCCATATGCAGAAAAAAGAGAATGTTTCGGCTATCATAAAACTTTCTTTTATATCATTCTAAATAACAGCGCCACTTACTGTTTAACATGCAAAAAAGTTAATAATAGCTTCTCAAAATTTTTACATATGGAGTTTGGTGAAATTTTATTAACAGATGCTGAGATGTAGACATCCGGAAAATCATTGAAAGTAACTAATTTTAGCACCACCTGTCGCCCGATAAATATCTAAATTAGGCTAGCATATGATTTAATAATGGTTATATCTGCATTTATATGCCATAAAAGTTGAAATTTAGTTTTCGTATTCATGGGGTAAATTGCAGCACAGCTGCGCCATTTGTCAATTGATATGTACCCAAATTGATTCAGTGAAGTACTTCATAATGCTTATCATATATGCTTAATTTTGTGCAATTATGTATAATAGAATTTGATAGATAGCCTCTTCGTTCACGGGAAAAATTGTAATATAGCAGCACCATGCATCGGCTGATTTGCACCCTAATTGAACCCATATAATATTTCATAATGTCTCTCTCAGATATCAAGTTTTGTTCGATTATATACAATCGTGTCTGAGATATAGCTTTCCCTTTAATAGATGGAATCCCAGTATTGCAGCACCATTTATTGAGCGATTTGCACCAAAATATGCTAGGCGCTAATCTATGTCAATGTACATATAGATTTATATGTAACACTGTGTTGTAATTGCTGAAGTACAGTCGACACAAAATTTTTGTCACATTACACTCAAAGAGAGATATTTTCTAGAAATGGTGAAGTCGTGTTCTAGACTTCTCAAAATGTGCGAATCCACAGAAAACCGAAAGTCGAAAAAGTTTACGATTCAAATAATTTCTTCTATTGAATATAGAAGAAAGTAATAAAATATCGATGTAACGAGTAATTATAGTTTGAAAATTTTTTATTATCTATGCTTTCTGCATTCTTTTTCATCTTTTTCATCTTTTTCATCTTTTACATAAATTTGAAATATGGCTTATAAATATTTTGAATAATCTTTTTTTTTTTTCTTTTTTCTTTTTTTTTTTTTTTTTAACTACATTTTAATTCTATGTTTTATTCATTTTTATTTCATTTTCATTATTATGTACTACTTTTTTATCGAACAATGAAATCTTTAGATGATTCTCAGAATAGTTAATGAACTCATTATGATGTACTTTAAAGATGCTTTTCCTTTGTTCAAAACATTTTTGCGTGCATTTTATTTCTATATTGCTTTTTAAAATTGGCAGATAATTACTTGCAATTTAATTTCTTATTTTTTCTCCTTCTTATTCAACATCTAAGGATTTTGAAAGGCTCTATATTTTAGAAATAATTAAAATGTCTCTGCGTAACGAAAATGCATTTTCATTGCTTGAAAAACAGAAAATGATATATTATGTTTAAAATTTTTAATAAAAATATTGTAAACATTGTTTTACGTTTTTCAATGCAGTAAACGTTTTGTCAAAGCGATGAGGCTGTGTACAGTCGGTAACAAAAGTGTCCGAACACTAGCAAAAATTCCTATTTAAAAAAAGTGCACTTCATACTGTTTTGTTAAATAAATCCTTATCGAATCATGTTCTCACACTGACTAAGAACAGGATTCGACAAGGATTTTTTTAGGAAAACCGTATGAAGTCTACTTTTTTTACATAGGAATTTTTGCTAGTGTTCGGACACTTTTGTTACCGACTGTAGCTTGGTCGGTAGAGCCAACGAGGTATATAAAATAGAGTGCTGATTCAATGGATGGAGGATTGGCTTTCCGTGGTTCAAGATGAGTCACGTGACATAAACCAATAGGTTTCTATGTTTGGCTCTTTATCCCTTTTTTGGCAATTTAAAATTTCATTTTAGCAAATTACCATTATTATTAGGTAACACGAGGGTCCTATGACCGAAATAAATTGTTTCTAAAATAATTTTTCACATATTTCACATTATAACAAATAATAAAATACTGTTTCTTTCATCATTCCCAACAAAGTTCAAAAGTTTTTATAAAGAAAAAATAAACTTTTAAAAGAGTAAATTTAACAACAATTAATAATTTATCTACTATTTTTAAATATTTTGTCAGTTAAATTTTGACTACACAAAATAAAAAGAAGTAAAATAAAACAAAAAATATTTAGGAAAAAAAAAAAAAAAAAGTTAAATTACGTAAATAAACAAAAACATTGACGGTTATCTCCAAGCGGTTGCCATAGAAATTCATTGAAAATAAACTGTAATCAAGGAAACCACCGAATACGCAGGTGCAAGGGGAGCATGTCACATGACATATCTTGCACCTTCTCAAGGATTCTAAGATTCTAAGACGGAAGGTGGCCGCTCACCACTATGCAGTGGTTTTGTGCGATTTTAACCTTTAGAGAGGGACTTCTATGGCACTCTGGAGATTCAGAAGATCCCGTGTCTAAAGATTAAACCTCCTCTGTTGTTTATTGCATAAACAGAAAAAAAATTACAGAGGTCGCCAAAGCGGAGTTTTCACACGACAAAGGGCGACAAGGTAACAAGAATATAAAAAGAAGAACGGGGCCTTGCTCCCTCGCATGGAAAGGCTTGTGTTGAAAAATTATATGGACCTCCAAGAGAAAAGTTGGTAACTGCCTTGGAAGATTGAAAAATTAGTTGGTCAAATTGGAAAGATTCATTAAGAAGTTATAGATTCTGGTTAGTTTCTGACGTAGGGGAAGCCGGGTAACGATATTAAAAAGCCAGTCGTTAGGTTTATTAGGTGGGTTAAGGATACGCCAATCATGAGTTAGTGGGCATGGGAAAAAGTAATGATTTGCATTACCCTCATCCCCGCACTCACATTGTGGAGTGCGCGAGCAATGAAACTTGTAAAGATGTGATTTGAACGGGCCATGACCCGTTAAGAAGGCTGTTATGGCTGAGGAAAGGTAAAAGTTATAATTTGACACTTTTGAGAGGAGGTTAAAAGTAAATCTACCTTTGGGAGATGTATCCCAGAATTCTCAAGGATTACCATTTATCACTCTACTTTATATATCTCGTTGGGTAGAACACCAAAGTGCTAATTTAAATATTGTGGGTTTGATCTTAGAATTGGCCGAAGATCGCCGTACAGAGCCACCGCAGGTAACTTTCGTACCACTATTTCCAAAAAATAAAACTTAAAATATATTTCCGCCAGTAAATCCGCTCTTTGACTGCATAAATTTATTATAAATTTTATGTTATGGATGAGTACAGGTACGAAAAAAATAATAAAAGAAGTCGCCTGTGGTAGTCCTGTTTGTCTACATCAATGGTAGCTAGTGCACGTAAAATCTGTCGGGGTCGTAATGTCTTCAAAGTTCCCATTTACATTATACCTATGGGGGGGGGCACCGAAACGGGGGGAGCTAACCCCTCCGTGGAGTATGAAAATTGTGATGATACAGTCGGTAGCAAAAGTATCCGAGCACTAGCCAATCATTCCGATATCAAAAAAGTAGTTAAATAAATCCTTGTCGAATCATGTTCTTAGATTGACAAAGAAAATGACTCGACAAGGATTTATTTAACAAAACAGAATTAAGTGTACTTTTTTTAAACAGGGATTATTGCTAGTGCTCGGATACTTTTGCTGCCGACTGTATGTCTCCGGACCACTCTTAGACCATCACCAATTTCCTATACCGTAACACTAGTGCAGCGTAAATAAAGCTCTTCCCATATCGATCATTTCAAGGTGATAGCTGTGACATTTTTTCACCATCTGAGGAGTTATAAGATTTTTTAAATTACAGAATCTGTCAAATAGACAATTAAAAATATTCTCCAATATATTCTATAGAATAGTGGAATAATTCTACAATTTAATTTTCTGAAATTACTTTACTTTTGTGATGGATGTGACATTTTCGGGAGGTGACTTTTCACAAGTATATGTATTTGCTCCTGTGAATTTCATAATGATAAACATTTAATTGTCTTTTCATAGCTAAAATATAATCAGTTAACCATATGCCCGCCTTTAGTTCTTTGTTTTACCACGAAATACTTATTCATTCAAAATTAAATAATTATGGTTATTAAATTAATTTTTTTTAAAGTATGAAAGTCATGAATAATAGTCATAAGGTGTTTAGGTGCGTAGTTATATTTCTAATCTCAACTTTATATAAGCATTATATAAAGTTGAAATCCAAGTGAAAATTCTCACGGATTGAGGTCTGGCGAACGCGAAGACTATAAAATATGTCTTGCGCGTCCGATCCACCTTCTTGGCTTTTCACGGTTTTTACTCTCTCAACATGGCTTGGGTCCCGTTGTTCTATGGTGAGTTTTCATCATGTTGAGAACTTCTATCAGCCCTCAAATTTATTGGACGAATTTTGGAATACCCTGTGTATATAAACTACAAGAGTCTTATGATGTGAGACAGCTGTCTACAGATTTAAATACCGGGTACACACAGAAAGAGGGCGGATATATATATATATATATATATATATATTTTTTTTTTTTTTTTTAAAGAACGTAAAAAAAAAAAAAAAAAAAAAAAAAAAAAATTAAAAATGACCGATAGGTGGCGCTGTAGTGCATACACGAAACTGATTTATGCAAATCAGGTTGTCAATAAAAAATCTGAATACACATGGACTGTTCATTCTATGTTGGCATTATGCTATCATTGCAGGATCAAGCATTGATTATCAAGCTCTTTTATAAGAATGACGAATCATAAGGCTCCTATATATACGAGTTGGCGCATCAGACATTTTGTTGCCTTAGGGTTACCACATGTACCCAGCGCGTTTCTCTGATAAACAAACGACAAACATTTTTTTATTTTTTTTATCGTCTTACATTTTAGAGTAACTTGTTTTATTACATTTCATAATTTTAGGTAAGTAAACTATGATATGGAAGTTTGTTTAGCGATAAACTGCTATAATCATTCAAGAAGTTAATATAAAGTGTTCACAGACCTTCCATTACTTTGTATTTGAGTTTTGGCGACATTTTATAAAAGAAACGGAAAACCGCCCTAACAACACATCTTACCCCAGTACATCTATAGGATGTCCTCGGAATAAAATGACATCCTGAGAACGTACTGTGAAAAAAAATGTGTTTTTAGGAATATTATTGTTGCTTATTGCTCATATCTTGACCGGATTAGCTCCAGATCAAGATTTCTTAAAATCATTAGGGAAGCGATAAGGACGCCAAGCGGGAATGCTGTCCTCTTCGGAGGCAAAAAAAAAAAAAAAAAAAAAATGGCGATGATGCGCCGGCCTATTATTTTATTTAGGGGCTCTAACGAATCAGTAACAGACGCATTACTGAGGAAATTTCGCACTGCAAAAAGACTGAAGAAGAAAAGAGACCCATTTCACTATCAGGGATACTGAAGCTTGTCAAGCACTTGTTTAATGTATGACTCCTTTTATTCATTTGCTTAACATATTCAACATCAGCGCCAGCTATTGGTCATTTTTGAAACTTTTTTTTTTTTTTTTTTTTTTTTTTTTTTGTTCTGAAATATATATATATATATATATATATATATATCCGCACTCTTTAATAAACATATGCTTTATTGCATTTGTGATTATTTCTTTAAAAAAAATTGCTTTTTTATGGTACAACGCTGAAATTTTGCATATTACTTTCATAGTGCAGGACAATGGAAATATTTTCGTATTGAAACCTTATAAAAAATTAAATTTTGCAATTCAGAAATTGAATACCGTAAACATTTTAATTGGTTTTATAAAATTCTGTACCTCTTTTACGTTATTAAGTAATTTATTGTACAGGATTAGTATCGATATTTAAGTAATTAAAACAAAGAAGGGAGTTTTTTAAAGAGAACTGTGATCTTTCAGTTTATTTCAGCCTTTATATACAGTGCGTTAAGAAATTATAAGACCACAAGTGTATTGGTGCATTTCTGAAGAAGGGAGCATAATATGCAAATTTTTTGTTGTGTATTTAAATTTGATCATGAAACACATCCTGTACTAATTCTAATTTTTAAAATTAAATTAAATTTCATTAAAACTTATTCATTTCTTCTAAAAATTAAAGACTGTGTTAAGAAATTATAAGACCACCTGAGAAAATTAGCGTATTACACATGATGTCAAACTTAATATAAAGTGCATGCGTCAGTACTTCGTAAAAGCATTACCTAAGAAAAAAAAGGTTAGGTTTTGAATGTGTTATCTACGATTAATTTGACGATTCCTGGAGGTAAAGCATTATCGGAGTGTGGAGGGAGAAAAATTTTATTTTATAAAGGTTCTAGTAAATCTGAAAGAGATACTGCGAGATTAATGAACCGTTCTAAAACTGCCATTCACAATGCCATAATTAAAAAAGATTATTCAAACAAAATAAAACGATCTGGTAGAAAAAATATTTTGACAGCACGTGATAATAGACAAATTTTGCGATTAGCAACTAAAAAAAGTCTTTCAACTCGGGAAATTTCGAAACGTTTCAGCAAGAAAACTTCACATGTAACAGTCTGGAAGAGTCTTAAATTAAATATTAATACGAAATTTATGAAATTGAAGAAAAAACCGAACTTATTGAAAAGCCACCGAGAAGACAGACTAAAATGGGCTAAAATTGGCATGTCATGGAATAATGAGTGGAAACAAATTATATTTTCTGATGAAAAGGAATTTTATCTTCATGGTCTCGATGGTTACAAACACTATTGGCATGACTTGAGTAAGAAACCAAAAGAATGCATCAGTCGAAAAATGGTTGAAGGATCAGTAATGATTTGAGGCGTTTTCAGTTATGAGGGATTGTCTGATTTACAGCGGATTTCGGGTCATATGAACTCTACACAGTATCAGTCTATGCTATATGATCATATGATACCGTTTGGACCTTTATTAGGTGGTGCTAACTGGATATTTCTACAGGACAATGCTGCTTGACATACATCAAAATCCACCCAGGAGTAGTTTAAAAAAGAAAAAAATAATTTTTTGCCATGGAATAGTCAAAGTCCAGACTTGAACACCATGGAAAACCTATGAGGTATATTATCTCACAAAGTTTATGTTAATAATAAACAATTTTATCTGCCAGTGAACTGGAAGTAGTCATTGTAAAAGAATGGCACAATATTCCTAAAACTGAACTTATTCAGCTGGTTACTTCAATGAAAAACAGAGTGTTTGATGTCTTCAGGAAAAACGGAGGATCAATATCATATTAATCTTTTATACTATTTAGAATTTTGACAAGTGGTCTTATATTTTGTTAACTTATATTTCCTCTTATATTTTTTTGTTAACTTATATTTCCTCTAAACCAAGCAGCGAGTTATTTTTCACTTATTTCTAATATGTATATTAATTAAATATTTATTGCATTATAAAAAGTTATTGCAAACTAATTGTAAATAATATGCAGCAATATATTATTTTAAGTATTTAAATTAGAATTAGAACCTTTATTTTTCTTATAATTTACAAAATTAAAGTGATCTTATAATTTCTTAACGGACTGTTTATATATATATATATATATATATTATGAGTTTTGATAAATACTGCCATAAATAGCTAAAACAAATTTATTTTCAAATAAAATTAATTTTTCTTTTCAAAGAAAACACTACATACATTTAAAATTTTAAAATTAAAGAGTTCATGTTTAATTTAAAATTAATTTTCATTTATTTCTTTTTGTAATTTTTGTAATTTTTCATTCAAAGTAAAACCATTTTTTATTTCTTCTTTACACGAGGTGCAAGAAGTTTATGTATTACGAAAATAAACTTCTTTATTTTACAAAAGAACCAGATAAAGAAAGTGTTAGAAGGAAAGTACTCCAAAAACTTTTTTAATGAAGAAAAGAAGAATTCTTAAGTACACTTTTAAAACACTTTTGTAGATAATGTGACGTTGTAAAGGGAAGTCTTTCGATTTTTTCCACTTTTGGGCTTTTTTTTTTTTTTTACTTTCTTTTATGTATATAAGAAGAAAGTATTGCATTTGTGAAACTTTTGCCCTCCACTTTTCGAAGGTGTTGGAGTTTGGGCTTAAGGCTGATTGACTGTATGAGAGTCCTAGGCCTGAGATGGTGTGCCATCCATGGGGAGGGGGGGCTTTCAAAGATGTTCTAGCCCATATTTACCACCGGTTTTCTAAACATTTAAATGTTTTGTGATGTCTTGAATATGATTAGAATACTTTTATGAAATATGTGTCTATTTCCGTGCGCATATCTAAAATGCTGTATCTTAGAAACCAAAAGACGAAATTCGATATGAGCTATCTGACCGAGAACCAGATATCTGGTCTGTTCACTGAGCTTTTCTTTTTTTCCATTTTTTTTCCTATTCAAAATTATATCATTCTGTATTTTTAGCTTCTTTTTTAAGTATAAAAATTATAAACAATAGTCATGAGGTTCATCTTCACGTACGTAATTACATTTTTAATATCTTGTTAAACTAAGTAATATTTTAATGTACTGTAAAATACTTCTAAAACAACAATGCAATTTTGGGCCTTTTAAAAGCGGTCAGAGGGTTAATTTTTATTTAGTTGTATCGTAACTGTTGGTTCTTACTAGTTTTTTGGTGAATAACGCTCAAAAATCTTTGCCATGCTGTTTTAAATATATATTTTTAATATGCCAGTGTAAAACATATTCTATCTCTCATAATTTTTTGAATTTACACGATATATGTTTGGAGTTTTCGTATAAATTATTCAATACTTTTGGCTATTAAATTATGCAGATGAAATTTTTTAAAAGCTGGCGCATGCGTAGTTAAAATTTATTTAGTAAAAATGCTCATATTTCGTAAAATATGTAACATTTTTGCCTTCTGATTGCACTGTTCTGTGTCTAATGTAGAATGCTAAATATTCTAAAAATGTTTTTGCATTTGGGCTAATACCCTACGTGTTATAATTTAAAAAATAGAATTTTGTTTGCAATATTTTAAAGAAATAGTTATATCTCCACGAATATATGTTGTAGCCTCATAAAAAATTATACAGATAATGAGAAAAATCCTCATAATCACATGCTACAGCCAAAATGTATTTCAAGCATCACTTTTTACAGGGGGATCCAAAACATTTTGTTTTCTGTTTATTTTTCACTGGTTCGTTTTTCCTCTTCAGGATATAACTTTTATTGAAATATATATGAGATATAACATGTTCTTTACACTGTCAAAATTTAAGATGATTCCTTAAGAATTTGTATTTGACAAACATCTAAATTCGAACATCTAAATTCAAAAATGTCCAAATATTAGGTCTTTGCATAAATTCGTGCGGTTTTTTATTGCTTCATTTCATAAAAATACATCAAATCAAATGACAATTTTTAATCAAAATATTTTCCATTACTTTCTACAACCTTTGCCCATTTTTCGGGTAACAAATGTATACCACGGCGATAGAAGCTCTCGTCTTTGGAGGCAATAAAATGATCCGCGTCCGCACGAACATTTGTAACGACCTAATACATTTGATAGATAGTGTAAATATTTACAAAGAAAGTTATTTTTAACGAAATATTATGTAATAAAAAAATAATTATTGATAACAGATGTAGCTATTAAAATTTTTTATATACACATTGTTTCCTTCCTGGGGGTGTAAATTTTCAATATGAATATTTCAAAAAAGAATTCGTCAATACCTCGAAAAGGAAGAATTGAACCATGTATTTGTGATATGTTAGAAAAAAGTATAGATTTTTTTTTTTTTCAATTTTAATGAAAAAAAAAAAAATAATAATAATAATAAAAACCTAGGTTGCTGTATGGAGCGCATAAAAATGACTTTCTTTCAACATTTAGTGTTGTACTTTTCAGAGATAAAAAATCGTCTGCATTCACCATGGAACATAATTTTAATAAATAACACAGGTCTACACCTAGAATTTTGATTTCATAATTTCGTCAGATCTTTATGTTTTTTGGTGTGTTGAAACCGATACTGAAGCCAATTTTTCTCTATTACATACGGAGTTTCGGTAATACAAGGTGTCTACCGACGTAATTTCTTCCACGGCTTTTCTACCAGTATAATTATATGGTGACTTTTATAGAATGTTTCCATGATTAATTAAAATGAATCATGGAAACATACTAGAAACTAACGAAAATGTAAAAATTGTGTCTGCAGACATCCTGCTTTGAAAAAAAAAAATGTATACGCGATTGCGAAAATCTGGCTTCATTTTCGGTTTTAGTACACTAAAAAACATATAGGGTAGGTGCTCCAGTAAATGACATCTATCCAGAAATGATTAATAAATAAGAAAAATAATAAAATCATATATTTTACATATAAGAATTTTAACATTTTATGTCAAACACTGGAGCACAGGGTGCTAATAACTGATAAAATGAATAACTAGCAGTGTTAAACACTGGAACATAGGGTGCCAATTACTGATAAAAGAAAAAACTGGCAGTGTCAATTATTGGAACACTGAGTGGGTGTCAAATAAAAATTCATAAAAAAACAATAATTGTTATCAAATGTGTATATTTTAACATATATGTGGTTCTGAATGTCTTTCATACCATATGTACTGACTTAAGATTTCTAAAATTATTTTCTCATGACTAGAACACTAAAAACATCAGAGATTGCTCTAAAAGTGTCAATCACTGGTGCACTTACCCTATATCAGCTACATTTATCAAATCAAAATTTTCCAACATTATTTTTGTAGATCTGTGTAATTGGTACTGTCTGAATTTGTACAGGCAAATATACGTGAAGGCAAATGCGTGTTGCGGTAGGTTGTATTCGAACCGAGGACGTCTAGGTAGTAATCCAGCGCTTTACCTCTGGACAAAAGGTTAACCCCATGTCCATCGGTAAGTTTTTGGACTATCTACATTAAAATGTCGTTAATTGCGTCGCTACAGTACTCCCCCTCCAGTGAGTACACCATCGTACGAGCGATAATTGCTGTAGACGGTAGCGATGACCAGATTGTGCTGTCAGTTGTCCCGTTTTGCCAAGTTGAAGGAGCAGCGGCGAGTTGAAGGCGACGGGCGTGACAGACTGTGCTGTGAGAACAGCGATTCACAGGCTTTAACGCTCGGAGGGTTTTTGTGGTGCTGCCATCTATTGCAAGAGAGCGGAGTTGAAAGCTTGTTGCTTCGTCCGCGGTCACCAATGCTGGCAAATGCGTGTTGCGGTAGGTTGTATTCGAACCGAGGACGTCTAGGTAGTAATCCAGCGCTTTACCTCTGGACAAAAGGTTAACCCCATGTCCATCGGTAAGTTTTTGGACTATCTACATTAGAATGTCGTTAATGGCGTCGCTACATACGTATATATCACCCCGCGACAAAAAGATAGGAACAAAGGGTTTTTTCTTTGATTTTTCATAAAATAACGTTATCTAAATTGTGCTTATAATTTATTATTATTATAAAATAACACTATTCCTGGACTAATTTTTGTTTTAAGACTAATTTAAAAAATTTTAAGGCTAAAATTTTTCTAATTTAAGACTACACTTCGCGACAAAAAAGATAGGAACAAAGGGTTTTTTCTTTAATTTTTCATGAAATAACATTATATAAATTGTGCTGATCATTTATTATCACAACAAAATATTATCATATCAAAAACATATTAAATATTTGGATCATATTCAAAATATTCATATTGAAAATAATCATATTAAAAAAAAAAAAAAAAAAGAAACCTTTGTTCCTATCTTTTTGTCGCGCTGTGTAGTCTTAAATTAGAAATTTTTTTCTAAATTAGTCTTAAAACAAAAATTAGTCCAGGAATAGTGTTATTTTTTAATAATTATAAATGATAAGCACAATTTAGATAACTTTATTTTATGAAAAATCAAAGAAAAAACCCTTTGTTCCTATCTTTTTGTCGCGGGGTGATATATATAAAAAATTGAAATGACCACAGCATATAATATTTTGGTTCGACTGAGAGATTAAGTCATCTATGATCGAATCAAATGAAGAAAATGTTGAGGATGTGCAAGTATTGGTGAGGTCCGACCGCCGAATAACGTTTTTGCAAATTTGATGGAAGAATGTCGCGTGTTAGGCTTATTTGTTCGACAGTGAAAATTTGTTTCTCTTGCATCAAAGGTAAGTTATTCTCTGGGATATGCAGTCTCTGATCAGTCCAGGAAAGCTTTGAATACATACTGTATATGCTTGTTTTAGTTTTTTATTTTAAATTCTCAGTTTTCTTAAATTCTATAATACACAGCTAAAAAGAAATTTATATTGAAATTTGTTTTAACTTTTTTTTGTTTTTTTTTTAAAGGAGAAAAGTGTTGTTTAGTGTTTTAAAATCGATGAATTAATGAACTATTTTAAATTACTTCATTGATTTATTTCCCTTTGTAACGATTTTATGCTTTCTTTTCAAAATAAAACTAATTTTTCTTCCTTCTTTGCAATACAATAGAATGTGTTTGGTAAAGGAACAGCAATTTCATTATTTCACAAAGGAAAACGCAACTAGAAAAGCGCCCCAGAAATTTCTTAATCGAAAAAAGACAAATTCTTATGTACTTTAAAAACAAAATGTCAAATTACAAAAGATTTTTTTTTAAGCTTTTTATTTATGTATTCATACTTGTTTGGTGTGTGTGTTATGGCCCACGAAATGTTTTATATTATTTCTTTGATAAAAGAACTATTAAATGGATACAAGATAATATATGTTAGAAATTTGTTAAATGCATTCATTTTTGCTAGAGGGAATATTTTAGCACTTAGAAGAACATTTTGAGGCACTGAAAATATATTAACTTTCAGACAATAATTTACTTTTTCTCTAAATAGTATAAGAAACATAGACATACTTTTGTTGTTGAAATTGCATTTTATATCATTTTGCAGTGTATTTTTAGAACATTGCATTAGGCTTTCATTTCACAAATAAAAATCTTAGACATATGTAAATAATTATAAGTGTGCATAAATATAGATGGATATAATAATGCATGTTAGAAATTTGTTAAAAGCTTTCCTTATTAAATTTTTATTTGCTAAAAGTATATTTCAGACACTAACAATTTAGAAATATTCAGACAGCATTTCTCATTAAATAAAAAAGCATATAAAAAACACGATTTAGTTATATTTTAGATAATTATCTATACAGAACTTAAAAAAACCAGTGACTATACTTCCTAAAATATAAATCTTACACATTAACAACATTAAGATAAAGCTAGAAGAGATTGCGCGGTAGGAGAGACTGCGCACATAGCGGATCGGCGGGAAGGCACGCGTGAGCGCCGTGCTGAGATTTCAGATAGTTGTACAAGATCAATAGTGGAATGCCAATTTGTATGTGAACGTTGATTTCTTAAAGACCAAATGTGGTTATTGTGTCTCGTTTCGAAAAGCGATTGCTTCATTTTTCAAATTCTTCCTAGGACATTCTATAGAATGGTAGTATTACACAATATTTTTTAATTAAATGATTTCTCATGGACTAGTGATATACGTTACTTGCGGCGGGTGGTTCACGAAAGTTGCACCATTTACAACAATAAGTGCAAAGATTGTTGACAACGACAGATTAGGTCATCATACAAGAAACCATTCAAACTGAAAAGCAACTGTATTAATTTTAAGTTAAACGTGTTATTTAGTAACTAAATGTTATTTTTTATTATCTGATCTCGCTTTTTCATTTTATTTTTATTTTTTAATTTTTTTTAATTTTTTCCCTGCTTTTTTATTTTTATTTTTATTTTTAAATTATTAAATTGAAATAGCCACTACTAATACAAAAATATTTGTTTACAAAAACCTTACAACAATGCCATTTAAGTGTAATTATTATTGTTAACAATTTAAGTGTAGTTATAATTAAGCGCAATCTCTCCTAACCTATAAGGAGAAATTGCGCAAAATAGCTCTCTTGGTTTTATTACAGCTATTGCTCTGATTTATAGCATAATGACAAAACAGTAATAAAAATGCACACAACACAAATCAATTCAAAATTATTCAGGTGTAGTTTATCAAAAATTGAATATTTGGATTTTTTCTATTATTCTTCTGAACTGTGTGCAAACGCTCCTAACATTGCCTCATATAAAATCGATCAAAAATTTCAAGGGACCCAAATTCAAGGATTACAAAATTAAAATTCTTATTTGGCTTTCTTATGAAAAATTTCTAACGTGTAAAATACGTCTGTCACTTTAACAAATTTCTGTACAAAATTTCAACAGTACATTATCTAAATTCTAAAAGTATTTTAAATAAAAATTTGTTGTATAAGTCATGAATCAAAATGTTAATGAATTTATTAATTTGCGTAATTATTGTTTACTCTCGCTATTTATAAATGAATCCTGAAATATTATCTGCCGGTGGACTTTTTACCACGACAGAAATTATTACGAGATGTTTTAAAGTGGTTTCAGTCAATGCGAACTTCAAAAATTTTCATGCGAATTCTAAATTATTTTACATTTTCAATTTTCAATTTATTCTCTATTAAATAGAAAGATTATTGAATTAGCAAAAAAAAAAAAAAAAAAAAAAAAAATGAATCCCGATTTTCGATGGATATACACGCTTTGCGAGATCCAGAACATGATTTGTCTATTTGTACACTGAGAAAAAATATATACCGCCTTCCTCTAGAATGAATAAGTGACCATTTTCTAAATCCCCTAACTAGAAATATAAATTTTCGAGCTATACGGGTAAGGCACGCCAATAAACTGAATAGACGAAATGATCGAGAATTTCTAGTGTACAGATTTCTAGATGGTGAAACTCTGAATACTCTAAATATTCTGAATCATTTATATTGCGAGAAATTCTGGCTTGATTTTCTAGAATTTGGTAATAAACCAAGATTATAGTTGCTGAAACCCGCCTCTTGTAGTCTCATTTATTTGCAGAGGTTTTTAAATAACTTTGCCCTAGAGAATATAGGCAAACTCTCTAGAATTCTAATAGGAGCTTCTAGAACTCGCTTTCCAGGGTGACTAGAATTTATAAGGATGACATGGAACTATTTTTTCTAGAGCCACAACTTAGATTCTAGATGTCAGTTACAGAACTTTTTCTCAGTGTAGAAAATGCCCTTGTATCTATCTGTGAGTGGCAAACATTTTCGACCAATGGACTAATTCCAGCTCGAGGACAATTGTAAGGAATTTCATTAAAAAAAATAAATAAATTGGTTGCACTTTATCATAAATTGGTGTCTATTTAAATTTTGTGCATTTCTCTCGAGCAGTGATGTATTCATCCTGTTTTATAATATTTTTTAATATGGCAGTATCCTCAGTAGCAGAGCAATACTAATTCAGCATCATTATCATGTGAACTGGACGAGCATTTTTTTTTTTTATGAAATTTCCAAAAAGCTCAACATTTGATTTTCAATTTCAATTTAATTTCAATTAAAAAAAAATAAAGGACAAAAACAAATTTTGCAACATTATAAACATTCTAAACATATGTATACACTGTAATTCAGTCGCTCAGAGGTTATCTGATGCCGGCCGATCCTGGTGAAAATATTCTGTCATATCATATATTATTCGATCTGATGAATTACGATATTAGCCGATATTATGAGAATTATTTTTATTCAGTCTTTGGGCGAAAGAAAAAAAAACTGTTTACAATACTTATCTTCAACAAGGATAAAATATCTGTATATTTGGGAGCACTTCCTCCCTCTCCTGTTTTCAATATGAGTATTTTTGAAAAGAACTCGTCAGTACATTTAAAAAGAATGATTGAGCAGTATATACGTGATAAATTGCAAAAAAAGCGATTATTTTCATTTTAATACTAATAATAATAAAATGATTTTTATGATGTTGTACACAGGGCACAAAACTCGTTTTCTTTTGAAATTTAGAAACATATTCTCTCGGGATGAAATTCGCTTACAGTCATCATGGATTTTAATTTTGAAAAATAATAATTTTAATAAATAATTTCTACAGCGTAAATTTGTATAGAAAAAATAGAAGAAAATTTTGTTCAAGTGACAACATTTAGTTTTGCTATGAATTTTGTATATAAAAACTGAACGCACCTTTGCACTTAATTTTTTATATCACAGTTACACTATCAATTATAAACAAAAATAAATAACTTTTTACTTTTTATTTTATTTCATTTTGTCTGTTTTTTTTTATTTACTTATTGGGTATAACGAATAATTTTATGCTTTCGTAACAAATTTAATTATATCTTGATTTCGATACGTATGCCAAGTTTTGCGATAAATAAACTGATTAACACTGATTCCGATTTTTAAATGGAATTGATGAAAAGGAATGTGTATTATGGAGCCTTATGAGTAATTGATTATTACCGAAATTTAATAACTAAAAAACACACGAGGATGACATACCATTGTCATCACAACACAGTTCTCCACATCATTATATATAACAACGTCGCTTACTAGTTGATAATAATAAATGAACAAATACACCCCGCGACAAAAAGATAGGTACAAAGGGTTTTTTCTTTGATTTTTCATAAAATAACATTCTCTAAATTGTGCTTATCATTTATTATTATCAGAAAATAACACTATTAACGGACTAATTTTTGTTTTAAGACTAATTTAGAAAAGTTTTCAGGCTAAAAGTTTTCTAATTTAAGACTACACTCCGCGACAAATGATATAGGAACAAAGGTTTTTTTTTTTTTAAATTTTTCATAAAATAACATTATCTAAATTGTGCTGATCATTTATTATCATAACAAAATATTATCATATCAAAAGCATATTAAATATTTGAATCATATTCAAAATAATCATATTCAAACATTAAAAAAAAAAAAAAAAAAACTTTGTTCCTATCTTTTTGTCGCGGTGTGTAGTCTTAAATTAGAAAAATTTTAGTCTTATAATTTTTCTAAATTAGTCTTAAAACAAAAATTAGTCCGGAAATAGTGTTATTTTACGATAATAATAAATGATAAGCACAATTTAGATAATATTATATTATGAAAAATCAAAGAAAAAACCCTTTGTACCTATCTTTTTGTCGCGGGGTGTATTTATTAATAAACAGCTTATTACAACTAACATTCCTGTATGTAAATTGGTGCAATTTTCACTAATACATGTTATCTGAGAAATCGTTGGAAAATAATTGCAGTGCAAACAGTCGCCGATATGTACACAAATTGAATCAGCAGTGTTTCACGTATTATCTGTTTCACATACATAGATTAGAGCATTCATATATCATAGAATCTAACATATTGCCTTCCCGTAAGCGTCATTAACTTATAGCCTATCAGCGTCATATATCAGTTGATACGTCCGGAAATTGAATCAGCTTAGTATTATATAATATCCATATCACACACAACTTTTCGTGCATTTATACACTATAGAAGCTAAGATATAGTCTTCCCATAAATTTGAAGAAATTGCTGCACATCATTAGCACATTTTGAGCGATATAGCTTGAAATCTACTATGCACTAGTTTAAGTCAAGGCCAACAATATATCAAGTTTTTGAATTTCGTACATTATCGTACGAGATAAATAGTCTAGAATATTTTTTTAACATTACACATGTACACAGACACACACGCAGGCACATTAACAGACAAACGTGTACTTTCTAAAAATGATTGAATCGTTTTCCGGATGTCACAAAATATGTAAATTCATCGAAAAATTTGTGGAATATCCAATATCTTCTTCTTATATATATAGAAGAAAGTAATAAATTTTAAGAATAAAATTTGTAAAGTTTTGTAAATAATATTTCAAGAATTGTTGAATAGTATTATTATGAAAATATAATATTTTTTTCCACATTCTTTATGAACTATGCCTATATTTTTAAATGCGTCTATGTCGACAATTTACAACATCCCTTTTCCCTAAAAGTTTTAAAATCGAAGAGCTAATGCTTTATTTTAAATTATACCTTTGATTTATTTACCTTTGTAATACTTTTAATCTTTTATTTCAAAGTAAAACTAATTTTCATTTCTTCTTTACGCGGAGAAACAACGTATTGTGTTTTGTATTTTAAACATAAATTTTATTATTTCACAAAAGAATCAGATAAAGAAAGTGTGACTTAAAAGCACTCCAAAAACATTTTTAATGAAGATAGGGAAAATTTTTAAGTACATTTAAAACACTTTTTATAGATAACGTCAAATTGTATAAAGGGAAAACTCTTTCGATTTTCCCTCTTTTCTGTTTTTTACTTTTTCTACCCTTTATATATAGTTTCGAATGTACAGTTTTTTGAGTCAAATTTTCAAAGTTGAGTTATTGCTATATTTGCATGTTTTGATGTCCCCTGAATCCAAAAATCATTTTTTTTTTTTTTTTTTTTTTTTTTTTTTAAGTGAAAATTTCTTTAGGTGCATTCAGCACTTTTTGGGTGAACAAAAATCATGGAACTTGCGTCATCGTTACCGAACGCTTTCCATGAGCTATATGTATAGTGTGTATATATGTACATAGTGTACCTCTATGCGTTATTAGTATACACTATATACATACAAAGATATCTCTCTACATACATATTCATATATGTAGCGCACGGTGCGGCATGCCTCATAAATATATACATATATGTATAAATGTATACTAATACGAGTAGTACACTGGCTACTGGCATCTGTCTCTTTCTAGTTGTATACTCTATGTATGTATGTACTTTTTCCACAGTATATACATAGTTCACAAAGTACAAGCACGTGTTTTTATATAGACTATTATATTCTTCTTTTTGCTTTCAATATAAATTTTCAAATAAATTATAAAAAAAAGTAAATTATTTTAGTCATATTACAATATTAACACTTCTTTACAAACCAAAAATAATAATCTAATAGCTCGACGATACAATTCACATGTTACTTAGTTTTCACTTCTTTCGGCAGTCCCCAATGACTGCCCTGTTGATTTTTTTTTTAATTATTGGTCTCTTTCTCTTTCTCTCTCTGTGCATGTGTCTGTTATCAGCATATCTAAAGGACAAATAGCAGCAAGAAGTCCAGACTCGGTATTCTAAATCTGTATCGTATAATGATGCTGCACTAAATGTTTCGATGAAATCAAAATATCAATTCCATAAATATACAGTCATATTTATGGAAGAAATTATGTCGGTACGCACACTGTATTGACAAAAATTTATACGTGACCGAGAAAACTTAGCTCCAGTTTCGGTTTCAGCATAACAAAAAACAAACAATCACAGCCAAAATTATTAAATCAAAATTTTAGATGCAGACCTATGTAATTTATTAACATAATTTTTAAACATAGTTCATTTAAAAAAACTTTATATATGTATATCTTATTGGATTCAATTTTCTACGAATTCAAAAGTCTAATCAATATTGTTTCTGTAGTTTATATTATTTATAATTATTTATTACTTTTCTCGACTTTTTTTCCTTTCTTTTTAATTAATCCTAATTTTTTCTTATGATAGAAGTTATTCACGAAGGGAATTTAGATATATCGACAGAGCTGTAAGCTAGTTTTTAATTAAGAAATTTTTGCGCTTTATTAACGACGTATATTTATATTTTAATAGCATAAGAAGCTTTTAATTAAATAAATACTTAAGAATATATGACATAGCTCTTATAAAAATTTAAAATAAAAAGTATATCATCGCTTTTAATTAGATAAATACTTCAGAATGTTACACAACTAATAAGAAGTTTAAAAAATATATACAATTAAATTTTTTAATATTATTACTAAAATTACTTTAGCATATATTTGTTTGTTTTGAAAGTCTTTTGATATGGTATTCAAAACAATCTTTCTTTAAAGGTTTTAATGCATGAAGAAATATTTATTTGAATGTTTTTTTTTATATTTAATATTTATATAAGTAACATCAAAACAAATTTCACTAACAGTTAGATATAAAAAGTTTTTTCATTAATTTTGAGTTTTCTGGAAATATAAAATGTACAAAAAAAAAAAAAAAAAAAAAAAAAAACAGTAAGACATATTTCCTTTGCAATTCTTTATCGTTATATAATTTTATTTATTTATTTATTTTTATTCCATGAAAATAATAATAATAATAATAATAATAAACTTTAAGTATAAAAGGCAATATACAGACGTGATGAAAATTCATTAGAATGATAATGAATCGTGATTTTTTTTTTTTTTGTGTGTGTGTGTGTGTGTGTGCGTGTGTGTGTGCGTGTGTGTGTGCGTGTGCTGTTATATTTTGCGCATGCATTAATTCATAAAAATTTAATTTCTTTTGTTGATTTTTTAATATTTATATTTAATATTTATATAAGTAACATCAAGACAAATTTGACTAACATAATGTCCTTAGTTAGATATAAAAAGTTTTTTCATTAATTTCGTGTTTTCTAAAAATATAAAATGTGCAAAAAAAGAAAAAAAAAAAGCAAGAAGAAAAATTTTCTTTGCAATATTTTATCGTTATGTAATTTTATTTATTTATTTATTTATTTTTATTCCATAAAAAACAATATTAATAATAAACTTTAAGTATAAAAGGCAATTTACAGACATGATGAAATTCATTAGATTAATAGTGAATCGTGATTTTTTTTTTTTTTTTGTGTCTGTGTGTGTGTGTGTGTTGTTATAGTTTGCGCATGCATTAATTCATAAAAATTTAATTTTTTTTTTGTTAATTTTTTCTTTTCATTGTTTGAGAATCGTTTCAAGGATTCCTTTACCACATTATAACAAAGTTTAAAAGTGATTGTGACTTCGATTCACATATTTATCTGTCAGCGGTTCCATTTCCTTAAATATTTTTTAAATACCACACATGTCGTCATATTTCGCTTAAATTTATTAAATGTATGTTACCTATTGTTACCTATTGTATGTTACCTAATTGGCTGCTGTTGAAATGGATGCCCCGAGAAGATCATGCAGGATATCAAGAATGGAGAGAGTGAGAAATAAGAGAATCAGAGAAATGATGAAAATAAAGGGAACCATATTAGATGAGGTTCAAAAAAAGCAATTAATCTGGTTTGGTCATATTAAAAGAATGAATGATGAAAGATTACCTAAAATCGCTTTTAACTATATACCAAATTAGAAAAGAAAACGAGGAAGACCAAGAAAGACTTGGATGGATAACGTAAAAAAAGCGATGAGGGATAGGGGTCTGGAAAAAGAGTGGACCCATGACCGGAAGACCTGGTACAGACTTGTGGATTCTGTCGGAAGGCAACAACCGATGCCATAAACCGAACATACATACATACATACCTATTGGTCAATAGTCTTTTGATGTAACTAATCAGGTACTTGTATTCAATGCAACTGAGTCAGTTTTTATTATACCGGCGTGGTGGCTGACTCGGTAAGGACCGGCTTTCTGAAACACTAGGTCTCGGATTCGAACATAAACTTGGGATCGCAAGGAAATCTTGGATTCAAGCATGGGCGTTTGTGGTGTTTTAATATAAATAAAAATATATAACTTGTTTTTTGTGATCTTATATAACACGGAACATTCCAGACAAAAATCATTGTGACTATAGGCCTCAAAGCGGACAGGCAAATAACAATAACAATAGTCTTTATTAGGTTGATTTCTTTAGAAATCGAACTATTGCAATCACTTCGTTTATCTATCTATCTATCTATCTATCTATATTACAAAAATTTTGTCATCACAGCAACTCCCGAAATAATACTCAAAATCGAACCAAATTGGGACAGTGAAATTATCTTTATAAATATCTTGGATGAGTTCATTAACCAAGTTGCCCCGCCATTTTATTTTCAAGTGATGACCACATGAAAATTTCAAATCCCCATTATAAAAGGCGTATTTAAAACCAGATTTGCTTAAATTTTGATATATACACAGTGAAAAATAACTGTAGTTTTCACAACAGAAACAACTATAAAAGAATCTCTCTTTAAAGTTGTTTCCTCTGTAAATTGCCTTATTTAACAGCAGAATGTGCTGGCAATATGGGTGCCAGCACATTCTTGAAATCAGGCTATCACTTGGAAATTTATAACCATGATAACTTTTGAAATAATGAATCAATTCGAACAGAAATTAGAATTTATCATACAAATATCTTGTTCCGACATTTTCTTTTCAAGTTGCGGCCACTTGAAATCATGATGCCACTTGAAAATAAGCCATCACGATAACTTTTGGAATACTAAGCGGATTCAAACCAAAGGTGAATATTGAACTTACCATACAAATATATCTTGGATGAATTCCCTGAGCTAGTTACTCCGCCAATTTATTTCCAAGTGGCGGCTACTTCAAAATTTTTCATTATGATAAGTTTTGTAATACTGAATAAATTCGAATAAAATTTGCGCATTGGACTTATCATTCAAATTTCTTATATAAGTTCGCTGAGCATCTCATTCAGCCCTCTTGTTTACAAGTGATGGCAACTTGAAATCATGGTGCCACTTGAAAATTTCGTATCACGATAACTTTTGAAATACTGAATTAATTCTAACCAAAGTTGAACAGAGAACTTATCATACAAATATCTTGGATGATTTAGCTGGGCCTATTGCTCCGCAATTTTGTTAAAAAGAGGGGACCTCTTTTACTTCAATTTTAAAAATTTATAACTAACTTCTTAGAAAAGGGATACAAAATTTTATTTTGCTGGGTTCCTAGTCACGTTGACATTAAAGGTAATGAAGCTGCAGATAGGGCTGCAAAGCAGGCTTTGACTCCTCTTGAATGTCCAATTCCATATGAAGATATAAAACTTACGCTAAGAAATTCTTTAAGAAATATCTGGTAACGAGAGTAGGAGAGTAAAAATAATAATAAATTACAGGAGATTAAATCAAACATTGAAATCTCGCCTACATTAACTCCATGAAAACATGATGTTATTATTACTAGACTTAGAATTGGGCATTTAAGATTTACACACCGGCATTTACTCTTTGGGGAAAGTGAACCTTCTTGTCCCAAATGTCACTTCAGTCAACTTACCATTCGCTACATCCTGACCGACTGTCCTTGTCTCCGTTATCTTTATCGGCAGTGTTTTAGATCACCTTCACCAAATTTGACAAGCCTTTTGGGTAGTAATCCTCATTCAGAACTGATAATTTTTTTGAAACAATCGGGTATTTATAGGGAAATTTTATTTTTCTCTAATTTTTCTGTCGCGCTGTTTTGTTTTCATTGTTATGTACAATCGGTAACAAAAGTCCCCGAACACTAGCAAAAATTTCTATGTAAAAAAAGTACACTTAATACAGTTTTATTAAATAAATCCTTGTTGAATCCTGTTATTAGACTGACTAAGAACAGGATTCGACAAGGATTTATTTAACAAAACTGTATTAAATGAACTTTTTTTTATATAGGAATTTTTGCTAGTGTTCGGACACTTTTGTTACCGACTATAACTTCATTCATTTTTTAAAGTAACTTTATTCTTGACTTTGTGGATGGATGCCCTCATCCATGTGCTTATCTTAAGATATTTTTTAACATATTTTTCTTGGCACAGTATGTCCTTCTTAGGACTTTGAGCCATAAAAGGACGCCGGCAGCCATTTTGTTTCCAAGTTCTAGCCACTTAAAATTAGGCTATCACTTGAAAATTTCTTACCACGGTAACTTTTGAAATACTCAATTAATTCCAACTAAAGTTGTCAGTTCAGAAACTTCAAAAATCTGGGATAAATTCGTTAGGCAGTATGCTCCGCCATATTGTTCCAAGTGGCGGCTACTTGAAAATTTGTTAGCAACGATAACTTTTGAAATATTTAATAATTTTGAAAAAAAACTCGACAATGGACTTATCATTTAAATATCTTAAATGATTTCGGCGGGCAAGTTACTCCACAAATTTGTTTCCAAGTTGCGACCACTTGAGCGCTGCCACTCGAGAATTCGTTATCACGATAACTTTTAAAATAATGAATTTATTCGAACCAAAGTTGGGCAGCGGACTTATCTTACAAATATCTTGGATTAATAACTTTTCAAATACTCAAATTAATTCCAACTAAATTTGTAGAATAGTCTTATCTCAGAAATGCGTTTGATATGTTTGTTTGCCAACTTGATTCGCCATCTTGTTTTCAAGTGCTAGCCATTTGAAAATGTCAAATTGACATAAAAAGGTATTTATGAACCGATTTTCTTAAAACTACATATGTACATAGCCACATCAATATTTCCCTTAAGTTCATTGATAAATTGTACCCGCCATTTTGTTTCAAAATGGCGGCTACTTGATACGGGAGAAAAAAAAATCAACCTACCCTTCCGAATGAGCCGGAAAGACTTTTTTGTTTTTGTTCAGTAAACTTGTGTATCGTATATGTAATCAACAATGCATTCTAATTAAAAGTGTATAAAATGAAGATTACTCATCTTGTAATTTATATTAAATAATGGCCTAAAGATTTTATAATAAACTTGTATATTTTAAACACACTCTTCTCCAAATTACTATATGATGATTACTATTAATGATGTACAACTTGTTTGTTTACAATAACTCATAAATAATTTGTATACATTGCGGTATAACAGACCGATTTCTTATAAGTACATTTCGTCATCTATATACTGCGAAATAAACAAAATTTTCACGTTCAACTAAGAATGTTTCTTACAGAAAAGTTGTAATTAATATTAGTGATTTATTTACAGGGCCACACAAAAAATATCCGGTTTTTTTCTAGTAAGTTATTCATTTGCATTATGCGTTCTAAATACTTTCCAAGGATGTTTAGAAATATTTATGACGTGTGCCGACAAAATATTGTTTAAAAGCCTGTTATAGAATTCTAAAAAAATTACATGAATGAAAACGCATACAAATAGACTAACAGTTGTATTGATTAGAAACCTATTATTAGTATGTTTTTAGTATTAAGGAAATCGTGTATTAAAATTGTGTAATATTACAAACATTTTAAATTCATTATGTATGATTATAAGAGAAATATTTTTTTTTTTTTTTTTAATACATACTGCGGACTTTATACAGCAAATAATAATTGGCGTTTTATAAAAAAAAAAAAAAAAAAAAAAAAAAAAAAAAAGAATTTTTTTTCAGAAAAGGACACAATGAAAAATGCAAACTTAAAATTTCAATAGCTATATAACAAGATTAAAATTAGAAGACTCCGCCCTTTTAATATTTTAAGGAATGAGAAATTTTAGCCCTCTTTGCCATCACTATTTTTATACAATAATCTCTCTCTCCTATATAATTACGAGACATTACTATGGAAATACGATCAAAAATTCTATATGAGAATAGTGGTAGCAAGAAAGGCGCAAAATTCTCATCCTTCAAAGTTTCCCGAAAAAAGGGTGGAAACTTCGAGCTTCACATGATATTCTCACATAACTGCCAACATCCTAATTAATATCCAGTAATATTGATAGTAACCACCTTTTTCTTCACGCCAGTCAGTTATTTAATAGTTATTACATTTGAAGAATTACTCTAAAAATTAAGTGGTGTGGAAAACGTACTAGCAATACTGTGAAATATTAATTACAATGTTGGAAGCTATGCTCACACCTCACGTATTTCTCTCTTCTTCTTCTTCTTCAACCTTTTTTAATGATTATTATTAATATTATTATTAAATTTTTCAATCTTAGCAACAAACTTTTTCCTACACTATATATATTTTGCTGACTACAAAAATTCGAGGTACATTTTGTCATTACCAGAGATAACATATGTTGAATAGCAATAAGATCAGCAATTTTCAAAACAAAATTCTTTACTTCTCTCCCCACCTTTTTTTTTTTTTTTTTTTTTTTTTTTGTTCCATTAAATATTTCTATCATAACAACTTACATTTTCCTAAAAATGCTTTTATTTTTATTTCATTAAATAAAATACATGTAGTATATTTTCACGAAAATACCAGAGATTACATTTGTTGCATAGCAACAATAACTTATAGAAAAATGTATTTCAGTAATGTATTTCTTTCTAATGAGATAAAGCAGACGTTTGCTTTTGTACAAATGATACACATTGGTAGTTTTATAACCTCCTATTATATTGGCATTTATAAATAGCAAAACCCTCGTTTTTCAGATTTTAGTTATCAATTTATCTCTTATAAACTAGAACTTATCTTTTTGTAACCAATGATTTCTATAATTATGAAGAATAATAGTTTTGAATACTATCATATCATATAATTGTGTAGCTGATAAATGATTATTTCTTACATAATTTTGTCAATATAAAAAAATATATAATATATATATAATGGCGTAGGAATGATATAGAAAGTAGAAGATTAGTTTAAGATAGCTATTTCTATTTAATTGGAGTGAGTATGTGTATATTCAATCGATTCTAAGACTATATTTGTATGCATTTAAATCTGGATATATTACTAGAACAAACTAATTTTGCTTTAATAAAAAATAATATAATAATTTTATATTAATAAAAAATACTTATAATCTTAGTTTTAATTGATTAAAAACTTTTCATTCCTATAGCGTAAAGGGTGGAGATTTTTCAAAACATATCGTATAATATTATGTGCATTTAAAAATTGGCCTCGCGATAAATTGTCAGACAGAGAGGCATATTAATATATTCAAACAGATATTTTAGTCTACAAAGACGCACATTTATATAAAAAAAAATACACTCACACATTATATATATATATTCTTTTTTATTATGGGTACATAATCAATCAATAAATTTCATGGTTTCATTGTTTTTCTTTTTATTATGGGTACGTAATCAATCAATAAATTTCATGGGTTCATTGTTCCTTATTTGCTATGTTTTTTTTTTCATCCATGTGTCTCCTAATATGGTCTTGGCAGGCTGGGGTAGTGTGGCCATAGTAAAACTAGTTTAACCTCACAGGCAAGTCACATGTTATAAAACGCTATTCTTCTGAATGGCTTAAGCGAGTCTTCTAGACTCTTTGAAATATAAAGATTGCAGGCTATTTTCATTTAATCAAATGTCTTATTTAATAATTTCTAATCATTTTAACTTCAAAGTAATAATCTTCAAACTGATATTTTAATATTCTTCTTACCTGTAAAATTCTTCGACGTTAAAAAATGAAGACTAATAACGGACACTTGTTTTTCTAGAAATAATAGCTTCTTCTTTAAGATGATAAAATATATACAGTTTATTAACTAAAATAGTTACATGATGAAAATAACACTATTTACAAAAAGTATTTACATATTCGAAATTTCACGAAAACAATTTTCTATTCGTAATATTTTAATAACTAAGCCACCAGTTTTCTATTTCGTAATGACAATGGTGGATTTTCTATTCGTAATATTTTAATAACTAAGCCACCAGTTTTCTATTTCGTAATGACAATGGTGGTTCCATAAAAGTAAATTAGGCCAAAGGTGGCCTGAGAGCATTCTATTTCATTGTGTTGCTCTCTTCACTAAAGACAAACTAAAAACCAAAACTAATGGCCCGCGAGCGAGTAAACAAAAAAAATGTTCTTCGAATCTCATCTCAACGGGACCTCTGGCGCCCTCTAGTGAGGCAAATGTATATCAATACCTAACATCCTCTCACCTTTAATTTTTTAGGTGAGAGCTAAAAAATTAAACAGTTAATTAATTAAGAAAATTTAAACTTATAAAACTACATACTAAGAAAAATTAAAGCTATAAACTACAAATAGTAAAAATTTAAATTACAAGCTAATGAAAATAAAGAAAAATAAAAATAAAATATTTTAAAGTTCAATGCAATTTTAAAACAATTGTGATTGTCTTTCGAAAAGTTTTTTATAGTTTTTGACCACTTCAATTTATTGTCTCTTTTGCTGCTTGTATCACAGGATCCTCAGCATCTGATATCTCTAAGGGATAGAGTTTTTGAAGTTGTCTAATCAATGTCCCAGAATGCATTTTCACTTCCACAACCCTGGCACGGCCATCTCGGCTGGGAAAAATTTTCACTACTCTTCCTATTGGCCAATGTAGTCTTTTCACACTGTTGATTTCTACTAGTACAATGTCGCCTTGTTCAACAGGCTTACATATCTGTCTACTTCGTTGTACCAACTGCGCTAGATACTCTTTTCGAAATCTACTTTGTAGTTGCCTTCGAACACTTTGGCAGTGCTTGTATCGTGCTCTCAGTTTTTTAGCATCAATGGCATCCAGATCTGGTACACCAATTTCTTGAATGTCTTGCATAAAACAAGAAGGTGTCAAAGGAATGAACTTGTCTGGTTCTTCTGATAGGTATGTTAAAGGTCGACTGTTCATTATGGCTTCAATTTCACACAAGATAGTAGAGAGATCTTCAAAATTGAGGGAAGATTTTCCAAGAGTTCTCAGTAGGAGGTTTTTTACACTTCTAATGAGATGCTCCCACCATCCGCCCCACCAAGCAGCGGTTGGGGGGATGAACTTCCATTTTATTGGAGCTATGTCATCCGTCTTTTGAATTTGATTCCAGTCAAGAGATCTAAAGAGATTGTTGGCACCGCGAAAGTTAGTTCCATTTTCACTGTAGATTGTTGAAATTCTTCCTCTTCGGGCAACAAATCTTCTTAGCGCTTGTATGAATCCCTCTGTTAAAAGATTCGTCACTAATTCCAAGTGTATGGCTCGATATACTGCACAGGTAAAAATGACTATCCATACTTTGGATTTATTTTTCAGGTAAAGAGGGCCACATAAGTCGATGCCAACAACTTCAAAAACTTTTGAGTCTCTGACTCTGTCAAAATGTAAATGGATGGGAGGAGTAACAAATGGTTTGGAAGAAAAAATTTTACACTTTGTGCATTTTATCAATTCACTTCGGATGTTACGCGTTGCAGAAACAATCCAGTAATGTTCACGTAAGATCGAACCAACTGTCTGAAGTCCAGCATGGCAATTCCTCAAGTGGCAGTCTCTAATTAGGCACCTTACAACATGATGTTTTGATGGCAACAATATAGGATACTTGAAAGAAAAAGTGTCTTCTCGATCTAACAACTTTGTTTTGACTCTTAGAATATTGTCTTGATCTTTCATAACAACAAGTCCTTTTATTGTTTCTCGCACATCACCAAAACTTTCTAACTGTATGCGTGACCAGAGAAATTTTTCCGCCTCTTCCTTTTCATCTGCCGAAAGTTCAGCTGGGAAAATATGATTTCTATTTCTACATTTTGTTGCAAATCTTCTTATCCAACAAATAATATTTACAAGTTTACTAAATTTCAAAGTTCTTTCATAATTAATAAATGGATCTACATTTTGACTCGAAAATAATGACACTGCAGTTTTCTTTCTTTCCGACATAACTAAAACTTCATTAGGGACAATCTTCGGTTGGGGCCAGTTACTTTTTTCATCTGCTAGCCATTTAGGACCCTCCCACCATCCCGATTCCAGAAGGTATTTAGGACTACAACCACGGGAAGGCAGGTCTGCCGGATTTTGACTTCCTGGAACTAAGTACCACTGTTGAGGGTTCGTAAGTTGGCATATTTCTCTGATTCTGTTGCCCACAAAGGTACCCCACTGGTCATTTCTTTTAATCCAGGCCAAAACTGTCGAAGAATCAGTCCAAAAGTAAGTTGGTACTGTAAGGATGTCCAAAGCTTCTACGACATACTTTGATAGTCTGGATCCCAACACACAGGCAAGAAGCTCAAGACGAGGAATTGTTAGAGCCTTTTTTGGAGCCAACCGCGATTTTGCTCCCAAAAATTGAATTGAAACTCTTTTTTCTTCTTCGCACCGTAGAAAAATTACTGTTGCATAGGCACTTTGACTTGCATCGCAGAAAATATGTAGGGTCCAATCTTCTTTATTTCCATAACCTATTCTTCTCGGGATCTTCAATTCTGTTAGCTGTTTTAATTCGCTGTACCATTTTTGAAAGTCTCTTTGAATTTTCTCTGGAAGCGGAGTGTCCCATGCTGATTTGCTGGACCAAGATTCTTGAATTATTATCTTGGCTGGTAACAATGCTGGAGCTAGAAAACCGATGGGATCCAAAATTCCTTGAGTTATGGATAGAATTTGACGTTTTGATGGATTCACTATTTCTAAGTCAAATTTATTGCAGACTCTCAAGCTATCATCTGTTCTGTCCCATTTAATTCCTAAAACTGGAATTGGAGTTGAGAAGTCTTCCTTTTCATTTTCTAAAGACAACTTTTCTATTTCTTTTACAGGACCGAATTGCCACAATCTTAGGTCCATTTTAGCTTCAGCCATAATTTCTGTTGCCTTAGATTTAAATTCTTCCAATTCGGACGTGTTGTTTACAGATGTGACGCAGTTATCTACATAGAATGACTTCTGAAGTTTCTGAGCAATTGCCTTAAGTTCTTCTGGACACCCATTCAAATGATGTCTGATAACTGCGCCAAGTAAAAATGGACTGGAAGTAATACCAAACACCACTCTATTATGCTGATAGACTTTAATTTCATTCGTCTTCTTCCACCACAGGAACCTTAAAAAATGCCGATCTTCCTCTTTTATTTCGATCTGAAGGAAGGCTCTTCTAATGTCGGATACAACAGCGATTGCCTTTTCTCTGAATCTTAACAATATTGCGGGAATCTCTTCTAATAAATTTGGTCCTTTAAAGAGACAATCATTCAGTGACGGTGCTCTTCCGACTTTGCATGATGCAACAAAAACTGGTCTGATGGAGGTGGTAGAACTATCAGGCTTGATAACTGGATGGTGGCATAAGTAGTGTTCCCTAACTTCTTTCAGTTCTGTCTGAGGGACTTCCTGTATGACATTTTCTCTTTGCCATTCCTTGAAAATTAGACCGTAATCCTCAAATTTATTTAATTTCTTTAATCTTCGGGTAGTACTGAATAATCTTCTTTCCGCTTCATTTCTATTTGAGGGAATATTGACATTGTTGGAAATCCATGGAAGGCCCACTCGATAACGACCATCTTCATTTCTGGTGAGTTGTCTAAGAAACATATCGTGGGCTTGCTCTTCTTCTTCTCTTTTGGACAAGGTTTGTACAGGGTCGTTGATTCCTATCGTTTCGAGTCGCCACAAGTCTGGAACATTCCAATCTTTTATGTACAGATTTGTCATCAATACCGTTGTACCGCTATTCAAGCAACCCTGAGATGGAAGCCCTGTTTTTCCACAAACTGTCCATCCAAGTTTGGTTTCTATCGCTGTGAGTCCATTTTCTAATTGCTTGACTCGACCCGTTAACAGTTGACCGTAAACGTCACTCCCGATCAGGATTTCTATTTCCGTACTACCAGGGCCGATATCGGACAACCACAGCTTATTTTTCTTGAGTTCTCTGCACAGATTTCCCTTTGGAATTCGAGGAATTTCACCACAAATTTTCTCTTGGTCTAAAAGATCGAGCTGATGTATGGAACTGACCCAATTATTCGATGCACCCACTGTAACTCTAAATTTATTATGCTGTTTAGCTTCTATCTGTGTACCCCCAAAAACTGTATGGGCAATTACTTCTGTTCCAATGGGTTTGAGCTTGAGCTCTTTCGCAGTTTTCTTTAATATGTAACTTTTCTGGGAACCACAGTCCATAAGACAACGCACCCTTTTTTGGCCTTTTTCCCCTTTTATATTTATTTCTAACGTCATAAGGGCTATTTCCTGGGAGCATTGTTTGGCGACAGTGTTCTGTATTACTTCGGGAGGTTTGCTTCTACTATTTTCACCCCCTTTCCTTATCTCTGGACAAAATAGTTCTGTGTGTGGTTTCGAACAAACGTGGCACTTAATAAAAACCTTGCATGTTTTTGCCCGGTGTCCAAAACGTAAACATTTCAAACAGCAATTTTTTTCTTTTACTTTATTTTTCTTTTCGTCAAGGGAGAGCGATCTGGCTGTCTTTACTCTCATGCGTTTTTCCGCAAAATATACAGCTTAATTCTTTTGCAGCGAATAAGCCTGTAGCAGTGGGGACCCTGTTATCTCTCTTGTGGAATTTATTTTTAACATTTTCCTTGGGTGAATTAATTTCAAAACCCGACCTGGCTAATTGTAACCTTTCTTCACCTGCCATTTCCCTTTTCAAAAAATTCAGCAATAGTGACAAGTTCGATTTCTGTGTGGTTTCCTTGTCATCTAACTCAGTAGAATCTTCCCTGGCCCCAACATTAAGTCTTTGAAACGTTCTAATAATATCTTCGGGTAAACAGGATTCTACCATTGGGTACAGCCACGCAGAGTTCTGATCAATGTTTACACCCATGCTTTCCAGCGATCTCAAGTGTGCTTCTATCTTGGTCACTAAATTACACAAATTTTTGCTATTTCCCCTAGTCTGTACATTAGCTGTAATTAATTTCAAAAATTCCCGAACATATACTTCGATTAAGATATCTTTATCCCCATAGCGTTCTTCAAAAGCCTTTACTGCCTTTAAATAATTTTCTGATGTTACGGGGTAACTTTCGAGTAATTCTCTGGCTCGAGTTCCTGGTTCTACGCACTGTAAAAGGTACTGAAATTTGTCAGCGTTGTCTAATTCTTCATCCTCGTGAATTTTCTTAAATTGGGCCCAAAAGGGCAAATAATTTATCAATTTTGAATCAAACTTCTTGATAGCTAATTTTGGTAATTTTTATCGCTTTGTTTTCAAGTTTGTTTCGCTTTCTATTTTATTTTGGCTTGTGTAATTAAAATTTACATTTGAATTTAACTTTTCATTAATTAGTCTTTTAACTGTGATAAATTCATCACAGTATGCTTCGCTTTCTTCGGCTTCTTTTATAATCAAAGCTTCATCGCATTTACTATCTTCCGACATAATGTCCAATATCAAATTATCAAATGCTTTTAATTCTGTCATTAAACCCTCTAATTTATTTAAATTATCTAAAAGTATACCCTTCTCAAGATCTTCTTTCTCTAGTTCAGTTTTTAAAATATTTAAAGTTTTAGTAAAGGAAGATCGTAATGGAGTTCTTCGCCTTTTTATTTTTTCCATTTCTGATTTTTAAACAAAAACAGAACAGTTTTATGTTAATTAACCAGTTATTCGTTATTTATGCCTTTTAATTTAAATGTAAAAACTTTCACTTTTCTATTTACCAAGAAGATTTTATTTAAAGAACAACTTGGAAAATGTTCTAATTTGAGAGCCATTTTCTTTTCATGAAATGTAAACAAAAGAAAATAACCATTTATTATTTTTTATTTTACTCTTGTAGCAATATTTATTTCCAACTGAATAATAATTTTTATTTATTTACTAACTGTAAAAATTTATTGAATATAACAATCACCAAATGTAATCCAAAAATAAATTAGAATCGAAGCTTCTATCACTTGCACATTCTGTTTTCATTCATAAATTCTAAAATAATACTTTATTTCATTATCATTGCGAAACAAAAAATAAAACAATAAAAATTCACTGCAATCAGATTTTGACATCATCTAATATTTAACATGGAAAAAATACTTTTTATTGGGGCCTGGTCGTTTCCCCTGATTTAGAGGGGGTGAGAGAAATTTGGTTTTTACCTTACAGGTCGATTGCGCTGGTAAGTTCTCCCACATTATCTTTCCCCGTCTCTTCCCCTCCACTTCTTTTTTAAGATAACTAGAAATATCCATACTCTTCTCAAAGGGATTAGAGATATTTATCTATAGGAAACACGAGTGCTAAAATTCGCTATTATGACTCCTTTAATTAAATTTTCCATTTTCACAAACTACTTTTTTTTCCAAAACCTGCAGTTTTTTTTTTTTTTTTTTTTTTTTTCATAATAATAATAAAATTTTATTTTCATACACCAATTTTAAATAAAGAAGTTATATTTTCATACACCAATTTTAAATAAAAAAGTTAAACTTAAAAAGCAAGAACTTTAACTTCTAAGACAAAAATTAGGTTTCGAATAAAAAAATAAATTACTAGTACATTTAACAGTCGTAACCAAGCACGCATTTTAAATCAGAAATATGAAAATTTCTCGTTTGTCTAAAAACTTCTTTTACAGTTATAATATTACTAATTATATAAATTTGGGAACAACCATATTGCCTTATTATTGCCGTTTGAACTAGTATTGCTCAGGGGAAAAAACTAACAATAATAATAATACAATGAAAGTCGATTTTTGTAAATTTTGAATGTCTGCACATGAAATATTTTCTTTACTTTCAAAGATGTAAAAGGTATGGCAAGCAGCAAGCACATGGTATAAAATAAATGCAGAGTCACAAATTAAAACAGAAAACTTTTTGAATACGCAATAAAAGATTAATATATAGGCAACGTATTTCGAAAGAACAAAATATTCCTTCGCTAGAAAAGAAATGCATTTTACCTTTATGAGATAAAATACGGAGTATGATTGCCTGTGCTTCTTTATAGAATAAATAGTACACATTTCTTTCCTGATGAAAAAGGCTTTTCTTCTCAAAACGCGTGCATTTATTATTCATATATATTGCAGAAATTTTTCATTACAGTTCAGTTTTCTAAAGTTAATGTCTGATATGTCAAACGCAGTTGGAAGTTGTAAGACTTTAGTATTTATGAACACAGAATAAATATATTTTTAAAACTTTCATTTGATATTTAGCAAAAATAGGGAATGCTTTATTGTTAATTAAACAATTAACATTAATAAACAACTGTGTATAAATTAACCAACGTTAAAAAACTGGAAAGCTTGTGAAAATTAAATACGTAATACATAAGTAAAAACCCGGATATAATTATTTTCCTAAATTTCTATAAAGCTAAAATAATAAAAACAAAATAATTTTTTACACCCCACCCTTCACCTCCATGAATAAAAAATATGTGCCTATTTATGATGCATTATAACTGTAGAATGCAAGAGAAACAAATGAACAGTTGCCAAAATTATCTATGAATTTAAAAATATATATTCAGGATTCAAATGAAATATGAATTGATCCAAAGTACTCATATTTTAATCATTAAACAATTATACATGGAAATGAAACTTTATAAAAGCAATAGATATTGAAAAGTTAATGAGCTTTTCTGGGAGCCTGATATATAAGGTCATACATAACAGATATGAAACAAGTATAACAGAAATAAATAAATGATAACTAGAAGAAGGAGCAGAGGCCCCTACGGCTATATATATAACGGGTGTACCAGAAATAGACTGATATAAATTGATGTATAACTAAATTTATTTAAGTGAAACCCAACTTGGTTTTACACATAAACAATATAGATAGAATAATAAACAAAATACAACATATTAACTTATGTAAATAATCCCTGTTGCTGTTTGCCATTCGATGTAAGCGTCTGGTCCAACTTAGACAACTTTACATTATTACGTCCTTTCTTATTCTCTTTACAGCTCGTTTTAGTTCTGAAATCAGCATTTTTTAACATTTTATTTTATCCCAGTTCATCTTCTGTACAAATTCATCTTAAATCGTGTAGTCCAGTGGATTCTGAAATTGTGTCGCACCCAATTAGCGAATTTGATTCTTTTCTGCTTTTGAGTTTCTATGAGTTTCGGTTTTATTCGTTTTTTATAAGGTCTTAATCCAATGTCATTTTTAAGTATTCGTTGTACAGATGGTTTTGATACTTTCATGTTTCCTAGCATGTTTCCTTATGGATATGCTCTTCTTACGTGTCAAGCGACTCTTCACTTTTTGAATCAGATTTTTGGTGCGAACATTGCGTGAACAGTCTGGAGGTTGAGATGTTTTAATATTATCACTCTTTCTAATCATATTACACCACACATCAAACTGGTTTAACCGTCTCCACTTGTCTGTGGTGGACTCTGCTCCTTATTATACTTCTAGTAATTATTATTATTTTTTTTTTCTGTTGCAGTTTGTTTGTATTTTTAGACATAACTCATTAATCAATATAGCAGATACAAATCATTAACTTTTTCAATATCTTCTGCCTTGTAAAAGGCTATACTTCTGTATGTAACTGTTTATTGATTAACTCAAACTTTCTTTCCTTATGTTTGATCACAATAATGATAAATTATGTATATTTATTCAAACTTTCTCTTTTCTTTCACCACTAGTTGGTTATAAATAATTATTTATAGTGATAATTAAAAAACAAAAAGAAAGAAAGAAACACATTTAAGATTATTTTTTTTTCTCTTCAACCTAGTTTTGAATTTTTTATCGCAAATTATTATAAACAAAAATTTTATTTTAAAACTTAAAAGTAAGAAAATCAAATATTCCCATTGTATTCCTTACGAAATCTTTACAAAATATCTTATTAATATTGTTAATACAAAATTATTAATTTATATTTTAATATCATAACCTGATACTTAAATTTCTGTTAAAATAAAAGTACAGCATATACATATATATATTATTATGCTAGACAGGAAGACCAGTTATGCAATATACATATGCAAATAAAACTATTTTCTTCCGAGAGATTATTTATAAATGCTATAAATGTATCACATAATCTGTTTTCCCTTGTGTGTGTGTGTGTGTACAATTTAAGTCACCTGTAGGGGAATAAAGAACCCCCCCTGTTCAGCAGTGCATGTCAATCATAAGCATGGACAAAGGAAAGGGGGATCAGGGCAAACGACCTGTGCCTTCGAAAAAAGGGTGGGGGGAAACGACCCATTTTTTCTGTCAAGATATCATACATCAGGGGAATCGACCTCCACCCTTTTTATTATTTTCTTCACCAAATGATGCTTCTTTTTCAAGGTCAACTCAATACTCAATTGCTTTCTTTATATTCTAGTTTTATGTATTTCAATCATAAAAAACAACTATCTTATTTTGACCTTGATAAATTTACGTTTTAAATGTACAAATAATAGAACGAATAAAAAATCTTGTTTTATTTCAATCAATCAGACATTTTTAATTTTATTTATTTTGAAAAAGGAATATTCTATATTCTAAATAATTTCAATCTTAGATATCTTTTGAAAAACATTTCACATAATAATAAAATAAATTTTAAACCATTTATTGTTTCAAATGAAAATAATTCTTTTCTTTTCAGTTAATATAAACAATATTAATATAAACGATATTTCCTGTATTTAATATAAACAATACTTCCTGTCTGCGAACGCCATAAAATTATGTTATAAAACACCATTCTTCTGAATGGCTTAAGCGAGTCTTCTAGACTCTTTGACATATAAAGATTGCAGGCTATTTTCATTTAATCAAATGTCTTATTTAATAATTTCTAATCATTTTAACTTCAAAGTAATAATCTTCAAACTGATATTTTAATATTCTTCTTATCTGTAAAATTCTTCGACGTTAAAAAATGAAGACTAATAACGGACACTTGTTTTTTTAGAAATAATAGCTTCTTCTTTAAGATGATAAAATATATACAGTTTATTAACTAAAATAGTTACATGATGAAAATAACACTATTTACAAAAAGTATTTACATATTCGAAATTTCAAGAAAACAATTTTCTATTCGTAATATTTTAATAACTAAGCCACCAGTTTTCTATTTCGTAATGACAATGGTGGTTCCATAAAAATAAATTAGGCCAAAGGTGGCCTGAGAGCATTCTATTTCATTGTGTTGCTCTCTTCTCTAAAGACAAACTAAAAACCAAAATTAATGTCCCGCGAGCGAGTAAACAAAATAATTATAAGATAAAAATTTTTTTATAAACCATGTTTTTTAATTTTCTGTTGAATCATATAAACGCTAGTGAAATCAGCCGGAACCCCAGCAATTGGATAAAAGTATTAAAAAAATTCCTTGCTATCGTCTTTTTTTGAGCTATTATAAAAGTTTCAAATGGCTATCTAGCCGGAAAGTTAGTTAAAAGTTGATTGCAAGCTTTGTACTGGAAACGCTGCCGAAGGCAGCAGGGTCCCGAAGCAATTGGATAAAAATATTTTTAAAAAGCACTTTCACCGTATTCTGAACTGTTCCGAAAGTTTCAAATGTCTAGCTACTCGGGAAGTTAGTTAAATGAATTTTCTGTTGAATCATATGAACGCTGCCGATGGCAGTAGGGACCTGAAACAGTTGACTAAAAGTATTAAAAAAATATATTGCCACCGTGTTCTGAGCTATCCTGAAAGTTTCAAATATCTAGCTATTCGGGAAGTTAGTGAAAAATCGATTGCAAGCTTTGTACTGATAACGCTGCCGAACGCAGCAGGAACCCGAAACAGTTGGCTAAAGGTTTTAAGAAAATGCATTTTCACCGTGTTCTGAACTATTCTGAAAGTTTCAAATGTCTAGCTAGTCGGGAAGTTGGTTAAATAAATTTTCTGTCAAATCATATAAGCGCTGCCGTAGGCAGCGGGACTTGAAAAATTTGACTAAAATTATTAGAAAAATTTATTGTCACCGTGTTGTGAGCTGTCCTGAAAATTTCAAATGTCTAGCTAGTCGGAAAGTTAGTGAAAAATCGATTGCAAGCTTTGTACTGATAACGCTGCCGAGGGCAGCGGGAACCCGAAACAGTTGGCTAAAGGTTTTAAGAAAATGCATTTTCACCGTGTTCTGAACTATTCTGAAACTTTTAAATGTCTAGCTAGTCGGGAAGTTAGTTAAATAAATTTTCTGTCGAATTATATAAGCGCTGCCGAAGGCAGCGGGACCTGAAATAGTTGACTAAAATTATTAGAAAAATGTATTGTCACTGTGTTGTGAGCTGTCCTAAAAGTTTCAAATGTCTAGCTAGTCGGAAAGTTAGTGAAAAATCGATTGCAAGCTTTGTACTGATAACGCTGCCGAAGGCAGCAGGAACCCGAAACAGTTGGCTAAAGGTTTTAAGAAAATGCATTTTCACCGTGTTCTGAACTATTCTGAAAGTTTCAAATGTCTAGCTAGTCGGGAAGTTGGTTAAATAAATTTTATGTCGAATCATATAAGCGCTGCCGAAGGCAGCGGGACTTGAAATAGCTCACTAAAATTATTAGAAAAATGTATTGTCACCGTGTTGTGAGCTGTCCTGAAAATTTCAAATGTCTAGCTAGTCGGAAAGTTAGTGAAAAATCGATTGCAAGCTTTGTACAGATAACGCTGCCGAAGGCAGCGGGAACCCAAGACAGTTGGCAAAAGGTTTTAAGAAAATGCATTTTCACCCTGTTCTGAACTATTCTGAAAGTTTCAAATGTCTAGCTATCCGGGAAGTTAGTTAAATAAATTTTCTGTCGAATCATATAATCGCTGCCAAAGGCAGCGGGAAAAATTTGACTAAAATTATTAGAAAAATGTATTGTCACCGTGTTGTGAGCTGTCCTGAAAATTTCAAGTATCTAGCTAGTCGGGAAGTTAGTTAAAAATCGATTGCAAGATTTGTCCCTGACAAACCCACAAACAAACCCACAAACAAACACACAAACAAACACACAAACAAACACACAAGAATCGAAGTTAATAATAAAAACATGGTAAAAAATGTTCTTCGAATCTCATCTCAACGGGACCTCTGGCGCCCTCTAGTGAGGCAAATGTATATCAATACCTAACATCACGAGTCTTGCCACTTGCCTCCTTCCTTCCTTTATTCTTTTTTTTTTTTTTTTTTTCCCTGGATTTCGATTTAGTTTGAGTTTTTCTGTTGGGATTTGGTCGAGTTGGTTTGTTATATCGTTTGTTTTGCGGGCTGTTAAAAATTAAATTTTGTTTCTTTAAATATGTGTATTTTATCCCCTGATGATTTTTTTTTTCACATTTCTGAGCTTCTCCTACATAGAGAAATTGTTCATTCTTATTGGTCTTTGTGGTTTTGGTGATCTTGTGTCTGTTTCTTGGGTTCTACTGTGCGGGTCATTATTGTTCATTACAGGGTTCTCTTTTTTCACCTTCAAATATTGTCCTAGAGTCAACCTTCTTCTCATCAGAGTCTAATTACACGGTCCTATTTCAATTTTCAACGGCTATTGCTGTACGGTGGATTGGCGTCAGTGCTATTGTTGAACTTGATAATTGAATCAATTTGGGAAATCTTGTTGCTTTTTTTGGCGTGTGTATGTCTCTTTGGTGAATTGTTTGACTAACTATTATTCGTTCTCATTCTTTGCTTCTACTATCAAAAGGATTACTTATATGTATATATATATATATACATATATACATATGCGTATATATACACATATTGAAATATGTATAATTACACAAATACGCACACCTTATGCAAATTTTAATACAAATACACACATACATGAACATTCCATATATTATATGCAGACTTTAATATGCATTATACATAATTATTTTGAGCTTTTTTTTTTTTTTTTTATCTTATCGATTGTTTTGGCACCGAGGGCATTAAATTACATAAGTACCATAAACTTTTTTAGGCTGTTTCGTTTTATTTTTTTAATCGATTTTCTAAAGCATATTTTAATAAGTTCATAAATGATTTTTAAAGGTGATCAAGTCAAACAATATTCTTTTTTGGGGCACAAACATAATCTTCTAATTAAAAAGAGCTTATCTTAATCACTATTTCTGAAACGTACTTGTTAATTTATCTACAAATAATATAGAACTAAGATATCTAATTGGATTAGAAATTTCTTTTTATTTTTCGAGAGGGGGAAGAAATTAATGTAAAGAGATTACTTTAAAAGCTTACGGGACAAATAAATGACAATCGTTAAGATCGTAATCAGAACTTTTTTATCCGTTGAACATTCAACTGTATTTATTTATGATGTTTTATTTAGTTTTCAATTCAAGACTTTTCATTAAGATTGCTTTCAATGCTTAATAAAAAAAAAAAAAAAAAAAGCAGTCTTTGGGGATTGTCGATAGAAGTGAAAACTAAGTAACTTGTGAATTGTATCGTCGATCTATTAAATTATTATTTTCGAATTATTTTTGGTTTGTAAAGAAGTGTTTATGATCTGTATTATATGATTCGGCACAATATTTGTAGCTACCCAAATTAAATGAACTAAGCCTTATATTAGGTAAAAATATTGTAATATGACTAAAATAATTTTTTTATTTTTATTTTTTTATTATTTATTTGAAAATTTATATTGAAAGCAAAAAGAAGAATATAACAGTCTGTACAAAAACACGTGCTTTGTAAACTATGTATATACTATGGAAAAAGTACATACATACATAGAGTATAGAACTAGAAAGAGACAGATGCCAGTAGCCAGTATACTACTCATATTAGTATACTTTATATATATATATATATATATATATATATATATATTTATATATATATATATATATATATATTTATATATATATATATGTGTATATATATATATATATATATATATATATATATATATATATGTATGTATATACGTATATGAGGCATGCCGCGCCGTGCGCTACATATATGGATATATATGTAGAGAGATATACTCTTTGTATATATATAATGTATACTAATAACGCACGGAGGTATATCTATGTACATATATACACAGTATACATATAGCTCATGGAAAGCGTTCGGTGACGATGACGCGAGTTCCATGATTTTTGTTCTCCCAGAAGTGCTCAACGCGCCTAAAGAAGTTTTCACTTAAAAAAAAAAAAAGTTTTCAAGTTATTATTATTAAATTTTTTTTTACCATATATATATACATACAGTCGGCTGCAAAATTATTCGAGCACTAGCCAATAATTCCTATATTTAAAAAGTACACTTAAGACTGTTTTGCTAAGTAAATCCTTGTCGAATCAAGTTCTTAGACTGATTAAGAACATGACTCGACAAGGATTTATCTAACAAAGCTGTATTAAGTGTACTTTTTTTGGCAAGGATTATTGCTAGTGCTCGAATAATTTTGCAGCCGACTGTATATATATATAATATATATATTATATATATAATATATAATATATATAATATATTAATTTTTTTTCATAAAAATTTGCTAATGCAAATTTTCTTTAATATACTGTTGCGTAATCGGGGCTCGCGAGTTTTCTCTGAATGAAAGGAGAATCTTGCAGAGGTTCAAAAGTTTATTTAAAGACAATTCTAGAAGATTATAGTTCTATGAACCAATTATCGATTTCAATATTACCAAGAAAACACAGCTAAAATAACAGCTGAAAGCATCAAATTCACAGCATAAGCTGTAAAATAGCATTAACACACAGCAACAAGCTGTAATCCAAAGAGGCTCAGTACTCTTTAACCCTTTGCGGGGCAAGCGAAATCCGATCATTTAAATTGCACTACCACCGGAATTCACGAACAAAATTAAATTAAAAGAAGTTTTAAAATTTTCAGTTTTAATAAACAGCCTTTTTTTCTATGTTATAAACGTAATTTTTTGCTAAAAGATTTCCGGGATGAGTTTTTGCAGTTGAAAATTAAAATTAGGTGATGCTGTAGTGGCATCACCGGCCCTGAAAGAATTTGGCAGCAATCAATTCCTTGATTAGATTTTTTAAATACCCGCGTGGAAAATTGGAGAAAATTCCAGAAACTTCCCTGTCACTCAAGTTAGAGCTTAGATATTTGGTATATCGATAATAAGGATTTTCTCGCCAATGTCGCAAAAAAAGCCACCAAAGAGCGAACAACGCGTCAAATTTGGCGCCAAAGCCATTACTTGCTTTAATGAAGATTTTTAACGTTTTTTTTTTTTAAAGGGAAATCAAGCTATTTTAACGCAAAAACAAGCTAGAAATGCTGAAAATTAACATTTTATAACCTGACTAAGCCTGTTTGAATGAATTCATATAGGAATAACTAATCTTATTTACAAATTCGTAACAATACTTTTGTTTGAACTATATGTTTTGCTTTTTAACAAATTTATTTCTACAACACATCGAATAATAATAGTAATAGTAATAGTAATTTTAAGGCTTTACTCAGAAGTATTGAATCATGAATAATTTTAAAACAAAGGAAATGTATGTGTGTAACAATGAAATAAGTGTACAAAATATTTAAATATGCATATTAATATAATTATATAAATACTAGCTGACCCGTCCGGCTTCGCACTGATGAACAAATTTTAGTTAAAGATGGATTGATATGTAAAAAATCAAGAAATATATCAGTTTATATGTTATAGTCAGGCAATATTATTAACTGGAAAGTCAAAATATAATTTTACAATTATTTTTTTTAATTAGTTGTTAAATGTTGGCAATTTTTACTTAATGCTATTTATTTATTTATTTATTTATTTCCTAAAAAGAAACATTTCTTTACTCATGAATAAAAAATATTGAAAAATAAACCTATAACATGAAAATGTTTTTGATAAAATTGACGTCATAATAGCTTTAATTATTATTTATTTTTTCATTTCGCAAATATATTTAATTTTTTCCATAATTGATTATTATTTTAATAATGTATATTAAAGGAGAAATCAATAATATGAAACAATATTCGTACAATATATACTATTACAGAATCTGGTGTGAAACAACCACGCGACTTCCATTACCCACTATTACACGTAATATATACAATTTTTTGGAGATATTACTTGCATTTTTTGAGATTTTCGAGTAAGAGAAACTTGATACACGTATAAAGACACATACAACAGAGTTTGCATAGCGAGTTAAAAAATAAGGGGAAAAAAATAGATAGTTATTTTTTTAAACACGAATTTCCGAGATCTAAAACTGAACTACCTAATCAGGATGACCGTTAATATTCCTGTAATAAGCACGTAATACTTGAGAAAGGTTATCTAAATTGGATTAAAGAAAAAAATTTCAAGAATACGTTAGAGCCGTTTTTGAGGTACCAACTTTTACCAAAACTTAACATACTCAATTATTGACCTAAAAACAATAATTACATACAAAAGGATATTTAATAGGAAGTTAACATGGCGAGTTTGAAAAAAATCCGTACAGGCGTTTTTAAAGGAACGCAATTGCGAAGTCTGAAATTGAGCTGTTTATAGAGGACGCCTATCAATTTTCCTGAACTAAGCAACTTTTCAATCGAAAGGGCATCTAATATATTATTTATATAGCAACTTTGAAGAAAATCATTAGAGGTGTTTTTGAATATGGGCTTAGGGTCCCATTTCTGGTTTTCGATGACCCAATTCCGGTTTTTCAATTTTCACGAAAATTTGGAAAATTTATCTGTACACCAGACCTGAATCACTTGTGAAGTTTAGTAGTTCTATTTTTATTAGTTTTGGAGATATGACAGCCAGAAGATTACACACACACGTGCACATATACATACACACTGATCAATTGCCAAAACCTATACAATACTTCCACTACCTACGGTAGTAGGGTAATTGAAATAAACACATACATCTCGTATTTACTACGATAATATACAGATTTTCGTATTACGTTTTCGATCGCCAAATACAAAAATCGCCAATGACGATAGATATCAAATCTATGCTTTGTTTTCAATTAAAATATTGAAAATTTTAATTCAAAATTTATTTTACCAAAATTTATTATAGCTCCTAGCACTTAGAGAGAGACAGTGTAACTTTTGATTATTGAAAGAAAAAAAAAAAAAAAAAAAAAAAAAAAGCAATCGGCTTTTTAGTTCTAGCGATCGTTCTCTACATATGCATATAAACCTTTCTTTTTTTTTTATATTAGTATAGCTATAGAGCATAGGTATATTAAATAGGTTTCCAGTCAACATAATGTAACTCAAATAATTAAATGCTATTTACATTTCAGTAATGGCTGTATGCGCTATGCATATTGAGCTACTTGCCATAACTGTTAGTTGCTAAAAATAGTCGCCAAATAAATTTAAACATCTCAATACGCAAGCGAAGTATGACATCACTGACCGCCCGTGGATGCAAGAAAAAGATTTTCCATGTTAATCGCTCATTGGATTTTTTTTTTTTTTTTTTTTTTATTAAAATTCTAGAAGAATTATTTCCCGATTTTAATCCTCATATTTGGGTATAGATATGTATTAGTTATTGTATGCATGCGTTAGATTGAGTTATTTTGCTGTCAAATTGACAAAATTTTAATTTTAAATTTCAAAACTGTCACCCTTGGCGTTTTTTGTATTTGGCGATCAAAAACGTAATAGGAAAATATACATGCCAGATGTATATTTTCGTAATATGTATTGTACGAAATATTGTTTCATATTATTCGTTACACTCTTAATGTAAGTTTTTAAAATAACCATGATGTTTGAAACGAATTAAATTATATTCGCCAGATAATTTGGCGATATTTTTTTTTTTCTGCCAAGGATGACGGATATCAAATCTATTCCGCTGCAACATATTAGTATATTATATCAGATACTTTATTTAGACATTTGAAAACAAATTTGACTTCAAATTATGATAGAATATTTATCCTTTCCCTTTTAATTAGTTTATTAGTTGGATGTTTATTGTGTAAATATCATCCTTTGAAATGAAATGTTTATGTTTTCAATCGAATATGGAAATTTGCCATTTTTTTTTCTAGAGTTTTGAAATTTAAAATTCCAATTTTATCAATTTTACAACAAAAACAATTTAATCTAACGGATGCACATGATAACTAATACATATCTATATCCAAATATGGGGATTAAAATGGGGAAATAATTTTCCTCGATCTTTATTATTTTTTTACAAAAAATCCATTTCACTTTTTATATTATTGTTCGCGTGAAAATATATTTTATTATATGTCTAAAAATAAATTAATTCGTAAATCTTTTTGGCAACAATTATAAATTAAAATAAATAATATTATAAAATAGAATTTCTTATTTTATTTTATTTTATTTATTTATTTATTTTTTAATTCCAATTTCGTTTACACACATCAGTTTAAACCACGGAGTAATAAAGACTCCGTGGTTTAAACATTGATGCTTAGATATTATATCATATCATATCAAATTAAATTATTAGAAAAATAAACACTTTTAATTCTATAATGACGTCAGATTTAACGTGTAAGTTTAACAATTAAAAAAGCTTTATATGAATTTCAATTTAATGCACGTGCAAATATATTTCTTTTCTTTTCACGTCAAGATATTTTAAAAACGAAATGAATATGTAAATGTTTCTTTTATGTTGGCAGCAGCTAATTTTTTTAATATTTCATTATTTCCATTTCTATTACGGCTTCTATGGGGATTTTAATTAAAATGCTCAGATTTTAAACTAAAATTTATTTTATCAAAATTAAATATAGCCTATAACAATATGGCATACTGTAGCTTTCGGTCAGTATAAGAAGTTTTTAAATCGGTTCAGTAGTTTCAGAGATTACCCTCCACAAACAAACAATTTTTTGCGCTTTATATAATGACTAGCTGACCCGTCCGGCTTCGCACTGATGAACAAATATTAGTTAAAGATGGATTGATATGTAAAAAATCAAGAAATATATCAGTTTATATGTTATAGTCAGGCAATATTATTAACTGGAAAGTCAAAATATAATTTTACAATTATTTTTTTTAATTAGTTGTTAAATGTTGGCAATTTTTACTTAATTCTATTTATTTATTTATTTATTTATTTCATAAAAAGAAACATTTCTTTACTCATGAATAAAAAATATTGAAAAATAAACCTATGACATGAAAATGTTTTTGATAAAATTGACGTCATAATAGCTTTAATTATTATTTATTTGTTCATTTCGCAAATATATTTAATTATTTCCATAATTGATTATTATTTTAATAATGTATATTAAAGGAGAAATCAATAATATGAAACAATATTCGTACACTATATACTATTACAGAATCTGGTGTGAAACAACCACACGACTTCCATTACCCACTATTACACGTAATATATACAATTTTTTGGAGATATTACTTGCATTTTTTGAGATTTTCGAGTAAGAGAAACTTGATACACGTTTAAAGACACATACAACAGAGTTTGCATAGCGAGTTAAAAAATAAGGGGAAAAAAAATAGATAGTTATTTTTTTAAACACGAATTTCCGAGATCTAAAACTGAACTACCTAATCAGGATGACCGTTAATATTCCTGTAATAAGCACGTAATACTTGAGAAAGGTTATCTAAATTGGATTAAAGAAAAAATTTTCAAGAATACGTTAGAGCCGTTTTTGAGAAACCAACTTTTACCAAAACTTAGCATACTCAATTATTGACCTAAAAACAATAATTACATACAAAAGGATATTTAATAGGAAGTTAACATGGCGAGTTTGAAAAAAATCCGTACAGGCGTTTTTAAAGGAACGCACTTGCGAAGTCTGAAATTGAGCTGTTTATAGAGGACGCCTATCAATTTTCCTGAACTAAGCAACTTTTCAATCGAAAGGGCATCTAATATATTATTTATACAGCAACTTTGAAGAAAATCATTAGAGGTGTTTTTGAATATGGGCTTACGGTCCCATTTCTGGTTTTCGATGACCCAATTCCGGTTTTTCAATTTTCACGAAAATTTGGAAAATTTATCTGTACACCGGACCTGAATCACTTGTGAAGTTTAGTAGTTCTATTTTTATTAGTTTTGGAGATATGACAGCCAGAAGATTACACACACACGTGCACATATGCACACACACTGACCAATTGCCAAAACCTATACAATACTTCCACTACCTACGGTAGTAGGGTAATTGAAGTAAACACATACATCTCGTATTTACTACGATAATATACAGATTTTCGTATTACGTTTTCGATCGCCAAATACAAAAATCGCCAATGACGATAGATATCAAATCTATGCTTTGTTTTCAATTAAAATATTGAAAGTTTTAATTAAAAATTTATTTTACCAAAATTTATTATAGCTTCTAGCACTTAGAGAGAGACAGTGTAACTTTTGTTTATTGAAAGAAAAAAAAAAAAAAAAAAAAGCAATCGGCTTTTTAGTTCTAGCGATCGTTCTCTACATATGTATATAAACCTTTCTTCTTTTTATATTAGTATAGCTATAGAGCATAGGTATATTAAATAGGTTTCCAATCAACATAATGTAACTCAAATAATTAAATGCTATTTACATTTCAGTAATGGCTGTATGCGCTATGTATATTGAGCTACTTGCCATAACTGTTAGTTGCTAAAAATAGTCGCCAAATAAATTTAAACTTCTCAATACGCAAGCGAAGTGTGACATCACTGACCGCCCATGGATGCAAGAAAAAGATTTTCCATGTTAATCGCTCATTGGATTTTTTTTTTTTTTTTTTTTTTTTTTTTTAATTAAAATTCTAGAAGAATTATTTCCCGATTTTAATCCTCATATTTGGGTATAGATATGTATTAGTTATTGTATGCATGCGTTAGATTGAGTTATTTTGCTGTCAAATTGACAAAATTTTAATTTTAAATTTCAAAACTGTCACCCTTGGCGTTTTTTGTATTTGGCGATCAAAAAGTAATACGAAAATATACATGCCAGATGTATATTTTCGTAATATGTATTGTACGAAATATTGTTTCATATTATTCGTTACACTCTTAATGTAAGTTTTTAAAATAACCATGATTTTTGAAAGGAATTAAATTATATTCGCCAGATAATTTGGCGATATTTTTTTTTTCTGCCAAGGATGACGGATATCAAATCTATTCCGCTGCAACATATTAGTATATTATATCAGATACTTTATTTAGACATTTGAAAACAAATTTGACTTCAAATTATGATAGAATATTTATCCTTTCCCTTTTAATTAGTTTATTAGTTGGATGTTTATTGTGTAAATATCATCCTTTGAAATGAAATGTTTATGTTTTCAATCGAATATGGAAATTTTTCCATTTTTTTTTTCTAGAGTTTTGAAATTTAAAATTCCAATTTTATCAATTTTACAACAAAAACAATTTAATCTAACGGATGCATCTAAATATGGGGATTAAAATGGGGAAATAATTTTCCTCGATCTTTATTATTTTTTTACAAAAAATCCAGTTCACTTTTTATATTATTGTTCGCGTGAAAATATATTTTATTATATGTCTAAAAATAAATTAATTCGTAAATCTTTTTGGCAACAATTATAAATTAAAATAAATAATATTATAAAATAGAATTTCTTATTTTATTTTATTTTATTTATTTATTTATTTTTAAATTCCAATTTCGTTTACACACATCAGTTTAAACCACGGAGTAAGACTCCGTGGTTTAAACATTGATGCTTGGATCATTATATTATATCATATCATATCAAATTAAATTATTAGAAAAATAAACACTTTTAATTCTATAATGACGTCAGATTTAACGTGTAAGTTTAACAATTAAAAAAGCTTTATATGAATTTCAATTTAATGCACGTGCAAATATATTTCTTTTCTTTTCACGTCAAGATATTTTAAAAACGAAATGAATATGTAAATGTTTCTTTTATGTTGGCAGCAGCTAATTTTTTTAATATTTCATTATTTCCATTTCTAATACGGCTTCTATGGGGATTTTAATTAAAATGCTCAGATTTTAAACTAAAATTTATTTTATCAAAATTAAATATAGCCTATAACAATATGGCATACTGTAGCTTTCGGTCAGTGAAAGAAGTTTTTAAATCGGTTCAGTAGTTTCAGAGATTACCCTCCACAAACAAACAATTTTTTGCGCTTTATATAATGATATAGATATAGACTAAAATGAGTGTGCGTGTGTTTGTATGAATGATGTTCTAGTTTGGGTCTTATACACTAAACAAACCAACTAGGACCTTTGGTGATATGAAGACGAACTAACAAGAGTCTTCCCTCGACGGAGATTGGAAGGTGATTGATAGATGAGGAGTTTTGAATGCTTTTTTATATACCGATTTCAGATAGTGCACAAGAAAAAAAAACTATGTTAAAATGTTTGTTTAGAATGAATTTTCAATTTTCAATTATAAATTCAAACACCCTTTTTAGTGCTAGAGGCCTATTTCAGTCGGTACAGCATTGTCGAATTTTTATACATCACTCTTAATAGTGCTAAGGGCCTATTTCAGTCGGTTTATTGAATGGGGATTTATTGAATGAAGTCCCGCCAAGGCCCAACTTTGACATGAGTCCCCCCCCAGGCCCAACTTTGACATGAGTCCCCCCCAAGGTACCCCTATTTCAGTCGGTACAGCGTTATCGAATTTTTATACGTCACTCTTAATAGTGCTAAGGGCCTATTTCAGTCGGTTTATTGAATGGGGATTTATTGAATGAAGTCCCCCCCCAAGGCACAACTTTGACATGAGTCCCCCCCAGGCCCAACTTTGACATGAGTCCCGCCCAAGGTACCCCTATTTCAGTCGGTACAGCGTTGTCGAATTTTTATACGTCACTCTTAATAGTGCTAAGGGCCTATTTCAGTCGGTTTATTGAATGGGGATTTATTGAATGAAGTCCCCCCAAGGCACAACTTTGACATGAGTCCTCCCCAGGCCCAACTTTGACATGAGTGCCCCCCCCCAAGGTACAACTTTGACATGAGTCCCCCTAAGGCCCAACTTTGACATGAGTCCCCCTCCCAGGCCCAACTTTGACATGAGTCCCCCAAAGGCCCAACTTTGACATGAGTCCCCCCCAAGGTACAACTTTGACATGAGTCCCCCCCAAGGCACACCTTTGACATGAGTCCCCCCCAAGGCACACCTTTGACACGAGTCCCCCCCTCCCCCTCATTGGGAAAAAGAGAAAAAACGTTGTTTTGCGGCTATAAGACAGTTTGGACTTCCAACGTTATTTGTTAGAGTATCTGCAGCTGAAACACATTGGTTTGATTTAATGAAAACTTTATCATGGAATTTAGATCGTCACGAATTAACTAAAGAAGAATTTGTCGATATTAACAAGTTTAGCAGCAGGCCTCTGGCACTAAATTAAAATCTGTCAATGTCAGATTTTCATGTTTTAAATAATGAAATGATGTCGTGTCTGTATAATTTTCTAGTTTTTTAATTTTTTTTACGCAATTACGTTTATATACGAGTAATATAAATACAAATAAGATGAATACAAACAAGTGTACTTTTTTATTCTAAGAATTTTACTCCTTTAGAGTCGTAAAAATCCCTAAACATCTATTAACTTTGCCTTTCTTTTTACCTTAAGAGATTGTTTCCAAAGTAATGCGGTTATTTTAAGAATTACTGTTTTCTTCTTTTACCCAGGAGAAATCAAAGAGTATAGGCTTGTCTACTATTATGTTTAAATCGCTTTTTCAACTAAGAAATACACGCAAGATTTTTAGTTTGTTTAATAGTATTTTTTTGTGCGAATAATATAATATTAATTTAGTATATATGAAAAATAGTAGATACAACATATGCGAATGTGATAAAAATAATGTTTTATTTAAATAAAAATAATAATTCCATACTTGCCAATAATAATTTCATACTAACAAGATTGTTAGTTCCCGCCCCTTTTTGTACACCACTTAATTTTTAGAGTAATTCTCTTCAAATATATTTACGATTAAATAAGAAGGAAAGTACACTAAAAAGAGACTGGTGTGAAAAAAAATAAGTTGAAAGGTGTTGTACTAACAATTTTCCGGGTTAGGTTGGCAAGTATGTAATTCTGAAAATAAATGTATATATAGTTTTGTTGTAAATTACACACACACACACATATGATTGTCCAGCTGCGCAGCACTAGTGCGACGTAAAACTCAACAATCCATACACACATGTATATGTATTAGATGACAACACTATATGTATATAGCATATTATATTATTGATTTGATATAAAATAAATTAATTTTTAAATTGATTTTTATTACCTTATTTCAAATATTAAAATTAATCAGTTAAGCACTATATGTTTGTATGAACTGTAACTGTAATAGTAAGAACATGTGAAATTAGTTTTATCATTAAAATTTCTTCTAGGATTGTGTAATTTTTTAATAAAATATAATCGAGTAATTTATTGATTTGATTTCAAATAATACCCGAAACGTCAGTGGAGGCTTCTACGAGGAGATTTTGGGCTCTATGGTGTTTGTTTATTTGCTTGTTTGTGTGTACTGCGACAGCAGCCGTAAAAAGTACTCGTCTGACTTATAAATTTGCATACATATTCATGAGCCCCACGAAATTAGCTGTATAATTTTGAGTGTATATTCTGTATATGGTTCTTGTACAGGGACACGCCAAAATTTTTATTATCATTACGGCCTATGGATTGAATTTCTCTGTATCACGGCAGCAGCCTCAAAAATCAACCGATTGACATGCGAAATGGTACACATGTTCCCGCGTCATATAAAAATAGCTGTATAATGTTTCGCGTGTATATTGTTTATAGTTCTTGTACAGGAACACGCCAATGTTTTTCTAATCATTATTCTGTTCATATGCTTTATGGCCTATGCGCTGAATTTCGTTTAAATGCATTTAAACACAGGTACGCGTTCGACAAAATGAAATTGACGTTAATTATTGCATGCGCGTAGCCAGGGGGGGGGGTGCCCTGGGTGCCCGGGCACCTCCCCGCTCACACACACACACATTCAGTATATTTAACAAAAACATATTGAAAATAGAAAAAAAAATTGAAGGTTAGAAAAAAAAAAATTGTTATTACTAATACCAATGATTCTATGCAATAGAAAGACACTTTCTTAAACATGGTGGTAAAATATATTTCAAAGAATAATCCAAATTGTTCATAAATCCAAATTTACTTGCACATTTCTTACAAAAATTTGCAAAGTTATTTTTCTTGGTAAACAAAAAAATGAAATGAAATTAGTAGTTTGTTTTTTCTTCAAGGAAAAACAGGAAAAGAGGCGATAAAATGATTTAGTTTATTTAAACTCGTGGCCGTAACAGAGAGTCAAGTTTTTTGTCATTTCTGTTTGGTACATATCATATTTTCTAGTTGGTTCATATCAACAACAATTTTAAAGTGTACTAAACATAGTGAAACTAACATATTTTATTGATACAAAATAATTTTCGTATAAAAGAATTGTAAGAAACGTTAGGTTCTATTAAAAGCATTCATACCAAATTATATTGCGTCCAGTAAAAACGTTTAAAAATGATAATTACTTTCCCTTGCCATGAGTTACACAAGGTATTATTTACGGGGTCGAATTTCCGAAACTAAATATTTGCGATAATTTCAGGTTTTGAAGTTCTTTGAATACAAAAATAATTTTTTTTAGTAATTGTTGATTTGAATGCATGTCTGGAATCATAATAACTTAGCGGGTAATTTTTTTTCGATTACACTGGTCTGCGAAATCGTACTTTTCAAATTTTTTATGTACTGCATTGGATGTCTCTAATGTGTTTTGATAATCTGAATTCAGAAATGATTTCTTTTTCCCTATCACGTAAGAAATTTTCGCAAAGTAAGGATGAAAATCGGAAGAACTCGTCTAGAAGTTATAACAAATTCGAAACAATTTATATAAAATATACATTGAAATAGGCTATTATTTACACATTATCTTTTAAATGTATTTCTTCACATCGAATTTCCCTTTAGAGCATTTTACCTTGTGCAAGGCTTGAGGGTCTTGTGTGTACGTGTGTGTGTGTGTGAGGGGGGGAGGGGAATTCTCTATGCAACATGCAACAATATTCTGCTAACATGTTAAAAATGTATCGTCTCTGATACCTGCTTTCCATTTCTTTGATGTCTTGATGAAACAGCTCTCCTTGTTCTTCACTCACATCACCCAAATTTTTAGTGAAATAATTTAGATGGGAGTCGAAAAAAATGGAGTTTTAAGCTCAAACAATTCCTCTTTTTTTTTTTTACAAAACAGTACATGAAGGAAATTTAATAAGTTTTCCTTAAACAGCATCCAAAGATATAGCAGAAAAACATATCAACCTGAAGAAAAAAATTTCTTCGTTGGCCTGTATTATTTGCTATTTTTTTTAAAAAAGACAACACTGGAAAGTTCAAATTAGTATTGTAAATCATATCATAAGCAGACTTTTCTTGAAAAATTTACTGTGGGTGAAAGTTCTTTGAATCATTTTAAAAATATTTTTAATTTAAGCCTTAAATGTTTTAATAATGCAGATAGAGTAATCGAACAGAGGGTTTTAAAGGATGCAATAGACATGCTTCCCCTTCACATGCCAAACAAAATTGTTTCTAAAACAATTTTCAACTTTTTTAAAGCACCTCAGAAATGGTCGGTCAAGTATACAATATCTCATTTTTGTGATTAAACTGCCACATTTTATTTATTTATTTAATTTTTTTACCTTATTCAAAAGCTGTTTACCTTATTCAAAAGCCTCAACTTCAATAATAATAAAACATTTTATAATCGTTTGCATTACTTTTGAACTTTGACAAACGATTTATTGCTGAAAAAAAATTATGTATTTATGAACAGACGATTTTGTATTTGTAGTTAATAAAAAAAAAAATATTAAAAATTAGGCTACAGTGTAAATATTTATTCGGATTCCTTCGTCTCATGCGATTTTATAAAACAATTTCCTCTTTCCTGAAAATCCTGGATCTGGAGAAGGTGGTGTATAATTCTATTAAAGCTGTTTTGAATGACTAAAGAAACGAAAAACAGTTCTGGAATCATGTGCAAAATGTGAAGGACTTGATAATTATTCCAACCAAAGAATAAGAGAGAGTTTGAAGAGGAAGTTCAAGACAACACAGAAAATATAAACATCAAAGAAGGGTATGCACAAAATATGCTCCATTATTTAGTCTTTTAATTTTTTAAATAGCAAAGACGTTTATTTGTGTGGGTAGAAAATTTCCGACATTATGCCATGATGATTTTTCGTGCTATTTTATTTTAATGAATGTTTCTGGATTCGATTATGTATGCAATTTTGAATTGTGGTGGGTGCTAGACAATATTTTCGGCTGATGGGCATTGCACGGTTGGATAATAAGACACCCCACTAGTTTTTTATCTGTCCTTCATTTTGATACATTATGTGTCCCTTTTAATTTTTTCATTTTACTTTATGCAATTTTTCATGGAATTCTTATGAACAGTGGTAATTCGTAAATTTATTTGGCTAATGGTCAGCGCTTGGTCCGGTCTGTGGCGTGTTTCTACACTTTCCCCGATTCGATACATTTGTTTAATGCTGATTTTATTTTTTGCGACTTTTACACACATCACATTTTTATATTATGGTACACACAACAGTTTATTACAATCTTATTAACAAGTATCACTTTAATTTTATAGCGATCACAGTACCCGTTTGTACTATTCTGTTTGAAACTAACATCACAACTACAACAATACAACAATGTTTCAAAACATAGAAAATAAATGTTATTCATAAATATGGGAACGAATAAAATAATAATTTAAAAAAAAGTAGCTACAAGACTGTATTAATTTAATATAAGTATATTTAATTAATATATATATATGTATAGGTTCATAATTTGAAACTGGTAAAGAAATGAAATGAGATTATAAATAAAAAAAAACATGTCATTATAATTCTACTTTATCACTTTGCGTGAGCAATTTAAGTTCCATTGTATAAGTTTTTCCGTAGTTTAGTTTTTAATATTTCGTTTATAATTTAAGGTTTAAGAATTTTATTTAACCTTTTAACGTTCATTGGTTTCGTACTGAAACCAAATATTCGACACCATTTAATATTTTTTATGCAAGATTCTTTCCATGTTTTAATCAATTTTCAAACTTTTGTTCCTTTTCTGTTAGGCGGATAGCGGCCCTACTCTGAAAGTCCAAACTTTATCAAATCATATTTCAAAGAAAGCCAATTGCATCGATTTACGCTACCGAAACTGCAGTCTGCATTTAACATTTAACATTTTTTTACATTGGCATTTTTAACGTTGTGTAAATATTGATATTTCTGTTCTGCGCCAAGTCTAGTTATTTATTCTAAGAGAAAGTTACTTAATGTATATGTTAAAACGTACATGTGCTAACTTGTGTAATTTTTATACATGTGTTAAAACGCACACATGCATACATATGCGCACTATGTTCATAATGTATTCATATTGTAACTTTTAGTTTAAAATTTGGGCACCCCCCCGCTCGGAAAGCTGGCTACGCCTATGTATTGCGATGCTTAAAAAAATGTTTTCTGTAGAAAAAGTCTGCTTAGGCTTAATAATTATTGTACAGGACCTCACAAAAGTGTTTCAACAATAAATAATATAATAGTTATAATAAATAATAATACTAATAGATTAATATTATGAATAAACGGAATTTCTAATTTCAGTGGCAAATTCCCCCCCCCCCCTCTAAATTTCGCCCTTGCTACAAATGTTCATGTTTTAGAATTTTTCACCTCTATAGCCCCTCAAAAGATAGATAACTTCTGAGGGGCTAACAGTTAAAATAATCCTCTCCCTCCTTCCAAATCAAATAAAAGGGCCGCGGTAACCCAGTCGGTAGAGCGGCGGCCTCGTAATTGGAAGATTGCGGGTTCGGTACTGGAGCCGGCCAAAGACCGTTGTGTACACTAATAATGGCTGGTGCACGTAAAATCTGTCGTGACCGCAATGTCCTCCATGTTCCCATCAAAAATTATACCTTTGGTTGTCAGCGAAGCGGGAGAGCCATCCCTTCCGTAGATGATCAAAATTGTGATGGCATGTCTCCGGACCACCTCAAGGGGTGTGTCCCAGACCGTCGCCAATTGCCCATCTGCGCAGCACTAGTGCGATGTAAAACCCAACCATCCAACCTTCCAAATCAAATTCATACCACAAAATTACTGAACAGTGATAAAAATGGAGGTGTCCCTAAGAAACGGTGGGTGATGGGGCAAAATGGTGTATTCGGATTATATTCGGATTCAGGAGATCATTTTACATAAGAATTTGCATGAATGCTATTAGGGGCGATTTTCATGCAGAGTAGTGTTATTTTGAATTTTATTGGGTAATTTTATGCTTCCTTTATTTACTTCTGTTTTTAACACTCTTTTATTAGCTTCACCTGTATGTATGTTTGTAACCGCTCTGGGAGCAAACGAAAAATCTATATTGTAAAAAAAGACTTTCCCTATGTGAGCGCTGTGGCTGTGAGGTAAAGCTCCGCGCTACGAACGTAAAAGTCTAGCGTTCGAGCCCAGTCAGGGGAGATTTTTTAAAAATGGTTTTTGTTAAATTCTAAATTATTTAAATTAAAGATTTAAATGTATGTAAATAGTATGGTGTGTCACTCACACGATTTTCTCTTACCCTGCATTTTAATACTAAGATAAATATTTTGAGCTTTTTAGTTCACATTTCTATAAAAGCGTGTTCTTTAATTTTTTAAAACTATAATATTATTAATCAATTGAATTGTTTTGTTATGTTGGTAAATAGGGCGTATATAACTGTTATTTCTTAGCTGTAAGTTTACAGATATACAGAAATTTACATATATTTCATTCGGTAATTCAATATAACCCCTGATGAATTATTGATTATTGTTATGCTTTCATACATTAAAATAAATATCAATTGAAAACGTGTAAAAACACAAATACTCTTCATTCACACTATTACCTATGTGTCAGATCTGCTGTAATTTTACGAATATAGGCGTGAGAAGTGATAGATGATTGTGTTACGTCATGCGTATGCGTTCTTTTAGTGCCTCAGCATTTACCCCTTTTCGAAGTAGAACAGACCTTATTTAACTACGACTGGCATATGTAAAGGAATATGTATGTGTGGATGTGATTCAAATAAATTTTCGTCTAAGTGAATGTAATTATTGTATAGAATATTTCTTTTGTTTGCTGTAATACAAAATAATGAATATTTAATTGCGTAAAATTTCAAATTTGTTATCCTTATTGAAGTAGTTCTTAGTTTTATTTTGCTTACCATTTGCACACTATCTAGTATTTTCCGGGGCAAATAATAACAGCATAATAATCGAACGCGTGTAATAAACAAACAATAGGTATGTGAACTTGTTTTAATTGAACTTCATTTAAACAAAAAGGTTTATCTCATTGAATGATTTTTTTGTTAGTTGAAATGGATAATAAAAAAGATTTCTCATCTCAAAAATTTAAAAATATAGTATTTCTAATTAATAATACTTTGTTTAGGTTCGCAATTTATTATCCTGAGTGCGGAATAATACATTAATCGAACATGATTGAAGTCACAGAAATAAAGAATTATGAATGCAATTTAAATCAAACTCATTTAAGGAAAAAGATAATTGCTGCATTGAATATTGAATTCTTTTGTTTTAATACTAAATAATGAAGCTTTCATAAAGTTAGAAAAAATGTCTTTAATTAACATTGTTTACTTTTAATTTACATATGTGAATTAATGATGAGGAATGAATTAAAAAATTACTTTCCTTCTTTCCTTATTATTAAAAAAAAAAAAATAAATAAATAAATAAAAAATAAAAAATAAAGAAATAGAAAAATACCAACACTCTGAAAGATTATGTTAAAAAAAAAAGCAGAAAATTCCTGTTATTCTTATACAGAAAGTTACAGTTTTTTTAAAACATCTGAAATATATGATAAAATTACATCTTAATGTGTTGAAAGATACGTTTATTCATTAATGAGATGAAATCTGTAATCATTCATACAGATTTCATTTGGTAAATAAGGTAAAGACACCAGTGTTCGCTATCCCTAAAAATTTGCACCAGTAGTCGCCACCCTCGCAAAACAAGTGTCAAAATAAGCGTTTAATAACATCTATGAATTTGAATTCGCCCACGATAGGTTGTTTAAAGCCTTCTGTCCCTTATAATATAAATATTACGCATTCAAATGTTCGGAGAAGAGGGGGGGAAGCAAAATAAATATGAGCTAAACAATAGTTGGACAGAGTCAGCGTAAAGAAAACAATAAGGACGCTGGTATGCATTTGTTGATACATTTTGTCGTTTCTTGTGTTTGAGATTACTTCTAAAGCATTGCATGCAATGATTATGAAATGTAGATTACGACTTAGGAGAGATTTTTTAAAATTTATCATAATATAGTGATATTTAAAGTATGACGGCTACTGGTTCCTATTTTGCATAATTTACCAATGTTCCATCGCTGGAGAATACTGGTGTTTTAAAATTTTTTTAACTGGGTAACTTTTTCAATTCCTACTTACAAACACTATCGAAAAAGTTTTTTTTTAAATAATTTTGAATTAGGAAATAAAAAGCGCGCGCGCAAAATGAAAGAAAAATAATTATTAAAAAAAAAAAAAAAAAAAAAAAAATAGAGAAAAAAAAAAAAATCATAGAGCTCTTATCAATGTGCATAAAATTTTTAAAGTGACAATGATGTCAATTTTTGTGAAATGCATAATTTAACTTTTTATAGTTTTTTAATATTCATGTTTAATTAAATGTATTTATTCTTATGTCGAAAGAAAATGAACTCGTAATTTTTTTTTTTTGACAACAATTAAATTCTAGCTAATATTTTAATGGCTATAATAACGCCATTAGGATGTTATTATTTTCATATTATAACCAATTATAAGAAAACTAATAAGAAATTCGAAAATCGGACTTCGAAGTATTGTGTTGTCCCCGTGTTCTGAGCAATTCTGAAAGTTTCAAATTTCTAGATAGTCGGGAAGTTGAAAATCGATTGTAAGATTTGTACAGGATATAAATTGGGAGAGTGTGAACTAACAGTAGACCTAATAGTAGGAAAGAATGCTATAATTTCGTTCAAAATTGTAATGGTATGATTTTAACTTCTTGAATATGATTTAATTTTTAATTCTATTGTTATATAATTTATGTATGAAATTACTTTTATAGCCTGATTTTTATATGATATCATATGCTTTATTTAATGGACCATATTCCTCCTTTGGGTTCGAGACTACAAAAAATCAGCTGTTTTCGGAAAACAATTCTCAACTCTACCATAGCAAAGCATTGTGGCCTACAAATTTTTATCTTGCAATATTATTTATAAGAGTTACAGATTATATGGAATTGAAGTAAGAGTGATATAGTGATACCTTTGTTTTGTTTTTAATCCAGTTTTAGTAATATTCTATAATATTAATCAACATATTTATTATTAAAAGTTGCCATGTGAACTGTAACAAATTTAAATGGATGTTCCATTTAATAAATTCCTTTATTAAAGTGATTGAAATTCTGATTATTTAAGCTTTGTTGTCTATATATATATGTGTGTGTGTATAAAATATTCTTATTAATCTTTTATTCATTATATATATATGTGTACACATAAAATGTTCTGCAATTTTACGATATGGAATAGTCTTAACTTTATCATTCGATTCAGTTGTTTACATTTCTCTTTTGTTCTTGTTTGAACAGATATCTGATTATTAAGTTTCACTGGAGAAATATTTAGGAAAAGTGTTATGCGTAACAATAAAATGGCATCTTGAATCTAATTTGTTTACAAAATATCGGCCACGTGTTCGGCGATTTTACCCACTGTGACGTCACAGGAATATTGTCCATTCTTCATTTATTAAGGATTCGTTAGAGCAGATATTTATTATGATTTATATATGAATGAATTGAGTTTCATTTGTATTTGGGGGGGGGGGGGGTTGCATTTAACATTTATTATTTAGATACTATTTTTTGGTTTACGGGAAACAGTATTTTTTTTTTTTTTTTTTTTTTTTTTTTTACTTTCTTCTATATGTAATATAGAGAAAGTATTGGATTCGTAAAAATTTTCGACCTCCGTTTTTTGATGGATTTACACGTTTTGGGATGTCCTGAAAACGAATTGATAGTTTTTAAAAATGTCTGTCTGTGTGTGTATCACGAATTTTGTGTCCACTGTATATCACAAACCAATGAATGAAATTTAACCAAACTTGGTATTTAATTGCGCCCTGACATAAACTGGTGCTGATTAGATTTGGGGATCAATCGCTCAACAGGTGGCGCTGTGATCGCATTTTTTCTAAATTTTCAACATGGCAGTATAGAACAAAATTTCGTATAAATGTACATGATGAGAGTTATTTTTAACTTGTGATTGTAAAATTAATATGAATTATTGATAATAGTAGTAGTTAACTAGGAAAAACATTCTGTGCAGGCGGGGGCATCGGTTCCCCCCCGGGGGGGGGGTAAATTTTCATGATGGGTATCTTTCGAAATGTCTCGTCAATACCTTTAAAACGAATGGTTGAACTATAAATCTGTGTACTTTAAAACAAAGTTATCGATTTTTTTTTTTTTACTTTTAACGAAAAAAAAAAAAAAAAAAATAGAAATATTATTATTATTATAATTTTTTTTTAAATATGTATTGTTACTGAGTGAATTTGTATAGGAAAATATAGAAGAAAGTCTTGTGGTGGCCACAACACACTAGTTAGGTTTTGTTCTAGTTATGGGTTACACCTAACAAATTTATTTGTTCATTAATAATTAACGTATTTCCTAAATTTAAATACACAATTTTTAACTTTCTAAAAAATATTGAATAATTTTTTAAACATGCTTTCTGGATCTTCTTAAAATAACTGTTTACATAACTTTAAAAATATCAATTTAAACAACTAAATATTTTTAAAATGAGTTTTTCTTTAATTATGTTTTAATCACACTAAAAATCGAGACAAATATAATATACATTAAAGTACACAATTAAAATATTAAAACAAACACAACATAAATCTAAACGCTTCGAGCCTTATTTTAGGCTTCTCATCAGTAAAAACATAATAAAAGTAAATATTGAGATGAGCGGATAGGTTTCTTCTACAAAAACACAGCGTATTTGGTAGGGACTGTGCATGCTTCATTAAGCGTTGAAAAATATAGTTTCGAATACCAGACTTCAAGAAAAATTCTAGAATGATAATTTGAACAGCTAGATACAATTATTTCAGTATTATCAAAATCAGGTAGATGATCGGTTTCTATGGCATGCTGGACAATTTTAAAACGAATATCACGGTTTTTGAAATTTCTTTTATGTTCAAGAATTCGAGTATGAAGGAAACGGCCAGTTTCACCAATATAAACAGAATTGCAAGATTTACAAGGAATATTATAAATAACTCCTGTACGGGAAAAGGGGGGGGGGGAATAACAGATTTAAAATTAGAAAGGAAATTACGAATCGGAAATTCAGGTTTATAGGACACAGATATATTAACAGTGAGTAAAATTTTTGCTATGGATTCAGAAATTTTTTTATAGTATGGCATAGTAATGAAATATTTGGGTGATTAGGAAGAGTTAATATCATGATTATAAATGTTAAAGTCGTATTCATTTAATTTTCTTTTAAGCCATCGAGGGGGATAATTATTACGTTTTAAATAAAAAAAAAATTCTTATTAATTCCAAGTGAAAAAGTTTCTTTTAGCTAACTACATTTATATAATCATTTTTTGAAGATGAAGACAATTTTTTTTACAGTTAATAATATCACGTTTTCAAAATCTGGAAATTTTTTAAATACTTATTTCTTCCTTTTTTTTTTTTTTCTTTCCTTTATTTTGTGTGTGCGTATGTGAAAAGAAAGTTTTCAAAAATAATGTATTTTTTAAAGTGAAATTCAGACTGTTTCCTTTTTCCCAAGAGAAATCAAAGAGAAAATAAGCTTGTCCGCTATTATGTTCAACTCGCTTTCTTTATGTAAGAAATGCACACAATGTTTTTATGCTATTTACTGTATTAAAAAATTTATAACACTATTGCATTGTGTAAAGTACAAAATATTTTACAAACACATGTGGAAATACTGATATAAAAGATGAATGATTGTGATTTAAATAAACGTCTGCATAAAAAAAATAGTGTTGCGTTAACTATTGATTTTCTTTGAAGAAAAATGTAGCATAATTGACATACAATTTCCAAACTTATTGTGGGGCCAAGGCAGCCCAGTCGGTAGAGCGCCGGCCTCGTAATTGGAAGATTGCTGGTTCGGTACTCGAGCCGGCCAAAGACCGTCGTGTACACTAATGGTGGCTGGTGCCCGTAAAATCTGTCGTGGCCGCATTGCCCTCCATGTTCCCATCAAAAATTATACCTCAGTGGGTCACCGAAGCGGGAGAGCCATCCCTTCCGTGGAGGATCAAAATTGTGATGGCATGTCTCCGGACCAAATCTAGGGGTGTGTCCCAGACCGTCGCCAATTGCCCATCTGCGCAGCACTAGTGCGACGTAAAACCCAACCATCCATCCATCCATCCAAACTTATTGTATTCAATTAGTATTGCTTAATTTTTAATTTCCTTTCAGATTTATGAAGAATTGTTTAAAAAATAAGCTTTTTTTTTTTTTTTTTTTTTTTTTGAGAAAATAACATGAAATAATAAAGATATCAAAAAATGGAAAAAGCGTAGTTGAAAGCAATAAGAAAAGAATTGAGATACAGACAAGATTTATTAGATTATAAAGCCCACTCCAACTATTGGGTGAGTGCAAAAGTTCTAGTCATTTTTATTATCCAAAAAGAAGATCAAATAAACGCAAAATGAACAGTACTTATTATTGTGCATAATCCTCATTGCTATCTATGACCTCTTGCCATCTTTTTGGTAGGAGATGAATCCCACGGCGGTAAAATTCCGGCGGTTTCGAGTCAAAAATGTCTTGGATGGCAGTTTTCACAGCATCAAGATCATCAAAGATTTTCTGACTGAAAGAATTTTTCAACGCACGAAATACGTGATAGTCAGTTGGTGCCAAGTCAGAAGAATAGGGAAGGTGGGTTAAAACCTCTCAATCAAAGCCTAGTAACTTTTGGCGAGTGATGACAGCAGCATGTGGCCAGGCGTTATCGTGATGAAGAATAATACCGTGACGATTGCTGAGACCTGGTCGCTTTACTACCAAATTTGAATGCAGCCTGTCTAACTGTAGACAGTAGTAGGGAGCACTGATGGTTTGGTTGAGTGACAGGACATCCCAGTGAATTATTCCCTACACATGCCACCACACACTCAATAACAAGTTCTTGAGGTGAAGTTCAGCTTTTGAAGTCGATGCAGGCGGATCAGAAGGGCGACACACAGTCCTGCGACTCTTTACGTTATGGCACAAAACCAACTTCTCATCTCCTGTCACAATTCGTGTCCAGAATGGGTCATTTTTGTACTAGAAAAGCAAGGAAACACAGGTGGCGATTCGGTCATTCCGTTGATTAGCTGTCAAGTTATGCAGAACCCAACGATCTAACTTTCTCGTAAAACCCAACTTAACCAGCCGTCTCTCGACCATTGTCCAGTGTACGTTGAAGGTCTCCGCTAATTCTTGCCCGGTTGGGTTCTTGTTGTTCCTTAAGGCTTGGTCAATATCGTCGTCTCCAACGTGTGATGGCCGTCCACTCCTAGCCTGATCTTAGCAGCTTTTATCTCTTTATCTAAATTTACTAAACCATCGACGACATGTGCTTTCGTCTATTGCATCCTCCCCATAAACTTGACAGACGTTGCGACATGCTGCGGCTGCCGTACTCTTTTTATCGAACTCATATAATAAACAATGTCTTATATGCTCCTTCTTGCTTTCCATGTTACTCCCTCTGATTTTTTTTTTTTTTTTTTGAGATGTTTAACTTCGTGAGAAACGATGCATTTATATGTGAGGCATCCACACATTTGATGGGCCGACGATTTGCGTCATTACAATGTTGTGTGACGTCAATTCCATTGCAAATTTGCATATCCAAAAACGGGTAGAACTTTCGCACTCACCCAATATATTTACCTACTGAACCGTATAACGTTCAATGTAAATTTACTTTCATAATGACATTTTAAAAGCTATTTAATTTTATTTTTAATTATGTAGTAAGAAATCTCAGTGTTTAAAAAAAATACCTCATAGACCATAATGTAACTGAATTTTTTGTAAGTTGCTTTTCACAAAGTAGTAGCTCTATTAATACCAACTTCAATAATATTGGTGATCAAATAACTTGGTGAATATAAATGGCAAACCTAAGTTTCAATTCATTCTAATGTTATGTAGAGAAGTTACACAGGTGAACAGAAAGGAATAATAGACTAAATTGATAAATACTTCCAACTTAGTTGAAAAATGATTTTTTAGAATAATTAAATTAATACCTGGTTTTTAAATTAACTATCTATAACTTTAAAAGTGTCAATGTAAAAACAAAATATTTTTTAAATTTTTCCTCTTTTTTTGAGATAATTATAGAATCATTGTTTGAAATTACAGGCAAAACACATTTTACATTTAAAAATATCACACTTGCAAAACAAAAAGACAATATATACACCTATTAACGTTCTTTTTTGTTAAAAATCGTTTTCAAAATAATGTCTGTTTTAAGCTGAAATGCAGTATTTTTTCCCCAAAAGAAATCAAGGAGAATATAAATATGTCTGGCATTATGTTTAAATCGCTTTTTCAGCAAAGAAATGCAAGTAATATTTTTCATGTTACTATTTAATGTATCAAAAACCAGATGTCAAGATTATATTGTGTGAAGAAAAAATATTGAATAAAAATGTTTTATAACACAGACTGTGAATGCGATTCAAATAAAGATTCATTGAAACAGAAGTACTTGTTGCGATGAATATAGTTTTTGTTTAATAAGAAAGCACCACAAAACTGGCGTTTTAAAGTAATAAATACAAAACTTTGAATAAACACCATAAAAGAAAATAAACTCGCAACAATTGTTTCGGGTTGAAAAAACACACGATCCTTCGTAAGGCGAACAAAGTAGTCATGAGTGCACAATCACGAGTGGTGCGTTGCCGCTTTGATTGCAGCACTCGTGCCTACTTTGTTTGCCTAACAAGGGGTCGTGTATTTTTTCTACCCGAAACAATTTTTGCGAGTTCATTTCATTTTATGGTGTTTATTCAAAATTTTGTACTTACAGTTTTTGTTTGTTGTACTAGCCAAAGAAGAAACATGTTTCGCATGCAGTTATAAAATCTAATTCTATCAATTACTCTTACTTACTTTTTGATTTAATTTAATTTACAACAAATAGTTCACAGATCTTTTTTTTCTTCTTATATTGATAAAGAAACAGGAATGGCTAAAATAAATGGAAAATAATAAAGCATAGTTAAAAAAAAAAAAAAAAAAAAAAAAAAAAAAAAAAAAAATCCATGCGATTTAAATAGATTATAACACACCTTTCTATTTAACCATTTTCATATTTATCCATGGCATTGGGCATTGTTTAGTACTCGATATATTTTATAGAGATCTTAAATTGTATCTTGCTTTAATTACGAAGTACGGAATCTCAATACTTTCTCCCAGACCGGAATGCATCAGAATACTTTTTTAAGTTTCCATCAGAAAACAGTTGTGGTATTTATAACTTTTACTACAGAAAATATGTTACCATAATCTTCAATTATATACAGAGTGTACCTAAATTTATGGGTCAAACTTAAAAGGGCATATCATAAAGATTAAAAATTGCATAGGAACTCATTAACGCAATTATAATTTTAACCATTAACAGGGATCCTACTCTCCACCCTTTTTCAGAGCTCTCTTAGGGATAAGAAATCTTTGCTTCTTTTGCCACCACTAATTTTACACAGAAATGTTTGTGGTATTTCAATATTAATGTGTCCTGATTTTTCTCCTAGTTGTGTAATGCTGTACTTAACCTTTCTACTCATTTTTAATATTGTGTTTCATCTTTCCATAAGCTCTAAAATTCCTTTGTTATTGTTTTTTGTTCCTTTTATGTCCAGCCCCCCCCCCCTCTCTCCATTGCAGTGAAATTCTTGTACGGGACTCTCAATCCGTTAGCTTCCACTTTCATACTTGCCAACCATCTCATTATGAACCGTACAATTTTTAGTACCCGCCTTTTTTTTCACACCAATAATATTTTAGAGTAATTTTATTCTTATTTAATCGTAACAACATTTGGAGAGAATTACTCTAAAAATATAGTGGTGTGAGAAAAGGGGCGTTTTTTTAGGGGGCGTCAACAATTGTACGGTTATTAATGAGATGGTTGGCAAGTATGCACTTTTAGGTAAAGGAGGATGCGTGACGCTCCTCTTTTCAAAGTGCCTCCCAACCATTCCATCCTAACTTCCTACCTGATTAAATAGGACTGAGATTATTGTATATAAATAGTGGTAGCAATACTGAATAAAATTTCTTATCATTCACAGTGTCCTGAAAAAAAAGTCAGAGAGTTCGATTCCTGCATTAATGAACTTGGTGCTTTTTGTTATTTTTAATAGATGGGGGCGTGTTTTTTTTTTTTTTTTTTTTTTCAAAGATTTTTTTTCCGTGAAAATGATTATTTACACAAAAAAATAAATACATAACAACAATGTTGTTTCAAATTTGTTTATTTAAAGCATTGGTTGACTGCATTAATACGATTATTGTACACATTTGAGTAATGAGCTTTTTCCAATTTCTCAACATTTCTTGTTTTTCCGTCCACACTTTTCCAAGGATGGAACGCTGGCGCAGAACGCATAACAGTATTAATGTAAGAAAAATTTCTACTTCTTAAATCAACGATATTATAGGTGGAGAAATTTCTTAAACAGATACCGGTATGAGATATGCACCAGTGTTTCATCCCTGCTTTTCATTTCCGATCCCATACGGTTATACAAGAAAAATGCTTCTTTATATGTATTTTACGCTTAAGGTTTTGCCCATGAATCCACGGATAGCCTGCATATTACTTTCAAAGCATTATATAAAAAAAATATTTACGGAAAAATAGAAGTGACTGGAGGACAGGCAGACAAACAATTTAAGTCCATAAATATATATTTAAAAAAAAGTAAAAAAAAAAAAAAAAAAAAAAAAAAACAGTAATTAAACTGATCTCTGAATGTTAAAATTTCTCTCTAGAATTTTAAATTTATCTGAAACACGAAAAATTTAAAAACATATCGATTTTTTTCAGATCTGTACATAAATATCGTTTAAATATATAAACAAAAACATATTCTGATTCTGAGATGGCGATGTCTGTAAAGTCTCTAAATACACTCAACATAAATTTATGTTGCTTTTAGTTTTTAAATTTAAAAGAATGTTTTCAAAACAATGGAGTTTTCAGATGAAAATTAGTTTTCTTGGTTCTCCCGTGAGAAATCAAACAGAATTTAAGCTTTTCTGCTATTATATTCAGATTGTTTTTCATCTAATAAATCCGCTTAAAATATTCGAGTTGTTTAATTTATTAAAATATATATGTCAGTAGTTTATTGTTTGAGGAATAAAAAAATATTGAAACACGTGTAACAGCACAAACATAAATAAATTATTTATGAATGTAATTAAAATAAAGCTTTATATAAGCAAAAATAATTCTTTCATTGAATAAAGGAATAAATAAATACGTATATGTATTTATATACATATATATACATCTATTAAAAAAGAATATAATTTGAAAAGTCAAAATCAGTAATTACTGAAATAAATATTATGATAAAAATGAATTTATTTACTTAACTGTTTTTCAGACGCAATGCTCTAAAATATTCTAAACAGAGTTCCCAAATTTAGGGATTCTCCTATTCAACTACCACCAATAATTTTGAGCAGTAATATTTGATATACATAATAGATGAATAATATTTGAAATGATTAGTCAATCGTTAGTTATAATTTCGTGGTGGATATTGAATGAAAAAGCTTTTAATTTTGACAACACTGACTAGAGGAGTGAAATTAAATAGAACCAGCAAAGGGTAAATGCGCAAGAAAATAAATCAAAATAGAAGATATGTAAACTGAATAAAAGTGAAAATTTGAAAATAAATGCCAGCAAATAACTTAAAAAACTTAAAAGTGAAAATCGATAGAAAATAAGAAAGAACCCCAAAATTATTGAATTGATTTCTCAATGGCCTCAATATTTTTTTTAGCTAATTGTTATTTTTACCTGCTTTCACTTTCAAGTTTTTTGCCTGTATGTATTTTTAGTTTTTTCATATATATATATATATATATAACTTTTAAAACAAATATTAATGTATATGAAAACCAATGCGCAAAATTGCTGCAATAGGAAATGTAATAAAACTTGAATATAGGAATAATTTAACAAATGAATTAAATGAATTAATTTCATATACATAAATATTTGTTTTAAAAGTTTCTTATTTAATAAAAACATTGTTTAGCTAAGTATCTTTCAGCGCTAGCTTTCTCTGTTTTACGTTTTATCATAATAATCTTCAATTTTATATCATTTTATGTCATACACATATTCGTTTTAAAAATTTCTTATATATATATATATATATACAAGGTGATTCAAATCCCAACGTACAAACTTATAGGTGAGTTAGGATATATCATAAGGATTGAAAATTGCACACAAATTCATTACCACAAACGTTCTTTTAACCTTTAAGAACTAGATGTTTTTGGTTAATTTATAGCAATAAAATTCGAATATTTCAGATGCTTTTGTATATTGCATTGTTGATTAAATGTTTTTGGATGGTAATGTTTATATAAAAAGAAGTGCTATATTAATTTTACATACAATATAAAGCTTAATTGACACGACAGGACATGCCAATTGCACTTGATGGTGAATTTAATGTCTGTTTCTTTTCTTTTCTTTTTCTTTTTCTTTTTTTTTTTTTTAACATTCATCAATCATGATTTATCTTTATATTTTCAAAGAAGTCTTTATAACTTGTTTTACTGTAATGGATGATACAAATTTTTAAACAACCCGACATGTGATATATCATTCATTTCGTGAATCGAATTTGATAAAGCACTTTTATATAAACAATAATTTATTATTAATATTATGTTTTAAGAAGTTTTCAATCAATTATTCACAACTTTACAACATATTAACGATATATTAACAGGTAAAATGCGAGAAAACTGTGTCGTTGACATTTTTTATTTATTTAATTATTTTTTAAGTGTTTGCGGTTCTAAAATAAACTAATACATTTCTTCTCTCTTTATACGTTCTGACAAGAACGTATTGGATATGTGAAAAATTTTCTACTTTCGGTTTCGAGTGGTTTATACGTTTTGATATACCTGAACATGTTTCGATTCTTTTTATAAATTGTCTGTCTGTGCATCTATTTGTATGTTTGTATTAGCAAATCTTTATGGTTGCTATATATACAAATCAGTTGAAGGATTTTAGGGAAATTTGATATTTAAGTGAATTTTGACTTAAATTGTTGCTAACTTGGTATGTGAGATATATATTATGAAAAAATATGCTCATTTAACTTGGGTGGATATCCGTCTACATGTGGCGCTGCTTTGTTTACTTTCTTTGATGTTTCGGATTGCTATATCGGAGCATCTATTGGTTAATACTTACCAAACCTCAAATTTAAAATCTTCTTTAGGCAAATCTACGATAATTAATTTTTTATACATTATAACCACACTGAGAAAAAAAATATATCGCTTTCATTTAGAACGAATTTGAGGAGGGATTTAGAACTTTTCTAAATCCCTAAACTAGAAATATAGATTTCCGAGCTATGAGTATAAGGCACGCCGATACACTGAGAAAAAATTCTATAACTGACAACTAGAATCTAAATTGTGGATCTAGAAAAAATAGTTCCATGTCATCCTTATAAATTTCTTATAAAATATTTTATTGTCCCCTTCGTAAGCGAATTCTAGAGACCTCTATTAGAATTCTTGAGCGTTTGCTTATACTATCAAGGACAAACCTATTTGAAAATATCTCCAAATAAATGTGAGTACAAGAGGTGGGTATCAGCAGCTATAATCTTGGTGCATGACCCAATTCTAGAAAATCGAAGGAGAATTTCTCGTAATACAAGATTCAGAATATTCAGAATATTGTTTCACCATCTAGAAATGTGTGGATTAGAAATTCTCAACATTTCGTCTATTCAGTTTATTGGCGTGTCTTATGCGCATAGCTCGGAAATCTATATTTCTAGTTTAAGGATTTAGAAAATGACCATTTATTCCTTCTAGTTGAAGGCGGTATATATTTTTTTTCTCAGGACAGTATCATGTACATGACCTACATCATATACATTATTTTTTATGTTTTGTTATAGTCACAACATGCTACTTTTTTTTTCTATGTCTTTCGAACAAAGATGAAAAGTGTTCATGAATTTGGTTCGTTTGTGTTTACACATTCGCAAATATTTTTAAAGGCCTTTGAACTGATATTTGTTAGTCAAATGTACTCTAGTTGATTTCTTTTAAAATAGTGTAAAATAGCCCTCCTGATTCATGTACACGAACATGCAAATAATTCTGATACATTACAGTCTAATACAAGTGTTTCTTTAAAGTATATTTTAAAATATTTATATTGCACAAAACGTAATGAAAATAATATGAATTATTAATGCAGAAAAAGCCCCTTTCCAATGGTAAGATTAGCAGTAATGATGGTTTTATAGAGCTACAGAAAATTATTGAGGTACATTATGGTTTATAAGTGGAAAGAATTTTGGAGTTTATATTTACTTGTTTATTGCCAGTTTGTTGCCAGTGGGCGCTCCAATTTCGTAAATAATTTAAGAATATCTTAGAGAGATACATGGTTTGAACCCGGATTACAATCAACAGCCTAGGCATTCGATGATTTTTGTGGTATTCTCCGAAACTCGCGTGAATCAAGGTTAGGACACTTTTAAAAAGACCCAACACAAAGCTATTTTCCAAGGTTTAGGCCATCATACAGTAAAGAGGCCTTAACCAACTCACGACACATTAACAGACTATAAAACAGATATCTGTTATTTAACTTTGTTATACTAAAATTTATTTTAAGATGTTGTTATAGAAGTAAATAAATAAACAAATAAAAATTGCAGCTAATAAAATGACTAATTACAGTTGGAAAGTGTTTTATAAGCTCAGAGAAATGCATGACTTTTCTTTCTCCTTTTGTTTTTATAATCACTTGAAACTATGGTAATATTAATATTTATCTTAATAGCTTATGGATTTTTTTAGACTCTTCTATGCGTCGCGTAGATGGCATTTTTATTCTGTATTTTAAAATGATCAAACTTCTTAAGGATTTTTTTCTCTTCACAGAGGATAATACAAGACATCAATCAATCTTATGATGTTTTCAAATGCTTTTATTTATTTACTTATTTTTATTTATTTATCTATTTTTTGCTATCATCAATCATGATTTATCTGGATAATTTCAAAGACGTGTTTAAAACTTACTTATCACTAATGTACGGGACTAATTTTTAAATAAATTGAAAAGCTATTTATCATACATTGTACGAATTTTATTTGGTAATGTAATATTTAGGTTTAAACAAGCTTGCGTTATTTTTATAAAAAATTATAAAAATTTCAATAAATCATTCTTGTTTCTACAACAAGAATTTAAAATGAAAAATTCTAGGAAATTCCGTAAACGGTATTTTTTATTGTAATAAAATATAACGATATATTTTATTGTATTAATACCGCCATGAATTGTACACAGACTATTGTATCGAAGGTAAATAGATGTATTTTCTTTCTGTATTTTTAAAATTTTCCAGCAAAAAAGGAAAATAATAATACTAATACTAATAAAATTAATTAAGGAATTCTGTCCGTGTGCCTGTCTGTTCAACCTATCTACTTTACATATGTCTGTCCATACTCTCATTTTCTTAAATAATTTTAGAATCCTTTTTAATTTTTATATATTGAGGTTTACATATAGCATACTTTCTTTTAAAAATGGTATTAATAACAATAGTATTATTGTTGGCTCTCAAAAGGATTCGAATCTTTGGTCTATTTCTTTAAAGTGTCTGTTTAATTAAAGATCGATGGTCTATTTCTTGAAAGTGTGCTGTAATCTGTATATATATATATAATAAGGAATAAAATATAATGAAATGTACACATAATACAAGTAGAAATAAATATTTTTCATGCATATTACATACACTGTAAAAAATTTTGTGTAAGAATACACAACATTATTGAGGGACTTATTTTCCTCAACCATTTTGAGAAATGTTATCAGCTATAGCTGTGTAACAGAGGCATATAGTGGAACGTTACGCAATTACAACTGGTAACATTTCACTATATGGTTGTGGCAATTAAGCTGCCTCAATTGAGGCAGCTTACTTGCAACAGCCATGTAGAGAGAGACGTTACCACATGTAATTGCGTAACGAACGTTCCTCTATATGACTCTGTTACACAGCTATAGCTGATAACATTTCTCAACATGGTTGAGGAAAGTAAGTCCCTCAATAATGTTGTGTATTCTTACACAAAATTTTTTACAGTGTACAGTGTCCAAAAAGGTTTTAATAAACACACAAAAACAGGCAGACATTGTCTAAAAATAGTCATATCAAGTTCAGAGCATCCCAAAACGTATAAATCTGTCGTAAACTGCAGCTCGAGAATTTTCACGAATTTAACATTTCTTCTTATATGTATGAAGGAAAGTAAAAACACTATATCTTTATGTGTTTTATTTTTAAAAGAATGTAATGTGTGTAGGGATTAAAGTCAAGTAGCTGCACGTGGTTTCCAGGCCTGAATGTATTTCTCCTTCAGAGGACCTCTTTGAGATGTTCTTAGCCGTATTTATGAGATTTTCAGAGAAAACCACGGAAAATTCCGAAGGACTCGGCCAACGAGCGCGACCAGGGATTGAACTCTCCTTTTTCCGTCCAACAGCTCAAAGAAAGCGGTTTTAGAAGAAAATATGAAGAAAGCTTTCTTATTGTAAAATATACGTGTAATTATCTATCTAAAATTATTATTAAGATTTTGTGTCAAAACTTGTGCTATTGTACTAATTTTTTCTCGTAAATATTGTCCAAGACATATGAATTGATCACATACTATGAATCGCGTTTATCAACAGGTATCTGATAATATACATATAAATGTTCTTTAAAAAGAATATATTTTATGTTTTCTTTTTCTTTCGCTGAAATTTTAAACACAAATTACGCAACGAATATGCTTTTTAAAGAACCTAATTTAAAGAACCTTCGTTGCTTGCTGTAATATATGAGACAGAAACATCTGCAAAATACGACAACGTAGGATGCGCTCTCTTTATAGCATATTTCTTTTCACCTTTTCATTTTTTGGGTTTCTTTAAAATGTCTCGCAAGCAATATTGTATTTTTTTTCCTTTCTTAAACAATATACATATATATATAAATATTTTTAAAGATATATGGAAAGAATGTTAAAAGGAAGCATTTGAATGGTATTAGAAAAAAAAAAAAAAATAAATAAATAAAAACAAGAATTTAGTTTTGTACGGAGGACTATTAATTTCAATCTGGTAAATTTTTATTTTTATTTTTATTTTTTATTTATTTTCTATCTCATTTTTTGACTGTAAAACTGGGTCACGTATTTTTTTTTTTTTTTTTTTTTTTTTTTTTAAATGACTGAAATGAATTTAAATGAGTTGTTGTCACCTAAATTTCATACTTTAGTTAATTTTATGGGTTTTATACTGTAATGTGTCGTGATTAAATAGGATAGCGAATATTATAAAAATAGTGGTAGCAATAAAGGCGAATGTTTTTCATTCCACTAAGTGAGAAAAAAGGCAGAGAATACGAATCCTTCATTTAAATTACATATAATGTGTTTTCCCCTGTATTTACAGACCGCGTCATTTAACCGTTTATCTTTCAACGAAATTATCCTTAATTTATTTAAAAAAATACGTTGCCTGAAATTTTCAATAAGAGAAAAAGAAAATGTTCCAAAATGAGATATTTTTTTCAGTAAATCAAATTAAAAAATTCTCCTGCTCTATCACTTAAGTTCGAACCAGGATCCGCCGCATAGTTGACAACAGTTTTACCTCGCATCCACGGAATATTACGATCTGCTACTCTTCGATCTGCTACTTAACGGCCCTCTTTACTTACCGTCGCCGGAAGCCCAAGCCTTTGTTACTTTATGGGACATTTTGTTTACTTATAACTTATTTACTAATATAAATGTTTAAATTCTGTTTTCACATTCCTAAAATTCACAACTGTTAAATTGACGGACTTTTTTAAAAACAGATTTCTTTTTTTTTTCTTAATATTTTATTTTGAAAATGTAAAATGAAAAATTTCACATATTAAAAATTCGAGTTTTGCAGCCTCAAAATAAAACATTTAAAATATAAAGAATCCGTTTTTAAAAAAGTCTGTGAATTTTTTGAATATGAAAACCGAATTTAAAAATATGTATTAGTTAATGAGTTACAAATGAACAAAATTTCCCATCGAATAACATTGGCTTGGGCTTCCGGCGACGGTAAGTAAAGCCGTTAACGCTTCCCAATCGTAGTTTGGTACCAAAGATTCTGTATGTAAAATTAAAAAATTATGTACCCAATAGATGAAATTCTTATGAGCCCATTCACATAAATGATGTAAGTGGATATAAAGGATATAAAGTATATTAGTGGAGAAATGGCTGGATATAAGTGGAGCTGGCATACTTATCTATATTAATAAAATCAAACATTTGTCTGTAAATTTGTCAGAATAAAAAAAATTGCGATATCTTCACGTTTCACACAACATGAAAGCTAAAATTGACTGCAGAAAATTTTGTCTCTGTGTGTGTGTCATGGTGTCTGTATGTCTGTAATGCTATTTTTGTCCGGGTATCACGTGAGAACAGCTGGACGGAATTCAACGGCGCTTGGTAGGGATTTAGATCTTTACCCAACATAAAATTATTAGGTTGTTCGAAAAGTCATTTCGTTTTTCTCAGCAGAGGACTTAATTGTATTTTTTTCACACCTTCTTCACATTTAAGTTGCATTGCCATTACATATTGTGACAGCTGATATAGCAAGGCTTGCTTGTGAAAAAGGTCGTTTTATTCTGCTCAATAGTTTTTGATTGGTGCTCTATCAAATAAAGAAAATCAGAAGCGACATTTTCGGCATATTTTGTTTTTGCTATCAAAAAGGCGAAAATACTATTCAAACAAGAAAAAAAAGTATACGATGTGTGCACAGAAAATTTATTTAAAGAACGCTATTGTCAAAACTGGTTTACCAAATTTTGTTCTGGCAATTTTGAGTTGAAGATGCATAGCGTTCTAGAAAACCAGTTTGTGCTAATGAAGACAAAATAAAGTATCTCCTTATATTATTAAAATCTGTACGCGTGTGTGTTTTTGTCTGTGTGTGTGTGTGTGTGTCTGTGAAAAACGGCTTGAAACGGAAAAGGCTCCGCCGCTAACGGTCGCACGGACTTCGAACAGGTACCGTCGGACAGAGAATTTATCGCAGATGTACGATATGTAATTTGCTAAACGATGCGACCCTAATTAGCGGAGATATTAATTAAAATGTCGACCATTGTCTAACGAAAAATGGCCCAGCTTGTATTATTAAAATCTGTACGCGTGTGTGTTTTTGTCTGTGTGTGTGTGTCTGTGAAAAACGGCTTGAAACGGAAAAGGCTCCGCCGCTAACGGTCGCACGGACTTCGAACAGGTACCGTCGGACAGAGAATTTATCGCAGATGTACGATATGTAATTTGCTAAACGATGCGACCCTAATTAGCGGAGATATTAATTAAAATGTCGACCATTGTCTAACGAAAAATGGCCCAGAATTCATGATTAAATGCTTAAAAAGCGACATTTTTACGGAAAAGGTAGAAAATAAATTAGAAATATCAGTCGTATCGTTACAAACAAGATACCATTGGAAAGGGCTTTTTTTTCTTAAACCGATGGTTTAAACGGCTTATCAATCGGACAATTAGATTTTTTAAAATTAACTAAACTATAAAAAAATATTGGCAACAAATCACAAGAATCTTAGCTTTGCAGACTTTTCGTCTACAGCAGTCTTCAACGGAAACACATCTGGTATTTAATGAAGTCACGTGTTTCGTATTGCGATTAAAAATTGCAAATTTCTATTTTCTTCAATTTTTCAAATTTTACACATTTTATTTAGTATATAATATTTACACCACAAAACAAACTTGCATTTCAAATTTCATCGATTTTGGTCAATAAACAAAAGATTTACATTTTAATTGCAAATTAAATTTTATCTTTACACGCCGGACATTTTTGCAATATTCTAATACGCGTATTTCAATTTCTAATTACGATTGATTTATTTTTTATACATCACACGAAAGATATTTTAAAGTTCTTTACATAATTCAAAGTTTTCAACAGATTTACACGTTTTGAGGTCTCCTGAATCAGTGTTCTTTCATGGCGCTGTAATATTTTCAAATTTCAATATTTCAATTTCTAATTATGATTAAATTATTTTTAATACATCATTCGAAAGATATTTTAAAGTTCTTTTAAATTATCGAAAATTTTCACCAGATTTACACGTTTTGAGGTGTCCTGATTCAATTTTCTTTTAAGGCGCTGTAATATTTTCAAATTTCAATATTTCAATTTCTAATCATGATTAAATTATTTTTAATACATGATTCGAAAGATATTTTAAAGTTCATTTATATTATTCAAAGTTTTCAACAGATTTACACGTTTTGAGGTCTCCTGAATTCGTTTTCTTTTGTATCTCAGCTACTAATTAAAATAATTTCATAAGTAATACATCATTGGAAAGCTTTTTTGAATTGGAATCGAACAGTGGAATACAGAAATTTGTACCGCCAGATGGCGCTGTAATATTTTCAAATTTCAATATTTCAATTTCTAATTATAATTAAATTATTTTTAATGCATCACTCGAAAGATATTTTAAAGTTCTTTTAAATTATCGAAAGTTTTCACGAGATTTACACGTTTTGAGGTTTCCTGAATCAGTTTTTTCTTATGGTGCTGTATTATTTTCAAATTTCAATATTTCAATTTCTAATTATGATTAAATTTTTTTTAATACATCATTCGAAAGATATTTTAAAGTTCTTTTATATTATCGAAAGTTTTCACCAGATTTACACGTTTTGAGGTGCCCTGAATTAGTTTTCTTTGTATTTCAGCTACTAATTAAAATAATTTCATAAGTAATACATCATTAGAAAGCGGTTTTGAATTGGAATGGAACAGTGGAATACAGAAATTTCTACAGATGGTGCTGTAATATTTTCAAATTTCAATATTTCAATTTCTAATTATGATTAAATTATTTTTAATACATCATTCGAAAGAAATTTTAAAGTTCTTTTAAATTATCGAAAGTTTTCACCAGATTTACACGTTTTGAGGTGTCCTGATTAGGTTTTCCTTTGCATCTCAGCTAATTGAGTTAGACCGTTCAAAATTGGTATACGTAGGTTAATTAGGAGGGGCTGAAAGGGTGGGGAAGAGATAGGCGTGCACCGCGCGCGTATCCCCTAACTTGTGCGCGCAGCGCGCACGGGACTGCGCGGCCGAAGGCAGTGGGGACCAGGTCCGACTTTTTAACCGATGAGAAATGATTTCTTTCATCTTCTTTTCTTAAGAATAAAAATTTGATTTGAGAAGGAGTATATGCGCGCAGCGCGCGTATACCTTCACACCTGCGCGCGCAGCGCGCATGGGTTTGTGCTGCCGAAGGCAGTGGGGACCCGGTGTGAGTTTTTAACCGATCAGAAATGATTTTTTTTTTAGGGGGCACGAAGGGTCAGGGAAGGAATACGCGAGCGCAGCGCGTGTATCCGTGAACTTGTGCGTGCGCAGCGCGCACGTGACTGCGCTGCCGAAGACAGTGGGGACCCGGTCCGACTTTGTACCCGATGAGAAATGATTTTTTAAATTTTCTTTTCTTAAGAATAAAAATATGACTTCAGGAGGAATATGTGCGCGCAGCGCACGTATACCTTCATACGTGCGCGCGCATGGGTCTGCGCTGCCGAAGGCAGTGGGGACCCGGTGCGAGTTTTTACCCGATCAGAAATGATTTTTTTAGGGGGCACAAAAGGTCAGGGAAGGTATACGCGCGCGCAGCGCGTATATCCCTTAAGTTGGACTGCGCTGCTGGACTGCGCTTAACTGGACTGCGCTGCCGAAGGCAGTGGGGACCCGGGCCGACTTTTTACCCAATCAGAAATGATTTTTTTTTAATTTCTTTTCTTAACACTAAAAGTTACTGTTAGTGATTCATTAATTTTACTGATTCATTTGAAAATACTGACACGCTAGCGGGCGAAGCCAGCTAGTTGATTTATGAAAAACTGCCAAATAACAACTCGTGAGATCGCTAAGAAACCGATCAAAGTGGAGAATATATAATTCATTAAAATATTTATACAATATAAGAAAATCGTCTTTCATTTTCGAAGGAAAAAACGAAATTACTTTCCGAACAACCCAATATATCTATCAACTTTTTCGAAAATCCCCTCCATTCTCTCCTTGCGGGGGCAAAAGTCAAAAACACGTTTGTAAGCATAACTCGGCTCCAAATCCCTTGACAGTCCTTCCTTAGGATAATTCCTTAGGATAAATCCTTCCTTAGGATATTTTCAAAAACACATTGTTGGTTTTCTGTGATTTGCTTTTTTTTTTCTCTCTCTCTTTGGGGAAGAGGTGATTACGAAGGGGCAAAATCTGGACATCGCTTTTAGAGCTAAATTTGTCCTGAGATATCTATGGGAGCTTCGGTCACGAATTTTCGCGCTTGGATTATTTATATGAATCCGACACCTAAGGTACCGGAATTTATTGAAGTTACCCCCGTGGTGGGGGTCAGAAGGTAAAAGCACCTTTGTAAGCATAATTCGGCTCCAAATTACTTCACAGTGAAAAAATTACACACGTGGAGACTACACATGAATACAAATAAAACGTTATCTGCGATTTAGGAAATTTTAATTTTAAAGGGAAGGGAGGAGGAAATCGATTTTTGCGGGCAATTTTGCAAATTCCGGATTTTTGAGTAAAACTCTACCAAAAATGGAACAAAGATGTTGAAAACAGGCATGCGTCTTCTATAGGATATTTCCAAAACACATTTTTGATTTTTTGTGATCTGCCATTTATTTTAGGGGGAGGGGGGTATGTGTTACGAAGAGCGAATTCGAGACACAGCGCTAAATTTGTCCTAGGAAATTTATGAGAGTTGCGGTCGAAAAGTTTGGAATTCAAGTTTGGAAAAGTTTGGTCGAAAAGTTTGTAAGTATATCTCGGACTCAAATTACTTCCCGGTGAAGAAATTGCACACGAGAAGAGTAGACTTGAGCATAAATAAAACTTTATATACGATTTTGGAATTCTTGATCCTTACAGAAGGGAGGGGAAATATCGTTTTTCGGGGAGAAATTTCAGAATTTCCGGATGTTTGAGTAGATTTCTGCTAAAAAAGAGTACAAAGGTATTGAAAACAGCCATTGTTTTCTTTAGATATTTCTAAAAACACATTTTCTTTCTTTTCTTTTCTTTTTTTTTTGTGTGTGTGTGATTTTCGATTTATTTTATTTTATTTATTTATTTATTTATTTTTTGGATGGGAAGGGTTACGAAGGAGAAAATTCGAGACCCTTCCCCTTTTAGCGCTGGAGATGCAGGGAATATTTCAAGTTAAAATAATGACATGACAGCTTCACCAGATACATTTACTTAAATGTAATGTTTCTACGGAAGACCCCTGATGAGTAAAGGACTAGGACTGGCCGCCCCCTCAGCCTCCACCCTTAGTATACCACTGCACTTAACATGTTCCGTTAAAAAGTTGAAGTAGTTTTTAAGTGTAAATAAAAATAATGTCTAAAAGGTACATTTGACTTACTCATCACATACCTCAGCTTAACATTATCAGAAAAATCTTCCTAAATATTATCGGAGGATAAACATGGCTTTGTTTTCTCAAAAATTTACTCTATTTAATTCAGAAAACTTCACAAAAGAAATCTTATTTACCATATCTCTTTCTCAGTCAAAATATTTCAATATGGTACAGACATATTATTTTCGAAGGTAAAAACAAGATTTCCCAAAAAAGCAACTTTAACAAAGAAACACAATTTGATATTGGCATTTAAAAGAAAAAAAATACCGCGTAGATATCAATATGAATAGCTAAATAAAATATGCCAGCTGTATTGCCTTTATGAATTATGCATGCGTATGGAATTCTTTTGGAAAAAAAAAAAAAAAAAAAAGAGAGAGAGAGAGAGAGAGAGCGAGAGATAAACATTATTTCTTCGCTTCTGTAACGTATCCTAATATATGCAGATGTAAAGAGAAAATGTATTTATCAACAAAACATTCTTTTGTAGATAATAATAAATAAAATAAAATTGAATAAAATAAGCGCACGTATAAATTTCTTTAAATGTGAAATATATTAAAACGTACGAATATTTCTTAAAAATATTTTAATACCTTATACGTAAATACATAATTTTCTTCTTGGATTTGTTCAAAGGAAGTATGTGATAGTTATCTACCGGATATCCCGTAAGTCTGTAGTTAATTCATAAAAATTCATAAAAGTTAAAGAAATTGGTAGAATTGAATGCGGTTTAAAAAAATGATAATCTCGTAAAGTTTTTTTTTTTTTTTTTTTTTTTTAAAGAAAAAAATACAGTTTCCACTTTCATCGATAGAAGGTGCTGCACAGACGCGTATCAGCAAATCAGATTCCTATAAATTGCACAATTTTTCGATTAACAGCTCATTTCTTACTTTCCCTCCTAAGTGTTCTTGCATACAGTTTTAATTGCAATGCTAAGTTGGTGGATAAAGCGTTATTGGTGAAGATGTTTTACTTAAGCTAAAATCGTCGATTGAAGCAGCATTTAGCCGTGTTGCAACTCATTTGCAAACTGTAATTTATAGAGATGGTACACACGTAGAATAGGAGTTAAATGCTTGTAAAGATTTGCATGCAAATAAATATAGTGTTTTATAGAAATGTGTGATTTGCTCTCATACCGCTCCCCCTATCAACGAAAATTGTAATTGTTATGTTTCCTTTACCAAAACAAAAGAATCCTCCTATACGAGAATAACTTTTTCGGAAATAATTCCTTCAATTTTTAAATTTTTAATATGTCTGCAAGTTAATGGACATGTATATATATATATATATATATATATATATATATATATATATATATATATAGTGCATAATAATTTAATTTATGTATTCTTTTCTTGATATTTTCTCAACAAATAAGTATTATATAATTAAAGAAAATCATATTTTTAGGACTTAAGTAAACAAGTATTTCATTGAAGATCGAGGTTGAGTGGGTTCAAAGTTGTAATGTTGTAATGTGCAGTTACGCAATGGGCAATTTGATGCTGTCTGGAATTAATTTCTAGAGGTAATTCGGAATCCTGGCATCATTACTTTGATACTCAGTGGAGTGGATAACTGCCCATAAGGTGATGATCTACGACAATCTCCAGAGCTATTAAATTTTATGAACAATGGCGACATTGCACATACGACGAATTTCCTGTGACCTAAATACCCTTAATCTATTCGACTGTCTGAAAGATTAAGGGTATTTGGGTAATGGGAGCCACGGACCAGTTCAAGTACTATACCCGCCTTAATCGTATTACGAGCTCAATATTCTGGCAACCAGGATACTACAAACTCACATAAGTAAAAAAAAAGCATATAATAACTAAATAAATAAATTATGTAGTATGGGGATAAGGAAGCAAGTTAGTCACTCTTTATAGAAAATTAGTCACTCTTTATAGAAAATTAGTCACTCTTTATAAAGAGTCATGTCTATAAAGTCATTCTTTCCTAGGGTAAGAGGTCCCTCTCTAAGAAGAGTCATAATTTAAAAACAACTCTTTGAGATCTTTTTCTCCACTAAGAGTCATAATTAGAAACTCACTTTGTACTTTTTATGCGTCGATCTATGAAAAAACGGATACTTTATCGTGAGGAGTCTTATACGAATTCGCACGTGAATGAGGAATTTATTTTAATTTTTTGTCTTGAATCGCCGTTATTTTTATTATTATTATTTTATTTCGCGAGCGTTTTACACAGTGTGTTAAATCCATATAATATACCGTTAATCACATTTAAAGTTCAAGATCGGAAAATTCATTTAAAACATGATATTAACAGTATGAGTTCCTCATTCTATTATACACACGATGCAAGGTATAGGCCATAAATTTTCTGCCTATATAATATTAATAGAACGCCTAGATGCACAACAATCCAGATCGTAAAGTGTCAAAACTTCAGTTTGGATATCTTTTGAATTCAGCTTGCATCTAGACAGCGCAATAGGAAAGACGCTTCTGAGTTTTCATCTACTAATATTTACCCTTATCACTCACTAGCAGTACCTAAAAATTTGCGTTACCAAAATCTGATGGTTCTAGCAGTAAGCTTTTCCTTCCACAAACGAAGCCTATGTCAATTGGTCTACACAACTAGTTGTTTACACTAAGAGATCATTTGGGTATATACCATCTACTGTTTTCATCAGCAAAGATAGTGATATTGGACTTCTACCACCACAGAAAACGGGATTTTCCGTCTAGAAGCAATCAGCTCTAGAAATAAGCTCTGAAAATATAAATGTACCGGGATAAAGAAACAAACAACTGAGAAGTTTAAATTAAAAAAAAAATAATAAGGAATTATTGAAACGTCAGAAGAAAAACAGACTAACTACTCAAAAAAAAAAAAAGTGTTATATAAGAAGGGGGAGACCTGGCAACTATATATATATATATATATAGCAACATGCACACGCATAATAATAATGATGATGATTTACTATAATGATTTAACATCGAGATTTGATTTTACAAGATTTGTAAGTGAAATTTAAATGTACAATTTATAGCATAATTCAAGATTTTTTTTTCTTCTCAATTTTGCGGATTTTTATATAGAAATATTTGCAAAAATATGTGCAGAAAATTTAACAATGCATATATATATAAATATATTTTTAAATATATATATATATATATATATATATATTTAATGTTTAATGGCGCTATGTTTTTTTTTTTATTTATCATTTAGATTTCTCAGCTTAACGATACTAGAAAACACTTTCAAGAAAAATGCGAAACACAAATATGTCTTTATTCTTTTGAAAAACGCAATTTTTTATGCTTATTCAGAACGACATCACAAGAAGAAGACATATCATTTATCAAAGCCGTTTTTCAGTCAAAACATTTCAGTTCTTACAAACATGTTTTTTCAAAGATAAAATAGTATTTTCTAAAGAGACTTTGAAAAGAAACATAATTTGATATTGACACTTAAAAGAAATGAATGCCACGCAGATATCGATATGAATAACTAAATAAAACATGCCAGTTGCATTACCTTTATGAATTTTACAACCTTACAAAATTCTTTTTGTAAAATGATTTGAACTTTCTTTTTTTTTTTTTTTTAGTTTCTAGAAGTGATTCTCGTGCATATATATGTCTGGATGTAAAGGAAGATTAATTCTTCAATGCAATATTCTTGTACGTAAATGCACTGGTGTACAAAAATAAATCAATAATTTGTTTTCTCGTTTTCTCCTTTTGTAAGTGATTTTTAACCCTTTCAGGGGCACTAAGTAAAAATGATTGAATTTCCTTTTAAATATATATATATCATAAAGTAAACATCCCCTACAAGTCATATTTGATGAAGAAAAAAATTCAGCATGTGGGGATTTTTTTTGTGGGTGGTGGCTAGGCGTTCTAGCCACTGTGTCTATAAACCTAAAAGATGATCCTAAAAATCAAACTTAAATTAATGATCTAAGATAATATGTAAATCTGTTGTATTTAAAAGGTGCATTACAGTATATTTACACTACCAAATACTTTTGAATAAAAAATTATTTTTCATAAAAATGTGTAAAAAAAACTTCAAAAAATTTTCCCGCAACTTGTCCATTTAAAAAAGTCACAGGCACATCCTGCTTAAAGTTACTGTAGTTCTGCCATCTCTATTTCAATTTTAGAAGTACACATTAACTTTTCATAAAAGTGGATAAAAAAAATAGCCACTGCACACTTAGAGAAAAATTTCTAAAGTAGGTGGATAGACCCTCTAGCCACCGCCCCTGAAAGGGTTAAACAAATGAACACAGAAACACAAAATTTGGATAGCATGTATATTATCATATCATAAATCAATTTTTATATAACTTTAGCACAAGTAATAATTTTTAAACTAATAATTATACAATTTTTCTGAAAAGTAAGCTTTGAAAAAAATGGAAAATTTCAACAATTTTTTTTTTTAGTTTCTAGAAGTGATTCTCGTACATATATATGTCTGGATGTAAAGGAAGATTAATTCTTCAATGCAATATTCTTGTACGTAAATGCACTGGTGTACAAAAATAAATCAATAATTTGTTTTCTCGTTTTCTCCTTTTGCAAGTGATTTTTAAATAAATGAACACAGAAACACAAAATTTGGATGGCATGTATATTATCATATCATAAATCAATTTTTATATAACTTTAGCACAAGTAATAATTTTTAAACTAATAATTATACAATTTTTCTGAAAAGTAAGCTTTGAAAAAAATGGAAAATTTCAACAATTTTTTTTAGTTTCTAGAAGTGATTCTCGTACATATATATGTCTGGATGTAAAGGAAGATTAATTCTTCAATGCAATATTCTTGTATGTAAATGCACTGGTGTAAAAAAATAAATCAACAATTTGTTTTCTCGTTTTCTGCATTTGCGCGTGATTTTTAAATAAATGAACACAGAAATACTAAATTTGGATGGCATGTCCATTATTATATCATAAATAAATTTTTATGTAACTTTAGCCCAAGTAATAATTTTTAAACTAATAATTATTCAATTTTTCTGAAAAGTAAGCTTTGGAAAAAATGGAAAGCTTCAACAATTTTTTTTTTAGTTTCTAGAAGTGATTCTCGTGCATATATATGTCTGAATGTAAAGGAAGATTAATTCTTCAATGCAATATTTTTGTATGTAAATGCACTGGTGTAAAAAAATAAATCAATAATTTGTTTTCTCGTTTTCTTCTTTTGCGCGTGATTTTTAAATAAATGAACACAGAAACACTAAATTTGCATGGCATGACCATTATCATATCATAAATCAATTTTTATATAACTTTAGCACAAGTAATAATTTTTAAGCTAATAATTATTCAATTTTTCTGAAAAGTAAGCTTTGGAAAAAAATGGAAAATTTCAACAATTTTTTTTTTTTTTTTTTTTTTTTTTTTTTTTTTTTTTAGTTTCTAGAAGTGATTCTCGTACATATATATGTCTGAATGTAAAGGAAGATTAATTCTTCAATGCAATATTTTTGTATGTAAATGCACTGGTGTAAAAAAATAAATCAATAATTTGTTTTCTCGTTTTCTTCTTTTGCGCGTGATTTTTAAATAAATGTACACAGAAACACTAAATTTGCATGGCATGTCCATTATCATATCATAAATCAATTTTTATATAACTTTAGCACAAGTAATAATTTTTAAACTAATAATTATTCAATTTTTCTGAAAAGTAAGCTTTGAAAAAAATGGAAAATTTCAACAATTTTAGAAAAAAAAACTTAATCAAAAATGATCATAAGGATGCATTATAGACAGGTGAAGATGCACAAATATGTATGTGTCAGAATAAAACCGGATTTTTCTTCCTATATTCACTTTTCTGTTTCTTCGTCTTCCTTCTTTTTTTTCACATGTGAATAATTAATATATATATATATATATACAAATATGAAAATTGGATAAGATGTTCATTATAAAATTACGGACATTTTTATTATCATGGTGAAGCTCATAGTTTGTAAATTAATTATACTTTTTCAAGAAGTCTATTATGAAAAAAAAAAAAAAAAAAAAAAAAAAAAAACCTCGTAAATACAGTAAAAAAAATCGGGATTTAGTTTGACATTTGAAGTACGCCTTCACCTATCTGTAATGCATCCTTACTACTATTTTTCCTTCTGTTTTCTTTTCTAGAATTGTTGAAATTCTTCATTTTTTCCAAAGCTGACTTTTGAGAAAAATTAAATAATTAATAATTAAAAAATTATTACTTGTGCTAAAGTTATGTAAATTTCGTTTAATAATATGATAACAAGCTTGCCACCGACATTTTGTTTCGATATATTCCTTTGTTTAAAAGTTATGCGCAAAAGAATAAAATGGGAAAGGAGGTTGTTCCTTTAATTTTAAATTCCAGTATATATATATATATATATATATATATAAAGTTAAGTTAAATAAAATATACTCATATCATAAATTCCTTAAATGTAAAATTTCTTGGGCCATGTTAAAAAAAAAAAAAAAAAAAAAAAAAAAAGCATATCGAAGTCCTTTAAATTATGGGAGATAATACTATTATCAATATTAAGCCTCTCTGTTATCTTTTAAATGGTAATTAATGGATTATTATGAACTAAATCCCAGATAAAGTTATCAGGGAGATGGAGAATGGACTTTTCCAATCTATATATTGTTAAAATAATATCGACTCTCTCACGTTAAGAATGCACTTTGCAAAGAACATACACATTCTGGTCGATGAATATATTTTATTCAGCGTATATTCTTGAGACAGTCCAATAAAATTGTCAACTGAATGAATATTCTCGAAACAATCGAGTAAAACAGTCAATTCAATGATTATTATAAAACAATTTTGAAAAATCTCTCTCTTACTCAACAAGACTAAAGCTTACACTGTTAAGTATTTTGCAGAACAGGAATTTTGTTAATTCACGCACAGATATCAATCACTTGGAATACCATTTTCAAAATACGATAGCTCATGACAGCTATCCGAACACAACAAAACGGCTACAATTTGGAGACGGTTCTCATTAATTCTGTGCTAGAATCAAGTGGAAAATTTCAGAACTCAGCTTGTGAAGAATGTTCTTCTACGAACTCTTCATATAACTATTAATTCAAACCTGCAGAAAAGTAATGAAGTGCAGAGTTTAAAGTAAATTTAACAAAGCAATTTATTTAAAGCTTTTAAATGAGGGAGGGGATAGGACTGCTTTCTCTTAGCATAATAAAAATTAGTGATCTGCTTTTTCACTTAAATGTAAAACAATAAATGGTTTCACATTATCAATAACTGATCTGCGACGAAACGAGAGTTAGTTCTAGATGAACTCCTCATTACGCTCTCGAGATAAGCAGAACTCAAATTGGTCTCGAACCGAATTCCGAGTACGATTTTAACTATGATTTTTTATACATTGGAGAGGCAATTTGCGTTCATGCGCAACATTTAAAAAAAAAAAAAATTAAAACTAATTAACTGCTAAATTCTGCGAATCCAAAGTTTCCTTTTCAAACTAGGAAAGCTATCCTTCGTCAAGTACTTTTCTAAAGCAGAATTAGGACTTGTAACCCAACTCGACCTCTTGGCAACACTCAATTTACGATTTTCCTACTAAAATTCTGTGACATTTCACAATCTCACAGTTTTCGAAAATAGAGCTTCGAACCTTCGAAAACCTTAAACAATCATTCTTCGACAATTTTCATTGCCAGTGTTCAACGCCCTCTTTAAAGAAAGTGAATGGATTTACCTTTCTTTCAAATTTGACTGTAAATTTACTTTTACTGCAATTAAAAATTTTAATAAAAAAGATATATATATATATATAAACACATTTTTTGTGATCTTCCATGATCTCTGGTCTTCAAAGGTATATATATATATATATATATTGAAATACACATGCGTAAAGGAACCAAAATTTATTAATTAACAGCTAGCAAAACAAACGAAACAATATTTTAACAGAAAAACATAAAATGAAACGAAATTCATGAAAAATAATTTAAGAAACTTAAGAAAGGAAGAAAGGAGAGATGTATATATATAATAATGAAAGTATATATATACAGTATATATATAATAATGGAAGTATATATATGTATACAGTCGGTAACAAAAGTGTCCGAACACTAGCAAAAATTCCTATATAAAAAAAAAAAATAGAGTTAATACTGTTTTGTTAAATACAGGGATGGAACACGGGCGCAGAATTCATACCACTATGAATGTAAGAAAATTTTCTACCTTTTAAATCAACGATATTATAGGTAAAGAAATTTCTTAAACGGATTCCGGTATGAATTCTGCGCCCGTGTTCCATCCCTGTAAATAAATCCTTGTCGAATCATGTTTTTAGACTGACTAAGGACATGATTCGACAAGGATTTATTTAACAAAACAGTATTAACTTTACTTTTTCTTTATAGGAATTTTTGCTAGTGTTCGGACACTTTTGTTACCGACTGCATATACAGGGTGGTTATAATTAAACTTCCCTTATACACAGCATCCTACAGCGCAAACGGGTGAACGGAATGCAACGGAATTTGGTATATAGACTACACACGAGATGGCTCACGGAATTTCGAAAAAAAAAAAAAAGTTCCAAAATGTCCACCAGAGGGCGCCTTTTCCGAAAAAACATTAAATTTAACACAATAAACCACCAAAACGGAATACAGAAACAATATTAACAATCCAGAACAAGAATTATGAGTAATCTTATGAGTAATCTATTAAGCGAGCAATATTTATATATATATTTCACTGTTCTCGAAAACGGTAGCTCGGACAGTCACGAGATTTAACACAAAGGTGCCCCCCGAAGGGTCATTGTGCACATCAAAGTCAGATTTTCGAATTTTTGATTAGTTTTTTCTTAATTAATTAAAATGTGAAAATAATAATCTTCTAATTTCTGATAAATAAGCCATTTAAATTTTATCCATACTTTAATTGTTGCCATTTTTTTTTTTTTTTTTTTTTTTTTCCGACAGAATAATAATAATAATAAAAAAAAAAAAAAAAAAAAAAAAAACGTACATTTTTTTAAAATGAGGAAAATAAATCAGAAAGATTGGAAAATAAATTCAAAACATTAGTCGTATCGTTACAAATAAGATACCAAATGAAAGGGAAAATTTGTGTGAATCCAATGCATTAAACAAATTATCAATCGGACAATAAGATTTTTTAAAATTAACTAAAGTATGAATTTTAGGTGGCAACATCAGAAGATTGTATGGAAACCGTTAAGAGAAAAAAATAAATAAAAAATCTGCTTCACATTAAGTCACATGTTTTTGAAGTGGAATTAAAAATTGCACCTTTCAAATTCTTTTAAATTTTCTCTCACGAACACAAAAATATAATATACAGCCTGTACCCCACAAGACCAACTTGTATTTCAAATTTCATCAATTTTTTTTGGTTAATAAACAAAAAAAATTACATTTTTTTTTTTTTTTCAAATTAAGTTTTATTATAACTTCGAAAAGATTTATGTGATCATAGATATAATAATATATATAGATCTATCATCCCCATATTATAGTGCAAAGATTTTTGATGCCGAAAAAAAAGCTTTGGAATCAGCCATTAAGTGGTATTGAAAAAAAAAAGGAAAAGAATAAAAATGAATTTGAAACTATATCTGGAGTTCTTCATTCACCTTTAGTAAATAAATTATTCATGAATTTTATTTGCTAAAATATTCGTATGTACTCCCGTGTGTATTCACTCGGGGAAATACTGCCATATTTTGGTAAAATCGCCGTCTTTTCCCGAGTGAAAAGGAATCCCTTTTTTCTCCCCATTGATCAATATATATATTATTACTACATCTATATATGTGATACGATACATTAAGAATTTGAGTTTTAAAAGTTTTTTTTAAATAGATTATTTAAACTCTATGAACCATACTTTTATTTTATCAGTTTCATTAATAGATCCTGCTGGGCGATTTTTTAAATTTTGGTGTTGAAGTACACCGAACGTTTTTCAACAAGAAGTTTAATAAAGCAACAGCCTTTTTAATCTAAGTAGCGCATCAAATATATAAAAACATAAATGATTTATTTTTACACAAAATTTACAGAAAAAATAAAGTTTTAAACATAGGAAATTTATTTCAACAAGCACTATTTTAAACCTAAAAACCATTAAAAATATAAGCAGAATATGAAGGATTCTTATGTATAAACAAAAAAGAGTCTGATAAAATTATTAGCAAAACAGTCTTCCCCTTTTTATGCGAAAAAAAAAAAAAAAAAAAAAATAATAATGCATCGCTAATATGGCGACAAAAATTCAAAAGCCGCCAATGGAGCGACATAATAAAGTTGTGTAGCATGATAATGTTTACCTATTTATTTACTTTTTTATATAATAATCAATAAGCTAATTTATCATACAAACAAACGAGCCTCTGTGTGTTATTGCACTTGCAGGCTGTCGAACAGAAATATTTAAATAATTCAAATTAATATTTAAATAAATAAATTAAAATAAAAATGTGTTTAATGGGAAATAAATATAAAAATAAAAAGATCAGTTGTCTAAAATACGGCAGAAATAGCGCTCATAGCATATTGTTACTGTTGGCCCGCCGAAGATTGATACCTGGTTGGCAAACTGCCAGGACGATTCCACTCACGCTCTGGCAGACACAGCAATGAAGAGAGAGGGGAAATTTTTCTATTATTCTTGTTTCCTCTGTTATGTGTAGAATAATTAATACTCCTGCTTTGTTTTCTTTTATTTCTTTCTGTATAACAGTCTGTTTATATTGGAAATGGATCGTACATGTGGTACGAGTTCTCGGATTAAACCTCTTCATAGTGAAACGAAGCGTATTGTACATAATGTCATTAAGTTTTGCGATAAAGAAGCTTTAGAAGGAGAAGCTATTGTTCCACTTTCCCAATCAGTGAAACGTACGAGTAAAATAACTAATATATCAGAAGCCACGATTAAAAGAATACGCAGACAATTAAAAGGAGAAGACAATCCAATGTTTGTATCACCAAAAAAGCGGCAAAAGAACAGTACCATCGAAAACATTTCTCTGGATAATTTTGATTGCGATGTTATACCAAGAACAGTACATAAGTTTTACGCAGTAAATAAGATCATACCTACAATTCCCAAATTAATTTCTGTACTTAAAGAAAAGATAAATTTTAAGTATCAACGAGAAACTTTGAGAAGAATTCTTCACGAAATAGGATTTAACTTCCCCGTCAGGTACGACTTGCACATTAGTCCCCTTTAAATAAAGTGACCAGCGAAGCTGGCAAAGAATTCGTTGATTCACTACCTTAATTGATATCACATTTCGTCATTTTTTAAGGGGTTATATACTAGTTTGTAAATAATAATTGACATAATTTTTAAATTAGTGTTACACACTTCAAAGAACAACTTTAATATATCCCCACAACGACATTTGGCAATTTTTTGTTGGCGATTATGGCTAAATCATAAATCTAAAAATCAAAAATGATAAAATCCTAATCTAAATCATAAAATCATAAATCCAAAATAAACAACATATAGGCTGCCATATTATATCGCGGCAATATTATATCGCCAAAGGAAAATCGCCAAATTCAGCTATGGGGATATACTAAAGTTATACTTTAAAACTATCCCCTTTATAATATTATCAGTTTTTCTTTCTTTTAATTAATCGTAAAATATTTATATAACCAAATATTCAAGAATCAGTTCAAAGAAAGAAAAGAAATGTAATCAGTGAGTTTATAATTTTTTCATACCAATAAACAAACACATCCCTAGGTACTACGGACATTCCTATTTTATAAATGGACCAACCCTTTTCACTCATGCGCAGAAGACGCCAGGGATCATCCTTCTGCGGTTTAACAGTACAAGGGATTAAGTCTTATTGTTACAATGGATTAAAAGTCTAAAATGGTGACAAAAATTCAAAATTCGCCAAAGAGAACTATATTAAGGCTGTACTATCAGGTTTACAAACCATGAATTATATATAAACACAAAAAATTAATTGTCTCATGCGACAGACGTAGCCGGTCACAGCATATTGTAATATTTGGCGTGAAATTGCTGTCTCATTTTATGGTTGATTGCATAAACAAAATAAACATAGGAAATGACGTAAAAGCAAATATTATGTGCACCACGTATAGTGTTGTTCACATGTAACTGGGATTCAAATATAAAAAGGAAACTTTTTTTCGATACTATCTATTTCGAAACTGTTATATAATAAGCACCTAAATGGAAGCTCATTGGTAAATCATTTTTGCAGGTAATAGGGACAAGCGCCCGAGTTGCAGTGGATGACCAAATCGCTGCCGAAGGCATTAGGGACCTGAAGCGAGCTTTTGAACAATTTCAGTAATTTATTTTATTTTTATAAAGCTATATAGAAAAGAGTTTCCTTTAAATTTAGTAACCAGCGAAGCGGGCAAAGCCTGCTAGTATAATGTAAAATGGGGAAAAGCTGTCAGTTCTAAGAAAAAAAAAAAAAAAAAAGACGAAATTTGCATGCTTGCAAAGTAGAGGAAGCTTTATGCAAAACAGGTTAGGGTATAAAACGTTTGAAGACATTGTAATGTTTTATATCGATGTTTCCGGCTGTAATGTTGAAGGTATCTTTAGATGAACATGCGTAACTTGTGAAGCTGTTTTACGAAAACAAGGGGAATGTTTCTGATGCAGTTCGTGAATTTCGTCTTATAAAGAAACTACGGCGTGGACCAGTGTCTACTAAAGGTATCAGGGACATGATTCAGAGATTTGAAGGGATAGGTACATTAGGAGTTCAACCTGGAAGAGGCCGTAAACCTGTCACACTGGTAAGTGTTGATGCCGCACAGTCACAGACATGAGAGTTTGGGGGCAGTAGCGCACTTGCAGTTTCTCGACAGACAGGCTATTTTTACAGAACCGTCTGAAAAGTGCTCAGAAAAATTACTTTCCATACAAGATTCCCCATACCTAAGAGCAGCTTGATAGGGACAAGCCACAACGTCTCTCATTCGTAGTCAGTTTTCTCAACAGAATGACTGTTAATCTGTCATTACCTTGGAATATTCTGTGGAGCGACAAGGCTCATTTCTACCTCAATGGGACAGTAAACACACAGAATAGCCGCATTTGAGCTAAGGAAAATCCTCGGATGCACACTAAAATTCCCCTACATTCTCCAATGGTGACTGTTTGGTTTGGATTCACGGCGACATTCATCCTTGGGCCATTCTTCTTTGAGGAAATAACTACACGTGGTCTGGTCACATATTCTATAACGGGCAGTCGGCACCATGACATGCTGCAGACGTTTGTTGTTCCGCAATACCTCAAAGGCGGATCCTTACATCGCCCATTTTCATGCAGGATAGTGCGCCCCCACATATCCATGAGTCCGTGAAGACGCAACTGCTCCAACACTTAACAGATGAACGCGTAATTAGTCGCAAGACGAATCCTCAAACCCATATAATCACCAAAAGGCAGACGCTCTGCTCCCCCCAGATCATGATGCACATGTTGTACGTCCAGCGTTAGCTTCTTGTACACGTTGGTATTTCATTCAATGCGCGCAAGATGCTAATTTATCGTGTTATAGTTTGTTTAAGACTGAAGCATACTTCATGCTTGATGACGTGTTCTACTAACACAATGCACATCTATGGGCTCACAAAACACCTACAGAGTTAAAAACATGAGGGGCACCATCACTTTTCAGTGAATGTTTCGGCTGATTTCGTTGGCGCTGTCTTAGTAAATTGCCACGGCAACGATTGGCAGCTGTTGCCATGTTGTCAATCGTATTCACTGAATTCAAAAATAGTGTTTTCAGAAAAAAAGCAGTTAAAGTTTTTTAAAACAAAGTAAGAATAAAAAGAACCTAATATAGGAAATTTCCTAAAACTCTCACTTCCAGAAATTTTCTGATTGATCTGAAGTTTTTTGAAAATATTCTAGACATATTGTATTATACGGTTTTAAAAAAAAATGATTTTTTTTTTTTGAAATTTTAAGATCCATGAAACTTTTTAAAAGGAATATAAATGCACGCATATATATCTTTACATATGATTTAAATTACAATTGTAATATTAACATGTATAAACACTTCGCTGGCATTAAGAGAACCTGCCTTGTTAAAAAATGAAATTTTATGCATAATTTTTTTTTCTCTACAGACTTATATTTTTAAAGTTAAAATTACTCAATGTTGACAATAAGTTTTTCGTTTTAAAATAAAACTCTTCAACCTAAAAGCTCCTAAAATATATTAATTTAAAGAAGTTAAAAGTTCACAATAACTTTTACTCTGGCTTTTTAAACTCCGTTTTACAGAAGCTTTTAAAAAGAAATTTTATGCTTTAGTATTTTGTATGAACAATGACATTCAGCAATGAGTTTAAAAAGAACTTAATGTGAATAACTAACGTAAAACGCTAATGGAAAAAGTTTTGCTGTGAATCCATTTATGCATTTGATTTTAAATCTTGAAGTGAAAAATGTTCTGTTTTTACAAACTTTATCTATCTATCTATCTATCTCTATATATATATTATTTAAGTTAAAGAAAGAATTACCTGATTTTGTTTATATTTTCTAAAGAATTTTATATGAAAAGCAAAAAATGCAATTAAAAAACAAGTTTTTGTTTAGCAATAAAATCCTAAATTCCTTGAAGAAAAGGGCATGGATATAAAATAATATCATTTTTTTATTTTATAAGCATAACCGTGTTTCACACTAAAAGTGGTCCATTTTACCACATATACACCACTATCCCACTATCCCACTATCATTATGTATATTAAACCGATATGTATTTATGGTTAGATTAATAGAATGAATTATTGTTTTTACTAAAATTTTAATTAATTAAAATATTTTATTACTATTGTTATTAAATTAATAAATTTAAATCACTTTAAATAACTATCGAATTTAATAATAAACTTGACATTATTCGAATAAGTGGTCATTGCACAACTTTACATTATACAGCTAATAAAATTTCTGTTGTAAATAAATACAAAACTTATATTTCTAATTAATTTGAATTATTATAGAATAAAATACTATTACTATGCATAGTTCAAAAACATATATATGTATCTGAAAAAAAAAAAAAAAATTGTAATACTTTATTTTTTTTCCTAAACTTACAATTTATTCAACCCTTTTATTCACCGTGATGCCAATTGTAATCATAACATTTAATATTTTCTTTCTTGCCGTCAAATACTCCTACTGAGTGAAAATGAACAGTATTATAATCTATATACATTTTCTTACCAAAAAATATATACTTTATATGGTTCTACTATTCCTGTTGATGAATGAAGGATGTTTATATTTAAATAGTAGTCACTCTCTCGGAATAATTACATTAAAAAAAATTATTTTTTTTCTCCTTCTTTAAGGAGTTACAAGGGTTTCAAAAGCTAAAAAAAAAAAAAAAAAAAAAAAAGCGACATTTTCTCTATTTTTGTAATATAATAAAAACGATTATTATTCAAAATTTTGAGTATATAAAAGTGCAATGTTTAAACAATATTTTATAAAATTTCCATTACAAATTTTGGAGATTCAGCCGGGTGAAACTGGTTTCTGGAGACCTTTTAGAAAAATATGTCTTCATGATAGTACAAAAAACTTCACTGAGAAAAAATTCTGTAACTGACATCTAGAATCTAAATTGTAGCTCTAGAAAAAATAGTTCCATGTCATCCTTATAAATTCTAGTTCCTTTGGAAAGCGAGTTCTAGAAGCCCCTATTAGAATTCTAGAGCATTTGCCTATATTCTTGAGGGCAAAGTTATTTAAAAATCTCTGCAAATAAATGAGACTACAAGAGGCAACTATAATCTTGGTTTATTACCAAATTCTAGAAAATCAAGCGAGAATTTCTCGCCATATAAATGATTCAGAATATTTGGAGAATTCAGAATATTGTTTCACCATCTAGAAATGTGTACACTAGAAATTCTCGATAATTTCGTCTATTCAGTTAATTGGCGTGCCTTATGCGCATCTATATTTCTAGTTAAGAAAAATATATATTTCTAGTTAAGGAAATCTATATTTCTAGTTAAGGGATTTAGAAAATGGCCATTTATTTATTCTAGAGAAAGGCGGTATATTTTTTTTCTCAGTGTGATAACAGTGTTATCTAAAAAAAAAAAAAAAAAATCTGTTAATAGATAAGTATAGCTCAAGCTTGAACAAAGGATTAAAAGAAAAAAAATAAATAAATTTTCAGCAGATTTGTATGTAAAAACAATGCGATTTTTTTTTTTTTTTTACATTTTTCTCCACGTATAGCCTTGTAAAATAAGTTCTAATGAAAAAATAAATAAATAAATAAATGAAAATAAAATAACTTAGCCTATTTTGTATTTTAAGCAACAGATATAAAATTCTGCACAAAACAGATTAGTTTAGTCGGCCAAGATTTATTTTAATCTAATTTTCCGTATAAAGACATGCAGTAACTATGTTTCATTCCTTACAATCCGTTGCTACACTCATTTCTTAAAATTTCTTTGGTACAGCTTTAGCATAGGAACCGTTTGAAGGTTTTTAAGTTTTGTTGTCATTTTGGTGATGAATCAAAATCGCTACTGCAGTTGCATATTTAACATCCTGGTGAGAAACATCCGAGCTACTTCGGTGCCAAATTTCAAATTTCACCAATGGGTTCTATACTAAAGTTGTTCCATTTTTTTAGCATGTTTTATCTCAATTTCATTTTAATTATTTAAAAAATTTTTGCTCGTTCATTTTTCTTTTTTTCACTATAAAAAAACTTATAATTATTTATTTATTTATTTATTTATTTCTGGCATCATTTTTTTTCTCCTTCTATTTAAGTTACAATGGGGTATTTGTTTTACATCTTTTGCAACAATTATCCAATTGAATTAAAAAATACGGCGTTAACTGGATTTTGTCTTGATTAATAAGGATACCAACTTTCGATAAAATCTAATAATTCAGACTAAAAATCCGATAGATAAAATGACAAATTTTCACCTTTTTATATTTATATATTAACAAAAATGTCTGCACGTTCATTCAAGGGGATAGATAAAAATTGGTAACCACTGCAAAACCGCTGTCTGAAAGAAATAGTACGGCATGGCGCACAAAATAAATAAATAAATAAAAAAGGAAACTCCGTTTACGCATTATGCCATTCTTTTTTGTAGAATGCAAAGATCGTTCTATTAGTTTTGTAGAAGTCGTATCCATCGAAGTAAAAATTAGCATTTTCAGGAGAAAAAATAAATAAATAAAGTTTTTAAAAGCAAAGTAGAAATAAAATGAACCTGATGTGGAAAAATTTCCTAATACTCTCACTTCTAGAATTTATTTTCGATCGACCTGAAAGTTTTTGAAAACATTCTAGACATATTGTATTATAAGATATTTTTTTTTTTTTTTTTTTTTTTTTTACTTTAAACCCATGTAACTCCTTAAAAAGAATTGTCTTAAAATAAACAAGTTAATTCCCTTTGCCAAGTTATTTATTTATTTATTTTAATCGACTTAAGTTAAAAATTCAGTTCATTGAGCTAATCAGCAGCTTTTTATTTAAGGTACCTTTCTACGTTCAGAGCACTTTTTTGCAAAAAACACAGAATATGGTTTAAATATACACATTTTTTGTTAAAATGCGACTTAAAATTTTGAAAACATATATGATTTTCACAAATATTCAATAAAATTTAAAAAAATGGGTTAATTTGTATAGAAATTAAGCAAAATTTTACATTTAGGCCAGATGCTCTAAATTAAATTTCACCCAAAATATTTTAAATTCCTTTTTATTCCATATTACTATGACACTTACCTGTTCAATGAACTAAAATGTTTGTGATATTCCTTAAATTCACTGAAATGTATCAAATCACACAGAAAAATACAGAATTTTTCTTTAAAAAATTTCATTATTTTACATATAAGCCTGTATAATCATAAAATTTATACACAGGGCTTAACTTTTAGTTCAAAGCATAAAATGAAATGCATTACACTAATCATTAAAAAATGTAGTTTTTCAGAAAATGCATTTAAAGACTTTGCTTTAAGCAAAACACTATATTCTATTTTTTTTCTACATTTAAAATTTCCCACATTTATGATTTATGTGTCACTCCTTCACTAATTTCATAATTAAGCAATTTTGATTGGTTTTATAATAAATTTTGATTAATAATTAAGTAATTTTGCAAGGCATAATTAAGCAATTTTGATTTAAGTAACTTAATTGGTTATAACTGTGGTTCTAATTATCGTACAAACAAAAGTAAAGGTGTTTTGGAAAACTAAAAGATTCCTCGTATATAAAATAAACAATAAACAGAAATTCGAGTTTTTCTTCAAAAATGACAATTTTAATGTAGACGTACCTTAAGCAACGTACATTTTAACGTACGCTACAACGCATTTCTTCAGTATTACGCAAGTGCAACTGGCAACGCCATTGTTAAGTGATCCGATTTATTAAAATCATTTGTATTAAAATTATTAAATAATTAATTAAATAATTAACTTACTCAAATACAATAAATAACTCAAGTTTGAGTTTGAGTTCATTATGCTAACTTATTCAATTTATTTAATTTAACTCAAGATGAGAGGGCGCGTTTCTTCTAGGCAAATGAGTGAAAATTCACTCAAGTTGAATTATTTCCATTCTTTTGTATTAAGAGAGAACAAATGCACACATATATATCTTTACATATGATTTAAATTAGAATTTTAACATTAACACTTATAAACAGTTCACTGGTATTACGTGAATGTCTCTTGTTAATAAAATTATACTTTTAAAAAATTAAAGAACACGCTTTTATTGAAATGTGAACTATGAAGCACAAAATATCTCTCTTTATAGTATTAAAATGCAGGGTAAGAAAAAATTGTGTGAGTGACATACCATATTACAGGGTGACTATAAAATAATTTAGAATGAAACAAAAACCATTTTTAAAAAATCTCCCCTGACTGGGCTCGAACTAACGTTAGGTTCGTAGCCCGGAGTTTTACCTCACAGCCACAGCGTTCACGTAGGGAAAGTCTTTTTTTACAATATGGATTTTTTGTTTGCTCCCAGAGCGGTTACAAACATACGTACAAACATACATACAGGTGAAGCTAATCAGGCCTCGCAGCGTTCCTAAAAATTAACTCGCGTTTAATTATACTGCCACCACCATCGTTAAAACCTTTTTTCTTGGAGGTCTTAATGTTAAAGTATTAGGTAAATAAGTGTTCATTTAAAAAAGTGGCGACAATGTTGCAAAATGATTCCTAAAATTCCTAAAATTTTAGGAACGCTGCGAGCCCTGCTAATAAAAGCGTGTTAAAAAAAAAAAAAAAAAAAAAAAAAAAAAAAAATGAAATTATAAACATATAAAAATTTGCTCTAGAAACTTATATTTTTAATGGAAAAGTCATTAAATTTTGACAATAAATTTTTCGTTTTAAAATAAAACTCTCCAATCTCTAAAAGTTTCTAGTAAAATCTCTATTAATTTAAAGAAGTTAAAAGCTCAGAATAACTCTTTTACAACGGCTTTTAAACTCCCTCTTCAAGAAGCTTTAAAATGAAATTTTATACTTTAGTCATTTGTATGAACAATGACATTCAGCAATGATTTTAAAAAGAACATAATGTGAATAACTACCAGAAGATGTTACTGGAAATAGTCTGTTATGAACCCATTTATACATTTGATTCTAAATCTTGAAGTGAAAAATGTTCTTTTTTTACTAACATTATCATACTTGCCAACCATCTCATTATGAACCGTACAATTTTTAGTACCCACCTTTTTTTCCACACCAATAATTTTGTAGAGTAATTTTAATTTTATTTAACCGTAACAACATTTGGAGAGAATTACTCTAAAATTATACTGGTGTGAGAAAAGGGGCGTTTTTTCAGGGGGCGTTAAAAATTGTACGGTTATTAATGAGATGGTTAGCAAGTATGCATTATATATTTAATTTTTTTAAGAATTTTATATAAAAGGAAAAAAATGCAATTAACACTTTCGTGACCGCTGACGTGAATTTACGTCATTTGAAAATCTGTAACTCCGTCAGTAGGCGTTCCTTCTGGTTACATATGTCATATTATTTCTTAACAATATACCCTATATTCACATTTGTACAATCAATTCACTATGGATAGAAATATTTCGATTAGAAAGAGTAAAATTGTATATCCATTTATATTAATAATATAAATACAGAAAACATTGATTTGAAATAATGTAACAACCAAGAAAAACGCCCAAAGGCGGAGCTTACTGTGAAATAGACAAAAACTTGCGGTCGCTAAAGTGTTAAATAACAAGTTTTCGATTAGCGATTAAAACCCAAATTCCTTGAAGGAAAGGGTATAGATAAAACAATAGTATTGTAATTATTTACAAGCATAACCACTGAGTTATGAATTGAATCATGCACGTGTTTCACACCAAAAGGGTTAGATTATACCACACACATTACTATCATTATGTATGCTAAATCGATTTATTTATGGTTAGATTAATAAAATGAAGAAGTAAGTATTTGTTCTAAAATTTAATTAACATAAATAATTTATTATTATTGTTATTAATTAATATATTCAAATCACTTGAAATAACTATTAAATCTAATAATAAACTTGACATTATTCGAATAAATGATCATGGCCATAGCCTCCTTAACTAGATACCTGTCGTGTGGCTCTTAAACTTGGCAACAGTTCAAACGGTAGACAACTCCAGCTGGCTGCATGACTTTTTAATTCAACTGCCACCAACAATTTTATGAAGTGATGTGTGATATATATAATCGACGTTTCTTCGATTCTATTCACTTTTTTTTGTATTTCAAATCCCACTTTTAAAAATTTTTGGTGACAGTTGAATAAAAAATTCGCGCAATCTGTACCAGGTGGCGCTGTCTACCGCTTGAACTGTTGCCAAGCTTAAGAGCCACGCGACAGGTATCTAGTTAAGGATGCTATGTCATGGCACTACTTTAGATTATTGGGGAGGCTGGAGCTAGTTGGCATAGATTTTGTTTTATAATTTTTTTATACAATACTTAGAGAAACTCTGATGAATGCATGGGAAAGCTTTACAAAATCAAGGGTTACAAAATCATGCATGACACATCAATTACATACATGTTTAAACAACCCATAAAACATTGTTCGTAAGATCTTGCAACTATTCTAACTAATCCCAGATGCGAGACTACTAGGCATACCGAACGAGAACATACACTGTAAAAAAATAACTATTACCAGCTGCAAGAAACTCTCTGTGATTGGAGAAAATAATTATTTTCTTCAATCACAGAGAGTTTCTTGCAGCTGGTAATAGTTATTTTTTTACAGTTTAGGTATTTCAAGGAAAACATTTTATTTTTGATACCACAAAAATTTACGTGTTCCAAGAAAGATTTTCATTTGAAGTCTTCAAAAGGATCTTCATCAAAATATATAATTATACTTAGTTTTGCAATTCTGTTTTTGTTAATTGAAAACTAGATTAATTCTGCTTATTTTATGAAAAGTTTTATTTTCTAAAAATCATATGTGGGGAAGTGTTTCGGTCATTGTTAAAATATTATGCGCATTTAAGGGGAAAAAAAAGGTTTCAACGCACATTATTTTATTTTTCGAGCATACATATATAAGGAAAGATTGTAACCATGATAAAAATTCGACTTCAAGATTTTGGTATATCAGTACGTTTTGCGTTCCCCTGAGTACGTTTCTGTTATTTTTATGGTGATGTATGAATGTGTGTGTATGTATGCATGTAAGTGAACACAGTAGCGCCTAAACGTTTGTTCAAATGAGCTTAAAGTTGGTATGTACATTATAGGTCACCGTAGAATGAACCCTATTGATTTTGGTGAATCTACAACTTATATTTGTTTTACAGGTACACAAATAATATTTTCGTATGATTATGGCCTATGAGCTCAAATTCTATAAAGTGCAATAGCGTCTAGAGGCCTTATTCGATTGAACTTTAAATTTTAAGGATTGTTGTAGGTCACAGTCGAATAAACTGTGTATCTAGATTTTGGTGAATCTAGCACTTATACTTTTTTATAGGGACACAAAAAAATTTTTAGTATTATGGCTTATTGTTTCAAAATATATAAAGTACGATAGTGTCTAAGTACCTCCTTATTCGATTGAGGTGGAAATTTATATGCATGTTAAAGGTTACCTTTGCACGAATATTATAAATAGATTTTAGTAAATCTAGCATTTTTAGATTTTTATTGGGACAAGACAAAAATTCTTTATCAATATGACTCAAATTATTTGAAGTGCAATAGCGTAAAATTAAACAACATAATATATATAGAAAAATTCTCAAACAACCTATTATAATTTTCCTTTGTTTATTTAACAACTTCTCTTACTTTAATTTATTTAAATAACAGTTAATTAAAACTTGAATAAACTACTACGTCAGAAACGCCAAAGAAAAATATTTGAGATGCATACAGTTGTTTTGGTAGCCTTAAGCGTACCGTCGTCAGTTCAAAAAGACGCACTGAAGACGGTACTCTTAAGGCTACCGAAACAGCTGTATGCATCTCAAATATTTTTCTTTGGCGTTTTTAACGTAGTAGTTTATTCGAGTTTTAATATTCCAACGCCAAGTCTCCTGTTATTAACAGTTAATTACTTAGTGTTCGGAAAGACGAGTAGAGTTACGTCAAATTTTTTAGTTCGCCATCATACAATAATTATGGGGATCTTATATGCACGAGAAATTTTCGAGCTCGGTTTTTTAATGCTTTGAAGTTTAAGGAACCACAAAACCACAAAACCAATGCAGTTTTCGTTTGTAGGTTATTCAGTTTCTTAGTATGTTAGTTAATTTGTCAGCGTAGAAAAGGAACGAATGACTATAAAATGATTGGATCAGTATTAAAATGTCACTTATGATACTGGAAACAAGTCCTTAAAGATTCTAATTTGAAATTTCTTTTTGGAATTCAAAATTCTCGTGTCATGAGAGTAAATGCCACCATTACACACAACAATTTTCCCTGCAACTTTTCATTTGAGCCGATTTTCGCTCCAGCTTCTGGCAGACGAAATCCGGAAGAAAGTTACCAAATATTGTAGGAAAACTGGTTTTCACGGTGTTCAGTACATGTCAAGGCGTTTCTGTTTATCGCTTTTTTCTCAGTGCGTAGAAAGAGCTTCCCTCTCATTGGTTAATCGTAGGGGAATTAATTGCTCATAGGAACATTTTTTTTTATGGTTAGCCAGAAAACCCTGTTGGCTCTCCCAACTCGACTTGAACCAACAAAATTGGCTCAAATTGATAATCGGCTGAAAAGTTGCATGAAAGCTCGTATGTAATAACGAAATTAGAAGGCAAATTTTCGCAGAGACCTGAATTTTCGGATTATTTTAATCTTTATCATGTCAGACCAGTTTGAAAGTATCATATATGATACTGGCATGATATTACTGTATTTCAATGTTTTGATTTACGAAATTCGTAAGTTACTGGAAATTAATAATTTTCATAATATGGTAGAAACATCACATATATTTGAATTAGATTGTTGTTGCACGGGAAATGACAAGAAATTGAAGGAAAATTAAAATACTAAATTGACACCAATAGAATTACATAGCAAATTTAGATAAAGAAAATATATCGAATGGTAGTTTAGTGAGGGAGGCAATTCAAATTCAATCTCCGACAGGTTAGTTTGTTGCTCTTATCATTAATGTAATATGATGTATATCCGAAATTTATGAAAAACAAAACAAATATGTGATAATGTGTAAATATATGTGAATAATTCATCTATGCTTATTATTTAATTATAACGAAAAAAATAAATAAAATATCTATTAAAAGAAAAGATTATTAAGATTCAAGAAAAAACTTTTATGGAATGGAGTATGTATATCCAATGTACTAGAAATATGTCTTGCATATCTAAAAGTATTTTATGTAACTATCTCATAATTTAAATCGAAAACAAATAATTCTAATGCATTTGTATAATTCAGAAATTTAAATATGAAATTGAATATTTGTACCAAATTGGATTGAAATATGAATTCGAGATAATTTATTTTAGACTGTCAAATATTTACATTTACTTTTGCGAATAGTATGTGTTGTGATATCTTTTAATTTAATGTTTATTCAGTCGAAAAATTATACTGCATAATGCATGAAATAACAAGCGTAAATCAAGCTCTATTAAATTTCCCGATTTTAGTTTAATAATATTTTTTAAATAAAATCTGAAATTTTCTGTTTAAAGAACGCTAGCTCGCAAATTATAAATATCAAATGGTTTTCGCCTGGAAATTAATTAAAACTATTTTTCTTTAAAAATTACAACTCGTAAACATTAGCATTGTTAACGATTGTGCGAACAGCCTCGAAATATTATTCTATCTGTTACGTTATTATAGCTTTGATTGAATTTTTTTTTCGAGGTGTAACAGTGGACATAAATCGTAGATCAGTGGTCATATTTCGCAATATTAATGAAATATTGCGAAATTGAAGAGTGTTCATGGGGTGCCTAGTTGTAGTCAACTTTAAGCTCAGGAGAATGGTAATTGGTTAATTCTGTATTAGAGCCATTAAATTAAAATAAAATGTGTAATTTACCATTAGAAAACTTTAGTACCGGAATTATATTAAAAAATGAGGTGCGTGTTATTTATTAACAAATTTACTTTGGAATATGTAATAGTAAGCTCAAATCGTGAAAAATTACTTCAAAATTTACATTCCGTACACATTAATGCAGTAATGATTGTGCGAATGAGCAACGAGCTATAATTCTACCACAACACTAATGGCATTATTACTTTCTGAAGATTACACGTATTACAAGGAAAGTATTATAGTCATGATTTGCGAAATGGATTACATCATCTTGCATAGTTCAAAAAACAATTGTCGTAGATTGCTGCAAATTTATATTTCTGACTGTCATGGTGTCTAGTATAACACCTACAAGTTTGGTTTTGACAGGAGCCCCTCTTTTAGAAATATCTAGGATTTTACACGATTTTTCGTGATGTATGAATGTGTGTGTATGTCTGTGAGTGAACACGATAACCTCTGAACGCCTTGTTCGAATTTGAAAAGGTGTTATGTATGTTACAGGTGACCGTAGCACAAACTTTATTGACTTTGGTGAATCTAGCACTTACAGTTTTTTTTCCAGGGACACAACAAACAATTCCTTATCATTATGGTCTATGGACTGAAATTATTTGAAGTGCGATAGCGTCTGTAGCCTTCATCCGATTGAGCTTAAAAATTATGTACATGTTGTGGGTCACAGTCGCACTAACACTAATGATTTTGATGAATCTAGCACTCATAGTTTTTTTTTTTTTTTTTTTTTTACAGGGACACAACAAAAAATTCTTTACCGTTATGGTCTATGGGCTGAAATTATTTGTAGTGTTGTAGGGTCTAAAGTCTTTATCCGATCAAGGTGAAAATTTATATACATGTTACAAGCCACCGACGCACGAACTGTATAGATTTTGATGAATCTAGCGCTAATAGATTTTTTACAGGGACACATCAAAGCATTCTTTATCATTATGAACTATATGGGCTCAAATTATTTGAAGTGCAGCAACGCTAAACGACTTATTCAATTGAGCTGATTGATTTTTAGACTTCTCTTTCTTTTTTTGACGAAACGTCATTGGACGTTAGCATGTGGAGACTCAAAAAATTTCGGGTTCTGTGTGTCAGTCTATCTTTCTGCATGTACAATGTACTGCGACAGCGGCCGTAAAAATCTCCAGATTGATTTGCAAATTGGTACACATGTTCAGGCGCTATACAGAAATAGCTATGGAATTTTTTATGCCTATATTTTTTTATGGTTCGTGTATAGGGACACTTCAAAGTATTTCTCATCATTACGGTCTGGGGACAGAATTTCTTTTAAATGTATTTTAACATGGTTACACTGCATTAAAGAAAATGAAATAAACGTTTATTATTGAGAAACTTGGGGGCATTTTTTCTGTAGAAAAATGTGTTCTTAGACAATGTAATTAATGTATAAGAACTTACAAAAGTGTTCCGGCAATGTTACATAATCATTCAAATTAAGTCAAATTTCGAGCAATTATTCTTGATCTACATAGAATACGTTGTATACGTTTTACTGAAGTATATAATGTTTATGGCTGTTTATGGCTGTTATGTTAATGTTTAGAGACACACAAAAGAATTTCGTAACTTTAGAGTCTACGGAGAGATTTTTATTTAAGCTCATTTTAATGCGATTACGCTGCATTTAACACAACTTAATTAACATATAATTTTAAGATTCCTAAAAGCATGTTTAATCTAGGAAAAAGGTATGTATAGACTATATAATTTATTCAAAAGATCACTTCAAAGAATTTTGTTGGCATTGTATAATCATCCAAATGACGTCAAATATGATTCAAATACTAATAAGTTAAAAAGGAAATAGTTGTATAGTTTTAATTTCTGTATATAATATTTGTCGCTCATATACATATACACACAAAATTTTTGTACATTATGGTCTACAGACAGTATTTTAACATAGTTACATTCTATTACACATAGTGAAATAATGCGTTATTAGAATATTTAAAACTAAGTTTTTGTAGAAAATGGTAGGCGTAGAATTTGTAATTTAATTACAGGGTTACACAAAATAATTCCGATATGTTATTAAATCATTTGTTATGAAATTTGGTACAAAGATTTTGAGTTAAAAGGAATAAACATAAGGCTATGAGTTGCAATGAAATATACGTATACATATTTGCAGATAGATACAGACAGTTAGATACGAGGCCTCAGGAACGTACATGGCTATGTAGCGAGTTATTCATATATATGTGTGCGTGTCTCTATGTTTTAATATTTACTTAAGTAATATAGAATAAATAAAAATTAAATTATCTGCTGAGTAATGTGTGACGCACTTAAGATGTTGAGGCTCCTGATTTGCAGATCTATTAGTTTAAACAACTTAATTACCTAAAGTTCGGAAAGTCGAGTGGAGTCACTCTAGATTTTTTTTTCTCTGGTGTCTTGTACTGAAAACAAATCGGAAAAAGCTATTACAGAAACTTATGTTGTATGTTGCATAATAATAAATACAGTAAGTATTAAACATCTTATTACATCCAAACTCTGCAAAGAAGTTTTTAATTAATGAAAATAAACATTTTTGTTTTACCTTTATTAATTCAAACAAAAGATTTTTTAAAAGAATGTCTGATAAATCGTTCATACCTACCAACATTCCTAATTTATTCCGTATCATTGTTAGTAACTACTTTTCTTTTACACCACATTTTTTGTAGATTAATTCTCTCAAATATAAATTTGCGATTAATTAAAAAGAAAAATTATTCTGTAAAAAAACTAGCGTGAAAAAAAAAAAAAAAAAAAAAAAAAAAAAAAATGGTATCGAAAATGCTACGGAATAAATTAGAAATTTCGTCAGTTCTACATTTGTATATCTCTTTATCAGAGTAACCCTTTGCCGGTCAAATTAGTGTCACTCTTCTAATCAGTATTGCCAAGTTTAGGGACTTTTTTATTCAATAACCACCACTAAATTTTAAATGTAACGGTTACCTAATCACTTCGAAGGTTATTCGTCCATTATATACAGTCGGTAACAAAAGTGTCCGAACGCTAGCAAAAATTCCTATGTAAAAAAAGTACACTTCATACGGTTTTGTTAAATAGATCCTTGTCGAATCATGTTGTTAGTCAGTTTAAGAACATGATTCGATAAGGATTTATTTAACAAAACAGCATGAAGTGTACTTTTCTTACATAGGAATTTTTGCTAGCGTTCGGACACTTTTGTTACCGACTGTATATATCAAATATCACTTCTCAAAATTGTTGAATAAAAAAAGTCCGCGAATTTGGCAACACTAGTTAGAGATTTTTAAAGCGTTAGGGCCGATAAAGGACTAGCAGAATATATATATAAACAACAGAGATTTTATGTTCTTTTATCTTTTTATAAAATCTTTTGTATCAGAGAATTGGTATTAAATATGTGTTAGAAATATATCATTTATTTTTACCACATTTTTTTTTCTTTTTAAATGTTTTAAATATAAAAATGTACTAATTGTTTTTTTTTTTTTTTTTTTTTTCTTTCCTCTTTTAGGTAAGTGTTTTATAAATTCTAATACTCTCTTGGCGATTTATAAAAACGTTCGTCACTCTACCACCTCTCGTTGATTTTATATTATTATTGAAAAATTTTGATTTGGTCTATGAATTAGTTTGAAAAAAGAAAGACTTTTGTAAGTATACCATTGCTAAACGTAAAATTTTTAGAAAACTGTACTTGTTATGCAGTAAGTAACGTCAGAGTCATTTAAACTGTTATTTCCCCACTAAAAATAGTCTCAAGATATTCTGCAGATATTTTTAGAGAAAATCTACAGAATATCTTAAGTTATTTGGCCCATTCTTAAGAATGTTTACAAAATTTCTTTATAATGCCTTCAAAATATCTGAAGATAATTTATAGAAAAAGATAAATCTTGAAAATATTTTAAAACTTTTAAAGAAAGCCTTAAGAAAATGCTATTTTCTCAAGAATATCTTCGGATTATTTTTAGTAGGGTTGTGATAAAAAAAATTTGAAATGTGTAATTTGTTTATGATATTTTAAGTTTCAAATCATATTTTATCATATAAAAAATGAAGTCATCTTTTATAAAATATATGCGAAGACACCCAAACAAATTCTAAATATATCATTTAAAACGGCAGTTTTTCGAGTGACGCAAGCGGAAGGACAAACGGACGGAAAGCTGCGAACTCATATATACGCCTAGTCTGACATCAAAGAGATTTGTAAAAGCCGACACTTAATATCTCAGCAAATATGCCATATTTTGTTCTGATATTTTCAAAATAATCTTTTATCGTCGGTCTTAATCTATCCTGAAAATTTTACGTTCCTACATGCAGTATGTTTTGAGATCTGAATCTCAATTTAAAGCCAAAAAGGGAAAATGTGTGGTGTACGCTGTAAGGATGTAATGGACCTAATCTCTAAAACCGCACGAACGATTTTAATTTAATTAATATATGTTGTTAATGGGATCTTTCTGAATCTAGTAACGTTTTTGTTTTTTTCAGGAAAACTCTTGTTTTTTGTAAAAGTTGCTTTGAAAATAGAACTATATTACTCCGCCAAAATGCATGCTTTTATTCGGCAAAAATGTCGTAATTCGGTTCTTACTTTCAAGACACGTTGGTTGGCTGACCAACGTGAATGCAGTCAATAAATTTTTGTTATGAAGAATATAATTTTAATTTTAAGATTTCCCATTTCGTCAAAAAAGTATTTAGATAATATTTAAAATAAATGAAGAATTTTTTAATTATAGATATTCTATTTCATCATTATTCATAATGAATTAAAAATATTTTTAAAGCGAAAACGTTTAATAAATCCCTCATGCACACAAATTTATACCATGGTCCATGGTCTTTGGAGCGCATGCGTACATCATACGGATGCGTACATCCTGTAACGCTAAGCTAATTGCTTTCCCTGTATCCGTCCGCGCCGCGGTGTTTTTGTTTAATTTGTTGATTGGAAATTGGAATTAATACGAAATTTTGCATGATTTAGACAAATATTGCTAGTGCTCGGATACTTTTGCTGTGACCCACCGGTGTACCACGCCGGCTTGAACGTGTTAATCATAATTTTTATTAAATTAAAATAACACTGAGATATGAGAGCGAGAGTGTGAGCAGTGTTTTTTACATTTTTATTTTCAATGGGGAATTAAAATATTTATTCAAAAATTCCACCTACTTGCATGATTTAGTGGTAAGTGTTTTATAATTTTATATTCTTAAAACTTACTTATAATTTTACGTATATGTAATTATAGGCTTCGTCTGATTGCACGGAAGTATTGTTATTTGTAAACAAACCATTGTTTACATTTTTTATAGTCGCTTTTTTCGCAAAATGTTACTCAGTTTTCTGTAATATGATAATTAAACAAGTTTTCGAATTCTTTATTATGTTTATTATTACTTTAATTATGTTGTTATTATTGGTAATATGTCACCTTTTAGCTTAGCAATTTTTGGAAAAATAAATTTAAATGCTTTGATTAGAGATCCTAACTAATCGAGATACTAAGAGATACTTCGATTACAGTCCAAAATTTATTTATTGGAATAAAATAGCTGTATTATTCTTTTCAAAAAACAGATTACGAAAAACTTTATTTTTGAATGATACAGCCTTGTAAAACGAAGCAACAAAAATCCTATATATATATGATAACATGGGAAGGGAGAAAGGGAGCTATCTGACTGATGTACAGCCTTAATTAGATACATCACAAGTCTAATGTAATGGGTAATTGGGAAATGTTGTATGTACTGTATTAATACATTATTGTATTAATACTGTATTAATACAATACATACTGTATTAATACAATATTGTTAAATTTTAAATGAATTTGAATGTCTTAGTTGTGTATCATAATAATCATTTATAATGCTTTTGACGGATATAGCTAAGGTAGTATGAAAACTACTTTATATCAACAGGGTTGCCACGCTACCTGGAGAACCTGGAATAGTCAGGGAATTTGAAAATTGACTATAAAAGTCAGTGAAAAGAAAAATCTGCCAATGCACGGTCATTTCCCCTCCCCCCCCCCCCTTTTTTTTTCTCCATTAGCTTCTGCTATTTTTTTTAAACACCCCCACCCTTCTCTTTTGCTCAGGTAAGGAATTTCTTATCTCGCTTATAAGCGACAAATGCTATCATTATATGCAACTTTTGTCATATGTAAATTTTGTGTTTACAAGTGGGACGTTAATTATTTTGCCCTCAACACAGTCAATGCTCAATATACGGTTAGACTGAAATTTTTTTAGAATATACTTGGAAAAACTTATAAAAGTCAGGGAATTTCATTCTCCTGTTTGAGTGGCAACCATGTATCAAGCTTATACTGTACTCTACTCTAAATATAATAATGCAGCACAAGCAGTATAAAGAAAATAAGGCTAAGCTTTACTATAGGGTACCTGTTGGCGATTCATGATGCTGTGATGAGATTCAGTGTATCGACACTTTTTAATAGTAACTTTTTTGTATCGGTACTTCATTTAACTGTCTTGGAACTTTGTTTTTCTTGTTGTGCCAGCCGCGCGCGTGTGTTTATCGTAATGCGGCCCAGCTGAATGATTTTTCTTTTTAATGCGTTTTTGAGGTATAAAAATTAATTTTTTGAGTGTATTTTATTATTTTATTTTACTTTTTAATAAATGGAATTATTTAGGGGGAAAAAGTGTATTCTAGTAATTGATGCAGTATAGATTTTCAAGCATTTTCTTATTCATGTGCCATGAATTAGGAGTATCCAGTGATGTTTTTTTTTTGTTTTAATATCGGGATAGTGACCACTGTAGTACAGACTTTTTATGCATTTTCTGATTCATGTGCTATGACTTAGGGGTATCCAGTGATATTGTTTTAGTCTTAATATTGGGATACTGACCGCTGTAGCATGAATTTTCAGATTCGTGCATGACAAATTAGCTGCATCCAGTGATTTTATTTATTTTTTGTTTGTTTTGTGATTGCTTCTGTACAGATTTTCATGCATTTTCAGATTCATGCAAGGCTGTAATTTTGAAATTTTGGGGCAAATCTTCAAGTTATTTTAGATTATACATCATTTATAATGCTGAATTTTATGTATTAAAGCTTGAAAGCTCTCTGAATTTTTTTTTTTTTTTTTTTTTTTTTTTTTTTTTTTGTGGTGAAATAGCTCAAATTTCTATTACTGTTTTAAATATTTTATTAATCTTTAAAATATGCTTAATTTATTTCAGTGAATTTCAAAACAAGCACCAGTGTGAAACAGTAATTTATTTTCTTAAAATGTATTTTTGATGTTTTGTAATGATTCAGAATATCGATTTGCAGTAATCGACTCATTCAGTGAGATGTACATCAGCAACAGCGATGGGCGCCTTATAGTAAAGCTATTCCAAAAATAAGCTAAATAAAACTTATCAAAAGCTTTCTTACTTAGTTTTCTTTTTCTTCTTCTTTTTTTCCCCCATAGCAGTTAATTGTACAAATGCATCTTAAAAATTAAACCCACTTTCAAGGCCTGCATTATTTATCATTAATAGATTGCTCACACTGTTTAGTGACAGTTTGTTTATAATTTCATTTCTTACCAAATTTATGCAACTGAAAACTATTTTCACAATTTGTCCGAAATCACAATATTTTTGAAAAAAGTTCATCCTGAATGAGGAATTTGCACACATGGGGGATTTGAACAAAATCCTATTCTTATGGTAGTTTTAGGCCCATAAATTTCAAAAAGTTTATTAAAAATGCAGAAAAAGTTCTCATTAATTTAAAAAATAACTTTAAAATTAACCAAAAATCACGTGACTTCAAAACGCTGCCTGACGTCACAGTTTATGATGCTTCAATGTTTACATTCTGTTAGCCTGGTAAGTAAGCAGCAATTTGTTTTAACTTTCGTAATTATTAATCGTTTATGTGATTTCTGAGCATTTCTTTTTCATCTTAGAATCATTCAATATCATTATCATTATTTTCAAATGTTTTCTTTTCATGGCGGTTGTCCAATGTTTTCGTTTCATAGGATCCTGTGGAACGCTAAAGAATAACTTTTGAGAAGCGTTAGCTGTTGTATTAGTGTAAAATGGTACAATACAAATAATACAATATTTATACTACAATTTTTTAATATCAGTCATTATTATATCATAGAAAACCTATTTCACTGATTCAAGAAGCAAAGCAAAGCATGAAATCAAATGTAAACAACGATTACTTTAGTTTGTTGTCATAAAGAGTGACGTCACGATATATTATACTGCGTTTTCTCTGTACAGTAAATAGTGCGATGTTAAAATTGTTATAAATCAGACATTAGATTTCAAATAAAGAAAATGTATGTATTTATTTTCTTACCTTTTCATTTTCTATTAGAATAAAATCCGAAAACGTGCAAATTGTCTATTGTGACTTTTTTGTGAAAGATTTTTTTTATTATTATTATTATAGAATTTAATGTATTTTTTTAGTATAAATGTGTGATCATGTTCTTTAATTATCATATTTTGGATAACTGTCTAGCATTTTGCATAAAAAGCGACTGTAGTGGAAACACTGGTTTGTTTATATTTGACAACATTTTTGTTCTTCATAACAGACGAAACATGTAATTACATTTTATGAAAAACTAATTGTAAGTTTTAAGAAAATAAAACTATATAGATATATCTTACCGCTAAGTCATGGAAGGAGGTGGAATATCCGTAGACATTAAATATAAACAACTCCTGCTGCCAGGGATCACTCTAGAGCGTTTTAGCGGTACGAGTTGCCACAGGGTTGGCATAATACTTACTGTGCAATGGTGTAACGGGTTTTATCAGTTTTTACCGCCTTCATTTATCTCAAACACTTTAAGGATATATTTTAAAGTTTTTAGTTCTCAATTTCCCAATGTATTATTTAATATTTACTATGAAATTCCTACTTCTGCAATTTCTAAAAACATTTAAAAAAGAAAATATTTCCTTGTTTATTTAGCTCTTATACCAGTTTATGTCATTTAGCATTGGCTCATATGATATTTAAAAAATAATAGCATAGTTTACATTGTACTGTTTAAAAAGCCCTGCAGGCTCCAAAAAGTTTTTAAAAAATAATAGAAACATTTTAATTTAACTACATATAATCAGTTAAATACAATTCGAGGCTGCTGTCACTGCTTGTTTTAATGAATTGTACCCACTAAATGTAAAAAAAAGATAAAAAAATAAGTGAAAGTATTAAAATGGTAATGAAAATATGAATATTGTTAATGGGTAAAGTGTGAAAAAATTTTCTTGATTCAAATGATGTTTGCTAAACCTAAGTAAAAAATTTTTAGGATATCTTTTTTTTTTTTTTTAATCTTCCCTAATTCCTTATTTTTTTTTTTTAAATTTTGATTAGAAACTATGAGTAAAGATTTTTTTCTCTTAATGCATTGCTTCAGTTATATGTCATATTTCCTATTAAATTATCCTTTTCCAAAATTATTTTATGTGTTCAATAGCGTGAGTAAAATTTTGCTTTATTTCAATACATTATTGTAGCTACAAAGTCAAAGTCTGAAGTTGAGTGGCTCATACTACCGCATTTATGATTTTTATACAATTACTTCTTATTATGAAGATATTATGTTGAATAAAAATGTTGGTAATAAATGCCTACATGGATTTTTTCTATAGAAATAGAATATTATTTATATTTCTATAATTTAAGTAAAATGATTGATGGTGTGGATATTGTGCATATATATACACATAATAAAAAACAAATGTTGTACAATAATGTATGAATACATAATAAAAATCAATTAAATCTTGATTTAAATAAAAAAAATCTATTTTTTTGAAAAAAATAAAAAAAATCAACAACCCTGTTTTGAAGTCAGATTTTCTAATAGTGTGCAACGATGTTAAAATTTATATTTTCAACGAATACACAATTTTGACTTTTAGATTCTGGAGAAAATTTTACAACTGGATACTAAATTTGAAGTAATTTAGTCAATATGCTTAGCAATTATACTTATTGGGACTTTTGAGTTTTTTAATTTTTTTTTTTTTTTTCAATCTTAAATCTCTTGGTGATATTAGTTTTTTAAGTGTAGCTCAAAATCTACTTGACCAAAAGAACTGAAATTTCATAAAAGTATAATTAAAATAATTAGGAGCCAGTGAAATATTTGTTGTATAATACTTCTAATTTGCAATTTAAGAATTTTTAATTAAATAATTTCTAAATATTTATTTTTTAGATAATTTTATTTAAAAATTTTTAAATTGTAATCTACAATAATATTTTTAAGTTATTGCAGGCTTTAAATATGTAGATTCCCTAAGAATTTTCCCCCATAAATAATTAAATTACACAGTCTATAAGGAATGGTAGGTATCTATTTTTCTCTCTCGATATTTGCTCAATCTGGTACATATAGGTATCATCTTTTTTTTTTTTTTTAAGGTCTATACATTATTATTAAAAAAAAAAAAAAAAAAAACTGCACAACATGTGCAAAAATAAATGTGAAATTAACAATATTTATACATATAGTCACAACCACTTGTTAAAATATGCTATAATTTCACCAGTTATCGATAAAATTCACATTTTTCAAGACTGATTTCCAAAATTCGCGATAATTTTACGATTGATCGCCAAAATGCATAATTTGTTTCATCGCTAATTAATAAAATTTCTGCGTTTTTTAAGTTAAATTCCCAAATACTCAATTATTTCGTCGATAATAGACGTAATTTGCACTTTGTTCTCAAAGCTGAATGCTGAAATAACAATAATTTTGCAGCTGATTTCGGAAATACGGGATTATTTTCACCGCTAACTATGGTGTCAATTTTTATAGTTAAAATTTACATTTAATTCCCAAATACCGCTATTATATCTCTGCTAACTAATAAAATTCACGATTTTTTTTTTTTTTTTTTTTTTTTTTCCCTATAGCTGTTCCTGAAATTCACGATATTTTTGTGGTTGATTGCTGAAACCTTGTATTATTTTGCGCCTAATCGATGAAATTCATATTCTTTATAAAGTTTAATCTCCAAATACTCAATTATTTCGCCGCTAATCTATGAAATTTATGCTTTTCTCAAAGCTGAATCCCGAAATATGCAATAATTTTGCAGCCTAATTTGGAAATACGGGATCATTTTACTATTAACTGTCAAAAATTTATGCTTAAGTGCAACTAATTGCTAAAATACGATATTATTTCGGCGTTAATCGATAAAATTTGAAATCTTTTCAAAGGTGATTTCTGAAATTCACGATGTTTTGTGGCTGATTATTGAAACACGCAATCATTTCGCCGTTGCTTAATAAGGTTATTTTAATCCTAATTGTTTGCTGAAATAGGCTTTATCTCTATGTTAATCAATGAAATTCGCCCTTTTTTACAAAGACAATATCCGATGTATGCAATAAATTTGCTGAAATATGGAATCAATCATTTACCGCTTATTTTTTTAAATCATGCAAGAGCAACTAATTGCTATTATAGACTATTATTTCACCCCAGTGGCAGAAACACCGTGACACGGTGACATAGTCGCGGACACTGAATAAATGCTTGCAGACAGTTTTTGTCTGCACTAATGAAACAATTAGTCCGTAACTTTCGAACACTCTTTGTCTGTCTCTGTACTAATAAAAAAATTGCCCACAACTTTCAGACAGTCTTTGTCTGCAATTTACGGACATTTTTCGCCTGCGACAATGCGCTACCGATGTATGACGTCTTAGATGCTCTCTGGTAGGAACTCTAGAGACCCCATATAGGTGCCTTGGTAGGAACACACAAAACAGTACTTAACAACGGCGACCTAAGGAGCCTATATCTCCCTTGATAGACAGCATATGCGTGTATTCTTTTCCCCTGTTACTAAGATTCTACGGGGACATAGAAAAGTGCTAATTTCTTTTAAAACTGCTCCAAAACTTCTCCTCCACTTCATAATTCACTTATAAAAATTTCTGTATCAAAACTAAAACTAATACTTTTGTTATTTATACTGTGTTGTGTCAAACATTGCTATAAATATTTAATTGAATGAGTTCAACTTATTATTTTATAATTGTTTATTACTATAGTTCTGTAGTAAAATTGCATTTGTGTATTGTTGCACGAGATCACCACTATTGTTAAGCTCTCTCCCCCAAAGATTGCTGCTATCAGCTTCAGGCTTTTTGAGTGTAAGCCATTCTCATCCCTGATTACAGGCAAATTTCGCAGACAGATTTTGAAATTTTAAAAGCCTGTCGCACACAGCTACAAAACTTTCTGCCACTGGAATTTCACTGCTAATTATTAAATTTTGTATGTTTTTAAAAAATGAATGCTGAGATATGAGATTATTTCACAAAACAATAATAAAATTACTTTTTTTTATTATTTATACATTGCAGAAATACGCAGTACGAAAGTCTATCTACAATACGGGATCATTTCACCGATAACATTTACTTTTAATCTTTCAAAGTACGAAATAAGCTGTTAATTCATTACAAAACAACATAATATTCTTGCAGTGAATTATCGAAATCCCCAGTGGCAGAAAGTTTTGTAGCTGTCTGTGACAGGCTTTTAAAATTTCATAATCTGTTTGCAAAATTTGTGTTAATCAGTGGTGAAAATGGCTTACACTCAAAAAGCCTGAAAGGTGATTGGGGGGGGGGGGTAACATCAGTGGTGATATCGTGCAACAATACACGAATACAATTTTACTGCAGGACAATATAGTATAAACAATTGTGTGTACTCATTCAATTCATCTCATTCAATTAAATATTTTATAGCAATGTTTGACACAACACAATATAGATAGTTATAAATAATAAAAGTATTAGTTTTAGTTTTGATACAGAAGTTTTTTTTAAGTGAATTGTTATTCGAAAGTTGCAGACAAAAACTGTCCGCAAGCCGCTTTTCTGTGTCCGCAACTATGTCGCGGTGTTTCTGCCACTGGGTCGAAATCCATCGTTTCATGTCTTATTAACAAAATTTACCTTTATCATGGCTAATTGCTCAAATAGCGATTGTTTCTCTTTTTCACTAAATAAAGATAGGCAAATATTTTCACTGCTATAATGGACGAAATTCGTGCTATTTCTGAAAAGTGATATCACAGATGTTAAATACATATATTGAGTCAAAAATCAGCGAGATTTCTGCCTTTTTTTGGCGTATGTTTTCTGATTACATAATTTTTGCATCTGATTACCGAAATATATGCAATTTTCTCATCTTTTGAAATACTGAATCAATTTAAGTTGGACATTGAACTTATCACACAAATATCTTGGATGAATTTTGTTCCAACATTTATCTAGTTTCCAAGTTGCAGCCACTTGAAATCAGGCTGCTACTTGAAAATATGCCACAACGATAACTTTTAGAATACTAAACTGGTTCAGATCAAAGTTGGGGAGTGAATTTAATACAGTTTAAATATCTTGGAAAAGTTTGCTAGGCAACTTGCTCCACCATTTTGTTTCCAAGTGGCGGCCACTTAAAATTTTTTTATTACAATAACTTTTGTAATATGGAATCAATTTGAATCGCATTTGCACAGTTGACATATCATTCAAATATCTTTGATAAGTTCACTGGGCATCTCAGTCACCCTGTCCTTTGTTTCTAAATGGTGGCCACTTGAAAATTATCACAATAACTTTTGAACCGATTTGCTTAAAACTCCATATGTAAATAGCCCTATTTAATAAATCCACCAAGTTCATTAATAAATTGTAGCTGCCATTTTGAAAAAAAATGGTGGCATCTTCATAAGAAAAGATAAATCAACCTAACCTTCCTATGAGCCGGAACGACTTGTTTTAATTTTTTCATCAATAACCTCTAAAAAGTAATGATATCAGTACAAAAACCCTTAACGGGTTAAAAGTTTGTGACGCAGCTACTTTATCACTATAAGAATTTGAAATATGGGTCTTAAAAATAATGATATCAAGTTTTAAGTGACGCTCTTCTATTAGTTAAAATATACATAGATTTTCTTATTTGATCATTCGCTTTTTTCTTTTATTTATATTTACAATGCAAACATAGTATTTTTAACTTCAAGATAAGACAAATATATAAAATATACTCACTGATGCTTTTTCATTTTCATTTCAATTTCAAAATAACAGTTTATAAAGGAATGATATAAAAATTCCAGTCACGCCTCGGTGTCATTTTAAAAGATTTGTTTTTAGATTCCATTAAAATTACCTTTGTTTTGTCTAATAAAGTATATTTACACATTGAAACAGTGCTTTTAATTTTCAAATATACTGTCAAATAATCACACTTTCACTGAGTTTGCATTATAAATTGAAATTATTTATTTCAATAAATTGATTTGTCTTTTGCGTCACGCTATCCAAAACTGCAAGTAAAATTTGTGCAAATGTTTTCTTTGCATCACACTATCTCTTTGCACAAACAAATTTTGACTTAGTTGGATACTATGATACAAAGTAACATTTACATAAATTTTACTTGCAGTTTTGGATAGCGTGACGCAAAAGACAAATCAATTTATTGAAATAAATAATTTCAATTTATAATGCAAACTCAGTGAAAGTGTGATTATTTGACAGTATATTTGAAAATTAAAAGCACTGTTTCAATGTGTAAATATACTTTATTAGACAAAACAAAGGTAATTTTAATGGAATCTAAAAACAAATCTTTTAAAATGACACCGAGGCGTGACTGGAATTTTTATATCATTCCTTTATAAACTGTTATTTTGAAATTGAAATGAAAATGAAAAAGCATCAGTGAGTATATTTTATATATTTGTCTTATCTTGAAGTTAAAAATACTATGTTTGCATTGTAAATATAAATAAAAGAAAAAAGCGAATGATCAAATAAGAAAATCTATGTATATTTTAACTAATAGAAGAGCGTCACTTAAAACTTGATATCATTATTTTTAAGACCCATATTTCAAATTCTTATAGTGATAAAGTAGCTGCGTCACAAACTTTTAACCCGTTAAGGGTTTTTGTACTGATTCAAATATACCAGAATTTTGATTTTTTCCGGAGCACTGATCCTACCCATCCTTTTTTTTTTCACATCGCTTTATTTGTAGTGTGGTTTTCCTCCGATATGGAATTACGATTAAATGAAGAAGAAAGGAAAAATACCCTTTAAAAAAAGTGGTATGAAGAAAAGTCGGGTAAAACATTGCTCTGGAATATTTTTAAATGTTGGCGTGACGGTTTATTTTTAAATAAATTTCATTTCTAAATTTTAGCACAGTTTAGTTTAAAATATCTCAATACCTTAATTTACATTTATTTATTTTTTATTATTTCTTTTAAGAATATGACTTCTGTTAAAGCCTATTTTATATTGTAAAACATGCTTAAAAACTTAAAACAATTTTCAAGAATACGCATCAAACAATTTCTTTTATATGTATTTTACTAAAAAAAATGAGTGAATGGCACCAAAATAAATATTTTGGCGAAACTTGGCAACTCAGCTTTAAATAAAGGTATTTAATTTTGCAAATTTTGTTGCCATTATTAAACATTTTCCAGGGAATGAATTACTTTCATTTTTGTAACTTAGTATTTCAAAACGTTTGCAACATAAATTACACTGCTGGTCATGAAAATTGACCCCAAACACTATTTTGGCAAATTCTTATGTAAAATGACCTCCTGAATTTGAATAGGACGTCCATTTGCCCTATCACCCACCGTTTTTTAGAGACGGCCCCCTAATTTTATCACTTTTCAGCAATTTTATGGCTATAAATTTGATTTTTAGGTGGTAGGGAGGATTATTTTAACTGCTAAATATCTTCTGAGGAACTACAGAGATGAAAAATTCTAAAACATCAACATCTGTGGCAAGGGGAAAATTTAGGGGGGAGTTTATTTGCCACTGAAATTAAGTATTACATTTCTTATATTTTTTTAATCTATTACTATTGTTACTTACTAATCATTATATATTTTTTGTTTTTAAGTGTTAAATTAATTCTTTTTCATTAACCAAATCAAATTCATGACCATAAAATTACCGAACAGTGATAAAAATTAGGGGAGGGGGGGGGGTGTTCCAAAAGAACGATGGGTGACTGGGCAAAATGGTAGTTTTATTTGGATTCAACAGCTCATTTTACACAAGAATCAATAAAAATAGCATCAGGGGTTGATATATATATATATATATATATTTTCGGTACAGTGTTTTTGGCGAAGGAAATATTATTAAAAATGCTTTGTAAATCCTAAACTTTATTAATAATAATAATAATAATAATAAATATCACCTACATTTATGAGTGTAGATCATTCCTTATTATCCCCCCATTGAAACGCACATATGAAACATGTATATTTTGACCAATAATATTTTCCGTCATGCGTTTTGCTTAAATGCAAAATGTTGATTTTTAAGAAAATGTCGAAAATAAAATTTATCCTTATATAAAATGCTGATACATTGTAATATTGAAATGATATGACTCTAGTCCTAAATCAGATAGAGACAAAATTCAAACAGATTTGGAAAGATGAGAAAACAAGCTTTAATGTTACATTGAAATTGAATGAACGATATTTTTATCGAAAATTGGTCTTTCTAAAATATTTGGATACCTTGATTATTTCGTATTCTAATAGCACATTATTTTATTATCAGTGATATTTAACCCTATGAATAGTTAAAATGGTCGCGTTCCTGAGAGATCTTTTTTTTTTTTTTTCTCTCTCTCTGCTTCGTTATCCATTTTTGTATTTCGTGTATTAAATAAATTTTATTGATATTCTATTCGCTTCTATTTAATCTTCTGCTCACTAGGAATATCCGAAGAACAAACTATAGTCTATTCGCTGAGAAGTGATAGAGAAAGTACATAAATCAACGTGATTCTTGGCGATACTGTTCAATGACTGGTGTTAGATTGAAGACAAACGGCGTCTCTCTGACAAGCGAACCTTTTTTCGTTTGTATATTTCGCAGTTTTTTTTTTTTTCCTTTTTCTTCAGGTGTTTAATAGAATTATGGAAAATGAAAGCATGCAATAAAGTCCTAAGAAAGAAAGATAAATGCAGTGAACCCAGAGAATAGTTTTATCCAGCTGTCACAAACTATACTCACTTATAAAGTAGGGAAAGCTAATCTTCGGTCAATATAAACAGAATCGCCCATTCAGCGAGAAAGCGTAAATATGACAAACTCTGGTGATAAAACAGCAACCTTTTATGTTTACTTTCGCTATCAGTTCTCCGCGAACAGAGTATATTTCCAATATTTTGCTTGTCAATGAAACAAACATTTCTTGTTTCAAGTAATAACTGGAGATGGAATACGGGTTTTGCATGAAAACAGAAAAAAAAAAAAAAAAAAGATAGGGAAATGACAAATCAAATATGAGACGAATAATAATAATAATAATAATAATAAAAAAAAAACCTGTCAGATACAGAATTTAATTTAGTACGACAGGACTGCTTTGTATGTTACAAACTTGACATGTTAGCGGGGGTGACATTTTTTCAAGATTTTGATCAAGGCAAATGTTACAGAGTTTTGTGTCTGCAAAAATTGTAAAGTTTCTGCTTTACTGTAAGTAACGAAAGTTTTTCATGGTTGAATAAAGAGCCAGTAATTCCCTGTTGTAAGTACTGCACAGTTGCTCTGTAGGATTACGTTTTAATGAAAAGAAATTTGTAATTATAGTATTTGATGAAAAGAAATTTGTAATAAGGCAAATTTGTCTTGTTCTCTTGGAACTGATTCGTTTGAAATCAAAAATACTATTTTTATTTAAAATATATTATTGACTTAATAAATAAATTCAAAAATATCAAATATTTAATTGTATTTCTTATTTTGAAAATAAATTTATAGCAAATGTGCATATAAAAATTTTATAATTAACAAATTCTTTGTAAAATCTTTCTTTACTTTTACATCCCTCAATATAACTGCATATAATTAAACCGAAAATTATTTAGTATTTATAAATTTTCAAATCCAGTTGCTGTATTTTAAACGAATTTTGTTTTCAAGCAAACTTCCTTTATGTTTTTATTTATGTTAGAAGGAAATATGGTAATTTTAAATTCAAGTAAATACGTAGACAAAGTCGATTTATCAGAATGTTTGTTACCTCAATCCTCTTTTCAGTATTAAATTTATTTATTTCATGTTTTATAGAAATCGATTTCTGATTCAAGAATATCGTAGTCGATTAAAAAAAAGTTACACGATTTGTTTTATTATGTTTTACTGTTTGAATGAAAACATGCTTTTAATGATAAATAGATGCACAATGATACTGACGTTTTTGTTATTTTTGTTTATTTGATTGGTTAGCATTTGTATTTCTTGATAGACTGTGATTTTAATCCACGGCTAAATTAGAGGGGTGAAGACATTTGAAGACCTTGTGGCTTTGTGGCTCTGTCTGTGGCATTCTAGCTTCCAAACGAATATACCATGTTTAGTCACGATGGTAATTTGGCTTTCGTTAGGATTTGTTCTAGTTATGGTTGCATCTAAGAAATTTATTTGGTTATTAATAATTAACGTATATCCTAAATTTAAATACAAAATTTTCAACTTTTAAAAAAAGGACTGAATGAATTTTTAAATATATTTTCTGGGCCTTAAATTAACAGTCCATAATTTTAAAAATATCAAATTAACAACTAATTTTTTTAAGGAGTTTTTTTGGCTAACTACATTTATATAATTATTTTTTGAAAATGAAGGCTTTTTTTTTTTTAACAGTTCATAATACGTTTTTAAAATCATGAAATTTTTTAGACACTTATTTAGATTTCCTTATTTCTTTCTTTTATTTATCTATTTATTTTGTGTGCGTGTGTGAAAATATGGTTTTCAAAATAATGTATTTTTAATTAATTCAGTCTGCTTCTTTTCCCAAGAGAAATAAAAGAGAAAATGAGCTTGTCTGCTATATGTTTAAATCGCTTTTCTTATCTAAGAAATGCACTCAATGTTTTTAGCTATTTACTGTATTAAGAAATTCATAACATTATTACATTGTCTAAAGTACAAAATATTATACAAAGCATGTGGAAATATTGATTCAAAAGTTGAAAGATTGTGATTTAAATAAACATCTACATTAACAAAAAAAGAAAAGAAAAGAAAAAGAAAAAGAAAAAAGAAAAAATAGTGTTGCGTTGACTATTGATTTTCTTTGAAGAAAAATAAAGCCTTATTGGCATAAAATTTCAGAACCTATTGTATTCAATTTTATTATTGCTCAATTTTTAATTTCAGTTCAGATTTATAAAGAATTGTTTAAAAAAATTGAGCATTCTTTTTATATGGAGAAAAGAAAGTGAAATAATAAATAAATCAGGAAATTAAAAAAGCGTAGTTGAAAGCAATAAGAAAAAATCAGATACAGATAAGATTATAAAGCACACTCCAACTGCATTTACCTGATGCATCATATAACGTTCAATGTAAATTTACTTCCATAAGGACAATTTAAAAGCTATTTAAATTTATCTTTAATTATGTGGTAAGAAATCTCAGTATATAAAAAAAATGCCTCATAAACTGTAATGTATCTGAATTTTTCATAAGTTGCTTTCCCTAAAGTAGTAGTTCTATTAATAGCAACTTTAATAAGATACATGACATGGTGAATATAAATGACATATATAAGTTTCAAATAATTCTAAAATTATTTAGAGAAGGGAGAGACAGGTGAACAGAAAGGAATAATAGACTAAATTGATAAATATTTCCAAATTAGTTAAAAAGTGATTCTTTAAGACAATTAAACTGATCTTTGATTCTATAACTTTATGTATAACTTTATCTATCTATAACTTTAAAAGAATCAATGTAAATACAAAATATTTTTATAGTGTTTTCTCCTTTTTTTTTTTTTTTTTTTTTTTTTTTTTGAGACAATTATATTCATATAATCATTGTTTGAAAATATAGACAAAACACATTTTACATTTAAAAATAACACACTTGCAAAGGACAAAGAAAATCTATATACCATTTAATGTTCTTTTCGTTAAAAATCGTTTTTTCAAAATAATGTCTGTTTTAAGCTGAAATGCTGTAATTTCTTTTTTTCCGAAAAGAAATCAAAGAGAATATAAACTTGTCTGGTATTATGTTCACATCGCTTTTTCAGCAAAGAAATGCAAATAATGTTTTTCAAGTTGCTATTTAATGCATCGGAAACCAGATGTCAAGATTATATTGTGTGAATAAAAAAATATTGACTGAAAATGTTTGATAACAAAGACACAAAAGGTGTGTGAATGCGATTCAAATAAAAATTCATAGAAACAGAAGAAATTGTTGCGATGAATATAGCTTTTGTTTGTTCTACTAACCAAAGAAGAAAAATTTTTGGCATACAGTTTTGAAATTTATTTATTTCACTTATTTTTACTTACTTTTTAATTTAATTTACCTTACAACAAATAGTTTAAAGTTTTTCTTTTTCTTTTTATATTCATAAAGGAAAGGAATAGCTAAAATAAATGGAAAACAATAAAGCATAATTGAAAAAAAAAAAAAAAAATGAAAAAAAGAATGAAAGAAAAAAAAAAAAAATGATGCGATTTAAATAGATAGGGCACTTTATAAAGATTAAAAATTGCATAGGGACCCACGAACGCAAAGGACACTCTCAGAGATAAGAAGTTTTTGCCTTTTTTGCCACCACTAATTTTATACGGAAATACTTGGGTTAATTTCATAGTAATGTGTTCTGATTAAGTAGGACAGATATTATTGTATACAAATTGTGGGAGCAATAAAGAATGATTCACATTGGCCTGTAAAAAGAGCGAAGAATACGACCCCTGTATTAATGAACCTGGTGCTTTTTGTTATTTTTAACAGATGTGGGCGTGTTTTTTTTTTTTTTTTTTTTTCTTTTTCTTTTTTTTCTTTTCAAGTCGCAGATTTTTTTTTTTTCGTACAAATTATTATATTACATAATGCAAAATAAATACATAGCTTTGATATTATAATTATAATAATTATTATTATTATTACTTATTTGTTTGTTTGTTTATTTATTTTTTGTCTCCTATTGACAAGTTACGTTAGTCAACCGAAACCGAACAATAAACCCATTGAATTTGGCGGGATAGTGTTAGTTTCATTAATTCTGAAAAAAAAAAATTGCGCGCTTAAAGTTATTTGGGAAACGTATATTTTTTATAAGAGCCAATTACTTTGTATCATGCTGATCCCAATTTTCTATGTATTTTCAAGTCTAATAAATCATTTTTAAAATGTGACATAAAACTGTATAGTAAAGGAGCACGGCAAATTTTAATAGCAGATAGAAAAAGAGATTTTGCTTAAACTTTTAGAAATATAACTAACTGACTTTTAATTTTTGAACCTAACTAACAAGGGAAGTATGAATCAGCAAAATTGCTACTGAAACCAAACCAAACTTAAATTAAAGAGCATGGTCGAAAACATAGGATAGAGTGCAAATTTGCTGCAGCAACCCTCATGGGGGCAAGATATGACCCTCTAATAGTTTTAGTTATTTCCATAAAAACCAATTAAACACGCGTCGTAGTAAAAACGGTACTGTGCTTGACTTGTGATACGGAGGTTCTGAGATCGAGTTTCCGCAAGGCCTTTTTGTATTTTAATTTTTCCAGGTGTAGATTCTGACTAACTTGCCTTGTGTGGCGGCTGTAGTTGTCGACTAACCTTCCTGATCAGGTAATTACGATTGTCGACTAGCCTTCTTTGTCTGATAATATTAACCTTTCTAGTTTGGGGTATTGTTTTGGAGACTATTTCAGCTAGTACACTTTTTAACTGAAGTTTCCTAGTCAGCTGTTTGGGTTAGTCAATTCTGTATTGTCAACTGAGCACTTTCCCTGGTCACTGTGACCAACTTATTTGTCTGTGTGCTTTAGTACAAACTTTTAGGTGAGTTACGGCATATCATAAGGATTGAAAATTGCACACGAACGCATGACGACAAACATCATTTTAGCCTTTTAAGAACTGGATGTTTTTGGTTAATTATTAGCGGTAAGACTCTCATGTTTGAGTGGCTTTTGTGTATTACATTTTTAATTAAACGCTTTTAACAGATTACATAAAAAGAAGTGCTATATCAGTATTAAGTACAATATAACGTTTTATTGACATGACATAACATGCCAATTGCCCTTAACGGTGAATTTAATGTATTTTCTTTTTCCTTTCTTTCTTTCATTATATTTCATTTTATTTTATTTTACAGTCATCAATCATGTTTTATCTTTATAATTTCAAAGACGTGTTTATAACTTGTTTAACAATAATGGATGGTACTAATTTTTAAAGAACGTGACACGTGATATATCATCCATTGTGTGAATCGAATTTGGGAAAACGTTTTAATAAAAACAATTTTTTTTTTTTTTTTTTTTTTTTTTTTTGTGTAAGTTTTAAAAAGTTTTGAATCAATTATTAAAAATTTTACAACAAATTTTACAACAAATTGAACAAATATAAACAGGTACAAATGCAAGAAAACTGCGTCGTTGACATTTTATTTTTATTTTTATTTTTTAAGTGTTTACGGTCCTAAAATAAATAAATATATTTCTTTTCTTTTTTTTGTACATTTTGAAAAGAACGTATTAGACATGCGAAAAATTTTCTACTTTCAGTTTTCAGTGATTTATACGTTTTTGGTATGTCCTCAACATGATTCAGTCATTTTTATAAATTGTCTGTCTGTGCATCTATGTGTGTGTGTGTGCGTGTGTTAGCAAGTCTATATCTATTTTATCGAAATTTGATATTTAAGTGAATTTTGAGTTAAATGTTTGCTAACTTGGTATGTGAGATATACAGTCGAACCTCGTTAACATGAACACACTTAATGTGAATTACTTTTAACATGAACTGTTTCTCCAATACCCGTGAAAATGAAGACCAGTTTCTGAGTTACTGATAGCATGAACTTCTGATAACATGAACAAATTTTTTATTTCCTCTGAGATTCACGTTAGCTAAGTTTGACTGTATATTATGAAAAAATATGTTCATTTATTTTAGGTGCATATCTGTCAACATGTGGTGGTGCTGCTGTTGTTAACTATCTTCGACGTTTCAGACTGTTATATCAGAGCATCTATTGGTTAATATTTACCTAACTTCCAATTTAAAATCTTTATTAGGCAAATCTACAATAATTAATTATTTTTATACATTTTAATCGGTATAATGTAACGAGTGTCCCATAAGTTTGTAGACATTTTTAAAATCCATAAAAAAGGAAACAATTGGTAGAATTAAACGCGGTTTGCGAAAAAACTATTGTCATGAAGGGGGATATATATATATATATATTGAAAGAAAAAAATATTAGTTAAATTTTTCGTCAATAGAGGGCGCTAAACATGAACAAATCACACATTTCCGTAAAAGAAACTATGTTTACCCACATGCATATGTTTACAGGCATATAAATCCTATCTACATTAAGCTGACCATATGTCCTCGAATCTCGAGGACAGTCCCCGAATTTCGAGGACTAAACTACCTTTGTCCCCAAAAAAATTACAACACATTTGGGGACTCCGGTTATAAATTTATTAATGTTTTATTATAGTAATTTATTATATATATAATAAATAAGCTGAAATAAGTTCTTTTAGGCGTTTTATACATAAAAATTACTAAAATTTTGCAATTTAAGGTGATTTAATTATTATTATTATTTTTTTTTTTTTGTCCTCGAAATTCAAGGACACCGCCATCTTTGTCCCCAAATTCAATGAAAAAAATATGGAAACTCTAATCTACATGCCAACCATCGCCCCAAATTGCAGTTTGCAAACGAGTTACAACACCGCTAACAGAAGATTCAAGTAGGCGGATCTTACTTGAGGGAAAACATCTTCACAAGTAACGCTTTACCTACCAAGTCAGCATCGCTATTAAAGGTGTATGTATAAAGTAGGAAACAAAATAGGAAATAAGCTAGGTTAATCGTAAAACCATGTTATAGGACTCTGACTTGAATATTTCTCTTTACGTATCCATGCAGCGTCCTCTATCGTCGAAGAATTTAACTATTTTTTTTTTCCTTTACCACAAAAATCTCCCTTCATTATAATAACTTTTTCGCAAACCACATTCAATTCTACCAAATCCTTTAATTTTTATGTTTTTTTAAAATATGTACAGACTTATGGGACACCCGGTATATGACGCAGTTATAGAAAATGCTACAAAAAAAAAAAAAAAAAAAAAAAAAAACTTTTTAAATGGTTACAACATGCTAGTTTTTTTTTTTTTTTTTTTTTTTTTTTTTTTAATGACTTTGAAACAAAGATGAAAGTGCTCATGAATTTGATTCGTTTGTGTTTTCACATAAGCAAATATTAAAGATTAGCAAATTCACATTAATAAATTGAAAGGCCTACGAACTGATATTTGTTAGTCAAATGTACTATATAGTTGCTTTGCTGTAAAATAACCCTCCTGATTCATGTACGGGAACATGTAAAAATATTCTGATACATTACGGTCTAATACAGGTGTTCCTTTAAAGTATATTTTATAAATTTTTATACTGCACAAAACGTAATAGCATTAATATAAATTATTTTAAGGCAAAAAAGGCACCTTTTCAATGGTAAGATTAGCATTAATGATGGTTTTATAGAGCTACAGAAAATTATTCAGGTATATTATGGTTTATAAATGGAAAGGATTTTGGAGTGCATATTTAGTTGTGTGTTTGTTCTTAACAGCTTATTGCCGGTGGACGCTCCAACTTCGTAAACAATTTGAGAATACCTTAGAGGGATGCATGGTTTGAACCCGGATTACAATTGTCAGTTTAAGTATTTGATGATTTTTGTTGTATTCTCCGAAACTCGTGTGAATCAGTGCCAGAACTCCTTTAAAAAGACCCAACACAAAGCTATTGTCCAGGTTTAGGACATCATATAATATATCGGCCTTAATCGTCTCACCACACATTAACGGACTTTAAAACTGATATCTGTTATGTAACTTTGTTATAATAAACCTTATTTTAAGGTATTGCTGAACGCTGTAAAAAATAACTGCAGTTTTTACAGAAGAATTTGCTGGTAATATGGGCTCCAGAATGTTCTGCTGTTCTCTTTTAACTACTGTTCTCTTTTACAGTGTAGAAGTAAATAAATAAATAAATGAAAACAAAGTGTAATTGATAAAAGGGATATATAACTACAGTTTTTAAGTGTTTTATAAGCTCAAAGAAATGCATGATTTTTCTTTCTTATTTTACTTTTGTAATCACTTTAAACTAGAGGAATAATAATATTTATTTCAATATTTTATTGAATTTTTTAGACTCTTCTATCCATTGTGTAGATGGCCTTTTTTATTTCGTATTTTAAAATGATCAAACTTACATGATTCTTTTTTTTTCAAAGAGGATAATACTGGACATCAATCAGTCTTATGATGTTTTCAAATACTTTTATTTATTTACTTATTTTTATTTATTTATCTATCTATTTTTTACTATCATCAATCATGATTTATCTTGATAATTTCAAAGACGTGTTTAAAACTTACTCACCAATAATGTTCAAGACTAATTATTAGAAGGTTTTTAATTGAAATTGACTTGGTCATCGTGTCTTCGTGTCACGCTAGTAAACAAGGCGCCTTCATTTTAAAGTAAATAAAAGCTATTTCTTTTGTCGCTCTTTGGCTCAGTTGGTAAGAGCGTCCTGTTCAAATCGCGGTGGTCGTGAGTTCGGTCCCCGGAAGGTCCAGCGGGTGAATTTTTGCAGGTAATTAGTAGAAAAGGTATCAATTGATACAAGAAAATTTTTCGTTGCTTACACTAAGAATTTTTTGAGGAGTTTTTTTTAAGAAGCACTTTTTTTTTTAAATTTAGATAATGGAAAACACAAAATATTTTTGATATTAAAAAAGCAGAAAATAAAATGTTTTAAGTAAAAAAATACATAAAAAAATATTTTTAAAAGCTTTATATATACGTATATATATATTATATTACTATTATATGAAATTGAATTTGTCATCGGCTTTTTGTCACGTTAAAAAACCAAGACGCTTCCATTATATATTTATTTAAAATAATAATAATGCAAGCGTCTCATTGTACCTCTTAATGAATCAGCTGGTCACAGCGTTATGTTGATAATGCGAGTTCGCTCCTTCGTTAATGTTCGATCCTCGCTGGCCGAAGTGCCTACACAGTGTCCTAAGGAATTTTGATAGTTTTTTTTAAGAAGCTTCTTTTTGAGTTACTAAACGCACAAAATAAAAATTTCAGTAAAAATAAAAATAAAAATAAATAAATAAATAAATAAAAATATAAGTAAGAAAATAAATAAATAAAAATAACACTGAAAGTTTTTTTTATTATTATTATTATTGTGGAGCCCTAAAAAGCCTAAAATTAAAAATTATTCTTGCAAAGACATGCTATAAAATCATAAAAGTTTCAACAACAAGAATATTTTAAAGAAAAACATTGATATTTCACTTTTGTAAAACACGAAATTTTTAAATATTCCAAATATTTTAAAAAACATTCGAGAACAATATTTCTTTTGTATAAGTATCTGTTAGATTTTTTTAGAATGTTCTATGATTTTTCTTGACAGTTCTTAGACTTTTGGTTAGAGCGTCATGCTGATAACGCGATGGTCCCGGATTCGGCCCTCGAAAGACGTTATACTACTTTTTTTTTTTTTTTTTTTTTTTTGGCAGATAAATAATCGAAAAAAAAAATGTCAATTGATAAACAAAAATCTTCCGTTGTCTACAAAATATCCTAAGAAATTTTAATTAGTTTTCTTGAGAAGCTTTTTCCTCTTTTGTAACTAAAAAGCACAAAATAAAATTTAAGTAAAAAAACATTTTTTAAAGTAAGAAGCTTTTTATTGTGAAGCCCTAAAAAGCAAAAAATAAAATGTATTCTGGCAAAGACATGCTACAAAGAAATGAAAGTTTCAACACTAAGAAAATTTTAGAGAAAAATTTAGGTATTTTCCTTTTGCAAGAGATGAAAATTTTTTAATGTTCAAAATATTTTAAAAAGCTTTCGAGACATTTGTGATTTCTGGCCTAACGAATGATTATACAAAAACTAATAACTAAGAATATTGGTCTCGAAAGCTTTTTAAAATATTTTGAACATTAAAAAATTTTCATCTCTTGCAAAAGGAAAGTACCTATATTTTTCTCTAAAATTTTCTTAGTGTTGAAACTTTCATTTCTTTGTAGCATGTCTTTGCCAGAATACATTTTATTTTTTGCTTTTTAGGGCTTCACAATAAAAAGCTTCTTACTTTAAAAAATGTTTTTTTACTTAAATTTTATTTTCAAATAAATTGAAAAGCTATTTATCACCCATTGTTCGAATTTTATGTCGTAATGCAATATTTAAGTTTAAACAAGCTTGTATTTTTTTTTTTTTTTTTTTTTTTTTATAAAAGCTCAAAAATTTTGCAATAAATCATTCTTCTTTCTACAATAAGAATTTAAAATGAAAAATACGACAAAATTCCGTAATCAGTATTTTTTATGGTAACAAAAATATAACGATATTTTATTGTATTAATACTGTAATAAATTGTACATACAGTATTATATGCATTTTCTTTTTGCGTTTTTAAATTTTTTAGCAAAAATGAAAAAACTAAAATAAAATAAAAGTAAATAAATAAATAAATTATTCTGTCCATGTGCTTGCCTGTTTAAACTAACTACTTTACATTTGTCTGCCCATGTTCCCATTTTCTTAAATATTTTTAGAATGCTTTATTAATTTATAAAGTAAATCTAGGAGAGGTTGCGCACATAGGGGATCGGCAGGAAGGAGAACAATGGGCGCTCTGAAATTCCAGGTAGTTCTACAATATCGATATAGGAGAGCCCACTTAAATGTGCATGTTCATTGCTTGAACAGTCTAAGATTAAACGTGGTTATTTTCTCACGTTTTCAAAAATTTTTGCTTAAATTTCCAAAGCACATTCTAGGAATTTTTATAGAATGGTAGCATTACAAAATATTTTTTAATTAAACGATTTCCCGTGGACTCGTTTCTAAAATTTACTTGTGGCAGGTGGTTGCATGAAAGTTGTATCTTTTATAACAACGAGTGCAACAATTATAGACAACGGCAGATTAGGTCAACAAACAAGAAAACGTTCAAACTGAAAAGGAATTTTTTTTAATTTTAAGTTAAAGATAATATCTAGTAACTAAATGTTACTTTTTATTATCTAATCTTGTTTTTTATCTGTTTCTTTAATTTATTTTGTTTAAATAAAAAAAATTAATCCTTTTTATTTATTTATTTATTTATTTTACTTATTAAATTGAAATACCTACATGTAATACAAAAATATTTGTTTACAAAAATGGTATACCGATGACATTTAAGTGCAATTATCATTGTTTATAATTCAATTGTAGTTAAAATTGAGCGCAATCTCTCCTATCTTATAAGGAGAGATAGCAAAATAGCTCTCTTATTTTTATTACAGCTGCTGCTTTAAATCATAGTATAACAACAAAATAGTAATGAAAATGCGTAGAAGAAAGGACCAATTCAAAGCTATGCACCCACAGTTTAGCAAAAAATAAAAATTTAGATTTGTTATAAAGTTTGTTGAATTGTGCACAAACTATCCTAGCTTTGATCTATCTCTTTAAAGTGTATTTTAATATATATATATATATATATATATATATATATATATATATGTGTGTGTGCGTGTGTATGTGTGTGTGTGTGTTACGGAATAAAGTATAATGAAATTTATACATAATACAAATGGAAATAAACATATTTCATGTGTATTTTGTGTAATTAGCATCAATGATTGGTTTATACAGGACCACACAAAAATATTCATATATTTTAAGGATAATTTGAGAAATAAGATTAGATGAGAGCGAAGGTTATTCTAAATTATTTTGTGCGTTTTTATCACTTTTTAACTAAAAAGTGTTTATGAATCCGGATTTTTTGCATATATGTCAGTTCAATTAGTAAATTTGAAACATTTTTGTAAAGCAGATAAACCACAATGCAGATAAACCAACTTTATTGTTGGGTTGGGGACAAAATCTCGCGTGGACAAAATCTCGCTTACATAAATGAATGGAAAGCAAGAAGGAGTTGGTATTTATTAATAATGTTGTATACAATTTCATGCCAACACATACCTTAGTAAGAGCACTGGAATACACACAAACCCACCACAAAAATTGTTATAAATTTCGCTTAAAAGAGTTTAAAGACTATATTTATTAACATTTTTTAAAGATTAATCATAAAGAATTCAATCGTACTTACCTATTTTAAAAATTTAATTAAGGTTTGTGAACAGTGTTCAGTCAGCAGTGATGTACAATATTTTTAAAATGTATTTTGAATGGTGAAAAGCAAATGACAAAATAACTTAAAATTAAATATAGATAAAATAATAAAATTCCATTCTATAATGTATTTATTTATTTATTGATTTTAATTAATTAATATTAATTTATATGGCCCTGTGGCCTTCACCAGAGATCGCACGTGGCAGAAATACAAATTTTCAAATTGGTTATTATTATTTTGACGCGATATTTTGTCACACGATATTATGTCCTGATCCCTTTATTGGGGTTGTTACATGCACGCACACACACATACACACATATATATAAATGTATATATGAATACCTTTCCTTTTGTAAATATTGCACAAAAAGAAATGATGTACCACATAGAGAACAGGAAAAATTTGAAAAAATATATATATTGAGAACCATCCTTAATGTACGCATACAACATACAATACATCCTATACATACGACGTATTGTATCACTAAATATATATATATATATTTATATATAATGATAGAGAGTTAAGTAAATAAATATATACATATTTTCTTGAAAAAAAAAAAAAAAAAATCTCGCAAGATTTTTTTTCTCTCATTTTTGTTGCAGCATCTCTATTTTTCTTTTCTTTCCGTGTTATACACGTAAAATATTTCTTCTGAAACAAAATAAAAGCAATAGTGATATTACTGAAAAAGTAGAATGATAAATTTTCTAATTGGAAAATATGTACGTCTGATAGTTGTAAATGAATACTCGCAAAATTGTGCATGCCAGACATTCTAAATCAAACAAGTCTTTAAATTAATTAAATAAATAAATATTAATTTAAACTTTTTTTTTTTTAGTAAACAGCTGAACACAAATTTAAGATTTAAGTATTATCCAATGTTTATTATTATTATTATTATTATTATTATTATTATTCATCGAACAACTCCGAGATCGGTTTAAAGAGAAAACAAGAAAAAGTTTTCTTATTATAAAATATACATGCAATTATGTATCTAAATTTACTATTAATATTCTATGCCAAAACTTGTACTATTTTACAATTTTTTTTCTCGTAAATATTGAGCAAGATGTATGTGTTGATCATAGTATGAATCACGTTTATCAACAGGTATCTAACTATATACATATAAATGTTCTTTAAAAAAAATTATTTCTATCGTTGAAATTTTAAGCACAAATTACGCAACGAATATGTTTTTTAAAGACGCTTTTGCTGCAACATATGAGACAGAAACATCTGAAAAATACGACTACGTGGGATGTGCTCTATTTTTAGTATATTTCTTTTCATCTTTTAGTTTTTTGAGTTTCTTTAAAATCTCTCACAAACAATATTGTACTTTTTTCTTAAAAATAAATAAAGAAAGAAATAAAGTAAAAGAAAAAACTAAAGAAAAAGTAATATCACGCATTCTTTATTAGCGTTCTTATTCCCCGTCCTTTTTTATGTCATTTTCAGGGATGAAAAATTTTCGCCTTTAATACCACCACTTATGCAGAAATCTTCATGCTATTTTTACAGTAATGCGTCGTGATTAAATGGGATAGAGATTATTGTACAAAATAGTGGCAACAATAAAGGCTAAAGTTTCACATTCCTGAAAGTGACCTGGAAAAAAGGCATAGAGTACGAAACATGTTTATAAATTATAAATTGTTTTCCCCTGTATTTACTGGCTACAGCATTTCACTGTTTAACTTTCAACGAAATTATCCGTACGCTAAGGAAAAAATACGTTGCCAGAAACTTTCAGTAAGAAAATAATCTGGTGTGTCACTCACACGACTCTCTTTTACCCTGAAATTTAATACTATAAATACAGGTTGGAGATTAAGAGGTAAGATAACGAGTACTGTTATGTAAACCTATCTTAAACAATTCAAATTAGGCCTCGGAAGAGTTTTATATGATAATTAGTTCTGTGTGAGGGGGGCTACTGCCCCCCTCAAGCCCCCGTTTCATTAATGCACCTACATTTATACTGAATTTCATTCGGTTATTAAAAAATAATTCTGTTTGTTAAAAAATAGTTTATTAAAATTATTATTTAAACAAATTATCTTTTATGATAATGCAGACGATTCCCATATTAGACAAGTAGTATAACACTAAATATCCAAAAAAAGTTGAATTTATTCTCAATATTACTTTTTTTTTGCTAAAAATGAAAAAAAAAATCGATAACTTTATTTTAAATTAACGCAGATCGATGGTTCAACCATTCGTTTTAAAGGTATTGGCGAACTCTTTTGAAAGATACCCATCATGAAAATTTACTCCCCTTGAGGAGGGACTTCCCCCCCAGGGTGGTTGGGGCGAGGCTCCTACGTACACAAAATTATTTCCCCAGTTGACTATCTCTATTACACAAAATATATATTCGTTTCATTTGGTTTAGTGCAGTCTATAGATGTTAAACTCTACTTACCTGCAATTTCCCCCATAAACGTAATATATTTGAATACTTTTGAGTGTCCCTGTTTTGCTTCATCTCAACGAAAAGCTTACTTTAGCATCCCTATATGATACACATTTAGAATACCGAGTATGGAATTACTGCTACTATTTGTTCTTGAGATATGCTGATAACAGACAGATACACAGACCGACACACAGACCATTTGCTAAAAACATGATTTTCGTATTCAGGGGACCTCAGAACATGTCAATATAACAAAACTTTGACCCTAAAACAATATTTTATCGACCCTATGGGTAAGAGAAAGTAAAAATACAGAAAATGTTTGTAAATAACCTATTTTTTACCGTAGCAGGTTATACTGTAAAAAAAAAGAAAGAAAGAAAGAACGAAAGAAAAGAAAGAAACTTGCATCCACTAAAATTTGCTTATCTACCACCCAAAATCGAACCATGCAGGATCTATCTCAGGCCTGTTTAACACAAAACACTTGGTGGTCGAATTTTAAATTTGTTTTATTTGGGTAAGCCGCACATTATCTATATATGTATATGTGTCTATATGTTTGTGAGTGTGTAAATCATGTACGTAAATACTTTATTTCGGGATGGGCAGGCTAAACATTCGAAGAAGAATACATCATTTTAATTTTTTCATTCGTAAATTAACATAAATTAACAATATAATCGAGGAAAAAATTATGACTATAAGGTAAAGCTAAGAGAGATTGCGCACATAGGGGATCGACAGGAAGGGGTACAATGGGCGCTCTGAAATTCCAGGTAGTTCTACAATATCGATAGCGGAGAGCCCACTTAAATGTGCATGTTCATTGCTTGAACAGTCTAAGATTAAACGTGGTTATTTTGTCATGTTTTCATAAATGTTTGCTTAAATTTTCAAAACTCTTTCTAGGAATTTTTATAGAATGGTAGCATTACAAAATATCTTTTAATTAAACGATTTCCCATGCACTCGTTTAAAAATTTACTTGTGAAAGTGGTTGCGTGAAAGACGCATCAGTTATAACAACGAGTGTAACGATTATAGTCAACGACAGATTAGGTCAACAAACAGAAAAGGAACTTTATTAATTGTAAGTTAAACATATTATCTAGTAACTAAATGTTACCTTTTATTATCTAATAATGTTTTTTTATCTGCTTCTTTAATTTATTTTCTTTAAATAAAAATTTTTGTCCTTTTTAATTTTTCTTTTTTTTAATATTAATTTCAAACACCTACATATAATACAAAAATATTTGTTTACAAAAACTTTATACCTATGTCATATAAGTGCAATTATCATTGTTAACAATTTAATTGCAGTTAAAATTAAGCGCAATCTCTTCTATCCTATAAGGAAAGATTGCGCAAAATAGCTCTTTTAATTTTATTGCAGCTACTGCTTTAAATCGTAGTATAACAACAAAATAGTAATGGAAATGCGTAGAAGAAGGATCACTTCAAAGCTATGCACCAACAGTTTAGCAAAAAATTAAAATTTAGATTTCTTATAACGTTTTGTTGAATTGTGCACAAACTCTCCTAGCTTTACCTTACATTAATAAAAAGAATGAATAATGGATCTAATAATATTTCATTACAACAGTGTGATTCTTTCACTACCATAATCGTTGAATAGTATATTCACTTCAAAATATCAGAACGGATTTATTAATTTTTAATCTGTTAACCAAATTTTTCAAACTTTAAATATCAATAACATCCTCGCGGGCCGCGGGTTGGCCACCCCTAGTCTGTTTCATAGTTTACAAAGACGTTACCTCACAGCCATGGAATCGAAATACACCGTGTTTCTTAACGATTCTTACTCCTAGTTTGATACCAAAATTTCTATATGTAAAACTGAAATCTTATGTACGCAACTGATGAAAATCTAATCAGAATATTCATAATTTGGAGGAATGATATAAGTGGAGTTGACATGCGTTTATGCGTTCATATAAGTATATAGCAAAGTAATTTACCACATACTTTTTATTTAAATAATGGTGGTTTAGTAGCAAGTATTGTTACTCAGAAGCGCACCTACAACTCTAGAGGCCCAGGGAGAAAGTTTCACTGAAGCCCCCTATAGACTATACTGAGGCCCCCTAGCACATCTTCATTTAGGTTTACTACTATGAAAATCGTTGAAGATTGAAGTAAGTTTAAAGATTGATTCGGAAGCCAAATCCAACAAGAAGGTCAAGGCATGGATCCGTTTACCCTGCTTTAATCAAGCTTTGCATTTTTTTTTCTCGTTTTGTTTTGGAGTTGTTGCTCTACAGTCACTTTTTGTACATAAGTTCTTTAGACAAGAACCAACGCCTTAAAGTGGAGTTGAAGGAAATATTTCGAGCTAAAATAACGGCATGACAACTTCACCAGATACATACACATACACTTAAAGGTAAAGTTTCTACGAAAGCCCCCCATGACCATTTCCCCGAGCGGTCCGCCCCCTTAACTACCCCCCCCCCTCACGCCACCTTGGTAACCCACTGCGCTTAACACAGTCCATTAAAAATTTTAAGATAGTTTTTAAATGTAATTAAAAAGATATCTAAAAGGTACATTTGACTTAATTATCTCATTCCTCAGCTTAGCATTATCAGAAAAATCTTCTTAAATATATCGGAGGAAAAACATGTCTTTGTTTTATTTTTCAAAAATACCCTCCATTTAATTAAAAAAACTTCACAAAAGAAATATAATTTACCATACCTCTTTTCCAGTCAAAACATTTCAGTATTGTACAGATATAATATTTCCATAGATAAAAACAAGATTTCCCAAAAAAGCAACTTTAACAAAGAAACACAATTTGATATTGACATTTAAAAGAAATGAATACCGCATAGATATCAATATGAATAGCTAAATAAAATATGCCAGATGTATTGCCTTTATGTATTATGCATGCGTATGGAATTCTTTTGAAAAAATAAATAAATAAATAGAGAGAGAGAGAGAGAGACATTATTTCTTCGCCTCTGAAACGTATCCTAATGTATGCAGATGTAAAGAGAAAATGAATTTATCAACAAAATATTCCTTTGTTTGTAGATAATAATAAGTAAAACTAAACGGAATAAAATACGAGCACGTATAAATTTCTTTAAATGGGAAACATATTAAAGTGTAGCAACTACCTTAATCACATATGAATAATTTATATATATAAATATATATATCTTATATGTAAATGCGTAATTTTCTTCTTTTGGATTTGTTCAAACAAAATATGTGCTAGTATTCTACCGGGTACCCCATAAGTTTGTAGTTATTTTAAAAATTCATAAACATTAAAAAATTGATACAATTGAATGTGGCTTGTAAAAATGTTATTCCAGAAAAGGTTTTTTTTTTTTTTTTTTTTTTGTAAAGAAAACAATGTTAACACTTTCATCGATAGAGGGTGCTGCACAAACGAGTGACGAAAAATATGCAAATCAGAGGCCTATTAATAGTACGATTTTACGTTTAACATCTCATTTCTTATTTTTCGTCTTACTTGTTAATGCATAAAGATTTAATTTCGATGCAGACTTGGTGGATTTTATTTAGTTTTTGGATTATGGAGGGGTCTGGTGATGATATTATCTAATCAGTTTACTGGTCTTGGGCATGGGTTTCGTAGGTGAAAACTGGAGGTAAGGGGACAGTTGAAGTAGTAATGGGAAGCAGTGCCTTTCTCACCACAAGGGCACAGGGGTGAGCGTCGTCGGTGAAACCTATAAAGGTATGCTTGAAATGGACCATGACCGGTGAGAAAGGCCGTGATAGGGGGAGTAAGGGTCCAAGTGTTTGAAGTGGGATTTGGGATCAGGTTATAAGTATATCTGCCTTTGATGGAGTTATCCCATAAGGATTGCCAATTTTGTTTTAATTTTTCCTTGAGTCTAAATTTTACATAGGAAGGGGGGGGGGCGGGTCCAATCTTCTCATTCCAAGCTAAAATTCTCATTGCAAAGTCTTAACAAAGCTATTTTTTCCTCCTTGTGCCCTCTGTCGCGTGGGGTTTAATCCCGGCACACCTGCTATAAATAAATTATCGCCCTCTGTCGGTTGAGGCTCAATGCCTGGTGAATTTTGTAAACGCTTATTGAATTATCACTAAATGTTCGGAGCAGTTCCCTCTGTCTCGGACACCTGTTGCCCGAGACACTGAAGCGCTCAACATCGCTCCAAGAGCGATGAGCGGGGACTGTCCCCTGTTCAGACTTGGTGGATAAAGAGTTACTGGTGAAGATGTTTTATTTTAAGCTAAGAATCGCCGATCGAAGCAGCAGTTAGCGGTATTGCAACACGTTTGCAAACTGTAATTTGTAGAGATGCCGGGCACATAAAGTATAAGTTAAATGCTTATAAAGATTTGCATGAAAATAAATATAGTGTTTTATAGAAATGTGTGATTTGCTCTCATGCAGCTCCCCCTATCGACGAAAATTTAAACTACTACGTTTTCTTTACCAGAAAGAAAAAAAAATCCCCCTGCAGAGAATAACTTTTCATAAATGACATTTAATTCTACCAATTCCTTCAAATTTAAATTTTTAATATATCTGTAAGTTATGGGACACCTGGTATTATAAATATGTATATATTTATACAGTGAAACTTGAATAATTCGAACTTGTTTAATTCGAAATTCTGGATAATTCGAATTTTTTACTCGGTCCCTTGAATTTAATATTAAAATAATGTCAAAAAATCTTGGATAATTCGAATTCTATTTTGGATAATTCGAATTTTTCATACGATTAATTTAAAATATTACAGTAAAATTTGTTCCCGAGATTTTTCTCAGCTAAAGTGGATTATATATTTTAACAGTCTTTCAAAAGAAGGATAAAGAAATTTATGAGAAGCCCCTAGCTAGTGCATCAGAAGATATGGTGAATTGAATATACATGAACTTCGAAGTTTTTTTGAATTGAAAGTCATGTCTAATGTAGAAGATTCTATTTTTGTATCAAGTCATATGCTATGACACAAAGATTGTACTTAAAGAAAAAATCAAAAATATCTGACTATTTTTTAAAAAATATTGAATAATTAAGCTCGTAAAAAATATTGCTTTAATTGGGGGGGGGGATGTAGCAGTATACTTAGATATAAAGTTTATGTGTTAAATCTTTCATCGTAGAGTTTTAATTTTTTTATTTACTCTTTTTTTGACAAAATAGTATATGTAATTCGAATTTTTGGATATTTCAAATTTTTCTCTGGTCCCTTCAACTTCGAATTACCCAAGTTCTACTGTAATACCAGATACCGTTTATAGTGCACAATAATCTAATTTATATTTTCTTTTCTTGATATTTTCTCTCAAAAAATAAGTATAATTAAAGAAAAGTGTATCTTTAGAAGTTAAATAAACAAATATTTCATTAAAGGTTGATATTGAGTACGTTCAAATTTAAAATGCAGCTACGCAGTGGGCAATTTGGCGACTGTCTGGAATTTATTTCTAGAGGTAATTCGGAAACCTGGCATCCCTATTTTGATCCACAATAGAGTGGATAACTATCCAGAAGTTAATGATCTACGATAATTTCCTGAGCTATTAATTTTATTAACAATAGCAACATTGCGCAAATAACCTTAATCTGCCCGACCGTCGGCTAGAAGAAGGGTATTTGGGTCACGGGAGCCATGGGCCAGTTCGAATACTGTATCCGATTACGAGCTGAATACTCTGGCATCCCCGGGAGACAACAAACTCATATAAGCGAAGAAAAACATATCATTAATAAATAAATAGGTTATGTAGTAACTGGATGATAAGGAAGCAAGTTTTTGCCTGTACTTTTTATGCGTCGATCGATGGCGATACTGACTCTCTGTTGTGAGGAGCCTTATACCAGTGCGCACGTGGATGGAGAATTTATTTTAATTTATTGCCTTGAATCGCCCTTATTACTATTACTATTATTTTATCTCATAAGCATTTTATACAGTCAGTAAAAACCATATAATGTACTATTAAAACCCTAATAAAGTACTACGTCAGAAACTCCAAAGAAAAATATTTGAGATGCATACAGCTGTTTCGGTTGCCTTAAACGTACCGTCTTCAGCGCAAAAAGAATAAAAAGAATTCTTTTTGCACTGAATAAAGAATTTTTTTTGCACTGAAGACGGTACGCTTAAGGCTACCGAATCAGCTGTATGCATCTCAAATATTTTTCTCTGGCGTTTCTGACGTAAGGGTTTTAATATTCCAACGCCAAGTCTTCTGTTATCATATAAAGTACTGTTAATCACATTTAAAATTCAAGATCGGTAGATTAATTTAAAATATGATATTAACAGTGTGAGTTCCACATTCTTACACACGAAGACAGGTATACTAGGTGATAAACTTTCTGACAGCATAATATTAATAGAAAACCTGGATGCACAGCAAGCCAGATCGTACAGTGTCAAAACTTCAGTCTGAATCTCTTCTGAATGTAGCTTGGATCTAGACAGCACAATAGGAACGTTTCTGGGTTTTAAGCTACTGAGATTTATCCTTATCACCAACAAGCAGTACAAGAACATGCGTTAGCGAAATCTGCAATAAACTAGTGCAACTTCTTGCAATAAACTAGTGCTTCCAGAAACGGGAGCTACGACAATTGGTCTCGATCACGTTTACACCAATAGATCATTTGGGTATACACCATCAACTGTTTTCATCAGCAAGGCTGGTGATATTGGACTTCTACCAACATAGAAACGGAGCAAAATTATTAAAGTACTAGCAATAATTTCCATTTAATTCATCTGCACCTGACACTGTTCTTTTAAGTAAATATTTGTCGAGTCATAATCTTAATCTTATGCTGTATATAAAAAAGTATGCTGATGATAAAAATTAGCGATCAAACCAAAAAAAAAATCAAGAAAGGGGAGACCTGGCAACTATATATTTATATATACGTTCCTATTTTTGTTTATACATTGTTATTGCATAAACAACTGTTGTATATACATTGTTATATATATATATATATATATATACATTATTTATTTTCTTTGTACATTTTTATTTTTGTTTCATGTTTTAATTTATTGTATGATTAAAAACACATTTTGATATCTTATATATATATACATATATAGAGACACATACACACATATAATGATGATGATGATGATGTTTCATCACTATAATGATCAAGTACCGAAATTCCACTTTTACAAGATTCGTAAGTAAAATGAAAATAAACAGTTTACAGCATAATTCAATTTTTTTCTCAATTATGCAAATTTTTATACAGGAATATTTGCAAAAGTATATGTATAAAATTTAATAACACTATTTTTTTTTTTTTTTAATTTATTGGCGCTATGTTTTCTTAATTATTTTTTAGATTTTCCAGCTTAACAATACTTGAAAGCACTTTTAAGAAAAATGCGAAACACAGATATCTCTTTATCCTGTTGAAAAATAAAAAAAATTATTTGCGTTCAGAGCAACATCACAAAAGAAGACATATTATTTATCATATCTATTTTTCAGTCAAAGTATTTCAGTCTTTTACATTCATGTTTCTTCAAAAATAAAAATAATATTTTCTAAAGAAGCGACTCTGAAAAGAAACATAATTTGACATTGACACTTTAAAGGAATGGATGCGACTCAGATATCGATATGAATAACTAAATATAACATGCCAGTTGCATTACCTTTATGAATTTTTCATACATAGGAAATTCCTTTTGCAAAAGTACATCTGAGCATTTTTTTGTTTGGGGGGGGAGGGAGGGGAGGGGTTATCAAAGTTATCGTAGTGCATATATATATCTAGATGTAAAAGAAGAGGAATTTTCCAATAAAACATCCTGTATAGATATTTATATATGTAAATTTAAATAAAATATACTCATATCATAAATTTCTTAACGGCCCTCTTCACTCACCGTCGCCGAAAGCCTGAGCCAATGTTATTCTATGGGGAAATTTTCTTTACAAATAACTTATTAACAAATACATATTTTTAAGTTCTGTTTTCACATTCAGATAATTCACAGCTGTTAAATTGACGGACATTTTTTTAAAAACTATTTTTTAATTTTTTTATATTTTATTTTGAAATTGCAAAATGAAAAAAAATCACATATTGAAAATTCGTATTTTGCAGCTTCAAAATAAAATATAAAAAATTAAAAAAATAATTTTTTAAGAAAGGTCCGTCAATTTAACAGCTGAGAATTTTCAGAATGTGAAAACAGAATTTAAAAATATGCATTAGTTAATAAGTTATTTGTAAAGAAAAATTTCCCATAGAATAACATTAGCGTTGGCTTCCGGCGGCGGTGAGAAAAAAGAGTATATAGAAGTTCTTTAAATGATGAGCGACAATACTATTATCAACATTACGCCTATCTATATTCTTTTAAATAGTAATCCATGAATTATGGTGACCTAAATCACGGAAAAAGTCATCAATAAAATGGGGAACAGACTTTTGCAATCACACAATATATATTTACAAATATATCGACTCTCTTACATTAAGAATGTACTTTTCAAAGAAAAGGGAGGTTCCCGTCGTTGAATATGCTTTATTCAAATTATATGTTTAGAAGGTAGTCCAACAAAACTGTCAATTCAACAAATATTCTCGAAACAAGCTAATAACATTGTCAATTCAATGATTATTATAAAACATTTATTTTTTCAATTAAACAGTGTGATATCGAAAAATCACACCCAGATCCATTACTGATTAGCCGTGATAAAATGCTTAAAAATGCTGAAAAAAACTCACTTTGCAGGTAAAGCAAAACAAACAATCACTTGAACAGGTCCTTTATTAACAGCATGAAAATAAATGTCATTTTAATAAATCTGCTACATCTTGTTAATTATTGAGAAAAAGAACGAAATTCCATACAGTAAATGGTACGGGGGGAGAGGAGGAGGTTGTCAAAATAACTTCCTTTTCAAGCAAAGACTATCGGAGCTCTGCCTGTCTCAGAGTAAAAAAATGCTACCCGAAAAAGTTGTCATCGTTCAAATTCAGCCAAAAGAATGCCAAGCTATTTCTTTGTCTTTACAATATTTTAATACAAAATTTTTGAATCTAAATTGTCGTTACTAAAATCAGATCAACTTCGCATTAAAAAACTGCGCCAGGTGTCAATCAAAGTAACGGACAAAAACGGTTTTCAGAGACGCGCCATGGAGACGGGATACATCCATTAAAATTCTATTTTTAGAACATTAATGATCTGCTCGAAAAGTAATAATAGCTATTAATGTAAACACAAGCATAATAAATATTGACTGAAATGAATATTTTTGTTTTATTAATACATACATATGCTAGAAATAAGCTGGTAACGAATTTTGAAATACATTCTCAAAATAAATAATTATAGCTAAAATGATTTAATTCTTTCGGGGAAGAAGTATAAACAAAATTACTTTTCAAAAACCCCGATATAAAAATTGCTTTATTTTATTCAGAGAACAATGTGCTTGTAACTATTAAAAGACAAAGAAACGCTATTTAATGAAACATTTTTGATTTGAAAAGAAAACGGGAAATTCTATCTAATTAATTAATTGAATTACATAAATTTAAAAAGATTTTTTTTATTACCTATATTAATCTCTCTTTTCGTTATTTATAAAATTTGAATAAATAAATAAACTTTTAAAGAACATATGTGTGAACACTCACACAAACAGTCTTTTGTTCCACAAGAGTTAAGAAAACACTTCTAAATAATCCACAGATTAGGAATTTCCCCAATTTATGAACAAAAATTAATTATTTGGAATACCATCTATAAAAGATAATCGCTCAGAACCTCAGCAATTTGGCGACAGTTCTCGTTAGATTTTTACTGGAATCAAGTGGAAATATTCCAGAATTCAGTTTGCGGAAAAAGTATTTGTGCAAACTTTTCATAGTTATCCATTCATACTGTATATTAACATAATGAAGGGCAGAGTCTAATGTAAATTTGACAAAATAATTTATTTAAAGCTTTTAAGTAAGGGGGATGGGGGATAGGACTACTCTCTCTCAGCGTAGTAAAAACCAATGACTTCCATTTTCACGTAAATATAAAGCAATAAATGGTTTCATATTGTCTATAACTTAGCGGTGACGAAACTGGCATTAACCCTACAAGGCACCCAGTTCCATATGTGGAACACCGGCTTTAATCGTTCCAATAGCTATAAAACTATTAGTAGCGACCTCTCTTGACATCTTGATAGAAGCTACTGACATTTAACAATGTAGTAATACGAATATTTACCTAAAGATGTCGTTCGTGTTTTTGTTATAGTGCACTCAGTGTGAAATTTGAATGAAAGTGATACGTTAGTGTTAGTCATTTGTCTGAATTCAAAAATAAAAAAAGAATAGTTATTGAACAGTTTTGACTAAAAAAAAAAAAAAAAATACTGTGTTGTTCTATGTATGTGTATCCAATATAAAATACTATTTCCAAAACAATTCAATTGTACTAGTTTAATACCAAAAAGTACAGTTAAGGCTCAGTGTACCGTGTGTGGAACTGAAATAAAAAGTTGATTTTTCCGTAAAATATGGTTTTATTTTTATTTTTATAAGTTTTCCCTACCTTCTGATCACTAATTACAACCTATATATTTTTGTCGCGCACTAAAAAAATTTATCTTCGTAGGGTTAAATCCAGATGAACTGCAGTACGCTTTCGAGATAACCAGAACTCAAACTGGTCTCGAACTGTTCACGAGTACTATTTTAACATAGTTTTTATACACTGAAGAGTCAATTTGCATTCAAACGCAGCGTTTCCAACAAACCTATTTAAAACTAATTAAATGCTAAATTTTGCAAACCCAATTTTCCTTTCAAACTCGTAACTACAGTATATCCTTCGTAATGCCCCGTTCTAAATAAAAATTAATATTTAAAATAAACTTAGAATTAAAAGAAAACAGCATTTCTTTTAAAGCTGCTAAAATATTTTGATATGTCTTAAATTACATGAAGCAAAATTCTGTCATACCATTAAAACAAAATAAATAAATAAAAGCACTTTAATCATTAGGCTATTTCATGCATTTATTAAATAAAAATATACATAATTAAACATTTTTCTAAAAGTAACATTTAAATAAAATTTTGGATCGTGTATCGAATATATATAGGTAAACGGATATTATATTTAATTGGAAATTTAGACATAAATAGTAGTTACTCTCTCTGGATATTTGAGTTTTTTTTTTTTTTTTTTTACCTTCTTTAAAAGGTTAGATGGGTTTTAAAAAAATTAAAAATAAGGAATATTTTTTCAAAATTTTTAATATAATAAATAGCAATTTTTATTCAAAAATTTGAGCATGTAAAAAGTGCAACAATATATTATAAAATATCCATAAAAAATTTGGAAAATTTAGCCGTAGAAATTTGTTTCGGGAGAACTTTCATAAAAAATATGGCCTCGTGATGGTCAGAAAAACTGATAATAGACATATCTAAAATAAAATAAAAATAAATAAATAAAAATCTCTTTATAGATAAGTATAGCTCACGCTTGAACGAAGAATTGGAAAAAAAAAAATACGAAACTTTTTTTTTCTTTCGTTTAATTTTTTTAAAGGATTAAAATAATCCTTTTTTAAAGTCCTTTTTAATGCTTGAACTGAGAATTAAGTAAAAAAGAAAGAATTTGAATTTTCAGCAGATTTGTATGCAAAAACAAAACGATTTTCCTTACATTTTATCTCACATATAGCCTTCTAAAATAAGATGTAATAAAAAAAGTATTAAATATAAGTAAATGAATAAATAAATAAATAAACCTCTTTTTGTTTTTCGAGCAATAGAAATAAAATTTTGCAGAAAACAGAATTTAGTTTATTAGGCCAGGATTTGTTTTAATCTGTTCTTCCATATCAAGGCATGCAGTAACTATGTTTCATTCCTTACCATCGGTTACTATATTCACTTCTTAAAATTTCTTCGGTATAGCTTTAGCATAGGAGTCCCTTGGCGACTTTTAAGTTTTTGTCGCCATTTTGGCGATTAATTAAAATCTCTATCACAGTTGCGTAATTAAGATGTTGGAGAGAAACGTCCGAGCTACTCCGTTGTCGAATTTCAAATTTTGCCAATGGGTTCTATACTAAAGCCGTTCCATTTCTCGGTTTTTCTCAATTTTATTTTAATTATTTAAAAAAGAAAAAAAAAAGGGAAAAGAGAAAAAAAAATGTTTACACTGTCTTTTTTTTCCCCAATGTTAAAAGAACTATATTTATTTCTTTATTTTTGGCATAAATTTATTTTTATAATTTTAAAGTTACAATGGGGGTTTTTCTTTAATATCTTCTGAACCAACAATCCAATTTAACTGAAATATACGGCTTCAGTTAGATTTTTTCGTAATTAATAAGTGTACCAATTTTTTATAAAATTTAAAAATCTGGACCAAAAATCCGACAAACTTTAAATTTAGATTTAGATAAAAACAAAAATGTTTGCACGTTCATTCAATGTGATAAGTAAAAATTAGTAGCGACGACAAAGTCGCTGTCTGAAAGAAATACTACAGCATATCGTACCCCCCCTCCCCCCCCCCCAAAAAAAAAAAAAAACCTTTCCCCCACTAAAAATAATCTCAAGATTTTCTCGAAAAATATCTGCAGAGTATCTTAAGTTATTTGGCCCATTCTTAAGAAAGTTTACAAAATTTGTTTATAATGTCTTCAAAATGTCTGAAGATATTTTATAGAAAAAGATAAATCTTTAAATTTTTTTAAATATTTGAAGAATGCTGTTTTCTCAAGAATATCTTCAGATTGTTTTTAGTAGGGTTGTTCCAGCATTATTCATTTATTTTTTGAAGAATGCAAAATTTTTATAGGATCATTGCAATACTTTTGTATGAGTCGTATCCACCGAATTCAAAAATAGCGTTTTCAAAAAAAAAAAAAAAAAAAAACTATTAATGTTTTTTTACAGCAAAGTAGCAAAGTAGAAATAATACGAGCCTAATATGAAGAATTTCCTGACACTCTCACTTCTAGAACTTTTCTCCGATTGATCGAAAACGTTTTGAAAGTATTCTAGGCGCATTGTATTAAAAGACTAGCGAGCTTCGCCCGCTAGCGGGTCAGTATTTTCAAATGAATCACTAAAATTAATGAATCACTAACAGTAACTTTTAGTGTTAAGAAAAGAAATTAAAAAAAAAAAAATCATTTCTGATTGGGTAAAAAGTCGGCCCGGGTCCCCACTGCCTTCGGGAGCGCAGACCCATGCGCGCTGCGCACGCACGTGTGAAGGTATACGCGCGCTACGCGCACATATTCCTTCTCAAATCAAATTTTTATTCTTAAGAAAAGAAAATGAAAAAAAAAAATCATTTCTCATCGGTTAAAAAGTCGGACCGGGTCCCCACTGCCTTCGGCAGCGCTGTCCCGTGCGCGCGGTGCACGCCTATATCTTCCCCACCCTTTCAGCCCTTCCTAATTAACCTACATATACCGATTTTGAACGGTCTAACTGAATTAGCTGAGATGCAAAAGAAAACCTAATCAGGACACCTCAAAACGTGCAAATCTGGTTAAAACTTTCGATAATATAAAAGAACTTTAATCTATCTTGCGAATGATGTATTAAAAACAATTTAATCATAATTAGAAATTAAAATATTGAAATTTTAAAATATTACAGCGCCATCTGGCGGTAGAAATTTCTGTAATCTACTGTTCGATTTCAAACCAACAAAGCTATCTTATGATGTATTACTTATGGAATTATTTTAATTAGTAGCTCAGATACAAAAGAAAACCGATTCAGGAGACCTGAAAACATGTAAATGAAGCGAAATCTTGAATCCCGCTTTCGATAATATAAAAGTACTTTAAAATATCTTTCGAATGATGTACTAAAAATAATTTAATCATAGTTAGAATTTGAAATACGCATATTATAATAACATTTAATTTGCAATTAAATTGTACATTTTTTATTTATTCTCGAAACCCGATGATATTTGAACTGGAACTTCGTCTTGTGATGTTAAAAGTTTGTAGCAAGTTTGAATTAATTTTGAAAAAAATTGAAGCATTTTGAAATTTGCAATTTTTATTTCCAGTACAAAATCAGTAAAGCTGGAAGTAAAATCTATTTATTCTTTCGCCCGGCGCCATGGTAACAGAAATACGTCTATTGCGAAATTAATAGAACTGTTGTGATTTGTTGCCACTTTTTTTTTCATCCTTTAGTTAATTTTAAAAAATCTAATTGCCCTATAGATAAGCTATTTAAACCGTCGGATTCAGAAAAATCGGACCTTTCATTTGATATCTTATTTGTAACGATACGACTGATATTTCTAATTTGTTTTCCACTTTTTCCGTAAAAATGTCGCTTTTTAAGCATTTAATCATGAATTCTGGGTCATTTTTCGGTAGATATGGGTCGACGTTTTAATTAATATCTCCGCTAATTAGGGTCGCATCGCTTAGCAAATTATTGCGATGTCTAGATGAAGAAATTCTGCGTCTGTCGACACCGGTTTCGAAGCGCTGCGACCATTAGCGCCGGAGCTTTAGCTATGACAAGGCATTTCTCACAGACAGACAGACAGACAGACAGACAGAAAGACAGAGAGACAGACAGATGCGCACAGATTTTAATAATATAAGGAGATGTAAAAAAAAAAAAAAAAAAAAAAAAAGAAAACACGTAACTCCTTAAAAAGAGTAAATACACACATGTGTATCGTTACATATGATTTAAATAAGAATTGTAATATTAACATGCATAAACACTTCCCTGGCATTAAAAGAACCTCCCTTGTTAAAAAATGAAATTTTAAACATTAAAAAACTTCTCTATAAACTTATACATTTTTAATGTAAAAAAATCGCTTAATATTGACAATGAGTTTTTCGTCTTAAAATAAAACTCTTCAACCTAAAAGCTCCTTAAATCTATTAATTAAAAGAAGCTAAAAGTTCACAATAACTCTTTTACTCTGGCTTTTTAAACTCCCTTTAAAAGAAGCTTTTAAAAACAAATTTTATACTTTAATCTTTTCTATGAACAATGACGTTCTTCGATAAGTTTAAAAAGAACATAATATGAATAACTAACACAAGATGTTAATGGAAAAAGTTTGCTATGAATCCTTTTATGCATTTGATTTTAAATCTTAAAGTGAAAAATGTTCTTTTTTTTTTTTTTTTTACTGTCATTATATTTTTAAGTTAAAGAAAGAATTACATGGTTTTTGTTCATATATTTAATTTTCTTAAAAATTTTATAGAAAAAAAAAATGCAATTAAAAAACAAATTTTCAATTAGTGATAAAATCCCAAATTCTTTGAAGAAAAGGGTACGCATAAATTAATGTTATTTTCTACTTTATAAGAATAACTATTGAATCATGAATTGAATCATTAATGTGTTTTACACCAAAAGTGGTGCATGATACCACACACATACAGCTACAACTATGTATATTAATTCGATATATATTTATGGCTACATTAATATAATGAAAAAAGTATTGTTTGTTATACATTTTTAATTAACATAAATAATTTATTATAATTGTCGTTACATAGAAAAATTCAAATAATTTTAAATAACTTATGAAATCAATAACAAGCTTGACATTATTCCTACAAATGATCCCGTCACTGCTTTACATTATATTGCTGATAAAATTTTCGTTAATAAATAAGTGCAATTCCTTTAATACGCTGCCCGACGTCGAAAATGCAACATCAAGAAGGAATGCAAATATCAAAATGATATTTATAGGGCGCATACTTTAGAGCAGGAAGAACAAGTGATCAAATTTTCAGGGAATTTCGAGCAATATATTCTGATAAAACTGTACGAAAAGCAGCGACCTCTAATAGCAATAGCTGTACATATCTGCCTAGGAATTGAATCGAACAGCGATTGGAGGGCATATTCGCGTACAATACTTTCAAAAGGTGCTATCAGACGGAAGACGATATATTCTAAAATATAAGCTTTGCCGCTCAAAAGCGACCAAACGACTTCAGTGGGCTTGTTTTTAAGCATAAACGGAAGAACGAAATCCAGAAATGTAAACAATGGACCCAACATTTGGCTATTATTCTCCCCCAAGGATTTTCAAAAGGGAAAAGAATAGAGGGTGTTCTGTAATCGCGATTCTCTGATTGGAGGATTTCGTTCTAAAGACTACCGTATGTGCTTTAAACAGTCGAAAATGCGTGATTGACGAACATACGTTCGGCTATTTGGATCAAACGGCATATTTGGATCGTTTCCCGCATTTAAAATCTGTTTATAAGGTATTTTGTGCTAAAGACTATCGCATGGTTCTTCGTTTGATAGCGGCTTAAAGCTTCAACACGATGCTCCAGTTCATCGACAGCTGTTAATGTAAGTGGTGGCGTGCCAGTAGCTTTCCAACGATTGAAAAGTCATTTTCATCGGCGCAAGATCAGGAGAACGCGCTGGTCAGAGCAACAGCCTACACATTCTGTCCCAAGGAAGGCCCGGGCAAAATGGAAAACTTGCGGTAGTGCATTGTCCTGCTTAAATATTGCGCTACGGAGGCCTCTACTTAATTTAATAATCTGTGTCGAAAAAAGGGAAATGATCGTAAAATAATCAGATCATTATTAAAATATTACTTATGATACTGGCAAGAATTCCATAGATTTTAAAAATTCTAATTTGAAATTTTTATTCAAAATTTAAGATTTTCTAAACAGGAGAGCAATAGGACAAAATTTTGCATTTTGAAGATTATTTTAATCTAAATTAGGTCAGAGACCAGTTTCAAAGTATCGTATATGATACTGGGATGAATGTTATTGTATTTCACTGGTTTGATTTACAAAATATGCAAGTTATTTGAAATTAATGACTTTCATAACGTGGCAGAAACTTCACATAAACTTGGATTAATTTGTTACTACATAGGAAATGGCATGGAATTGAAGGAAAATTGAAATACTAAATTAATGCTAATAGAATTACATAGCAAATTTGGAAACGGTCAATATAGTTAAGGGTAGCTCAGTGGGTGAGGCATTTCATTCTCAGACAGATTAGTTTATAGCTATTATCATTGAAATAACATGACGTATACCAAAATTTTTTCAGAACACATATGTGATGGAGCGCTGAGAAGAATTCACCTGCACTTATTATTTTATGCCATATTTAATTCTCACCAAAAAAAGAAGAAGAAGAAGAAGAAGAGGAATTTGAATTGAAAATTCATCAAAACTTAAGTATAAATTTTTATAGAATGAAGTATTTATACTTTGTATACTAGAAATATTTCCTCCACATTTAAAAGTACTTAATGCCCCTATCTCATAATTTTAGTCGGAAACAAACAATTCTAATGCATTTGTACAGTTTCGTGAATTAAATATGAAATTGAACGTTTGTATCAAATTGGACTGAAATATGAATTCGATTATTTCAGAATACCAAATATTTGCATTTACTCTCTGAATACTATGTGTTGTAATGTCTTTTAATTTAATGTTTATTCAGCTGAAAAATTATACAGAATAATACATTAGATAACAAATGTAAATCTATCTTTACCCCCACCTACCGATAAGGATTTTAATAAGTATATTATCATTATTTTTTTAAAATAAAATCTGAAATTTTCTGTTGAAAGTACGCTAGCTTGCAAATTATAAAATATCAACACAAGGCCGGACTGGAACTTAATTAAAAACTCCTTTTCTTTAAAATATTCAATTTTCAACCGAATTTAACGATTTTTTGACAGTGAACTCATAATTACTATTTTTAGCTAGTGTTTAATTTTTGTTAAAATGGGTAAAATGTTAGCATTTTTTTTTTTTTTTTTTTTTTTAAGTGAAAACTTCTTTAGGCGCGTTGAGCACTTTTTGGGTAAACAAAAATCATGGAACTCGCGTCATCGTCACCGAACGCTTTCCATGAGCTATATGTATACTGTGTATTTATGTACATAGATATACCTCCGTGCGTTATTAGTATACATTATATATATACAAAGAGTATATCTCTCTACATATATATCCATATATGTAGCGCACGGCTCAGCATGCCTCATAGACATATATATATATAATGTATACTAATACGAGTAGTATACTGGCTACTGGTATCTGTCTCTTTCTAGTTCTATACTCTATGTATATGTATGTACTTTTCCCACAGTATATACATAGTTCACAAAGTACAAGCGCGTGTTTTTATACAGACTGTTATATTCTTCGTTTTGTTTTCAATATAAAATTTCAAATAAATAATAAAAAAGAGAAAATTATTTTAGTCATATTAACACTTCTTTACAAACCAAAAATAATAATAATCTAATAGCTCGACGATACAATTCATAAGTTACTTAGTTTTCACTTCTATCGGCAGTCCCCAAAGACTGCCCTGTTTTCTTTTCTTTTCTTTCTTTTAAGCGTGTTTATATTTTCCAATGCAGGAAAAAAAAATAAATAAATAAAAATAGGGATTTATAAAATAACATGATTTAAAAGTTGGATCATTAACTCCAGCGTTGCTTAATTTAAGGCCTTTTTTATTAAATATCCACTACTAAATTTTAATTGTAGCGGTTGTCTCAACATTTCGAAAATTAATTGTCTATTATGAATATCAAATATCACTCCTCAAAATTATTTGTGATTATTGAATAAAAAAGTTCTTAAATTTGATAAAACTGATTGACAAGTTACATATTTTATGTAACTTGATTTGAAAATTGAAAGATTGCCAGCTCGTCAATTTAAAATATCAATGCAAATTGGTGCCTCCCAGACGGTGTAGTGGTTAGCGTCCCTGACCTCTACGGTCGTGGCCGCAATGTCCTCCATGTTCCCATCAAAAATTATACCTCTGGGGGTCACCGAAGCCGGAGAGCCATTCCTTCCGTGGAGGATCCAAATTGTGATAACATGTCTCCGGACCACCTCTAGGGGTGTGCCCCAGACCGTCGCCAATTGCCCATCTGCGCAGCACTAGTGCGACGTTAAACCCAACCAATCAATCAATCAACCCTGACCTCTACACGGTTGGGCCTGGGTTCAAATCCTGGAGGCATGGATGTATTGTCCTTGTTTATGGGTACATGTATTTGTTTTGTAATAAAACTTGTAAACCCTCGTGGTGTGGATTTTTCGAGATATAAGAGGTCCTAGAGTAGAGTGACCATATTTATTTCATTGAATTTGGGGACAAAGATGGCGACGTCCTCGAATTTTGAGGACAAAAAAATATAAAAATAATTAAATAACCTTAAATTGTAAAATTTTAGTAATTTTTATGTATAAAGTACCTAAAAGAATTTATTTCAGCTTATTTATTACACATATAATAAATTACTACAATAAAACATTAATAAATTTATAACCGGCGTCCCCAAATGTGCTGTAATTTTTTCGGGACGAAGGGAGAAGGTAGTTTTGTCCTCGAGATAAGAGTACATATGGTCAGCCTACCCTAGAGGCAAGCAAAAAATCTGAAGTACTCATAAAACAAACAAACAAACAAGCAAATTGGTTTGAAATATTGTTGCAAAATATTAATGCTCATAAACATCAGAGAAGTAAATGTTTGTGTAAAAGATATTCAAGTTATAAATCTATCCGAAACTTTGATTACGTATTTTTCTCGGACGTTTAATAGTAAAATCAAATCGCGAAAAAAAAAAACTTACTGTTCGTAAATATTAGTATAGTAATTAAATGCCCGAAAGAGTCTTGAATAAATGTTTTGTCCACAATTTCGAATGCGTTTTTTATTCGTATATTTAATTATGAACTCAAATCGAATAAAATTATTGCAAAAAATTAGGGTTCGTAAACATTAGTGTCCATAACTTCCATTCAATTTTTCTCTTTTGGAGGTGTGTAATGGTGAAACTAAATCTTAGAAAATGGTTGCGAAATAATTATTTCTCGTAAATATGAAAACAGTAAATATTTACAAGAAAGTCTTGAGTTAATGTTCTATCCATTTCTTCGACTGCGTTTTTTTTTTTTTTTTTTCTCAGGACAGAGGACTATTAGTCTCAATCTGCGGATTTTTACGATACCGGTTTTCGATAGTTGGACATTTATCGAAATCTAAAATTTACAGAAAATATAATTGAATAATTTGAAAGCAATGTTATAATAAAAAAAAAAAAAAAAAAAAATAGTTTTCCGTCCTAAACTAAATTCTGCTTTTTGCCAGAATTTCATCAAAATCATTATTTTGAAAGAAAAAGAAAAGAAATGAAAATGAATAATAATCAGTATCGAAACAAACACTATCGAAAAAGATTAATAGGTCTATGGTTAATGCTATAAAATTTGTACTGTGGATTTGCTGTTGACAGCTGTTATTGAAGCTGTGTTTATTTTTATTTATTTATTTATTTATTAGGACTGAAGACTATTAGTCTCAATCTACGGATTTTTACGGTACCAGTTTACAATAGTTGAACATTTATCGAAATCGAAAATGTATTGAAAATATAATTGAATAATTTGAAAGTGATGTTATAATTTGAAAAAAAAAAAAAAAACTAATAGTCCTCCGTACTAAATTAAATTCTGCTTTTGCCATTTCATCAAAATCTTACTTTATTTTATTTTATTTATTAATTTTTTTATGTAATGCTGAACTAAAATCGTAGAAAATTATTGCAAAAAAAAAATTACTTCTTGCAAATATTTCCAAGAAAGAATCTTGAGTTCATATTCTGTCCATTAATGTGACTGTGTTATTCTAGGATGTAATGGTGAACTCAAATTGTATAAAATTATTGCAAAAATTTACTTCTTGTAAATATTAACAAAAAAATTATTTGCAAGAAAAAGAGTCTTGAGTTCTGTTCTGTTTCCTACTGCGACTGCGTTTTTCTAGGATGCAATGGTAAACTCAAATCGTACAAATTTTTTACAAAAAAAAATTACTTCTCGTAAATATTAGAACAGTAAATGTTTGCAAGAAAGAGTCTTGAGTTACTGTTTTGTCCAGTGCTTCAAATTCGTTTTTCTGTATAATGCTATACAGGTTAGGGCCGTCTTCACTCACCGCCGCCGGAAACCGAAACTAATGTTATTCTATGGGAAATTTTTCTTTACAAATAACTTATTAAGTAATACATATTTTTAAATTTTGTTTTCACATTCAGAAAATTCCCAACTGTTAAATTGACGGACCTTTTTAAAAAAAAAAAATAATAATAATAATTTTTTAATATTTTATTTTGAAGCTGCAAAATACGAATTTTCAATATGTGAATTTTTTTCATTTTGCAATTTCAAAATAAAATATTAAAAATAAAAAAGATACATTTTTAAAACAGGTCCGTCAATTTAACAGTTGGGAATTTTCTGAAAGTGAAAACAGAATTCAAAAATATGTATTAGTTAATAAGTTATTTGTAAAGAAAAATTTCCCCATAGAATAACATTGGCTCGGGCTTCCGGCGACGGTAAGTGAAGAGGGCCGTTAACTCAATTCGTACAAAATTATTGCAAGAAATTTCAACTTGTAAATGATTGTGCGAACAGTCTCCAGTTATTTTTCTATCTTTAATTTCGATTGCGTTTTTTTTCTTCGACGTGTAATGGTAAAACCAAATCGTAGAAAATTATAGTTATAATTCACTATTAGCAAATTTTGAAACAGTATTTATATGCAAAAATGAGGTGCGAGTTATTTATCAAGAAATTATTTCTGGAACATGGAAAATTAGTTCAAAATTTACATTTCGTAAACATTAATGCAGTACGATTGTGCGAATGAGCATTGAGTTATTTATCCACAACATAGATTGCATTATTTTGCGCATGTGTCTTATACTGTAACCAACTAAAAAAAAAAAGCAACTCTGCATCGAAAGTTTAAATTAATGAAACATTTTTATAAAATATTTTTTTTTTCTTTTTTAATCTTTATTAATTAAGATATTTTAAAAGAATATCAGATAATTTGTTTATACCTACCAACATTTCTAATTTATTCCGTATCGTTGTTAATACGTACTTTATTTTTACACTACTTTTTTGTAGAGCAATTTTTTCCAGTAAGTAATTATGATTAATTAAGAATAAATATTTCTCTAAATAATCTGGTGTGCCACTCACACGACTTTCTCTTACTCTGAAATTTAATACTATAAATACAGGTTGGAGATTAAGAGGTAAGATAACGAGTACTGTTGTGTAAACCTATGTTAAACAATTCAAATTAGGCTTTGGAATAGTTTTATATGATAATCAGTTCTGTGTGAGGGGGGGGCCTCCATTTCATTAATGCACCTACATTTATATAGAATTTAATTCGGTTATTAAAAAATATTCTGTTTTTAAAAAATAAGTTATTAAAATTATCATATAAACAAATTATTTTTTATGATAATACTGACGATTTCCATGTTAGAGAAGTAGTATAATATATAAAAAAAAAAAAAAAAAACTGAATTTATTCACATTATTATTATTATTATTTTGTTAAAATTGAAAAAAAATCGATAACTTTATTTTTAATTATCACAGATCGATGGTTCAACCATTCGTTTTAAAGGTATTGCCGAGCTATTTTGAAAGATACCTATCATGAAAATTTACTCCCCTCGAGGGGAAACTTCCCCCCCCCCTCATGCGCCTCCTACATACACATTTTTTTTTTTCCAGTTGACTATCTCCATTACAAAAAATATATATTCGTTTCATTTTCCTTAGTGCAGCCTATAGATGTTAAACTCTACTTACCTGCAATTTCCTGCATAGACGTAATGTACTTGGATACTTTTTAGAGTCCCTGTACACGAACCATTTGCTTCATCTGAACGAAAAACTTACTGTAGCATCCCTATATGATACACATTTAGAATTCCGAGTTTGGAACTTCTGCTACTATTTGTTCTTGAGATATGCTGATAACAGACACACAGACCATTTGCTAAAAACATGATTTTCGTTTTCAGGGGACCTCAGAACATGTAAATATAACAAAAACTCATGATCGAAAATTTGACTCTAAAATAACAATTTCTCGACCCAATGGGTAAGAGAAAGTAAACAGGAAAGAATTTGAATTTTCAGCAGATTTGCTTGCAAAAACAAAACGATTTTCCTTACATTTTATCTCACATATAGCCTTCTAAAATAAGATGAAATAAAAAAATAAAAAGTATTAAAAATAAGTAAATAAATAAACCTATTTTTGTTTTTCGAGCAATAGATATAAAATTCTGCACAAAACAGAATTTAGTTTATTAGGCCAGGATTTGTTTTTATCTATTCTTCCATATAAAGGCATGCAGTAACTATGTTTCATTCCTTACCATCTGTTACTATACTCACTTCTTAAAATTTCTTCGGTATAGCTTTAGCATAGGAGTCCCTTGGCGACTTTTAAGTTTTTGTCGCCATTTTGGCGATTAATTAAAATATCTATCACAGTTGCGTAATTAAGATATTGTCGAGAAACATCCGAGCTACTCCGTTGCCTAATTTCAAATTTTGCCAATGGGTTCCATACTAAAGCCGTTCCATTTCTCGGTTTTTCTCAATTTTATTTTAATTATTTAAAAAAGAAAGAAGGAAAGAAAGAAAGAAAAAGAAAGAAAGAAAAGAAAATGTTTACTTCCCCCCCCCCCCAATGTTAAAAGAACAATATTTATTTATTTATTTATTTACTAGCAGGCTACGCCCGCTTCGCTGGTCACTATATTTAAATAAATTTTCAAAAGAATTGGATCAGTATTTATTTTTTTACATCACATTACAAAGAAAAACTTAAAAAAAAAAACACCGAAATCGCTTTAGATCTCGTCTCTTCGGGTACCCGTTATCTAAGGCAGCTCTTTTTCTGCCCGTACTGCATCGGGTCCAGTTTCCCACTGTCTACAGAAAGGTCTTTCATCTGGGTATTTATCGACGACTTGGGAATTTTCTGTTATTTAAGAACTACGATTTTAAAGATGACTGTATTTCAGCATCTATTATATATTTTAGTTTTTCAACCATGTGTTTTATAGCCCCAGTTATTTACACTATATTACGATTTGATTAAGACCAGCGCAATAAAATAAAATCAAAAAGTAGATTTTCTCTTAAAAGGAATTAAATACATGAAAAACAAACTAATTTTAATCAGTTTAATCCTTTCTACCATTTTTTCACCCAATAAATATTATAAATAATAATAATAATAACAAAAAAGATTTTTTTTTAAAGGAATTAATTAAAAAAATGAAAATAAAAAGTTGCTATACTATTAAATTTATACATAAACGTAACAATTTATTTCTATTGCATTACCACTTGACTTTCAATACATATAATAAATTTAAAAAAAAAAGAAAAAGAAAATCGCCTTCAAATGACTGTATTAACCCGTTAGTAGTCGCTATACACAGCGCCACCTATTACAGATTGTGCACTTTTTATTTAACTGTCACCATTAATTTTAAAAAGTGATGTGATTGAGGTTTCTTCGATTTTATTCGCGTTCTATGTATATCAAATGCCACTTCTAAAAATTTTTGGTAGCTATTGAATAAAAAAATCTGGCAACACTGAAGGATGGGCGACAAATCGACCAACTAGCGACTACTAACGGGTTAAATAAAACATGGATTGCGTAATAGCCGTTGCTAAGATACGCAGACGATTCATGAATTTATTCATGAATCGAAGAATAAATTCATGAAAAATGAAACATAAAAGCCGATGTAAAAAAAAAAAAAAAAAAAAAAAATCAAATAGTTTAAATTCGAAATTCGAAAAAATCTCGATGAGGTGCACATCTGCAGGGTCCCAGGTACCTATATGCCAAATTTGGAAGCTCTGCGATCAGTAGTGTGAGCACCAGAGCGCAGACAGACACACACACAGACACTTCTCTTTATTTATATAGATTTTTGGCATAAATTTATTTTAATGATTTTAAAGTTACAATGGGGGGTTTTGTTTAATATCTTCTGAACCAACTATCCAATTTAACTGAAATATACGGCATTAGTTTGATTTTTTTCGTAATTAGTAAGTGTACCAATTTTTTATAAAATTTAAAAATCTGGACTAAAAATCCGACAAACTTTCAATTTTATATATTTAGATAAAAACAAGAATGTTTGCACGTTCATTCAAAATGATAGGTAAAAATTAGTAACTACGACAGAGTCGCTGTCTGAAAGAAATACTACAGCATATCGTACAAAAAAAAAAAAAAAAAAAAAAAAAAAAAGAAAAGAAAAGAAAAGAAAAAAAAAAAAGAAACCACGTAACTGCTGAAAAAGAATAAATACACACATATATATTGTTACATATGATTTAAATAAGAATTGTAATATTAACATGCATAAACACTTCGCTGGCATTCAAAGAACCTCCCTTGTTAAAAAAATGAAATGTTTAACATAAAAATTTTTTTCTATAAACTTATATATTTTTAAAGTAAAAAAATCCCTCAATATTGACAATGAGTTTTTCGTCTTAAAACCTAAAAGCTCTAAAATCTATTAATTAAAAGAAGCTAAATGTTCACAATAACTCTTTTACTCTGACTTTTTAAATTCCCTTTTAAAGAAGCTTTTAAACAAATTTTATGCTTTACTCTTTTCTATGAACAATGACGTTCTTCAATAAGTTTAAAAAGAACATAATATGAATAACTAACACAAGATGTTAATGGAAAATATTTGCTATGAATCCATTTATGCATTTTATTTTAAATCTTAAAGTGAAAAATGTTCTTTTTTTTTTTTTTTTTACTGTCATTATATTGTTAAGTTAAAGAAAAAATTTACATGGTTTTTGTTCATATATTTAATTTTCTTAAAAATTTTATGGGAAAAAAAAATGCAATTAAAAAACAAATTTTCAATTAGTGATAAAATCCCAAATTCTTTGAAGAAAAGGGTACGGATAAATTAATGTTATTTTCTACTTTATAAGAATAACTATTGAATCATTAATTGAATCAATAATGTGTTTCACACCAAATGTTGTGTACGATACCCCTCCCCCCCTACACACACACACACAGCTAGAACTATGCATATTAATTCAACATATATTTATGGTTACATTAATATAATTAAGAAATCATTGTTTGTTTTAAATTTTTAATTAACATAAATAATTTATTATGATTGTCGTTATATAGAAAAATTCAAATCATTTTAAGTAACTACACTGTAAAAAAAAAAGTTCGGTTTCCTGCAGTTTGCTGCCAGAAATTTTCTCTGATTCAGAAAAATATGTTCTATCAGCGTAATATTTCCGTTAGAACGTATTTTTCTGAATTACAGAAAATTTCTGGCAGCAAACTGCAGAAAACAGGACTTTTTTTTTTTGACTTTGTATATTGATTTTAATAAAAAAAACTTTACATTATTAATATAAATGATCACGTCACTGCTTTACATTATATGGCTGATGAAATTTCCGTTGTTAAATAAGTACATTTCTTTTATCAAACTGCCCAACACAGAAAATGAAACACCAAGAAGGAATACAAATATCAAAATGATATTTATTGGGCGCATAAATTAGAGCAGGAAGAACAATTGATCAAATTTTCAGGAAATTTGAAGTAATGTTTTCTTGGAAAATAGTACATAAAGCGGCGGCCACTAATCGCAATAACTGTACTTATCTGCCTAGGCATTGAATCGAACAGCGATCAGATGGCGTATTCGGGTACAATACTTCATAAAGCTTCAACACGATGCTCCAGTTCATCGACCGCTGTTACTGGTAAGTGGTGGCGTGCCAGTAGCTTTTCAACGATTGAAAAGTCATTTTCATCGGTGCAAGATCAGGAGAACGCGCTGGTCAGAGCAACAGCCTACACATTCTGTACCGAGGAAGGACATGACAAAATGGAAAACTTGCGGTAGTGCAATGTCCTGCTTAAATGTTGCACTACGGAGGCCTTTACTTAATTTATTAATCTGTGTCGAAATAAAAGGAAATGATCGTAAAATAATCAGATCATTATTAAAATATTACTTATGATACTAGATTTTAAAAATTCTAATTTGAAATTTTTATTCAAAATTTAAGATTTTCGTAACAGGAGTGCAAGAGGACAAAATTTTGCATTTTGAAGATTATTTTAATCTAAATTAGGTCAGAGACCAGTTTCAAAGTACCATATATGATACTGGGATGAATGTTATTGTATTTCACTGGTTTGATTTACAAAATATGTAAGTTATTTGAAATTAATCACTTTCATAACGTGGCAGAAACTTCACATAAACTTGGATTAAATTGTTACTGCATAGGAAATGGCATGGAATTGAAGGAAAATTGATCTACTAAATTAACATTAATAGAATTACATAGCAAATTTGGATACGGTAAATATAGTGAAGGGTAGCTCAGTGGGTGAGGCATTTCATTCTAGTTTATAGCTATTATCATTGAAATAACATGACGTATACCAAAATTTTTTCAGAACATATATGTGATGGAGCGCTGAGAAGAATTCACCTGCACTTATTATTTTATGCCATATTTAATTCTCACGAAAAAAAAAAAGAAGAAGAAGAGGAATTTGAATTGAAAATTCATCAAAACTTAAGTTTAAGTTTTATAGAATGAAGTATTTATACTTTATATACTAGAAACATTTCCTCCACATTTAAAAGTACTTAATGCCCCTATCTCATAATTTTAATCGGCAACAAACAATTCCAATGCATTTGTAAAGCTTCGTGAATTAAATATGAAATTGAACGTTTGTATCAAATTGAACTGAAATATGAATTCGATTATTTCAGAATACCAAATATTTGCATTTACTCTCTGAATAATATTAGTTGTAATGTCTTTTAATCTAATGTTTATTCAACCGAAAAATTATACAGAATAATACATTAGATAAAAAATGTAAATCTATCTTTATAAAATCCCCCCACCTCCCGATAAACCATTTTAATAAGGATATTATCATTATTTTAAAAAAATAAAATCTGAAATTTTCTGTTGAAAGTACGCTAGCTCACAAATTATAAAATATCAACACAAGGCCGGCCGGAATTTAATTAAAATTCTTTTTCTTTAAAATATTGAATTTTCAACCGAATGTAACGATTTTTTGACAGTGAACTCATAATTACTATTTTTAGCTAATGTTTAATTTTTGTTAAAATTGGTGAAATGTTAGCAATATTTTTAAGCGTTTATATGTTCCAATACAGAAAAATAAAATAAAATAAAATGAAATAAAATAAAATAAGTGATTTATAAAATAACATGATTTAAATGTTGGATGATTAACACTAGTGATGCTAAATTTAAGGCCTTTTTTATTCAATATCTACTACTAAATTTTAATTGTAGTGGTTGTCTCAACATTTCGAAAATTAATTGTCAATTATGAATATCAAATATCACTCCTCAAAATTATTGGTGATTGTTGAATTAAAAAGTCCTTAAATTTGGCAAAACTGATTGACAAGTTGCATATTTTATGTAACTTGATTTGTCAATTGAAAGATTGCCAGCTCGTCAATTTAAAATATCAATGCAAATTGGTGCCGCCCCAGACGGTGTAGTGGTTAGCGTCCCTGTCCTCTACACGGTTGGGTCTGGGTTCGAATCCCGGAGAAGACATGGATGTATTGTCCTTGTTAATGGGTACATGTATTTGTTCTTGTAATAAAACTTGTAAACCCTTGTGGTGTAGTTTTTTCGAGATATAAGCGGCCCTAGAGTAGAGTGACCATATTTTTTCATTGAATTTGGGGACAAAGATGGCGGCGTCCTCGAATTTTGAGAACAAAAAAATAAAAAAATAATTAAATCACCTTAAATTGTAAAATTTTTGTAATTTTTATGTATCGAAGCACCTAAAAGCTATTTCAGCTTATTTATTATACATATAATAAATTACTACAATAAAACATTAATAAATTTATAACCGGCGTCCCCAAATGTGTTGTAATTTTTTGGGGACGAAGGTAGAAGGTAGTTTTGTCCTCAAGTTCGGGGACTGACCTCGAGCTTCGAGGACATATGGTCAGCCTACCCTAGAGGCAAGCAAAAAATCTCAAGTACTGATAAAACAAACAAACAAACAAGCAAATTAGTTTGAAAAATTGCTGCAAAATATTACTGCTCATAAACATCAGAGAAGTAAATGTTTGTGTAAAAGATATTCAAGTTATAAATCTATCCGAAACTTTGATTACGTATTTTTCTCGGACGTTTAATAGTAAAACCAAATCACGAAAAAAAAACTTACTGTTCGTAAATATTATAGTATAGTAATTAAATGCACGAAAGAGTCTTGAATAAATGTTTTGTCCACAATTTCGAATGCGTTTTTTATTCGTATATTTAATTATGAACTCAAATCGAATAAAATTATTGCAAAAAATTAGGGATCGTAAACATTAGTGTCCATAACTTCCATTCAATTTTTCTCTTTTGGAGGTGTGTGATGGTGAAACTAAATCTTAGAAAATGGTTGCGAAATAGTTATTTCTCGTAAATATGAAAACAGTAAATATTTACAAGAAAGTCTTGAGTTACTGTTCTATCCATTTCTTCGACTGCCTTTTTTTTTTTTTTTTTTTTTTTTTTCAGGATAGAGGACTATTAGTCTAGTCTCAATCTGCGGATTTTTACGATACCGGTTTTCGATAGTTGGACATTTATCGAAATCTAAAATTTACAGAAAATATAATTGAATTAATTTGAAAGCAATGTTATAATAATAAAAAAAAAAAACTAATAGTTTTCCGTCTTAAACTAAATTCTGCTTTTTGCCAGAATTTCATCAAAATAATTATTTTGAAAGAAAAAGAAAAGAAATGAAAATGAATAATAATCAGTATCGAAACAAACACTATCGAAAAAGATTAATAGGTCTATGGTTAATGCTATAAAATTTGTACTGTGGATTTGCTGTTGACAGCTGTTATTGAAGCTGTGTTTATTTTTATTTATTTATTTATTTATTAGGACTGAAGACTATTAGTCTCAATCTACGGATTTTTACGGTACCAGTTTACAATAGTTGAACATTTATCGAAATCGAAAATGTATTGAAAATATAATTGAATAATTTGAAAGTGATGTTATAATTTGAAAAAAAAAAAAAAAAAACTAATAGTCATCCGTACTAAACTAAATTCTGCTTTTGCCATTTCATCAAAATCTTACTTTATTTTATTTTATTTATTTATTTTTTTATGTAATGCTGAACTAAAATCGTAGAAAATTATTGCAAAAAAAGTACTTCTTACAAATATTTCCAAGAAAGAATCTTGAGTTCATATTCTGTCCATTAATGTGACTGTGTTATTCTAATATGTAATGGTGAACTCAAATTGTATAAAATTATTGCAAAAATTTACTTCTTGTAAATATTAGCAAAAAAATTATTTCCAAGAAAGAGTCTTGAGTTCAGTTCTGTTTCCTACTACAACTGCGTTTTCCTAGGATGTAATGGTAAAATCAAATCGTACAAATTTTTTACAAAAAAATTACTTCTCGTAAATGTTAGAACAGTAAATGTTTGCAAGAAAGAGTCTTGAGTTACTGTTTTGTCTATTACTTCAAATTCGTTTTTCTGTATAATGCTATGGTGAACTCAATTCGTACAAAATTCTTGCAAAAAATTTCGACTTGTAAATGATTGTGCATTGCAAATGATTGTGCGAACAGTCTCGAGTTATCTTTCTATCTTTAATTTCGATTGCGTTTTTTTTTTCTTCGACGTGTATTTGTAAAACCAAATCGTAGAAAATTATAGCTATAATTTACTATTAGTAAATTTTCTAACAGTATTTATATGCAAAAATGAGGTGCGAGTTATTTATCAAGAAATTATCTCTGGAACATGGAAAATTACTTCAAAATTTACATTTCGTAAGCATTAATGCAATACGATTGTGCGAATGAGCATTGAGTTATTTATCCACAACATAGATTGCATTATTTTGCGCATGTGTGTTATAGTGAAACCAAATCAAAAAAAAGCATATCTGCATCGAAAGTTTAAATTAATGAAACATTTTTATAAAATATTTTTTTTTCTTTTTTAATCTTTATTAATTAAGATATTTTAACCCTGCAAGGCACCCAGTTCCATATGTGGAACACCGACTTTAATCGTTCCTATAGCTATAAAACTATTAGTAGTAGCGACATCTCTTGACATCTTGATAGAAGCTACTGACATTTAGCAATGTAGTAATACGAATCTTTACCTAAAGATGTCGTTCGTGTTTTTGTTCACTCAGTGTGAAATTTGAATGAAAGTGATACGTTAGTCGTTTGTCTGAATACAAAAATAAAAAAAGAATAGTTATTGAACAGTTTTCACTCGAAAAAAAAATACTGTGTGTTATAACGAAGTGTATATTTTGCAGAGGGAAGTTGTTTTTTTTATATTTCAATAGCAAACGTATTAGTAAATCATATTTTTATGTATGTTCCACATACGGTACGTTGAGCTAAAAAGTTGACTTTTCCGGAAAATATGGTTTTATTTTTATAAGTTTTCCCTATCTTCTGATCACTAATTACAACCTATATATTTTTGTCGCGCACTAAAAAAAAATTGAGCCTTGTAGGGTTAAAAGAATATCTGATAATTTGTTTATACCTACCAACATTTCTAATTTATTCCGTATCGTTGTTAATATGTACTTTATTTTCACACCACTTTTTTGTAGAGTAATTTTTTCCAGTCAGTAATTATGATTAATTAAGTATAAATATTACTCTAAAAAAACTGGAGGGAAAAAAAGACGGGTACTAAAAATGCTACGGAAAAAAAAAAAAAAAAAAAATAGAAACTTTGGCTGTCCTACAATTCTTTACTTCATTATCATATAAACAGAAAAAAATATAAACAGATAAGATTTTGTTTTCTTTATAGATTTTTGTAAAAAACAACTTTTATATCAAAAGATTGGTACTAAATATGTGTTATAAATACATTTATGCTTATTTATATATATATATATATATTTTTTTTTTTCAAATACTATTAATATTTTAAGTATAAAAATGTACTAATTGCTTTCTCTTTTAAAATTTTTTTAGGTAAGTGTTTTTTGAAGTCTAATTCTTGATAGTCGAAATAATGGATGTGAACGTCCATCACCTCGTTTTGAATTTATGCTATCATAGAAAAAAAAAATGATTTGGTCTGCGAATTACTTTGAAAGAAGAAAGAATTTTGTAAGTATATTATTCTTAAAAGTAAGATTTAAGAAAAACAATCCATGCATTTTATTGTAAATGACATCATCGTGTCATTTGTAATCAACTTTTGAATTGTAGTGTTTGTAATCAACTAGCTCGTAATAAGAGAATTGTTTACAGTGGAAACACAATTTACTAGGAACGACTAAATATAGCATTCACAGATTAATTTAATTTCTTGTGGATCATACGCACGGAATTAGTTAGGTATAGAATATTTTAGCATTTTAATATGGTATGTGTAAATGATATTTGCGTAATTTGCACTTGGGGGTACATACAAATGAAACACTTCCGTTTGCAAAGCCGTTTGCAAGCGTTCCAAATGTATGACTACAGTCGGCAACAAAAGTATTCGAGCACTAGCAAAAATTCCTATATAAAAAAAGCACACTTAACACTGTTTTGTTAAATAAATCCTTGTCGAATCGTGTTCTTAGACTCACTAAGAACAGGATTCGACAAGGGTTTATTTAACAAAACTGCATTCAGTGTACTTTTTTTACATAGGAATTTTTGCTAGTGCTCGGATACTTTTGCTGCGGACTGTATTTGCAAAAAACTTGCAGAATTTAGGTCATCGAAGTTGCAAGCGTTCCGTTTGTATGTAACCCTTGAATATCTATGAACTTAACACGTTGAGCGCCACGCAAATTCTTGAGGAAATCCCCGTCAGGCCACGCGCGCTGCTTAGAAGTGCGTTGTGTTTACCGTGTTTCAATAAAATCCATTAAAATGCCTTAATGATAATAATCCTGTAATAAATAAAAAATAAGTAAATTTGAAATACATTTTCAGTAATTCCTTAAAACAATGTAATGATTTTTAGTTTTATATCATATTTTACACTTGTCAGTCACCGGTGGTTGACCCGGCTTTATATCATATTTGACATTGTCAGCCACCGGTTGTTCACGCGGACTAAACGGAAAGTTCAGTGTCAGCCACAGATATCTGATATGGCACTCAACGTGTTAACCAGCTTAAAATCAAACCATCATAAGAGCTTTGACTATGTTTTCTGCCTCGTTGTCAGATACAGCAATGACTTTTGGCCACCGATTGTACCTGTCGATAATGATGACCCAATATCGGTAGTTTTCTGATATTGATGAAGAACGAATAACATAAATATATATTTCATTGAAAGGTTGACCAAATGAAAATGTTGAATAGGACTCTTGACATGGTGGAAAGTATTCCTTTGTTGGCAATGAAGCAGTTTTTACACCAATTTTGAATGCAGAGCTGCCAACCTAATCCGGAAAATCGTTAGTACCACCAATTTTGCTACACCACTTAATTTTTAGAGTATGTGCTTTCTTAAATCATCGTAAATATATTCGAAGAGAATTACTCTAAAAATTAAGTGGTGTTGAAAAATGGGCGGTACTAACAATTTGCCGGATTAGGTTGGCAGCTCTGTGAATGTGTTTTCGCATTGAAGGCCAAATATATATATATAAATATATATTTCTTAATTTTCTCATTGACCCACTTTCTGGATGACAGATAAAGTGAGTTTGCTTTAAAAAATGCTGTTTGAAATTGTTTAAGGATAAAAAACCGAATGTTTTCCTGTGAAATATTGCTGTGATTGTAGCATTCGAGCCAACTTCTCGAAATTCAGAAATTTTTAAGAATGAAAAATTTTTGTTCTCAAGAAGTTTCTGTAATTTATCTTCTGACTTTTCAACTTGTGTTAATGCCTCATAATCGATTGTTGGTAGAACAGACAAACTATTCAATTTTTACATGGCATCGACAACTATATTTACAGACCCTGAAATGTAAGTGCTTATAATAGAATAATAGCCATATTCACCAACTTCTAACCACTCGGATTAAACCTCGGATCAACGGTAATCGCTCGATTATAGGAAAATCGGTATTCTCCAACGAAAATCCGCAGTTCACCGGCTACTTTAACACTTCGTTTTTGATCCTCGAATATCGGAGGATTAACAGAGATAATTCACGGATCTTTTCGTAACGCATGCGCTTTCCACAGCTTAGTTTCGTAAACAAATAACAAACATGGCTGACGTTGATGATTTATTCTCACTAGATGATATTGAAAGCTTTGAATTATTGGAAGCATTTGAAAGAAGGAAAAGGACGGTGCATTAAATGATTTGGATTCTTTGGATAATGTGGCATTTCGATATCGCTATCGATTAAATAAAGAGTCCGTGGAATCTCTAATACGAATGTTAGATAATAGGCTGTCATCTGCCACAGAAAAGAATAATGCATTAACTTCGGCAGAAAAAAAAATTAATAGCTTTAAGATTCTCTTATCCATAACAATCAAAATTTTAAATCGTAGCGTAAACAGTTGTCGTCTGCGTAATTATTCTTTTTTAAAATGCTGTAAAGTAAAATTGATTCTTAATCCGTGCGTAAACAAGAGCGAAGTAAACAAGAGCGAAGCGTGTATCCGTGTTGCCAATTTGCTTTTTACCCTTTCTAATCTTCTAATCCGATTGGTTAGTTAATTGAAGCCGAACGATGAATAAAGGCTATCTTCGTTCTCGGCCAATCAAAACTAAGCTTTTATTTCTCTTCCAGTTAATCCATGAATCACGTAATCGACTGATAGTGAATACCGTAGGAATTTAATCCAGTGTTAGTTTTGATTCTCGGATTTTCTGATCCATGGTTTAATCTTCGATCAATGAAGTTTGGTGAATACGGCCCTTAGTGTGATAAGAGTTTATGACCGAATGCTTAAAATAGTATTAAAAAATATAAGCCTCCCTGATAGATTGCGATAAAAATTTTTGCTCAAAACGTAAACAGAGTTATCTGGCTTTTCCCAGTTTTGTTAGCTCAATCACGTGATCTAAGAACATAAATAACCAATAAATACATTAGTTTCGGTTTTTCAATTAATAAATTTGACCGCACTGACCTTTGGTGAGAGACTTAATCTTTAAGGTATTGATTTGCTGGTCGCTTTCCACGCTATGTATTCTAGGCTCTGTGATATGGTTAATGTCGGTTGGGAATTTGGTGATGAAATTTAGTTAATTGGCGGGGTGAAGCTTTTTCATGATTTTGATTCAAGGCAAAAGTTAAAAGTTTGTGTCGCCAAAAATCGTGAAGGATGTGCTTTCCTTAAAGTAACGACAGTGTTTCACGGCTGAATAAGTAGCTAGTAATTCCCTGTCGTAAGTACTGTACCATTGCTGTGTAGGATTAAGTTTTAATTTAAAAAAATGTGGAATTTGAACATTTAATAAAAATTAGTTTGTAATAACAAAACAAGTTATAAAATTTGTCTTTTTCTCTTGGAATTGATTCGATTTAAATCAAAAGTACAATAGTTGAGATTAGAATGTACTATTGATTTAGTAAATAAATTTTAAAATATCAAATATTTAATCGTATCTCCTTATTTTGAAAATAAATTGACAGCAAATTTGCATGTAAAAGATTTTGTTATTATCGAATTCTTTGCAAAATCTTTCTTCAGTTATTATCTTCTTAACGAATTTTGTTTTCGAGCAAACTTCCTTTATGTTTTTATTCCTTTGAGAAGGAAATACGATCGCATAAAATGCAAGTAAATACATAAATAAAGTCAACATATCGTAACTTTGGTTACCCTAATCCTCTTTTCAGAATTCAACTAAGAAACTAAATTTATTTATTTTATGTTTTATATAAATCGATTTTTGATTCAAGAATACTGTAGTGGATTGAAAAAAATAATAATAATACTATTTCTTTTATTATGTTTTGCAGTTTTAATTAACATATATTTAAAAATAAATAGACCTGCTATGATGCTGATATTTTTGTTATTTTTGTTTATTTGATTGGTTATAATTTGTATCCTTTGATGGACTGTAATTTTAACTCCCGACAAAAAAGAGGGGTGTTATAAATTTGAAGTGATTGTGGCCTTGTCTGTGGCATTGTAGCTTCCAAATGAATATACAGAGTTTAGTGCGTTATACATGATAAAGATGGTTTAATTGGAATGGTGAATGGCTATATCTGATAAAAATTTGTATAATAATAATTTTTTAATAACTTAAATTAGCAAATTTCAGGTGAAATCTACTTTGACATTTTATAATTTTATAGTTGACAAGCTTCCAATTGAATTTTTACAGTTAAAGTAGGTCAACTCCAGAAATAACCTTTTTAGTTTTCATTTTCATAAAATAGAAAAGCACATAAAAAGAGCATTAATATTGCTTGACATTTTTGAATTGTGTAATTCTGTTTCCATCATTTACAGATTTAAACGATTTTTTTAAAGCATATTTTCTTTGCGTTTCTGATTCGTTTAGAAAATAAATAATATACAATCTTTTAAAATACCAGTGAATACGTAAGCAAAACGGATTTACTATAACTTTTGTTTTTCCAATCTTCTTTTCAGTTGAAGAGAGGGAAACTAATGTTTATTTATACCACGTTTTGCACAAATCGATTCCGAACTCGAAAATAGAACAACGGATTAAAAAGAGATTGTTTCGGACTGTTTCGTTCTATTAGATTTTACTATTTTTAGCTTTGTGGAAATGAAAGAAATCACCAGCTTCATGTCATTGCTAGTTATTCTTCTATGTTTCTATTCTCCACACATGACAATATTTCAATTTATTCCGGAGTATTTTTAGCCCCGCCTTTATTTCATACCACTTATTTTTTAAGAGTAACTTATTCTTATTTTATCAAAGTTATATATGGAAGAAAAATGTTGTGTAAATAAAGTGCACTATTAAAAATTTCTGTAAATTTATTGTAAATATTTATCTATTTAAAGTCTCTGTAACTTTACAGTAATTCTTAGTTAAAAGTGAATAATCGAGATTCTCAATATTTATTCTGCATTTTTACCTAATTTTATTATCTAATTTTTTAATTAAAATTAAAAATGACTGTTTCTACTTTAGAAAAAGCATTCCAAGTCTGAAATATATTCTCAACAATAATTAAATTCATATTAGTTATTAAAATGAATGTATAAAATAAGTATTTTAATATCTCCGTTTATTTGTCTCTGTAATTATACTTAAGACTTAAGATAATAGATTACACAGAGTTTTTTGTTGAAATTTTTAGCAGTGTGGTGCGAAATAAAAACGGGCTAAAAATACTCTGGAATAAATTAGAATGTTGGCATCATGATTTTCAACATTTCTGTTGTTTGACGTTCTGCATTTTTTAGAATATGCTTTTAATTTTCAAAAGTGTGCTTTTTTATACATTATAATGAACGATTATAGTCTTTAGAATATATAAACTGTTAAATAACAGAATCTATGTACAGTAGACTCTCGTATAACGCGGGAATACGTTCCGCGTAAGAGGAAATCGCGTTATAGGAGACATACATTGAGCAGACGATTTCAATCCATAATGCATACTTGCCAACCATCTCATTAATAACCGTACAATTGTTAACGCCCCCTGAAAAAACGCCCCTTTTCTAACACCACTATAATTTTAGAGTTATTCTCTCCAAATGTTGTTACTATTAAATAAGTCTAAAATTACTCTAAAAAATTATTAGTGCGAAAAAAAAAAGCGAGTACTAAAAATTGTACGGTTCATAATGAGATGGTTGGTAAGTATGGTAATGAGACCAAAAGCGTCGTATGTTGGCATAGTAACGGGGCAACCCTTATTTGCAGTCAAAAGTAAGTAACCTTGAGCAGGTTGAAAGAAGAAAAGAAGTCGTCACGTTCTTCCTTTATCTTACACGTTATACGAGACTCTTTATCGTGTTACATGAGTAACAGTCGAAGATTGTTTGTCGCGTTATACGAACTCTTGTTTTACGAGAGCGCGTTATACGAGAGTTTACTGCATTTAAAATATTTTACTAGAATATTTTTTACTTAATTTTTGCTTACCGACGGTAATGTGTTTACTTATAAACAAGAAATGTGAAACAGTAATTGTTGTAATTGCCATATTGGGCAATGTTGATTATACTGCTTAACAACAAGGTTGTAAATTAAATACTAAAAGTAGCAAAATCGTATCGATTCGATGTTACTGAAAACGAAAATGATACCCAAATGTAAAAATTAGCTTTAGTTTTTCTTTCACAAGCATTGATTTTAGATATTTTTATTTTCCGAGTTCCAAGATAAAGATCTTCAAGAAATTAATGATGGAATAAGTTTCCTGTAAATAATGATTTCATCTCGTAAAACGTAACCATTTTTGTTTTTCTTTTATCATTTCCAATTTGTTTCATATGCTTTTATTTAAAATGTATAATTATCTCTGTTTGTATTATCTGTATATTTCTAAAAATTGTTACTTTATGATCCAATCGTTACTTCTACCTATCGATTTTTTAAGAAAATATATAGGAGTAAATATCCATTTGGCTCATATTTTATTTAGTATTTTTATTCAAATATGCATGCCATTTTCAAATTAATCTTTTTTTAAAACATTATCACCGAAGTACATCTGATGACTGTTTATGTAGTAATTTAGAAGTAAAAACAAAATACACACACACGATATGATTATTGGTATTAGCTATATTTCTTAATATTTTCCACTTTATATTTGAATCATAGCGAATGTTACTTTTATAAATTATTTTTTGTTCGAAAATATGTATATGTGAATACATAGTAAATATCCATATTTGGGATAGATACTTTATTTTATTTTTTATTAAAAATATACATTTTATCGTTAGCTTTAATTTTTAATCATTATCACTGAAGCACTAATTGATGAATACTTAGATAATGTCTTAAAAGTTAAAAAACCACTGAAAATTATAAAATTAAAAAAAATACTAGTTAAATCGCGATATCTCTAAAGTGGAAATTATGTAGCGACTAAAAAAAGGTAGGACGCAGGGCACAGCTATAACAGTGCGAAATAGAAAATATCAACATACTACGACCAATCTCTTTTTCAGTTATGCAGTGTCATAGCTGCAAAACGACACTGGTATTATTTTTTTTTTATAGAATTTTTCCTCTTATTTATTCATAAAAAACGGCTAAATAATCTTATGAAAAATTTCTATAAATTTATACAGGTGTTAAAAACTTGTAACGGTTGGCAGCTATGCAATGCACAACGTCTGTTTTGTAAATCGAGACTGTACAAGACTTCCTTTACTTCTCACAAAGGAGAAAAATGATAAAATGAAAAAATGAAACATTTTTCACTCTATTTTCTGTAACGCATATCATATTTATTAAGTTATAGTTATTAAATTACTTGTACTCAAGATTGCTACTTAATTTACATTTATGACAGTTAAAAAACAGATGAGATCTTTCACTCTTATAAAGTTTTAATATATTGTTGTGCATACTATCTCACTGATCGACAAAGTTTCAGTTTACTTAATGAAGGTCGTATAATATTTAGATTTACATTGATTGCTTCCGATTATGGAAATTATCTTTCTATTTTTAAAAAATTTTATATACACTCTATAACAAAAAAAAAAAAAAAAAAAAAAAAAAAACGGCGCACCAAGAAGAAGTGGGGACAAAAATTGGTAGATGTGATGTACATGTGGAGAAAAACAATTGATTACAGTTTCAGAAAATTTGAATGGTTTAATCAAGAGAAAGGGCCTCACGAAGTAAACAAGTCGATAACGCGTTGGTCCACTTCTGGCCCTTATGTACGCAGTTATTCGGCTTGGTATTAATTGATAGAGTTGGCATATGTGCTCCTGTGAAGTATCGTGCCAAATTCTGTCCAATTGTTGCGTTAGATTGGTAAAATCCCGATCTGGTTGTAGGACCCTTTTTATGATGCTCCAAACGTCCTCAGTGGAAGAGAGATCCGGGGACTGAGCTCAACCCCATTTCACTGAGCCGCCTATTAAGGGTATTTGAAGTCATTGAAGTACCAGTTGCACGTAGGATCGACGATGATAATGAATTGGTGCTTGATTCCATCAAAACCTGTATGTATGTCAATTTGTGTCCAGTTAGTATTACTCCTTCTTGGTGCATCACTTTTTACTTTCCGAACACTATAGTGAGGAAAGTATTGTAATCATGTCAAAAATCCGAATTCGAGATTTTGATGTTTCTATACGTTTTGAGGTCCCCTGAGTCCGTTTTCACTATTTTTACGATGATGTATGTATGTGTGTGTGTATGTGTGTATGTATGTGTGTATGTCTGTGAGTGAAGACGCTAGCGTCTAAACACTTTGTTCGAATAAGCTGAAAGTTGGTGCGTATATTGTAAGTCACCATAGTACGAACCCTATAAATTTTGGTGAATCTAGCACTCATAGTTTTTTTACAGGGACACAAAGAAAAATTCTTTATCATTATGGTCTATGGGACCAAAATCTGAAAAGTGCGATAGCGTCTAAACGCCTTCTTCAATTGAGCAAAAAATTTATACACATATTATAGGTCACAGTTACTCAATCTGTATAGAGTTTGGAGAATCTGGCATTTACAGTTTTTTTACAGGGGTACAAAGAAAAATTCTTTATCATTATGGCCTATGGGGCCAAATTTTTAAAAGTGCGATAGCGTCTAAACGCTAATTTAATCTGAACAAAAAATTTGTACACATGTTATAGGTAACAGTTGCACGAACTGTATAGATTTTGGTGAATTTAGCACTTACAGTTTTTTTACAGGGACACAAAGAAAAATTCTTTATCATTATGGCCTGTGGGACCAAATTTTCACTTTCTTCTATATTCAATAGAAGAAAGTTTTGGATTCGTAAAAATTTTCGACCTCGGGTTTTTGATGGATTTACACGTTTTGAGAGCTATAGAACACGATTTGACCATTTTTAGAAAATGTCTGTCTGTTTGTCTATAAGTCTCTGCGTGGGTGTGACAAACATTTGTGGCAACTGTATCTCAGGAACTACTTCACAGAATTTCATACAAATTGGTATGTAGTTGCACCTTGACATAAATTAGTGGCTATGAACTTTTGATAAAAATTGTTGTAAGGGTTGCGTTGCCATCCCGCTTTTTCTAAATTTTTAACATGGTGGTATAGTGCAAAATTATGTATAAATGTGCATAAAGAAAATTATTTTTTAATAATCATTATGAAATTTACCAGAATTATTTATAATAGAGATAGTCAACTGTGAAAAAAATTTTGTATGTGTAGGAGCCTCGCCTCCCCCCCCCCTGGGGGGGGAATTCCCCCCTCGAGGGGAGTAAATTTTCATGATGGGTATCTTTCAAAAGAGCTCGCCAGTACCTTTAAAACGAATGGTTGAACCATAGATCTGCGATAATTTAAAATGAAGTTATCGAATTTTTTTTAATGTAATATTGACAGTAAAATTGACTATTTTTGGATATTTAGTGTTATACTACTTCTCTAATATGGAAATCATCTGCATTATCATGGAAGATATTTTTTTTAAATAATAATTTTAATAAATTAATTTTACTTAGTGAATTTGTATAGGAAAATATAGAGGAAATTCATGTGGCGGCCACAACATACTAGTTAAAAGTGCGATAGCATCTAAACGCCTTATTCAATTGAGCTGAAAATTTATATGAATATTATAAATCACTGTTGCACTAACTATAAGCATTTTGGTGAATCTAACATTTATAAGTTTTTTACAGGGACACAACGAAAAATCTTTATCATTATGATCTATGAGCTCAAAGTTCAGTTGCGTTAAATAAAACATCGTGTAATATATGGAGAAAAATACTTAAACACTTTATTATGGTGTTTTCTCTTTTGTTTTTTAACAACTCCTCTTTCTTTACTTTATCTACAAAACTGTTAATTACTCAATGTTCGGAAAGTCGAGTGGAGTCACTCCAGATTTTTTTTGTTATAGTGTATATTTATTAATTAAAGTAATTTTAACTTTCTGTATTAAAACCACTCAATACATTTAATATTTTTATATAGAAAAATCTACACATAATTACTCCATCTACGTACAATGGAAATGTTTTCCGAATTCCAAAATAATGATCTACCTAGAATTAATCACAGAATAAATACATTTTCTTCGTTCGGTCCTAATTTCCTGTACATAATGCTTTCCTTTCGAAAAAGATAAACATCTTTGTTTCTTTTTTACCATTTCTGATTAGACTCATGTGTTTTTATTAAGAAAAAAAAGGTTTCTTGTTATTATATGTATTTATATGATTTTCTACTTTATTACTGAATAGAAGCAAATACATAGTAAATATTAATTTGGGTTACATTTTATTCAATTATTTTTTTTTTAAATATACATTCCATCGTTAATTTCATTTCTAAAATTCATTATTACTGAAGCACCGTTTGATGGTTGGTTAAGAAACAATTTAAAAGTTAAATGAAATACAAAAACTTATTTAAAAGATTAAAAGTTAAAAGCTTATCTGAAAAAATATTTATTATAAATGATGTAAATGTTAAAAAGGATTACAAAAACTTATTAAAATGTTAACAGAAAAACTATTTACTAAGGGAGGCTGAAAAGTTCCTGGTTTTGCCCAGAAAGAAATTCATTTAATCTAGTCTCCCTAAAGACTGATATACTTATCATTAAAAAACTTCAGTTCAAACATGAACCACTATATGGAGTAAAGTTATAAGCAATTACATAATATTGCTCATACACTGTAAAAAAAAAAAAAATTCTAAAATAGATAAAAATTTGTAAGATATTTGGCTAAAGCAATGTTCCAAATTGGAAAGCTCTGTTTATAACCCAAAATGGGTCAGAAAATCTATTCATTTTGAGTTTACAAACTTGTTATGTATGTTTCACTATGTTATTTTATATTTTTGTCTATAATAAATAAAGAGGTTGTAGAAAATATTGTGTCACTCACATCTTATAAAGAAAAAAATCTAACATGCGTAGATGATCTAAACAAAATGTAAACATTTCGTTTCTACAGTACAGCCACATATCCTAAAACTACCAGTAAGGACTCAGCCAAAATGTTGGAGGGATGCCAGCTTGACCGAAGTTTGAAATTTGGAAAACATCCAATAATTTCGCGCTCTGTTATTGCTCATTTTCTCTGAGTCAGATGACTGTCACCTCTATTTTAGCATTCGACTCGTTGAGTTAGCACTTGAGCAGATGCTTCCATGGTTTCATGAAATGTGGTCAAAGAATATACGTATGTACACGGCAAAAAATAAACCCCAAAACAATTCTATCCAAAATTGGTCTCGTATTCAATTTTGGTTGAAATTTTGGGTTATTAACAGAGCTTTCCAATCTGGAACATTGCTTTAACCAAATACCTTACAAATTTTTACCTATTTTAGATTTTTTTTTTTTTTTTTACAGTGTACTTGCCAGCCATCTCATTAATAAACAGAAGATTTCTAGTACCCGTCCTTTCTTTCATATCAGTCTTTTTTCAGAGCGATTTTATACTTGTTTAGTCGTAAATAAATTTAGAGATGTTCACTCTAAAAATAAAGTGGTATGGTAAAAGGGACGCGTACTAAAAGTCGTCCAGTTCATAAAGAGGATGCTGACAGGTATGATTGTTAAACCTCACTTTTTAGTTTTCTACTTCTTGCGATTGAATTTCAGTTGCACCAAAACTTGAAGAAATGTTTCGGCGTACATGCAATTGTAATTCCCTTTTATTCAGGAGATGGCGCCACTAGTGCGCTGAAAGTTTCCGACTGTAAGCTGGTGAGGGAAAATGAAATCTGTAAAGTGTAAATGTGATTGTCATTCAAAACCAACATTCATTACAAGAAAAAAAAAATAGTTCTTTATTTAGTTGTTTACTAACCAGGTGTTACAATAAAAAAGTTTATTGAAGTATATCTTTTTAAGAAGAGGATTGGGTTGGGTTGTGGGGATTAAGGTCGATTGACTGCCCTAGGCCTGAGCTTTTAAGAAGAGAGAAAAATCTATTATGACAGTCCAGGAAGTATGAATCAGTAATTTTTTTTAACCAAACCAAGCTTAAATTAAAGAGCGTGGTCGAAAACATAAAGTAAAGTGCAAATTTTGTGCAACAATTCACCCATGAGTCAAGATAAGCCCCTTTTATCAAAAATCAACGAAACGAAATTTCCGGGGAAAAAGCGTAGCTTAGTGCCAAAGTATTAGGCTTGAGATACGAAAGTCTTCAGTTCGATCCCCGTTTCGGTTTGATGTTGAATAATTTTTTATTTAAAACATAATACCAATATTTGGTACAACATAAAATTACGGAATCAGGGTGAAAGGTTAAATCATCGGGTGATTGCAGCTACTTCAGTACCAAGTTTTGGTTCAAACTAACACTAAATTTTTTACAGTGTACTTTTTGCAGCATTGTTCTAACATTTGTAAACCATAAGAATAAAATTAATTTGGTTGTTATTGAAACTAGCATTCCGCAACATCTTGATCGTTTCAAATGTCTTCAAAATGTTGTTTTTCAAATTAGGAAACAGAAATTAATCAGAAAGGGCTAGGATAGGTAAACAGGGAGGATGGTGGACCAACTGGAAACCCAGGATGTTCAATTTAACTCGAACAACATTGGGAGTGTGTGCAGATGCATTGTTATGCAAAAAGGAAATTTCTCTTGTCAACAATCTCCGGCGTTTTGTTTTCATTGCTTTTTTTTAATTGGTCTAGAATGTTAGCATAATACTCTGCAGTTATACTGTAACCCTGAAGTAAGAAGCCTACCAGCAGAATCTCATCTTTGTCCCACAAAACGGACGCCGTGACTTTTTTTTTACCGCTTTCTGGGTGCGGAACTTCTTTGGTCGCGAGGATCCCTGTGACACCATTCTTCTGACTGTTCCTTTATTTCAGGAACATATATGTGAAGCCATATTCCGTCTTCAGTCACTAATTTATACAAAAAGTGTTGCGAAGCTTCAAAATGGGCCAAAATGACTTTGAATGTTTCAACTCGTTTTTTCTTCTGGTGATTGTTCAAACATTTTGGCACAGATAAAAAAAAAATATTGCAAAAATCAAAATGACTTGATATTTATACAGTAGCATTCACATTTAGCATAAACATTTAGCATTCATTTACCACTAAGTTTATTCTTCTATTTCAATTTTAAGGGAGCAAATCCAGGAACTTTTCAGCCTCCCCTCGTTTTATAAATGTTGGTTGTTTTAAAATCTTAGGTCACATAATAACGAATAAAAGTAGGGGCATTATCAGATGTTATAACAGTCCGAATTTCAATAGAATATACAAGATGCTACAACTAACCCTTTTTTTAGTTATTCGACATTCCATATCCATTTCGTAAATCAAAACTGCAATACACAGTAAATAAATTATAAAATTAGAGTATAAGTATAGTATTTCTACACCACATTAAACTCAGTAATATAGTATATGTTTCACATGAGTCATAAATGGCATTTACATTGCAAAATAACGATTTTTAGTAAACCTATAACAATAAAAGAAGATGTCTGTCTGTCCATCTATACGTTCAGCTCCCAAGAAACGAGAAGTACAAAAATTGGCACACGAGTGTATAGAAACCTGACGGTATTGTTAGTGAAAAACAATTAAAATTGTAATTAGTTTCTGGTATATTCATTAAAATGTTAATTTTAGAGGTTTCAACTTTGCAATATGTTTTCCGAACACATGCTTGCTCATCTAAGGACAGACAATCGGCATGAAATATTTGCTTCCCATTATCAAACCCACGCAATCTTAGATTAAAACTAAAATAAGCAGGTTTTAAATATGTAGGACCATCACTTTCACCGCTGCGGGAGGAGAGTACCCTCCCTGGAGGGTGCAAATTTTCAGTATATTAGTATATTTCAAAAGAACTATCCATATTTTGAAAACAAATGGTTGAACCACAGATCTGTGATAATTTTAAACAAAATTACCGATATTTCTCATTTAATAGAAAAAATATTTCTGCAAATTTCGGCACACAATTCACTATCTTTTGATATTTAGCCTTTGAGATAAAAATCGTCTACATTCATAATAAATCATAATTTTAATAAATGAATTGTACTGCGTGAATTTGTATAGGAAAATGTAGAATAAAGTTTTGTGATGACCACAGCATACATGTTCTACATGAAAATTAAGCTCTATTATTATCAATACATTTTTAAACGTACACACACACACTCACCAGAAAAAAAAAAGAATTTTTTTTTTTCTTGTATATAGATTTTATTCAATCCAACAAAATGTTTAGTTCTTTATAAAAATTAATATGTCTTTATCCCTAGAGCATTCAACAGCTATTGTTCTGAAATTCTGTATAGTGCTATTGTTTATGATATTAAAGTATAGTTTGTGAAATAATAGAAATGTTATTTAAGTTTTTCAAGTTACATAGGCAGTTCATAAATTTCCCTGGAGAGTAATAAAAACTACTTTTCTCTCTTCAAAATTTTAAAGACTTATATGATGCTGCTGTTTCTTTTTAAACAGTATTATTATAGGCTGTCATAAATATTTTAGAAGGTGTATGAAAATGAATTCTTTTATTGCTGTTTTATATCTCTAAGGTGCTATAGTCTTGAGAAATAAGCTTAAAAAAAAAAAAAAAAAAAAGTGCATTATATTTCTGCCTTTATTTTCAAATAACATCAAACAGAGATGATTTTTTAATAAGCTTTCAGATGTGTATTTTATTTTATTTTATTTTATTTTTATTTATTTATGTATTTATTTATGTATTTATTTAGTATTATTATTATTGTTGTTGTTGTTGTTGTTGTTGTTGTATGGATATTATACATTATTTTACACACACACACAAAAAAAAAGTTTTAATCCTTTTTAGCGTTTTTCAGAAAATAATAATAATAATCTTGTGTGTCACGCACAGACCTATGAAAGTGTTCACAGAGGATAAGATCTATTAAAAAAAATAATAATAATCTGGTGTGTCACTCACACGACTTTCTCTTACCCTGAAATTTAATACTATAAATACAGGTTGGAGATTAAGGGGTAAGATAACGAGTACTGTTATGTAAACCTGTGTAAAAAAAAATTCAAATTAGGTTTCGGAAGAGTTTTATATGATAATTAGTTCTGTAGGGGGGGGGGACTACCGCTCCCCTCACCCCCCGTTTCATTAATGCAACTACATTTATATAGGATTTAATTCGGTTATTAAAAAATAATTCTTTTTTTTTTAAATAGTTTATTAAAATTATTATTTAAGCAAATTAGCTTTTATGATAATGCAGACGATTTCCATATTAGAGAAGTAGTATAACACTAAATATATATATATACAAATTGAATTTATTCTAAATATTACATTAAAAAAAAAAAAAAAAAAAAAAAAAAAGTTTAAGCGAGGCTTCTACATGCACAAACATTTTTTCCCAGTTTACTATCTCTATTACAAAAAATATGTATTCGTTTCATTTGATTTAGTGCAGTCTATAGATGTTAAACTCTACTTACCTGAAATTTCCCCCACAAACGTAATGTATTTGAATACTTTGAATGTCCCTGTACACGAACCATTTGCTTCATCTCAACGAAAAGCTTACTGTAGCATCACTATATGATACACATTTAGAATACCGAGTTTGGAATTTCTGCTACTATTTGTTCTTGAGATATGCTGATAACAGACACACAGCCATACAGACAGACACTCAGAACATTCGCTAAAAACATGATTTTCGTATTTAGGGGACCTCAGAACATGTTAATATAACAAAAACTCACGTTCGAAAATTTGACCCTAAAACAATACTTTGTCGACCTTATGGATAAGAGAAAGTAATAATAATAATAATAATAATAATAATAATAATAATAAGATGTTTATTAGTTTAGCTTGCCAATCTGCCTGCGCTCTAATATCCGTAAATAATTGTGGAATAAATTAAAAAGATTATGTATTATTTAACTTGACTGTAGCATGTTGAACAGAAAAATGATTCAAAGAGCACTAATAGTTTGTTTACAGGGGCTCACAAAAGCGTTCAAAAGTCATACAATTTATACTACCCTTGAATAACTTCGATTTCAGACGTTTATAAAAATATCTCAAAAAGTACTAAACGAATCAGTTTGAAACTTCAGGAGTGTGAAGAACATGATATTCCTCATATATTTCAGTTCAAGTTTTGGGTAATGGTAGGGGACCAGTAAAAAATTAAAGAAAAATGAAAGTGCTTGGCATCACCCTGTAAAAAGTAATGCTGGAAATGCAATCTGTCTGTAACATATGATTATGGGACTCTTTCTCATTATCTTTTTAATTGTTTATGTCTGTACTGTATATAATCATGGATATATAAGTGTTGCTTTAAAACATTGAAAAGAACATTTTCACTTTTTTAGCTATAACACGTAAGATATTCCTTCTGAAGCTCAGCTGTTCCCAAAAATACTAAATTGATAAAGAGGTTTTCTCAATATTTATTTACAATCACAGAAAACTGTATTACCATTCATTGAATCAAAATAAAAATGTGGGTAAAACCTTTTATAGTTTTGCTCTTTTTCGAATGAAACTGAATATCAGTTCATTCTATAGCGTAGAACTATTTGAGTTTACTCGATACTTGTTTTGGGTTTTTATATAAGTAGCTCAATGCATTTGGCTATTAATTATGCAAATGAAATTTCGCTAAATCTTCTGCATGTGCAATTAAAAATTATTTAGTAAAAATGCTCACATTTCTTTAGATATTTAATATTTTTTCATTCTGACTGTAGTATGCTGTGTCTAATGTTCTATGTCGGGTTTCCCGAAAATAACTTTGCACTGGGTGTCATAGTTAAAAAGGTGAAAATATTCTGACAAATTTTTAAAGAAACAATTATTACCCTGATTACATGCGGTAGAGACTTAATAATTTTTACAGAAAATGAGAAAGATCCCCATAATCACATGCTATAACCAGATCGTATTTCAATTTACTCGGTGATGCCAAATACTTTCATTTTTCTTTAATTTTTTACTAGTCACCCTTTCACTTTTTACTAGTCACCCTTTCACTTTTTACTAGGCACCCCAAAACTTTAACTGAAGTACACATGAGGTATAACATGTTTTTTACACGCCTGAAGTTTCAAGATGATTTGTTTAGTACTGCGCAATGTTTAGTAAGTGCCCGGTCATTTATGGGAAGGCAGTGTATGAGAAATGACCTCTAGAAATGTATTTTAAAACTTATATCCCTAAGAACACACTTGTCCACAGAACATCCTGAGGAGGTCCTTAGAATTTCCCTTTTATCCACAGGACATCCTGAGGATGCCTTTCGGAGAATATGTGTTGTTAGGGATACCGCAGAAAAAGTAACAATATTGAATGCATTATATCGATGTGCGTAGACATGTTTCCTTAGAATTGTTTATGATTTGTAATAATAAATGTTTACAGGGCAGCACAAAATATTCAGATACGTGGTCAGGTAAAAATGGAAATGGCTGAAAGAGTATTTTAAGTTGCATTATACGTTTTTGAAAACATCCTAACAAAGTTGAAAAGTGTTTATTTGTTAGATTTTTATGCGTGTCTGGCCGACTGTCTGTATGTCCGCAATACAACTAACATAAATATTTTTAGTAATTTCTTTAAACTGAGGCATGTAATTTAAGTTCATACGACATATTCTCTTTTGAAAATGATATAAATAGCACGACTGAGGGATATTAAAAATAATTCCAGTGCATTATGTGTTATGGGAGGTATTTCTATAAAACTTATATTAATACCTTTGTATTGAAGAAAACATAATGAAACTCATATGCGTAAAACCGGCTTCCTGCAGAAGTTTAACATCAAGGTTTATAATGTCATATAAAATATTTTAGATATACAGAGCGGTTAAAATTTAGCATAGCAATCAATAGTTTGAAGTAGGTTCAATTAGTGAAAAAATTCAAATGAAACTTTAAATAGATAATATGCAGATCATGTGTCCAAAATATCCATAGAAAAAAAAACAGTTTCAAATTTTGCTAATAGATGATGCAGTAGAGCAAAAATTAGATACAAAGGAGTAGCTTATGTAATTTCGCTATAGAAGTGAGACCTAAGGTACGAAGAAATATTTCGCTCCCAGTGAACATACCACTAAACGAAAAGAAGAGCATATTTTTCGTAAAAATTTTTCAGCAGAGAAAAAGCAATTCTTCGACAGAAATCCGTGTTTATCGGCGAAAAAAAAAAAAAACTTAGGAACGAGGAGACACTTCCGGAAATGAAGTTAAAGACATGATTCATAAGTCTGAAGAAATCAGTTCTCTGACTGTTGTACTGGTAAAAGGACGATGTTCATCTGAGCCGGCGATCGTGGAACAGTTGCAGTATCTGCAAGCCCATAGCACGGACTTTGGATATTCCAAAGGGTTTTCCAGTATATGATTTTACGCAAAAAATGAAGTTGTACCTTTGAAAGATGCAATAGAAACCACGAGACTACTCTGTATGCCTTGATTTTGAATTTTGTTTCTGGAGAGAATGCAAATGGATGCATTGCATACCTTAATGACAGTTCACACTCATTTATACTTAGATTGTTCTGCGCACGCACAGAACTGCCGCATATGGGATTTCACCTATACCCATGCTATGCGGCAATAGTCGCTACAATCCGATGTCGTTTACTTTTTTCTCGGATACATTTGTATATCAGCAAAGTCAACAAATTGGAACCATTATGATTTCTAGTGTGAAGATTTCTGAAAGATTACGTTTATCAAAAGCGTGTAACTAAAGAAATGGACTTGAAAGCCGTCATTGCCCACCATGTCTCCCTCATGCTATGTCATGTGCGGCCGTTAATGACATAAGCTTCCAGCATATTGTTGACAGACAATATATGCGTAAAGAGCAAACAGACGTGTAAATAAATAAAATATTCTTTGATTTTTTTTTTACTATCTCTGTTATTGTAACCCTTGCAAATTTAATAGTCCAGGCAACGAAGACCAAAATTTGATGAATAGAAAAAAAAAAATCGTGTACTTTTGAAATTTGGTACAGTCATAGCCGTGAATGTCCTGAATAACACACTAAAAGATGCCCTTGGGGAATGATCGGGCGGCATGGGGACATTTAAAGTGGGGGCACTTTACATTTTTTATTAAATATTTTGAAAACTATAGGGTTCAGAGGCAAAATCTCAATTACAAAACTAATCTACGTGATATTTCTTGCAAAAATATCCATCAAATTTTCTTTATATGATCAATATTTAGAAAATATAGGGTGATGAAAAATGCTTTTTTGGAATAGTAAAATCAACTAAAAATTTTAATTAAAAGGGTTCTGATCAAATATAGTCAAACATACGTACATTAATTATGTACGAAGTACACTTCGTACATTAATTATGTACGAAGAGGATACTTACAACAAATTTATTTTATGTTATTAATAACTTTCAGGCAAGTAGGGGCAAATGGCGTCTTGGGTACCAATTCAGATAACGAAGACCCAAAATTGACAAACAGAAAAAGAAAAAATAGTGTAGTTTTGAAAATTGGCACTGTCTTAGTTGAGAGTGCCCTGAACAACATATTAAAAGTCCCCGCCCATGAGGGGTGAGCGGGGGCAGGGGGAATTTAAAGGGGGTATTTTTCAATTTTTCGAAAATTTCTTTAAAATTGTCGGATTTAGAAAAAACTCAATTACAAAATAATCTACGTGAAATTTCCTATAAAAATATCCACTGCTTTTCTTTGTATGATCAATAGTTTAGAAAATATAGGGAGATGAAATATCACATTTTCTTGAAAAATTCATTTTTGCAAGTATGATTCTTTTTTATAATTACTTTCTATGCATAATTATTTAAGTAATCTGAAGTTATTCTTTTTTTGTAAATCTTTCCTTTTATAAGAAATCTACCTATAAAAAGTTATTTACTTAATCACTTACATTCGATTCAAGAGAGCTGAACACATAGCATTCACAAATGTATAAATCTTTTGACAGCGAAAAAACTCTCTCACAACATACACGCGTGTTTATGCATAAAATTAACCAATATGTTTGCAACGTAATCAATCATAGGCTATTCACGTTTTCAAATTAAATTTTCGTGTGAATTTTCAGAATATATTTCATTCTATCAATCTTATGCTCGCGATTGGTGTTTCTGTGTATAATCTATCTATAAAAAATAAAATGATTTTAGATTTAAGCAGTCGGTGTTTATTTAAAATATCCACGGTTCATTAATTTTATTAAAGTGCTACGTGTGTTTACTTTAAAATAATCACTAATAAAACGTAGAAAGCAAATATTTATCTTTCGTAAATTTCTGATTTTATCGCAAAATTCGCGATTGCGATAATCAAGATTCTTTTAAAAACTTCAAACTCGATGAAAGTTAGTTGATGTGATTTATGATAGATAATAAATGATCGTAGTTATTCTTTCTATAAATATTATGAAATGCAAATAAAATGTAAATTCTGATTAATTTTAAAAGAATCATTTCAGGATAATTTCAGACACATGAATAAGAGTCAGTCATACTCATGGATATTTTTATTTGTTGGTTTTGGAACCAATATTTTTACTTTCCAAACATGCTATATGTAAGGAAAGTATTATAATCCCGATTTGCGAAATGGATTTTGTATATCGCATAGCTCAAAAACAAATGGTTGTAGAATAATGAAAATTTATATTTGTGCACGTCATGACGCCTAGTTATACATCTTCCAACTTTGGCCTTGACAAAAATCTCCCCTTTTAGAGATACCTACGATTTTACACAGTTTTTCGTGATGTATATATGAGTTTGTGCATAGATGTGTGTGTGTGAACACAATAGCTATAAACGCTCTATGAATGTAAACGCTCTATATCTATATAAACGCTCTATGAATGAGCGGAAAGTTGGCACGCATCTTATATGTTACGTTCCACGAACTACAGTACCCGCCGCTTATTAAAATCACATTCGTTCTGAGCAAAAGTGATTTTATTAAGCGGCTGATTTTTATATCCGGCGAACGTTCCTACACTCAAGAAAAAGGTATTATTTACCTGAATTTAGATACATCTGGAAGTCACCGAAGTGGGAGAACCATCCCTTCCGTGGAAGATCAAAACTGTAATGGCATATCTCCGGACCATCTCTAGGGGTGTGTCCCAGACCGTCGCCAATTGCCCATTTGCGCAGTACTAGTGCGACGTAAAACCCAACCACCCACACACCCTGAATTTGGAAATAAATTTCAAAAGGTACCAATTAATGGAACTAATAAACAATAGTAACTAATTTTTAACGGATTTATTTGATTGTTCCTTCAAAATAAGTGAATTAAACACATCCCATGCTCTGACGCGCTCTCCTTTGAGAAAAATCGTCATTACAGTCGGTAACAGAAGTGTTTAAGAACAAGATAAGAACAGGATAATTCTTAAAGAGGATTCGTTTAAGAACAGGATAATTCTTACTAAGAACAGGATTCGACAAGGATTTATTTAACAGAACCGTATGAAGTGTACTTTTTTTACATAGGAATTTTTGCTAGTGTTCGGACATTTTTGTTACCGACCGTACTTTGCTAAAAGTTCATGCTTTTATTTTAAATTTAAAATACTTCCGTTTAAGCTTCTTGCTTCTTAGTTATTTCAGAATAAGAACTAAAAATTGTCTTTTAATTAAACATTATAAAATAAAATCGCTTGCTAGTCAAATCAAACTTGTAACTTATTACCGTGGCATTAAAGAAAACATTCCTTGAAATTATCACTAAGACAAGTGATGGGGCGTGTTTAATTGCTGTTAATGTGAAATTTAATATTGTAAATGTAAAATTTTTGACAAAGAGAGATAACGGTGGGATTGCTGTATTTTATTTTCTGTTTTATTTGAAAAATAAAATATCACCTTATAAATAAAAATTTGTTTAGCGTGCATAAATGACATTGTTACTGCTGAAGAGATTTTTTTGAGATTATTAAGTGGCGATGCTGATTTTATTAAGCGGCGGTTTTAAAATTAGTTTGCATTGATTTAAATCCGGTCCTGGCAATTTGATCAGATTAAGCGGCTGATTTTATTATTCAGTGATTCTATTAAGCGGCGGTTACTGTATTTAGATTTTGGTGAATCTAAAACTTATAGTTTTTTTAGAGGGTCACAACAAAAAATTCTTTATTATTATGGTCTACGGATTGAAATTATTTAAAGTGCGAGATCGTCTAAACGTTTTCTCCGATTGAGCTGAATATTTATATTCATAACATCGATCACCGTCGCAGGAATTCTTTAGATTTTAAGGAACTAGAATTTATATATTTTTACAGGGACAAAATGAAAAATTCTTTAACATTATGAATTATGGGCTCAAGTTATTTGAAGTGCAATAGCGTTAAACGCCTTATTTGATTGAGTTGGTTGATTTCAGAGACATCTCTTACTTTTATTAATTTAAATAACCGTTAATTATATAATGTTCAAAAAGTCGATTGAAGTCACTCGAGGTTATTTAACATTATTCCCTATTCTACACCGTGACCAATAAGTTCTCATACACTATCAAATTTTTATTACAGTAACACAAAATAAATCATACAAAAACTTTTTGCATCAAATTAAAGTAGCATTAATTGAGTATCTTTACAATAAATGCTTTGGAATAATTTCGCCTTTTAGTTTCTTAACGAGCTTAAGTCTCTTTTAAAATCCATCACAAGCGGCACGCATGGCTTCCATTGACATTTCCTGCCATATCTTTTGAATTACACTTTTCAATTTGCTCAAATCTGTGTTTTTATAGTCATTCAGTTGAGAGAGTATATATGACCACACAAAATAATCAAGCAGGTTCAGATTGAGGGAGTTGGGAGGCCATTCGTTCTTTGTCAAAAAGTCAGCTAAATTTTGACTACACCACTCCTGAACCACACGTGCGGCATGAGAAGGGGTACCATCTTGTTGGAAGCAAAAATATTCCGCCCCATACATTCTCTGGATATTTGGGAGTAAAACGTTTTCGAAAACTTCAGTTTTATAATATTGGGCATTGATTTTTACTCCCTTATCAATGAAGACTAACGGGAGTTTTCCTTTTTTGGAAATAGCGGCCCAAACCGTCAGAGACGAAGCATTTTGATAACGCGGAACGTAATGCTGGCTCTCAGGGATGTTATCAATAGAAATTGACCATACTCTGTCATTTTAGGGGTTGAGACTTTGCTGTAAAATGAATAGTTTCTCGTCTGAAAAGACAATTTCATCCCCAGCGTGCCAAGCAAGAATTTCTTCCACCATTTGCTTCCTTTTCATCTTAGCAGACTCCAAAACTCCGTGAATTTTACGTTTTCTATAAGCCTTTCATCCAAGGTCTATTTTTAGGATGTTTAACATTGATCCCTTCGATATTTCGAGCTGTCGTGCTAGTTTTCTAGCAGATCTTTATCCGTTTCATCGTATCATTTCCCTGACCCTTTTCACAGCCTCTTTTGTCCGGACGGACATCGGTCTGCCGGATCTTTTTCTGTCATCGACAGAGGACGTCTCATTATACTTTCTGATAGTTCTGTAAATGAAATCTCTCTTCAGCTCCAGGGCTTTCAAGTCTCTGAAAATTTCACCCGGCTGCTCTCCTTTGATAAATTTATCTGTCACAATTTCTCTCAATTTCTTCATTCTACCTAGGCTTAGAAAATTTATAATTAGTAAAGCATTTGCTCTTGCAATAGCTTTATGCCTTACTCTAAATTGCCTGCAAACTAATTGGGACTACAGTAACACATATGCACAACTTTTTAATGTGCTTCAAAAGTTGTATGAGAACTTACTGGTCACGGTGTAAAAATAATTGCTATTTTTTTAAGCGCAAAAAATTGATGTATAAGTATGATAAATATTTCTGTATGATAATAGTGGAAAAAAAAAAGATAAAAGAAAAGAAATATCCTTTTGTGTTACTGACACTACACTTGCCGTAGGATTATCCTTTATTTCTCAATGTTTAACTGATGCTTCTTATTACTCAATGTTTAACTGAATATGGTAAACACTGAGCATTAATTTAATGTAGAACTACATTCGCAAACACCCTAAAATAAAATAGCTCAACTGTTTTGGTGAAAAAATAATAATAATAATAATAACAATAATCTGTGTGTCACTCACACGACTTTCTTTTACCCTAAAATTTAGTACTATAAATACAGTTTCGAGATTAAGGGGTAAAATAACGAGTTCTGTTATATAAACCTATATTAAAGCAATTCAAATTAGGCTTCGGAAGAGTTTTGTATGATAATTAGTTCTGTGTGAGGGAAGCTACCGCTCCCCTCAACCCCCCGTTCCATTAATGCACCTACATTTGTATAGAATTTAAATCTGTTGTTAAAATTAAAAGTTCAGTTAAAATTATTCAAACAACTTTCACACGCAACATTCCTTGTAACTTCTCAATCTTGATCAAACTTTTCCAGCAACAAACTTATATTAACTACAAAATACAACATTTGGATCTCCTAAAATTATTCGTTTTTGAGTTATTCTAAGAGACACTGACAAAGACCAAACGACATGAGACATGTTTTTACTCCTATAAAAATATATTTTCGTTTCGTTTGGTTTAGTGCTGTCCATAGATGTTAAACTCTACTTACCTCTACTTCCCCCAAATAGACGTAATGTATTTGAATTATCTTGGGTGTCCCTGTACACGAATTATTTGCTTGATCTCAACAAAAAGTATAGTATAACTTCCCTATATAATAAACATTTAGAATACCAAGATTGAACATTCTGCTATAATTTGTTTTTGAAATATGCTGATAACAGACACACAAACTCACAGACAGACACACAGACACACATACCAACTGCTAAAAATATGATTTTTGGATTCAGGGGACCTCAAATCGTCTAAATATAACAAAAACTCACTTTCGAAAATTTGACCGAAAAACAATACTTTCTGCACCTTATGGTAAGAGAAAGTTAAAACTAAACCCGATTCTTTATCCCAGACAGCACATCACCTCCCCAGGATATCTTCAAGATGTCTTCTGGATGAAAAGACATCCCAGAAACATCCTTAAGATGTACTGTGGATAAGTTAAGCCTAACTGTGATGTTAGGGATGAGGCGTAGAAAAAAAGACGATTCGAGTGCTCGAGTGTAGCGTGAGTGCTTTTTTATTCTGCAAGAAGTATTTCAACTGCAGTTTTCGAATTGATATTCGATAGATACTCTACAGGAATGTTTCACATGCAGAATTTTTTTTCTTACCAGAAATAAAAGTTTGTGCTAAACGTTTTCTCCATATTTTCCCCCAAATTCTTATGCGTTCACTCTCATTTGGAATGGTAAGTTTGTGAATTGCATTTAAAAGCGATAGCAGCCGCAAGACCGTTAAAAGGGCCAGATAAAATAGAAGTAACTGTCCGATTTTTTCAGAATCAGTACCATTAGAAAGGGACATTTTTTCTGAATCCAGGAGTACAATTCGCTAGTCGATGCGATAATTAGATTTCTTTTTAACTAACTAAACTAATATTTTTAATGGCAACAATTGATTTCTCAATGTATCATCCCAGACAAATGTCTAGGAAAATAAATTATACAAAATTCTTTAATGTTAAAATTATCAAGTGACGTAAATAAATAAATCTAAGTTACAAATTAACGTTTAATCCATTAATCTATTGTTGTCGCCAACAAAGTTTGCTTGGCGAGATTTTGTAATGTTTAAAACCTATCGATGCGAAATTAGGAGATGAGTTTATGCGGGAGTTATAATGAGTTATATGAGTCATTTATAAATAAGTTTGAATTTGATTCTATTTTTTTATGCCAAAATATATTCGAAGTATTTTAAAATATTTTTTTAATAAAAAAAAGGGTGGGTGAGTATACAATTCACTTTAATACCTTAAACGTTAATACCTTAATAACTTAACACATTAATACCTTCACCTTAATACAATAAAATTTGCAAAATTATAACTTCGAAAACATTTATGTGATACGATACATTATGAGTTTGTGTTTTATTATTTTTTTTTTTAATAGCTTATTAACTGTTCTGATGATGATGATTATTATTATTATTTCTTTTTTTAAGTCGAATTTTTATTCTACATCGTCTGTAACAAAAGGAATAAAATGCTAAAACAAAACAGATAATAAAATACCACGATAATCCACAAGAGTCCAAATAATTAATATATAATATGTAACAAAATAATAAGCATAACTATTAATATTTTCAAAAATGATATAAAAAATAGACTAATATGAATTTTAATAAATATATAATAACATTCTTAATGCTTACTGTAATATAAACCCATTGGATGATTAAAAAAAAAAAAAATCTACATTAACATAAAGGATCTTGTGATGAAGAATGTAATAATGAATTTACAAAAGAAAATGTCACGAGGATTCCTCACAATGTATATAAATACGTATACTTCCTTCTACGTTTATAAAAGGATGTGCCAGATTTGTAAAGATTTAGAATCGATTTTCATCTTTTGAGATGTCATAGACACGATTTAACCATAAAAAAAAAAAAAAAAAAAAAAAAGTCTGTCTTTCCCAAACAACACCGAAACGTTCTCTGAACATTGAAAAATTGTTCTGCAAACACGTTCTAAGAACGTTCACTTTGAACGTATTATAGACGTCTATCTGTCCATCTTGAATACAATAGTACGATAAGTAGACAATAAGACTTCTTCACACACCATAAGTTTTAAGCCAGCACAACCGGTCTTGAGTCTTGCTTTTGCCTCCAAGGCAGTAGCACGTGTGTTTTGCACCTGATGAAGGACGGCTACGTCCTTTCGAACCCGGTTGTGCTGGCTTAAAACTTATGGTGTGTGAAGAAGTCTTATTGTCTACTTATCGTTTGTACACCAGTTTTCCATTTAGTTTTGGTTTACAATAGTACGGTTCAGAGAACGTATCACCATCGGTGTTATAGAAACGTTCTGAGAAAGTTCTATGTATACGGTCTCAGAACGTTCTAAACGTTTTTAGAACGTTTTCAAAACGTTATACGCATTTTCAGAACGTTCTAGAAAACACGCAGAATTGTGTCAGTCATACACACACAATTGTGTGTGTATGACGAAAACTTATCGCTTCCCTAACTAAAAACTAATGCACAGAATTACACACAATTATATATTTATTTGCACTATAAACTAAATTGACTGTCTCTTACATTTCAATGGAATTTATCAAACAGGTAGCGCTTTAATGTTGCATTTTATCCTATTTACGGAAGGTTATATATCAGCTTCTTTTCTCGATAATTTCACAGAAGTTCATTCATGACAGGACTATTATTGAAAACTATACTCATTCAGCTTGGGTGTATATCTGCGGACAGGTGGCGCTGCAATACTGTAAATTTTCCCATGCACGAAAATTCTAGATTTCAGCTTCTACAGCGTATAATTGCATCAAATTTGATTATTATAAAAAAGAATGCTGGGAATATATCAGTCAATAGTTGGAGTTAGTGTTACTCACTTACTGCGATTTTCCATTTGATTACATATCGCCATCTGCAAAATCTTTATTATGAGAAGCTAGAATTAAATATTTGTTCCCAGTGAAATGTAAATGGTGCTTTCATACGTAGAAGGATATAGAAGACAATCTGTGATGACCCACAATAAGTACTAACATATATTTATATGTTTTTATATTTGGTTTATAAATGTAAGTGTTTATCTTTGTTTGTCGCTTTTAAATAACACTGAAAAAATATTTTAGAGGACTCTCCACTTATCGTCCTCAGAAGCCAGAGCCAATGTTATTCTATGGAGAATTTCGCCCTATTATAACTTAATAACTAATATAGATTCTTAAATTTCGTTTTCACATTCAGAAATTTCATAACTATTAAATAATTTATCGCTTTCTAAAAATTATTTTGTTTTTAATTTTTAATAATTTATTTTGAGGTTGTAAAACACGAATTTTCGCAATGTGAAAGTTTTCACTTTTGAGCATAAAAATGAAATCTTAAAACTAAACAAAATCAATTTTTAGAAAGCGATGAATTGTTTAACTGTTGCGAATTTCCGAAAAGTGAAAACGGAATTTGAAAATATGCATTACTTAATGAATTATAATGGGAGAAAATTTCCCATAGAATAACATTGGCTTCGGCTTTCGGAGACGATAGGCAGAGAGTCCCCTTAACCTATATTTTACATTTTGTATTTAATGAAAGTCTGCAAATTTAATGTTTGAAATGTGTCGCAAAACTGAAAAAATAAAAAATTTTAAATATTTTTTTTTAATTAATGTAATATTACTAAAATTATCATGTATTCTATTTCTGTTCTGTCATTGTAATATAATATATATTTATTCATAGGAAAATAAGAATTATATATAACTTTATTATTAACAACAATAAAACGCATACTGTATGCAATAGCATAACAGTACCAAAACAAATTTTACAAATTTTTAACCTAGTTGAACTTAAACTAGAACTTAAACCTCCTTAACGTTGAACTTAAACCTCCTTAAACTTAATATGCTTACAACTGGATTTTCGAACCATTTTTCTTAACATATCCATAATAAATTCTTTCATTTTTTAAACCGTTTATCAACAGCTTTTCGTCGGAGAAAAAGACCGTATTGTTTATTTTAAAATGAGGCTGATAAGAAGAATTTGATGAGAAGAATTTTTCAAATCAGTTTCTTATCTTCCTTTTCCTTTCAAAATGTTCAAGTATGTTTTGAATATAAGAAAACACTATCAGTTTAAAACCTTTTTAACACTTTTCATTGCAGAAATTTTTAATGATTTAAGAAGGCTCACGGAAAACATTAACAAATATTGTCTTTTTGAAAATAATTGAAATATTTGTAACTTTTGGTAAATATTGGTGTTTTTAATATTATTATTATTTATTTTAATATTATTATTATGATAGATCGTATTATTTTTTTCACACAGTGTCGTTACCAATTTTTATCTATCACCTTGAATGAATGCGCGAACATTGTCTTCATTTAAAATATATAAAAATGAAAGTTTGTCGTTGTATCAGTCCGTATATATATTTTTTTTTTTTTCAGAATTATTAGATTTTGTCAAACATTGGTACACTCATTAATCAAGAAAAATCTAGCTAACGTTGTATATTTTAGTTTAATCAGATAATTGGTTCAAAAAATATCAAATTAAAAAAACATACATTTGAACTTTACAATTATTAAAAAGAAAAACACATTGTAGAAAATAAGAGGATGCCATTATTCTCAAATGTAGATCCTCTTATTCTCTACAGTGGCGCTCCACGTTGGGCGCCACTGTGGAGTTTGCGTTGATGCAAGCTCCATCTTAACTTAAATACTTAATTAGGTTACTAAGAGAACACAAGAATTAAACAAACAATAAGAGTTTATTTGAACCAGATTAATGGGAGGGTGGCCTGGTAATAAACTTAGCTCAGTCAGCGTATTACTTAATCAAAATATATGAATCAACAATTTAATTATCTAATCTTAAATATTTCACCCCAGCAGATAGTCGAAGGTGTAGAGGCGGTTGCACTCGTACTCCGCTACTACGACTTCACTATGGATCAGAGGATTCTCTTCAGACCCAACTTTACCTTTCCGAATACTAGTAGATACGCACACCAACACTCATCACTACTTAACTTCACGCAACTAAATCTCCACAACTCTACTTCTCGATACTCGCCAAAATAAGATTCATCACCATCCACTATAATATCCTCCAACATCCACACCCATCTACTAAAACCATCGCCATTTTATACTTCTTCCTACACCCTCCTTTCACTACATTTCAATCCGTCCTTTTAAAATCACTTCTAATTTACACTCTGAATCTAATTCTTTCAATGCAGCACCCTGCTGACACAAAACTAACTCGACCTCAACTTCCGCCGAGTCACTGGCGACGAAGCGATTTTAACCGTCCCCACTTTCTACTTTGCTAGATCCAGCTTAATTCAAACAACTGTGGTGACGTTCTGACGTCTCAACTTCACAACATATTCATGCCAAAATAAATAAAGAGGTAATTAAATATACTTTTTTTTTATGTCAAAGGGGAAAAAATTAAAAAAAAACATGCAAGCATTTTTTTTTTTTTTTTTAAATAAGTAAAATAAAATTGAGAAAAATCGTGTTAAAGAAACGGAACAGATTTAGTATATAACCCGTTCGCGAAATTTGAAATTTTTCACCGATGTAGCTTGGACGTTTCTTGACAAGATCACGATACGAAATCACGATAGTCATTTTAATTCATCGCCAAAATGACAACAAAAGTTTCAAAGCCGCCAAGAAGCTCCTATGCTAAAACTACACCAAAATTTTTTTCATAAATGAACATAGTAACCGATGCTAAGGAATGAAGCACGGTTACTGTAAGCCTTTATATGGAAGAACATAAATCCTATCGTACTAAATTAAAGTTCTGTTTTGTGCCTTATTGCCTGTCTATGATTTAGAAAACAAAAATAGGCTCAGTCTTTACAATAATAATAATAATTATTATTATTATTATTATTATTATAGTATACTTTAATAGAGTTGTAGCTGTCGGGATATTTGGATTTGGCCGTGCATCTAAAATCATATAATATTTTTAAATTAAGAATCGACATTATTACACGAAGAACATAATTCCGGTTTATGTTCCTTTGCTTAAGACCAACACCATAACTCAGCAATGTATTGAAATAAAATAAAATAAAATAAAATAAAATAAAATAATAATAAGCCTTTATAATAGTAATAAATAAAATACTAATTTAACAGAAACAAAATAAATTAGATCAAAAGTATTTCAAATCAGTTTTTCATCTCTTTTCTTTTAAAATAATCTTTTTCTTTTAAATAAAACAAAACAAGGAAATGTGTATCGAAATTTTATCTTTGATATTTATAGGAATTTTCATATCTTTTGTTAAGTTAGACAAAATATTTGTAATATTTTATCAATCTTTATATTCCCGACGCTATTTTTATTTTTAATTTTTATTTATGGAAAATATCAATTCATTTTATTTCATGAACGTAAACATTTTTATTGCTTTTGTATTTTTAAGACACACTGTATGAATATAATTTTAAAAGCTTTTAAATTTCAGCGTTATTAGTTAGTTGAAACATAAGCTAAAGACAAAAAATTTTAGGTTTAAAAATCTTTAATGTTAAAGTTTTGAGACTTTAAGATTTTTGGGATATCTATACGTTTTGAGGTTTCCTGAGTTCATTTTTTCTATTTTTACGCTGTTGTGTGTGTATGTGAGTGAACACGATAGCGTTTAAATATTTTGATCGAATGAGCTGAAAGTTTATACGTATGTTATAGGTTACCGACGCACAAACTGTATAGATTTCGGTGGATTTGGATTTGCACTTATAGTTCTTTTTTACAAGGACATAACAAAAATTTCTTTATCATTATGGCCTACGGGTTCAAATTACAGAAAGTGCGATATCGCCTAAATGCCTTATTCAAATAAACTGAAAATTTTTATACTTGTTATGGATCACTGTCGAACGAACTGCATAGATTTTGGTAAATCTAGCACTTATAGATTTTTACAGGGACATAATGAAAAATTCTTCATCGTTATGACTCATGGGTTTAAATTATTTGAAGTACAACAGCGTTAAACTAAACAGCACACTATTTGGGTAGAAATAATCAAATACTTCATTATAATTTTCTCTTTCACTGAGAAAAAATTCTGTAACTGACATCTAGAATCTATGTTGTGGCTCTAGAAAAAATAGTTCCATGTCATCTCTATAAATTGTAGTCCTCTTGGAAAGCTAGTTCTAGAAGTCCCTATTAGATTTCTAGAGCGTTTACCTATATTCTCGAGGGCGAAGTTATTTAAAAATCTCTGTAAATAAATGAGACTACAAGATGCGGGTTTCAGCAAGTATAATCTGGGTTTTTTACCCAGTTCTAGAAAATCAAGCGTGAATTTCTCGCAATACAAATGATTCAGAATATTTAGTGTATTCAGAATATTGTTTCATCATCTAGAAATGTGTACACTAGAAATTCTCGATAATTTCGTCTATTCAGTTTATTGGCGTGCCTTACGCGCACAGCTCGGAAATCTATATTTCTAGTTAAGGGATTTAGAAAATGACTACTTTATTCGTTCTAGAGGAAGGCGGTATATTTTTTTTTCTCAGTGTTTGCTTACTAAATAATTTCTCTTTCTTTGATTTATTTAAACAACCGTTAACTACTTTATGTTTGGAAAGACGAGTGGAGTCACTCCATATATATATATATATATATATATTAGTTATTTGGTTATAATATTTAGACATTAAAAACTATTTAGTGCGCACTTAAATATAGTTTAAATTTTTAAAATACTAACTTCCAATGTTCAAAACTCGACCAATATTTTCAAATAATCATCTAAATAAGAAATATAGAAATTCTAAATTAAGTAATAATTAAATAATAATTTTATTAAATAATAGTTTTTATAGTTATTATTGTGTTTATTTGAAGAGGAAAATACGTATAAAAATGTCTTGTGATAGCCACAGCATACTAGTTTTGATTTGAATATCTTTAAATTTACGTTTTCAAAATATTTTCTTAAAATTAATAAATAGAGAAAAAAAAATAAAAAAGGGGTACTCAAATATTTAATATATTCGAGTTTACTTCACACAGTGATATGTACTTTAAAATTTTACTCAAGTTATCGTTAGAAATATTTTCCCTATAAAATGATTTTATTTAATGAAATCACTGATAGATCTATATTCTATACGGTTACATTCAATTATTTAAGGGGGTCTGGGACACCAAATTTTTGTTTTTATTATTTATTGATGAATTGCTGTAATAATTTTTTCTGAAATTGGAGCTTTTTTGACGATTAAGTTGAGCAAGAAAGAATCTTTAAAAAATTTTAAATAATACTTAAATAAAAATTTAAATAAAATTAAAAAAATTTTAAATTTAAAATTTTTGATAAATTTAAAATTTGTTATATCTCATGAACTAATGGTTCAATTTACAAACTTTTTTCACTCTTATATACAGAAAAGATTTATCTTCAATTTGTCTTCGGGATTTTTAATTAAGAGCAAAACTTTTTTGGTAATCCAAAAGCTATGCATGAAATAAGTACTTTTTTCAAATTAAAATTAATATTTAAAAAATGTATTATTATAATCAGAAACATTGAAGACAAATTGAAGATAAATCCTTTCCGTATATAAAGGTGAAAAAAGTTTGTAAATTGAACCATTAGTTCAAGAGACAAATTTTAAATTTATCAAAAGTTTTAATTTTCAATTTTTAAAATTTTATTTAATTTTTTTTTTAAAGATTCTTTCTTTCTCAACTTGATCGTGAAAAAAGCTTCAATTTCAGAAAAAATAATTGCAGCAATTCATCAATAAAGAATAAAAACAAAAACTTGGTGTCCCGGACCCCCTTAAATAATGATAACACTTGCAACGCACAGAAAAAATAAATAAAAACTCCGTTTTGAATATTTAATAAATGATTATCTAACTTCAGTAGTGAAAACAGTAAATAATTTACTTTTGTGCGGCCCTGTATATTATTTAAAAATTGTTTACTCGTTATACAGAATATTAACACTTTTGTGTATTTAGAAAAAAAAAGCTTTCATAGCACACCTGAACTTAATGTTTCTCTGTGACCCAGTAAATTATTCATATAAAAGCTAGCCATATGATATTACATATGCGTTTTTCAATCTGAATTATGTATGCTAATTTCGCTATGTTTTAAGATAAAGATAAATATATTAAAATATCCTTTGAAGAATTCACATAGACTGTAATATACAGGATTAAAGTTACGATTTCAAAACCCATGTAATTTTAAAACTAGCCGTCAGAGCGATTTGATATTTTACCAGAGCAATCGGAGGCACTGAAAATTTGTTTGGGGGAGGAAAAAAAGTAGTTCTAATATGTTCTTATAGATGGCGCTGTCAGGGAAATGTCAGGCGAAACGACAAAATAGACTGATTAAACACAGGAATGTTGTTAGCAACACAATGGAATAGCGGGAAACGATAGACTTCAAGGGTTTTTAGCAAAAGGACAAGAATACGTGTTTACAGCAGAAACAGTCCTAGTGAAAAGAGAAAAAGAGGAGTTTCATGAAAAAAATACTTTACGGATAATTAACGGCACATTTTGGAACTATTTTTTTTTTCTTTTGCCAAACGAAATTTCATTGCCTCACGGTTGATCTGGTAAAATATCAAATCGCTCTGATGGGTAGTTTTAAAATTATAGCGCTTTGAAATCGTAACTTTAATTATAATCACCCTGTATTCGAATTATCTTGTGTGTGTCTTTACACAAGCTAGTGTAGTTCCAAATAAAATATCTATATATTTTATCTCAGGGCATGGTAGTTTCCCTACTTTCCTTTTTAAAATGAATAAACTACCAAATTCACTTTATAAATGTAAGAAATTAGGCAACCCTTTTCATTACATATTCGAAAAAGGTTTATTAATTAAAAATAATTTTAAGTTTAATAGCAATAAAACTATAAAGCAAAACTTGATAGCAATATTATTAAATCCAGATAATTATAATAAGTTAAAACATATTTATAATACCTTAAACGGAAATTACTCATTTCTTAAATGTAAATTTTAACACTACATCCGTTGACTTACTTTTCTCTGTTAATGATATGTAATCTGTCTAAATATAATTATTATAATTTTTATTTATTTATTTTCATTTATCTTCCCTTTTATTTTTATTTTTTATTTCTCTATCATTTTAAGCGTTCCTCAAAACAGTCTTAACGGTCCTCTTCACTTACCGTCGCCGGAAGCCCGAGCTAATGTTATTCTATGGGGAAATTTTCTTTAGAAATAACTTATTAACGAACACATATTTTTAAATTCTGTTTTCACATTCAGAAAATTCCCAATTGTTAAATTGACTTTTTTAAAAATGTATTTTTTTTTTATTTTTAATATTTTATTTTGAAATTGCAAAATGAAAAAAAATTCACATATTGAAAATTCGTATTTTGCAACTTCAAAATAAAATATATTAAAAAGAAAAAAAAAAAAAAAATTAAAGGTCCGTCAATTTAACAGCTGGGAATTTTCAGAATGTGAAAACAGAATTTAAAAATATGTATTAGGTAATAAGTTATTTGTAAAGAAAAAATTCCCATAGAATAACATTAGCTTCAGCTTCCGGCGGCGGTGAGTGAAGCGGGTCCTTGTACCTCCTATTAATAAATTAAACTACGGTATTCTGCTTTAGCAGGACCGTAGACAAATTTTTTCTTCTGTGGAAACAAAAATCTCTATAACCACGCGGTTTGGGACCCACGGTGAGAGACCAATGTAACCAATGTACCATACTCAATAAAAAACATGCAATACTAAATCTAAGTAATATACAACTAGAGAACACACCATAATTAGTTTAATTAAGGTGTGCCTTGTAATTGTATATTATATGGTATGTACTGTAAATGTGTTCTGTTTCGCGATGTAGTTGCAACAATACCCCCCCCCCCCTAACTTTGTAGAAAGATTAAACAAGACGGGGAACAAAGGATTCCGGAAAAATAAAAAATAAAAATAATAAATTTTAAAAATTACCGCTAGGGAGTATGTGTCATTGTTTTCATAAGCAAAGCTTTTCTCGCGGTCAAATTAGAGCGGTGTCTCCAATTTCAAAATAATAAAAGGGACGAGTGCTTAGAAGAAGTTCAGAATCACACATTTTAAATTATAAAGTGATACAAAAGCTTTACTTACAAGGAAACACTCAAAAGGTGTCGTCTTCAAATAATATTGAAAAAAATGTATGTGATTCTACTCTTCCTAAAACAGCAGAAAGTGAAAAAATTATCGGCTGAAATGAATTACAGCGACCACAAAAAATTATCAAAATTAAGCATATTTGGCGATTTAGCGCTGTTAGGTGTTCAGTTCGCCAGCACCGAGATTGCTGTGTACGAACAGAACCATGTTTTGTTACTCCGCCAAGTACTCAAAATCAATCGCCTAACAATGTGAAACCGCCAAATATGCTTAATTTTGATAATTTTTTGTGGTCGCTGTAATTGATTTCAGCCGATAATTTTTTCACTTTCTGGTGTTTTAGGAAAAGGATCACATATATTTTTTTTCAATATTTTTTGAAGACGACAACTTTTGAATGTTTCCTTATTAGAAAAATAGCGCCACATATTCCCTTAGCGAGAAATTTTAGAATTTATTTATTTTTCTTTTTTTTTTTTCTGAATATTTCGTTACCCGTTTTGTTTAATTTTCCTACAAATTGTAGTGCCATTGTTGCAGTTAGATTGCTGTGCAGAATAGTGTAAGCATTGTCAGTTTAATTATGGGCACCCTGTATATCGATTTCAATGCATTCGAAAAGTATATAAAAAAATGAAAATTCGTAAAGATAAACTAAATTGATTTATAACTATTTTCCAAATTTGTAGAAAAATGTTTAAGGTAATATATATATATATATATATATATATATATATATATATTAAAGGGGACTAATGTGCAAGTTGTACCTGACGGGACTAAAGTGAAAGTTATACCTCAAGGTACTAATGTGAATGTTGTATCTCACGGGACTAATGTGCAAGTTGCACGGAACGAACAAATTATTTTTTTCAACGAAAATGCCTACTAACCCTGGACGATAGGTCTAATATATCGTATCATATTATATATCGTATTTATCGTAATATAACTCAATACTTATTTCGCTTCCTTCTTCGACTCGTTCTAATACGCATTTTTTATATGCATGAGCAGCCCCCGAAAAACAAAAACATTAAATCATTAAATTCATTTTTTTACCTATTTTTATTTCATATTATTTCACGCGTACTTTTTATTTCCTAATTCAAAATTATTAAAAAAAACTTTTTCGCTATCGCTTGTAACGATACTGATTATTATTAATTTTCTTTTCTTTTTCTTTCAATAATAATAATAAAAAAAAGATTTTGAAGAAATTCTGGCAAAAGCAGAATTTAGTTTAGGACGGAGGACTATTAGTTGTTTTTTTTTTTTTTTTTTTTTTTTTTTTTCTTTCTTTTTTTCAAATTATAACATCGCTTACAAATTATTCAATTATATTTTCGATAAATTTTAGATTTCGACAAATGTCCAACTATCGAAATGGACAACGCAAAAATCCCAGACTGAGACTTAGGCCCTCAGTCCTAAAGAAAACATATATTTTATACTAACAATTAATTATAATTTATAGTTTAAAAACTAGAGTAATTCAGTCATTTAAAACAAAATATAATATGAATGTTGATACATATTTAAAACTTTTACGAAAATCTAAAATTAAAATATTTATACGAATTTCCTAGCTAAAATTTGTTTTTAATTATAACGTATTCAAATTCCAGCAAATTTATTCAGTTTATGACTTAGTCATAAAAATTTTTATTTCCTATTCGTGTGAAATAAAAATCTGTTTTACTTTGCGAATGTAAACGATTTGATTGACTTTGTAGTTTTTATACATAGTATGAGTATAATTCTACGATATTTAAATTTTTGATGGTATTATATATTCGCTACACAAAACAAATATTTGAGTTTTATATAAAATTCTTCAAAGTCAAATTCACAAAGTACTTACATAAAATTAATTAATTGTACAAAACTTAAGTAAACATATTCTAAATTTTAAACAAAGTTATTTTCCTCAGTATTTTATTTTTTAAGTAAATGTAGAAATTGAACTTACAATAATTAATTATACCTGAAATTACTGAACTTAGTGATATGAATGTTAGAAATTAATTTAATATAATCTTTAGAAATATTTTCCAAAATATTTTTTATTTTGTTGCATCATTAAACATTTGAAAATTCTCAATGTATTTTTACATTTAATTGCTTAAATAACTTTGATAAAATGTAACATTAAAAAAATAATCTGGTGTGCCACTCACACTACTTTCTCTTATCCTGAAATTTAATACTATAAATACAGGTTGGATATTAAGAGGTAAGATAACGAGTACTGTTAAGTAAACCTATGTTAAACAATTCAAATTAGGCTTCGGAAGAGTTTTATATGATAATTAGTTCCGTGTGAGGGGGGCTACTGCCCCACTCAACCCCCCGTTTCATTAACGCGCCTACATTAATATAGAATTTAATTCGGTTATTAAAAAATAATTCTGTTTTTAAAAAATTGTTTATTAAAATTATTACTTAAAAAAATTATATTTTATGATAATGCAGACGATATCCATATTAGAGAAGTATAACACTAAATATTAAAAAAAAAAGTTGAATTTATTCTCAATATTACATTATTATTATTATTATTATTATTATTATTATTATTTTGTTAAAAATGAAAAAAATCGATAACTTTATTTTAAATTATCGCAGATCGATGGTTCCACCATTCGTTTTAAAGGTATTGGCGAGCTCTTTTGAAAGATACCCATCATCAAAATTTACTCCCCTCGAGGGGGGGAGGCGAGGCTCCTATACACACAAAAAAGTTTCTCAGTACACTATCTCTATTACAAAAAATATATATTCGTTTCATTTGGTTTAGTGCAGTCTATAGATGTTAAATTGTACTTACCTGCAATTTTCCCCATAGACGTGATGTATTTGAATACTTTTGAATGTCCCTGTACACGAACCATTTGCTTCATCTCAACGAAAAGCTTACTGTAGCATCCCTATATGATACACATTTAGAGTATAGAGTTTGGAATTTCTGCTACTATTTGTTCATGAGATATGCTGATAACAGACACACAGACGTCCATCCACACAAACAGACAGACACACAGACTATTCCCTAAAAACATCATTTTCTTATTCATGGGACCTCAGAACTTGTAAATATAACAAAAACTCACGTTCAAAATTTCGACCCTAAAACAATACTTTCTCGACCCTATGGGTAAGAGAAAGTAAAAAGTAAAATTGAATTATGTTTGTTTCTACAACAGATATTTGATTTAATAGAGATTGTGTAGGCGCTAAGCTAGAATGACTAAGCGAGGGACCTAGGCCTGTGTGCACTTCCCTACGCGTAGACTTTTCAAAGTGTTTCTAGTCAGAGACGTGACGTGGCGTGGGATCGAATCTGGGGCCTCCGCCAAGCAAGTTCCAGAACAGAAACTTTCAGCTACTATGAAATAGTTTACTTTTGTGGAACTCTGTATAATGCTTAGAAATGCCTAACACGTTGTATAGTGTACTAAGAAATTTAGTAAAATATAAAAGGAACCTATTAAAACAGCTGAACTAAGTATTTGTACTTATCCTTGTAAAGTATTCATTAATTCGAATCCTATTACATTCGTCAGAAAATATGCTTCCATTCATTTGGAATTATGTACATTAATTTCTTTATGTTTTGTGTGGCATGAACATATTAAAATATGTTTTATCTTTCATATGCTGCTATGTATTTAATACTTATGTATCTGTCAGAACTTGTGCTACTTTAAAGCATTTACATAATTTGGATATATGTTATAGTAAATATGAATAATCTGCATCAGTTACACTACATTCTAAAAATGTTTGCTGACAGAAATATTAATACTCAAACAGCAACAAAAAACATAAACAATATGTTTTAAATGTACCAAAAAAAAAAATGTACGAGAAATGTTTGAAAAGTAAAGCTACAACACACATATATGAAAGAAAAAAAAATTGAGCGTTTTAGCAACAAGTATTGTAACCTACCATTTTTCTTTTGCAGTCATTCATTATTTCTACGCTAAGTTTGTTTGAAATAGTACGTGTTTATAATAATTGCTCCAATTAAAAATTACGAAGACATTTCCAAGGAAATTCGGAGAAAATTCCTCGTCAAACTTTATATATATATATATATATGGAACTTTATGAAAAAAAAAAAAGTTTCATATGGCGTCGTGCTTTTTCTGAAGATAAAACCGATGTTCAAGATTAACACAGAAGATGTATACCATTGATAGCTTCTGACACCCTTCAGTGAAGAATAAAGGAAGTAATTCTTGCAAACAGGCATTTCGCATTAATATATTTGTGTAAAATTGTACCAGAAGTGTCTATGAAATTCTACATAAAGATGCTACAGTAAAATGTAAAGCTCTAAATGAATTGCAGTTTTGACTGTAGCCGGTAAACTGTCATCACCGTGGCATACAAAAGCTTACACCTAGATGTAGTAAACGTATGGACAATGCAGTTTGTCCAGAAAGAAGATATACACAATTAATTAATTTGTAATAGACTTTGTTACAGTTAAAATATTTTTGAATAGATATGCGATATTTTGAATTTACTTTTCGAACACACTTCTTATTTCAGACAAGCCAATAATTTTTGGTAATAATAAGAAAGTAAACAATGCCAATCATTCAAAATGAAATATCAAAATTATTCTATTATTCTAAAATGCACTGTAAAAATAAATAAATAAATAAAATTGTTATATAACAGAAAATTACTGGCAGTAAAGTTTACAGAACATATCCGTAATGCTATGCAGAAAAAACTGCCTGTAACATAACAATACAGAGAATTTTCGTACACAATAGATTTTTTCCGTAGTGCACACTTTAAAATATCTCTCATGAAGCAAAATTTTCCAGTTCTGACAGCCAAGATCAAACCAGAGTCCACTGCATTACAGGCGACGGTTTCACCGCTCAACCAGGGAAGGTATAATTTGTTTTGTGACTTAGAAATTTGAATCCTGCTTTGACACTAATTCTCTACATGCAAATCAGAAACAAAATCTAACCACCAGATGAAATCTGTAAAACTTGTTACAGCTTTTATCTGGATGCAGAGTTATTTATTTATTTTTCAGTTGACAGATTCTGATGTAATTTTAAACAAAATTTCTGTAGTTTTTTAGAAACATAAATTTTCTGTGCGAACACTATAGAATTTTTCTAATTTTTCTTTTTTTTTTTTAATCGAATTCAAAAAGGAGGAAGTTTTCAATTCAAACCGCATACCTTTTTTTTTTTTTTTTTTTTTTTTTTTAAGCTCATAACTTTTAACAGATGCTCCGATTTTGATACTTTTTTTTTTTTTTTTTTTTTTTTTTTTTTTTTTGTAAAGGTCTTGGTGTGAAATAGGTCCCATTGTAATATCTTTGTGATCTACAGAAAATACACGGTACCCACAAAAGTCAGTTCCAACTCTTTTAACTGCTAAACGGCTTCAACTAAAGTCATAAAGGTGGTATGTAGGTATAGTAAAGTAACCATGTGCTACAAGATTCACCTGCATACAGCGCCACCTGGTGAAAAACCGCGTTCTTAGCGTTCCTATCTCGAAAACAATTCAAGATAGGGGGAATGTGAATCACAAAATTGTAGAGCATCATAAATACAGTAAGAAAAGACAGTTTGTAAAGATTAATGCTAAAAGTAGAACGCTAAAACGAGCATTTTTTAGTTCGCAATTTTCTACACCATAGACACTTGAACTGGGATGCATACGTTGTAGTTTAGCGCTTAAAAATGCACTATTTGAGAAAAATCAACTTAAAGATAAGGTACTGACTAGAATAAAATTGACACAACTGAATGGATAATTTTCGAGATTGAAATGTAACGGTTTTTGTGCACATTGTAATACTTCATATATTTTTCAGTGACTTAAACTCAAAATTACAATTTTTTGAGTTGTGTTGCGATATGTGAAACCGCTGTCGAACGTCTTCTTATGTTCTGCTATATGAATACGTTTACAATGAAAAAAAAAAAAAAAACTTTTTTGTAAAAATATAGAACCGAATCCAAAAAGCAACTGTTATTCAAATAACTAAAAATAAAAGGAAAATTTGCGTAAAATAAAATTTTAAATTGTGCCTAAAAGTATAAAATAAATTCCTTCGCCAAACAACATAAACACTACAATTAATCATAACTTTTGAAATGGAAGCAAAATTAAATAAAAATCGATAATTTTGTTCAACACAACATTCAAATTCTATTCAAAATATACATTTCACTGAAGTTTGGCGATATATCTTGTGGTTTTGATGTGAAGTAAATGAGTCAAACTTTTATCACTTTTGCCGCTGCTCTTGGATAAGTAAGAAGCTGTGCGTTCTCTCTGAAACTCCTCGTGTCCATTCATCCATTTATTCGTAATAAAAAACTTTTATCTTGATGTTTTCAAGAAAACTTCATTCTGACAGACAAAAAGAGCAACACCCACTTTTTTCAGTTGCACCTAAATCAGCATAACTTTTAAAAATATATTGGCGATTCTTTTCTTAGCCAAAAAACCGTTATCAATTCGTGAGAAGATTAGAAAAGTACGTTAAAAACTCAACCACAAAAATTTATCGTTAAAGCCTTATTCACAGTTATTTAATCGATACAAAGTACATAATTTCTAGCGGATGCATCTGTTCTATGTTCATTCAAAAGGGACACATCAGGAAATATTTTATTCTATTTTACTTTACTGCGACGAAAAGATTTGCACTTAACAGACATTATGCGAACGAAACCACATCTCTTACTTTTATTTTTATTTATTGGAAGAAATAGAGAGATAATGAATTTGATGTTTTGCTACAAGAGAAACCGCAGATTTTAGATCACTATTTATAAAGATAGAAAATGACTTAGAATAGAATTAAATTTTGAAATATAATATATAATTTAGAATATGTGATTTTCGATATCACACCGGTTCCTTTTTTTTTTTTTTTTTTTTTTCTTTTTCAAAAAGATTAAATTTTTGCTGTTGTTCACAAAAGTATTGTCGATATCCGTTTTAGAGGATTACTTTTTAATAGCAGTTTTCAGAATGTGGTCCCCTCTCCGAATATATAGCAAAGAACGGTTATTTAAATGAATATAAATCAGAAAATAAGTATATGAATAAAGAACAACAACAAAAAAGTAGTTAGAAGTTTTTCAGTAATTCTTTATATGTTCCTTTATATTTCACTATAATTCCTTTACTCGTAAAAAACTGTTGAGTTCTTGCGAGGTCAACTTCTCCAACTTCATCTTATTCTAATTGTACAGTTCAGGCTCTCTTTCAGTAGCTTTGACTTCGTAAATCGTAATAAATACTATTTTTTTTCTTTACATTCTTTTAATTATGAGACTTACATCTATGAAAAGCTGTTCAGTTTGTGTGACAGTGATCTATAACTTATCTACCTACCATGTTTTTTAGTTCAATCAAGTTGTGAGGTCGAGACTATAGACCATCACGAAAGTTGGGACGGTTAAGTCACCTCGTCGCCAGTGACTCGGCGAAAGTTGAGGTCGGATTAGTTTCGTGTCGGCATGGTGCTGCAAACGAAGGAATTAGGCAGTGAGAGGTAGATGAATTAGAAGTGATTTTAAAAGGTTTTGATTGAAATGAAGAGAAAGGAAGTTGTAGAATGTTGTATAAGATGGTGATTGTTTTGGTAGATGAATATAGTAAATTGGCAGTGGTAGAGAATTGTAGCGAATTAGTGTGTAAGGAGGTGGAGTTAAGAGTAATGTTGGTGGTGACAGCTCTTATGCGAGAGTAAAGTAAGGGTTAAGAGCAGAATCTGTCGCGCCTCGGGAATCCAGCCGACGATTCTGGTGTGAGAAGCGTTAGTGGTCAACAGAGAGCAGCCGTCGACAAGATCAGTATTAGTGAGATAAGCTACTTTTTATTTTATGCTTTGTTAAAGTTATTACTTGAGGTCATTTGAGTTAAAATTGTGTTAGCCCAACACCCTCCTTGATATTGAACGTTAAATAAACTGTGTTATTTTGTTTTTGAAACTTTGTCTCGGGCTCTTCTTATTATCTAATTAAGTAATTAAGTTAATCTTTAAGATTAAGATTGAGGATTTGAGAACACGGCAGACTCGAATTCCTCACAAAGTAAAGAGATACTGTCATACTTACTCCCACATGTATCACTGTAAAAATGCCAAAAAAAATTCAGAAGGCCTCAAAATATATACATTCACTAAAAATCTCATAGCTGAATATTTTCATGATTACAATACTTTTCTTACGCAGTATGCGTTTAAAAAGTAAAAATCAATGATGCTGTTGAAGATAAAGAATTTTTAATGAAACATTAGCGTCAAACATTTGTCTTGAGCATATCTAATATTATCGAAAATTTAAAAGTTTCAAAATTTATACTCTTAGTGCGTTTTAAAACCGCAAAATCAATGAAAATGTTTACCTTCATGTAATAAGACGATATCGTATTTCCGATGAGTAAGAATTAAAAATTATAAACAGAATTTCGAATATAAAGGCTGAAAAGTTTCCAATAAATTTTTGTCTCTAGATTATAAATAAAAGTTAAATTCAGTCGATATATTTTTATAAATATTTTAGTTCTTTATTTTAGATTCTTATGCACACAATAAAAAATAAATAAATAAATAAATATTAATAATAATAAATTACATATTCATTTCCTTCCAGACATAAAAAGAAAATGTATTTATTTATTACACGGAAAAATTAAATAGAAAAGGTTTTTTTTTTTTTTTTTTTTTTTTTCAATTTAAAAAAAAAAAAATGAACGTGAAAGCATTTTTTTTATTTAAATTAATTGTTTGTTTGTGGTTTTATTCATTTTTATTCTCACAATGAGTTCAAATTGTTACATATAGCAAATATAATAAACTGAGAGCACTAAAATGAAAGCACTAAAATGAATCCATACATGTATAGATTCATTTTAGTGCTTTCTGTCGACCTCTTGTGTTGAATTTGGATTCCATTTATTCATTTCCTTCCAGACATAAAAAGAAAATGTATTTATTTATTACACGGAAAAATTAAATAGAAAAGTTTTTTTTTTTTTTTTTTTTTTTCAATTTTATTAGTTACGTATTAGTAACTATATTTCTTTTTATGTCGAAAAAAAAGTGTACGTGAAAGCATTTTTTTATTTAAATTAATTGTTTGTTTGTGGTTTTATTCATTTTTATTCTCACAATGAGTTCAAATTGTTACATATAGCAAATATAATACACTGAGAGCACTAAAATGAAAGCACTAAAATGAATCCATACATGTATAGATTCATTTTAGTGCTTTCTGTCGACCTCTCGTGTTGAATTTGGAATCCATTTATTCAAAATGCTCAGTCACAATATCCTAAAGCTGAAAGATTTTTATCTCAATTTAATTAATTTAGTTTTATCTTTAACTCAAAAAATTTATGAGTACTACTACAACTCGAGCAGCGTCAAGTAGACCTAGTTAACAATATATATTAACTTTCTAAAATTTCTGGAGTGAGAATCTCTCTCCTTAAAAAAGTGACCCCTATTTTGACACCAATTAAGGTGAGAAAACACTATTATCACTCTTGAAAATGTGACACTTCTCACTTTCTGTGAAAGAGTGACGTATAGTCACTTTGTCACAAAGAGTGTGGTTATCATCTATTGCAAGATCAAACCTTTGTAGAATGAGAAATTGCTGGCGCCATCTGTTATTCATACTTCGAAAGAAATATGAAGGACCATTTCTGGACGATCTCATGCATATATTTGTTAACAGAACTTATTGAAGATTTTTGATGAATAAAAAAAAGGAAAATAATTATGTTAAAAGATAATTTGGTAAATATTTTTTTTCTATAAGATTGACAAAATCGAAGTAATATTATTAATGAAGAATCGAAAATCACAAGAAACATATCGAAATTCGTATTAGAATGTAAATAGTTTTACTTAGAAATACAAGAGTATAAGGTATAAGAGAAAATATCAGTGCAAATATTTAATGCACCGCGCCTTAAAATCTGTAACCGTCAATGTTTTTATTATATTTTTTGACAGCTAACATATGTGAAATATTCAAAAATTTGGCTATAATATTTTAATAATATTTAAAATCAACAGCAAGTTTTATACTCCTGAACAGACTAGTTTTTCAGGAAACTCTGTAGATTTGTATGCAAAAAGTTATTTTATTTTTATTTATTTATATATATATTTATTTATTTTTAAAATTTGTACACTTGAGTAACTTCCTTTCCGCATAAGCTACTTTAAATGACTGCTTGTCTTAAAAATTTGTTTTCAAATATACATTTTGATTTTAAAATAATTCTAATTTTAGCAATTTCAAAATAATTTTAATTTTAAAATGTCCGTTAGAATTCTGTAATTTTACATTGTTGATAAATGAAGTAAAAATTTTAAAATATGATTGATCGCGTGTGAGAATGACTTAATAATGTAAATTAAGCTGTTAGTATATGTGCTCAGTGGTTCAGTGGTTAAGGTACTCGCTTGCTACGGGGACGGCCTGGGTTCGATTCCCGATAGATCCAAATTGCTGCTTTACATCGTTGAATTGGAGTCGATTTTCAAGGGGAAATGAAACAAAATTGTTCAGTGTACACATTTTTTTTTTAAGGAAAAAAAAAACTGTCACAATCTTTAAATTACTTGGAATAATCTCACTCTTAATAAAGAGTGAGAAATCTCACTCTTTCGAAAAGAGACTTTTCACTCTTTAGAGGTTGACTCCATTTTGGCATGTTCAAAGAGTGATATGCCACTCTTTTAGAGTGAGATCTCACTCTTCATATTTTAGAGAGAAGGCAATTATTAAAAGTATTTATTTATACCTATAAAAAGTGATGTTGAGAAAATTATATAAGTCAAATTAAACATTCAAATTGAGAAATTTTTATATAAAAATAAACGAATTTAACATAAAATTCAGCGATAAGACGTTAAAGTTTTTAATAACCTCTGAATTATTTCACCCCAAAGTTTACAGTCCCGATGTGTGTGAGACATTTCTCAGGATAACTCTGAAACAAATACTATTGAAAATCCGAACTCGATATTCTAAATGTATGTCCTATGGGAATGTTATTTAAGATTTTTTATTGAAATTGAATAAACTGGGTCGTTTACAGGGACGAGCAAAATCATTCAAATACAAAGCGTCTGTAAATAAAATTTACTTGTCGGTAGAGCTCAACAACTTTTGACAGCTCCGTAGAAAATCATATAGACATACACAATTTACATGCATAAAAGTTCGTTTCGCATTGAATATGCCATGAACAGTATGTATTTTTCGCTTATAAGCCAACGTAAATGCATTCTGATACATTATTAAAAATTTAACGAAATGCTTTTTAGGTTATGAATATTTTTACCGTGATACATTCATGTGCCCTACATAGTACGTATACAATTAATTTATAAACAATATAGTCAGTTATACCCAGTCTTAGTACAATGTATTCCTTTACTATAGGGAGAAAGTTAAAATACTTTAGTAAAATATACCGCATATTGAAAAATTATTAGCAATGTTAATTATTTGCTCTTATATGTCTCATACTTGGCAACCATCTCATTATGAACCGTACAATATTCAGTACCCGCCTTTTTTTTCACACCAGTAATTTTTTAGAGTAATTTTATTCTTATTTAATCGTAACAACATTTGGAGAGAATTACTGGTGGTGTGAAAAAAGGGGCGTTTTTTGAAGGGGCGTTGACAATTGTACGGGTATTAATGAGATGGTTGGCAAGTATGATATCTTGTTTAACCCACCTTACCCGTTTTAAGCCATGGTGGACTCTGCTCCATCTTCTAGTTATTATTATTTTTCTTTTCATTCTATTATACTTTGTTCATATTTGTCATATATAATTACATCTATCGATGCCATTTTAATTCATTTTAATATAATTAATTACGCCATAGCAGTTTTCATTCATTGCAAAAATGACAACAAAAATTTAAAATCCACCAAGGGGCCCCTAAGCTGAAATTATTGCAAAGAAATTTTAAGAAAAGTTTAAGATAGTAACGGATGCTAAGTACAGTTACAGCATGCCTTTGTGTGGTAGAATAAGTCCTATAGTACTAAATTAACTTCTAGTATGTGAAGAATTTTATGTCTATTACTTAGAAAACAGAAATAGGCTTAGGAAACAAACATAGGCTTATTTTATTTATTAAAAAGAAAAAACTTACACGGTTTTTTAGGTTGAACAAAATCAAGCCAAGCTCCGTTTTTCATCAAATCTATAATTAACTTTTGCTTGATTTATGCTTTCAAGATATTCGTTCTATTTTTTTTTTTTTTTTTTTTTTTTTTTTAAATCTTCTATTTACTTATTTTATTTACTTATGTTATTTCAGTTTCTTTTTTATTACAAATGCAATTATTTGGAAGTTCTCAATTTCTTAATATTTTTTAATTTTCTTTGTGATTGGTTATTTTTAGGACGGAGAACGATTAGTTTCAATCTGGATTTTTTGTAGACCAGTTTTGTGTAACAGCAAAATAAATTAGAAATATCAGTCCTATCGTTACAAATTCGGTACCAAATGAAACGGGCGATTTTGTTTTAAGCCAGAGGTGCAAATAGTTTTTCGATACGACAATTAGGTTTGTTAAAATTAACTAAAGCATGAAATTTAGGTGTCAACACTTCATTTTTATTAATTTGAATCATTTTAAAAAGTACGTGGCCCAGTTTTACGGTCAAAAAATGAGATAAAAAATAGATTAAAAATTAAAAATTTTGAAGATTGAAATTAATAGTCTTACGTTCTAAACTAAATTCTGTCTCTGACATAATTTTTAATGTTTTTTTTTCTATTATTTCCCTTTTATTTTATTTATTTATTTATTTATTTTTTCTTGACAATTTTTTCTGCGTTTTCTTGCTAGTGTTAAAAATTATTTCAAGCTTTTCTTTTGCATTAAAAAAAAAAAAAAATCATTTTTTCCACATTTTAATTTACGGGTCGTATATTTCTCGCCAAAAATAATACTAGTCGAGGTCTGGTAGTTCCTATCAATAGCTTCTGGGCCATGTGTTTTCTTTTCCACTGTTTGTTTTATTTTTCTTGACTACTTTTTCTACATTTTCTGATTGGTTTTAGATGTTTTTTCCCCACACTTGTGATTCTGCGTGCTTTTTCTTTTTTCTTTGCTTTTTTCTTGCATTTTTCACATTCTTTAGTATAACAATACAAAAAGAAAATCTTGCCTCTAATGAATTGAAATCGCGTGACTTTGTAAATCATTTATTAATTCATGTCATATTATATTTAATAGGAAATATGTTTTTTGTGAATTCGAATAATATTTGTTAATTTCATTGTGTGTGTGTGTGTAATATAGTGATAATCAAATTCGCATTTAAATAAAAAACCACTTCTTATAGTCTACTCTCAGACATAGTCTTTTGTGATTTCCTGTTGGCAAAGCATTAGTGCTACTTACACAAATTTTTATTATATATTTCATAGGTGGAGACGATCCAAATACTAGTTTCTTGACTCCATTTCTTCATGTGTCCTTCACAAACCATTTGTGTCATTTATACTAATACCTATGTGAAATATGCTTCTGTTCATATGAATAATGCCTTTTTGCGTAGTATAAAGGTACTAATTTATGTTTATAGAAACAACCATCATAGACCGTAATGTATCGAAAAAATTTTGCGAGTCGATGCATACAAACCACTAATACTATTTATACTTTTTTCAATATAAAATTTTCGACAGTTAACCTGTATAACTTACATCAGTTTTGAGGTATACTTACTTAAAAAAAAAAAAAAAAAAAAAAAAAAAAAAAAGAGTTCAGACAGACAGGCAAACCAGTCGTAAACAATTTTCAACTTTCCTGGTGAGTGGCCAAGAAAATATTTCAGAAAGAATTTAATGTTTTTCTTAAATTTTTACTTTCAATGTAGACAGTACCAATTATTTAAAACGAAAATATAAAATTTTAATTTAAAAATAAAAATATTTATAAAGATAAGTCATATAAATTTAACTTTTAATAACATTCTAGACAACAGTACTATTGAAAAAATTAATCGGTCTTTATGTTTCACATTATATTTTTACATTTTTAATTCTTACGTGTGGAAAATCACAATTCGTTTTGTTTTACGAAGGTAAACATTTTGATTTATTTTGTTGTTCTAAATATATATCACAAACGCAATGCTTAAACTTTTAAAATTTTCTATAATATTAAATATTCACAACACAAAATAAATATTTGACCTTTAATTTTAATATATATATATATATATATATATATATATATATATATATATATATATATATATATATATATATATATATATATATTAATCAAGTTTACCGAGACTTAATTGCATTTCATTAAAATTAATTAGCTGTAAAAATGTTAAGCAAACACAGTCTACAATTTAAATTTCTTATATATCCTTTGTTTTCTTCTTATTTAAATAAATAATTTGTGCATATCGTATGCACAAATATTTAAATACAGAGCAGGTTACTGAACTTTGTGAAATACATTTTAAATCTCTTATCTGATTATTTTTTTTTAAAAGATTTTTTACGAAATGTTTTATTTAATAATATATTTTGAAGAATTAAAACAATTTAATGTGTGCTGCTTTATATATATGTTTATATCTTAACTTTTCATTATCTGACTACTGAATGTAATGGAAATATTGTATTCAGTTAGAAATTTCGATATTGCATTTCAGCTCTTTTAAGATCTCTTTTTGCAAATTTGTTAGTGTGTGTGTGTGTGTTTGTGTGTGGTGAATCGTCTGACTTTCAATAACTCTATATCTAATAATGATAGAAAGACAAAACTGCTGAATTGAGACAGGTCTAGTGTACTGATAACACTGCTTGGTATGAAAGTTGTCCCAAACACCATTTTGACAAATTCTTATGTAAAATGGCCTCTGGGTTCCGAATAAGACGCCCATATTGCCCTATCACCCACCATTTTTTAGAAACGGCCCCCTATTTTTATCACTTTTCGGTTATTTTATGGCTATAAATTTGATTTTTTTTTTTGGGGGGGGGAGGGGGGAAGGAGGATTATTTTATATGTTAAATATGTTCTGAGGGACTACACAGTTGGAAAATTCTAAAACATGAGCATTTGCGGAAAGAGGAAAATTTAGGGGGGAGGGGGATTTGCCACTGAAATTATGTATTACATCTCTTATATATATTTAATCTATTATCAATGTTATTAATTAAAGTTATATTTTTTTTGTTTTTAGGTGTTAAATTAATTCTTTTTCATTCTCCAAATCAAATTCATGATCATAAAATTATCGTACAGTGATAAAAATTGAGGGAGGGGGTGGTGTCCTTTGAAAACGGTGGGTGATAGGGCAAAATGGGAGCCATATTTGGATTCAGAAGGTCATTTTACATAAGAATCAGCAAGAATGGTACCAGAGCTTGAATTATTTTTTTTTTTTTTTTTTTTCAACGCAATGTAATTTTTAAGAAAATTGATAGATATCCTGGTTGCGGTTATCCAAAGTAATGCTCACAGCAATTTCAGTGAAATTGTTTTTAGTTTTTATTTATATAGTATTATAAAAAACGATGGTTCATTCTTGAGTATTCCTACGAATATAGTTACCAGAAAAGCGGACAAAGACTGCTAGTAAATAATAGAGATAATTAATGTTTTAAATGTGTAAAAAAATTTAATTTAAAAAAGGTATATTAAATACTAAAAGAAAATGCTCATTTCTCTTGAATATTTTACATATATCATTTTTCTTTCTTTATCCAATTTAATATATATTTTATATTTGCAAAGAAATGCTTAAAAAACTATTAAAATTCTCAGAAATTGGAATTTTTCTCAATATATTTAGGTTTTTATGAAATTTCTACGCTTGAAAAATATTTTTTATAACTCCTCAAAGAAAGATTGGTTGAAAACAAAACGTTATTAAAATGTTTCAGCTTCACTCTTTTAAATAGTTTAATGTGTTTTTCTTTGCACATTTTACTCGTAACTGTATCGTATGAGAATTTCTTCTATCTAGGTATTAAAGATTTAATAAGATATTTCAATGACAGAAACTGGGAAATTTTAATGAAATGTCATTCAAAATAAGATGCTGTATTTATTTTTGTCATATTTGAAATATCTGGAAACGTTTTCAACGGTGGTCTCCAGTTTCAAGGGAATAATTAGATTATTGATAGATTATCAGAAGTTTATTTCTAATAAAAGTATGAAATTATATTAAGAGGACATAAAAAATAGTTTAAATTTTCTCATAAAATGATTTGTTAAAAACAAATATTACCAAAATATTTAAACTTCTTTCTTCACAAAAAAAAAAAAAAAAAAAAAAAAATCTGCGGCTGACTTCTACAAAATAAATTGAGGGCTCTAGTAAAAATAGTTCTAATTCTAGTTACCCTTGTTAGTGAGTTGTAGAAACCCCTTATTACATTTCCTGAGCATTTTACTATATTATCGTGATCAAAAGTATTTAAAAATATTCAAAAATAAATGGAAACACAAGAGGCGAGATTGAGTAACTATATATCTAGTTTATGTATCAATTCTAGAAATCAAGTAAAAATTTCTCTTAATACAAAGAATTCATAATACAGTTTATGGTTTCACCTTTTAGGAAATTATAGATAAAAAATTCTCGATCATTTCGTTTATTAAGTTTCTTTGTTTACTTATGCATAGCTCGGAAATCTATATTTCTAGTTTAGGGTTACAGAAAATGACTATTTAATCATTATATATGAATGTGATATATTTATTTTTTAGTGTTTAATGTTCTTTAACATGTTGCACTGTGCATATTGTACTCAAAACTTTACTATGGAAATAATTATTTTGTCTAATTACTAAGTAATTATTTAACACTTAATAACATAAACTACACAGTCACAGAAACTATGAAAATTTTAATAAAATGTCACTCAGAAAAATTCGCTTATTTTACTTCATTTTTGTCATCGCAGAAACTTTCGAAAACATTTGTAAACGTATTCTCTAATTTCATGAAAATAATTTGATTCTTTTAATATAAATTGGGGAAAATATCTGAAAATTTTCTTTATATCATATATCAAACACTGAGAAAAAATTCTGTAACTGAATCTAAAATCTAAATTGCGGCTATAGTAAAAATAGTTCCATGTCATCCTTAAAATTCTAATCTTCTTTGAAAGCGAGTTTTTGAAGCCCCTATTAGAATTCTAGAGCATTTGCCTATATTATCGAGGTCAAAGTTATTTTAAATTTCTGCAATTAAATGCGAATACAAAAGGTGAGTTTTAGGAACTATAATCTTGATTTATGACCCAGTTCTCGAAAATCAAGCGAGAATTTCTCGCAATAGAAAGGATTCATAATATTCAGAATATTGTTTCACCATCTAGAAATTCTCGATCATTTCGTCTATTCAGCTTATTGGCATGCCTTATATGCATAGCTCGGAAGTCTATATTTCTGGATTAGGGATTTAGAAAATGACCACTTATTCATTCTAGATGAACGCGGTATGTATATTTCTTTTCTCAGTGAATTATATTAAGGGAAAAAGGAACGACAAAATTTTTGTTTTATATTATGTCGCTTCGTGAATCATGTACCGCGATGAAATCTGTCATATTCATGTATATATTGCGTTTTAAAGAAAATGATAATTTTGGAGGTTGAAAAGCCATTTTTACAGGGAAAGCAATGTAAAATAATATTCGATGGTTGCAAAATGCTCTACGAAATTTCTAACTTCTTTTAAATCTCCAATTATTTTACTATGAGTTTTGTGCTTATATTTAAACATAACTATGCATTAAGAGGGAACAATACCTAATCCCGCGGACAGCCGTGTCCAATTTTATTCTATGGGAAAATTTGTTGCGACAATTACACATTACCTAATGTATAATTTTTAATTCTGTTTTCGCAGTCAGAAAATTCATAACCGTTAAATGTGTAATGATTTTTGAAAAATTCATTTTTTAAAATTTTTACATTTTAATTTTGAGTTTAAAAATGCGATTTTTCACAAAATGCATTTTTCTCATTTTCTAGTTGCAAAATGAAATACTAAAATTTTAAAAAATCAATTATTGGAATACAAGTACTAATTTAACGCTTATGAATTTTCTAAATGTGAAAACAGAATTGAAAAAAATTCCTTAGGTAATGAGTAATTATGTAAACAAAATTTCCCATAGAATAACATGGGCCAAGGCTGCCATCGAGATTAGGTATTGTCCGCTCTTAAATTTTGCATTGTAGTGACAATGAGAAAAAAAAATAAATAAATGCAAGAAGCTTTTATTAATATAAAATGTATTGAACTATTTGCTTGTATCATTTTTCTGGTCACTAATATACTTTAGTTTTTTTTTTTTTTTCTTTTTTTCTTAATTTAAAATCCACATGAACACACCCGCTCAATTTGGATCAAATATCAAATTAAGGATCTTTTCCATTTAACACTTTCATTCAAATCTGTATCCTTCAAGAATATCTTCCGTATAACAATTACGGATTTAATAAACTTTGTTAATGGGAAAAATTGAGCAAATGTTAATGGAATTTTATTCAAAATATGTTGCTGATTTTACTCAATTTTTGATACTTTTACTTTTCTGGAAACATTTCCAAAGGTGTTCTCGAATTTTTCCGACCTTAATTTACATTTTATAATACAAACGGGAAAATATCAAAGGTGTTTATTTAGGAAATGTCAAAATTTATTAAAAATATCTCTTGTAATTTTTTTTTCTGGTTTTTAATTAGTCTAAAATTTTTATAAAATTTAAATAACTAAGATAAACCCAACGGTTTAGTTTAAATTAAGCGTCAGATTTATTCCCTATTGTATTTTATACGTTTAATACAATTTTAATGAGTAAAACTATGTGAGAAGTGCCGAGCTGGTTATCAGCCAGGGTAGCTCAGTGGTTAGAGCATCCGCGCGTTAAGCGGAAGGCCCGGAGTTCGATTCCCGGCTCTGGTATTTTTCAACATAGTTGGTAAAAATCAGCCTTCTACACCATTCTATCAAAAACTTGATATAGCTGCTTTAATGCAGACTCGGTGACCTTGCAAACGTAAATTATGTGAGAAGTGCCGAGCTGGTTATCAGCCAGGGTAGCTCAGTGGTTAGAGCATCCGCGCGTTAAGCGGAAGGCCCGGGGTTCGATTCACGGCTCTGGTATTTTTCACATAGTTGGTAAAAATCAGCCTTCTACTCCATTCTATCAAAAATTAATTTCCAGGTTGATGTATTAAATTTATGAATTAAAACTACTCAGTTTGAATTAAATATGACATTAATAATATTCCGTTTCAAATTTTTATTAAAATATCCTAAAAACATACCTCCTCTCTTACAATTAAGGAATTTAGATAGAATGGAGTAGAAGGTTGATTTTTTACCAACTATGTGAAAAATACCAGAGCCGGGAATCGAACCCGGGCCTTCCGCATAACGCGCGGATGCTCTAACCACTGAGCTACCCTGGCTGATAACCAGCTCGGCACTTCTCACATAATTTACGTTGGCAAGGTCACCGAGTCTGCATTAAAGCAGCTATATCAAGTGACAAATTTAAACATGGCATAACTCCAAACGGCCACGAAATTTCAATTCAGAAATTTTAATTCATCAACCTGGAAATTAATTTAGCGGAAGGCCCGGGTTCGATTCCCGGCTCTGGTATTTTTCATATGCGGAAGGCCCGGGTTCGATTCCCGGCTCTGGTATTTTTCACATAGTTGGTAAAAAATCAACCTTCTACTCCATTCTACTAAATTAATTTCCAGGTTGATGAATTAAAATTTCTGAATTGAAATTTCGTGGCCGTTTGGAGTTATGCCATGTTTAAATTTGTCACTTGATATAGCTGCTTTAATGCAGACTCGGTGACCTTGCCAACGTAAATTATGTGAGAAGTGCCGAGCTGGTTATCAGCCAGGGTAGCTCAGTGGTTAGAGCATCCGCGCGTTATGCGGAAGGCCCGGGTTCGATTCCCGGCTCTGGTATTTTTCACATAGTTGGTAAAAAATCAACCTTCTACTCCATTCTATCTAAATTAATTTCCAGGTTGATGAATTAAAATTTCTGAATTAAGGAATTGTTCAACTTTCTTAATGACAGAAACAGAGCAAATTTCAATAAAATGTCACACAAAAATGTCCCTGGTTTTACTTAATATTTTAAATATAACTTCATTTTGATAGTTTTGAAATATCTTAAAGCGTTAGTTTTTACTTCATTTTAACAACTTTGAAAATTTTCAGAGGATGTTTCTAAATTCGGGAAGATAGCTTGAACATTGCATTTTAAACAAAATAATTGTTGTAGATCTACCTTCAATAAAAATATGAAAGTGCATTTAAGTGTTTGTTAGTAGATATTTTTAGTACTATTTTCACTAATATATTTTGAATCGGCGGTCACTATCACTTTGACTTCACAGTCCACTAAATTCAATTTTGTGGACCACTAAATTTTTCATAAAAGATGTGAATATATTTCTAGAATAATAATCAAAGAATTGCCATTTTATAAATATAAAATAAACCTATTTAATGTAAAACATCACATCTGCTTTTTTTTTTTTTTTTTTTTTTTTTTTTAGTAATAAGAAGCACATAAAAGTTGTTTGTTTATAATAAAACAATTAAAAAGGAAGATCATGAACATTTTTTTTTTTATTGCTGGTCAAATAAGGAGAAATTAAGACGAAAGACATAATTACAGTTATAAGTTGTTATTTCCTTATGTAAAACTGGTATTTACTAAACATAATATTATGTGTATCATATTGTTAAATTATTGAAATACAAAGAAAATCTACGTTTTGGTCACAGACTTTGAAACTTTGTAAAACTGTACAGTCGACAGCAAAATTATTGAAGCACTAGCAATAATTCCTACTTAAAAGTGGCGCACCTAATACTGTTTTGTTGACTAAATATTTGTCGAGTCATTATCTTAGTCTGATACTGTTTATAAAAAAAAGTATGTGGATGATAAAAATTAGCGATAAACTAAAAGAAAGAAAGAAAAAATTGAAAAATGTGGATGTGTGCTTCAATATATATATATATATATATATATATATATATATATATATTGCCGATTGTAATATTCTGATAAATTTAAATTACAATTTCTACGAAGTGACAAATACAGATGCACAGAAAAAAAAAAAAAAAAACTGTGACTGACATCTAGAAACTAAATTTAGCTCTAGTAAAATTGGTTCCATGTGTTATCCTTATAAATGCTAGTTCCCTTCGCTAGTGAGTTCTAAAAACCCCTATTAGAATTCTACAGGGTGTGCGGAAAGTAACTCCCTTCTGGAAATATTTTTTTTTCTCCTAAACGAATGTAAGTATGAAGGCAATTTTTTTGTAAACATTTAGTTTATTGTGTGGCATGATAATTACAAAAGTTACAATTCAATGTGTGCCACAGTATTTTCTATACACTGTCTTAAACGAGCAGGTACGCTTGTACGGCCTTCCGCAAGAACTCATCAGAAACACCACTTATGACCTCACGGATTTTGTTTCGGGTTGAAAGAAAACACGACCTTATGTAAGGCAAACAAAGTACGCCCGAGTGCTGCAAACAAAGCGGCAACACACACAATTGTTTCGGTATGAAGGAATATATTCGGGTTCATTTGTTTGGGTTGAAGGAACGGCCTATCCAGCGTCCAGTGAATCATTCAAGAAGCCACTGCCATATATTAGACATATGAAAAAGGAAAAAAAGTATTACAAATAATGCCACACTACAGTCTACGAAACAAGGTAGCATTCATTGCAATCTACACATAACATCAATAGCTATTCAAATTCAAAATAGGGAGTTACTTTCTGCCCACCCTGTAGATCGGTTTCTCGTGTTATTGCAGTCAAACTTATTTAAAAATGTCTGCAATAAATACGTACACAGTAAGCGAGTTTTAGAAACTATAATCTTGGTTTATAACCCAATTCTAGAAATTCAAGCGAGAATTTCTCACAGCACAAAGGTTTATAAATGCAATGTATCGTGTCACCATCCAGAAAAGCATAGACTAGAAATTCTCCATCATTTCGCCTATCCAGGTCATTTATTTGCCTTATATGTATAGTTCGTAAATCTATATTTCTAGTTTAAGGATTCAGAAAAAGATTACTTATTTCTTCTAAATCAAGGCAGCATATTTTGTTCTCAGTGTGAGAATTTCAAAATGATAATTATGGATGTTATTTAAAATTTAAATTTCTGTGGTGAAAGAATGTTTCATTTATCCCTTTTATCATTTAGGAAATCTTGAAGTGTAATGTTGTGAATATATGTGATTCAGAAAATCCTAATAATTCCATATAAAACGATATAAAAAGGGACAAGAAAGTATAAAAAGAGATAATTTGAGTAGTAAAGTAAAGTGGGTTTTATTATCGCACTACAGGTACAGTCAGCAGCAAAATTATTCGAGCACTGGCAAAAATGCCTATGTAAAAAAAAAAAAAAAAAAAAAAAATACACTTAATACTGTTTCGTTAAATAAATCCTTGTCGAATCATGTTCTAAGTCAGTCTAATAACATGATTCGACAAGGATTTATTTAACAAAACAGTATTAAGCGTACTTTATTTAAATAGGAATTTGTGCTAGCGCTAGAATAATTTTGCTACCGACTTTACACATTGGGCAATTGGCAAAAGTTTGGGGCTTACGCTAGAGTGACCATATTTTTTTCATTGAATTTGGGGACAAAGAATAAATAATTAATTAAATCACCTTAAATTGTAAAATTTTAGTAATTTTTATGTATAAAACACCTAAAAGAACTTATTTCAGCTTATTTATTATACAGTCGGTAAAAAAAGTATCCAAACACTAGCAAAAATTCCTATATAAAAAAGTAGAGTTAATACTGTTTTGTTAAATAAATCGTTGTCGAATCATGTTCTTAGTCAGTCTAAAAACATGATTCGACAAGGATTTATTTAACAAAGCAGTATTAACTCTACTTTTTTTATATAGGAATTTTTTGCTAGTGTTCGGATACTTTTGTTACGGACTGTACATATAATAAATTATTATAATAAAACATTAATAACTTTATAACCGGCGTCACCAAATGTGTTGTAATTTTTTGGGGACGAATTTTTTCGAGGACTGTCCTCGAAATTCGAGGACATATGGTCAGCTTAGCTTACGCCTAAGGCACTGGAGAAAATTAGAAAAAAAGTGTGTAGCAACGCCAGACAGATAGACAAATTGTTGAATACACAACATGCCATCACAATTTTCCTTCTCCATGGAGGGGGCAGCTCTTTCAGTTTTAATGAAGATTTGGGAGAATTAGAACAAAATAATAAGTCCAGTCACCGCCACAACCACGGCTGACTTGTAGAGTAATCGAGAAGGTTGTTTGGTTTGTTGGGTTTAACGTCGCACTAATGCTGCGCAATGTACAACTGGTGGCAGTCTGGGTCTCACCCCTATCGGTTGTCCTGAGACATGCCATCACAATTTTGATCTTCCACAGAGGGGTCGAAAAGGATACTCTGCGAATAAGCTACAAATACCCTCACTGCAAGCATTAAATAGAGACAAAGAAATAAAGAGGTTAAGGTTGATTTCATTTAACATATCACTAGAGTTACATAAAGGGACATTGGTGACGGTCTGCGATTTAGTCCTCCGGCTGATCAAAAGACATGCCATCACAATTTTGATCTTTCGCAATGGGGATGACTCCTTGGCTTTGTAAACCTTCAGAGGTATCAAAAAATAACGATGGGAATGGAGAAATATTATTCTTAAAATATTCATTTTTATAACTGTTCATTGATCTTGGTGTTGATGGTTGGTTGATTGGATTTTACGATGCACCAGTGCTGCGTAATGAGTAATTCTCTTGCTGTTGAAATGGTTATGAAAAGAATATAGATCTATAATTTTTAAAAATCGCCTCTTTTCGTTCTGAAAAAAGAAGAAATATTTTTAAAATTTCAAACGACATTTATATACAGACTCAGAAACTTTAAATTCATTTTATTTTCAAAATTGTTTCTAAGTTATATGTACGTACCCTAAAAGGGCTTCATATAAAATTGCATTAGAAGAAACTTTTAAAAAACATCTAATTTCGGATGAATTGATTAAAATAAACATAAAAACGTGTAACTTTATATGAAATAATTAAACACAGCGGATTTAGATGAAAATTTAAAATAAATTAAAATTCAAAGTTTCAATTCATAACTAAATCCTTGTGATGCAGATAACGCAATTCTAGTACATATACTTATTTGTGCTCATTATATACTTTATAAAAGATGCAATTTTAATTCTCATTTGAAATTATGTAACATTCACAGTATGCTTTAGAATTCAAATTTATTTAACAATGTGAGCAGAAATTTTCTATGCAATGTAATATTTGTGAAAATATCAGGTTTTAATTCACTCGATGAATTATCATTTCAAATAGTGTTTTTGAATAGTGCTTAGCATTTTCAGGTTTAGAATATCAGAAATTAGTGTGGAAATGTCAATAAATATAATATGCATCTTGAAAATAGTCGTGTAGTGTAGTATTTGTTTAATCAAAACTTTTTTTGTTTTATAATATTTTATGATATTTTTAATACATTTGATATTTAATTAAATTTTGTCTTATAAAATAAGTTTTGGTTTCGAGTTACTGAGTAACACCCCTCTAATGACCTAAAAAGAAAATGTTTTCTTTTTGACAATTTTTCGGGGACGGAAGGAAAGGTGATAGAAGTTGGTTGGTTGGGTTTAATGTAGCACCAATACTGAGCAGTGAAAGGTGATAGAGAAATAATACTTGGAGTAGTTATTCAGTATATTGCCACAAAGTAGGCTTTCTTTGCAGCCGCCGTGGCTTAGAGGTATGTCTTGGGACTGTCACCCAGACGGCCTCGGTTCGATTCCAGCCGGGGGCATGTAAATTTAAAGACTCTAAATAATTATTTCTAAATTCTTTTAATTATCTTTGCATATTTAATTTCCTATTCTAGCAGTTTCTAGAATATTGTAATTTTTGTTAATCTTGTATTCTGGAATATTCGAATATTGTATATAAGCGATTTGTTCCTCAGTTTGAGTATGTTCTCAGCTGAGTGTAGCTGTATTATAAGTTTGTTCTGTTAATAAACTACGGGGTACATACAAATGAAACACTTCCGGTTGCAAAGCCGTTTGCAAGTGTTCCAAATGTATGACTAAAGTCGGCAGCAAAAGTATCCGACCACTAGCAAAAATTCCTATATAAAAAAATAACACTCAACACTGTTTTGTTAAATAAATCCTTGTCGAATCATATTCTTAGACTAAGAACAGGATTCGACAAGGATTTATTTAACAAAACTGCAGTAAGTGTACTTTTTTTACATAGGAATTTTTGCTAATGCTCAGATACTTTTACGGCCGACTGAATTTGCAAAAAATTAGCAAAATTTACGTCATCGGAGTTGCAAGCGTTCCGTTTGTATGTAACCCTACGTTTGTTACTTCACTTCGAGTGTTACCTTTGGCTCTTCACGACATCTACGTGACAATATATTTAAGTGTCTTACAAAAATATTTTGTTGGAAAATACTACAGAATGGAAGCACTACGGCAATTCTCCTGAGACATCATGAACTTGCGGTGATCTGCGGCACCCAATATAACTGGTGCCAATTTGAATCTGAAAAAAAAAAAAAAAATCTATGTAATCTACTTCAGAGTAGCTAGTAAATCACGTAGGGATTTTAGAGATATTGATTTTTGTGTAATTGGCAACTGTTTGAATAAAGTCGTCCAATTTTCACCAAAAGAAAAACACTTATTTGTTAATAATAAATATTGCTTAAATTAACTAATCAAAAATCCCTTACATGGTTTACAGTCGGTAACAAAAGTGTCCGAACGCTAGCAAAAATTCCTATGTAAAAAAAGTACACTTTATACGGTTTTGTTAAATAAATCCTTATCGAATCCTGTCCTTAGTCAGCGTAAGAACATGATTCGATAAGGATTTATTAAATAAAACCGTATGAAGTGTACTTTTTTTACATAGGAATTTTTGCTAGTGTTCGGACACCTTTGTTACCGACTGTACTTTGGAATGTTATTTCAAAGTTGTTAAATTTTATTGATAACATATACATCAGATTTGTATGCTTGACTTATAGTCCACTTGTAAATCTTCGTCAGATAACAACAGATAGCACATGACAGAATTACAATACGAAGAATTGGAGAAAACACCCAGGGCCAGTGCGGGAATAGAACCCGCTCTCCTACGCTCGAAGGCGATTAGCAGTGTGGTGACACTCGGCCACGGAGGGCCCTGTTAAATTTTCAAATAACAACACTTAAAATTGTTCGAGTTATGCTTAATGTCGTTTTGAAAAATCATATTTCGAGAAAAAATCGTTTGAAGTTTGTAAATATGTTATAGACAGGAACAAATTAAAAAATTCTACCTTTTGAAATGATTCTAACGATATCCAGAAACTACAATACGGGCATCTATGGATATCTATGGCGCAAGTACAGTCAGCAGTCAAACTATTGAAACACTAGCAATAATTCCTACCTAAATGATGGGCACCTAATACTGTTTTGTCAAGTAAATATTTGTTGTGTCATATTCTTAGTCTTATACTGTTTACAAAAAAGTAAGTTGATGATAAACATTACCGATCAAACTAAAGAAAAATATATAATAAAAAGTGTGGATGTGTGTTTCAATAATTTTGTTGCCGACTGTAAGCCGTTTCGAGTCATCCAAGGTACTAAAGAAGGAACTCGGAAAATCATAGAATATTTTTTTTTTTTCAGGAATTAGACTTTTTGCCTTATATTTAAAAAATTTCAAAGCGCCTTTTAAGTGAATGAAAAAAAATATTTTTTTTTTTTAAATCTACGATGGCGTTATCCCTTAAATAACTTCCTTTATTCTTGTTGAAGACAGCGTTGAAGACAGAGACATGAAACAAAGTTTCATGTAACAATCAACACGCACATACAGTCGGTAACAAAAGTGTCCGAACACTAGCAAAAATTCCTATGTAAAAAAAGTACACTTTATACGATTTTGTTAAATAAATCCTTATCGAATCCTGTCCTTAGTCAGTGTAAGAACATGATTCGATAAGGATTTATTAAATAAAACCGTATGAAGTGTACTTTTTTTACATAGGAATTTTTGCTAGTGTTCGGACACCTTTGTTACCGACTGTACTCTAAGAGAATTTTAGGAGAAGAAATTATACTTAGAGCATGCTGGTATCGCATTTTTCTATATTAAAAAAAAAAATCTCTGAAAGCAGGCAAATACCTAAATAATTAATAAAATATTAAGAATATATTGAACTACATGAAAAAACAAATTTTGTAGAAAACAAAATTGATGTAATGCATCGATAATGCTAAAAAATAAATAAAACCGAATCTAAAACTGAATTTTAAGGAGAAATAAATTAGCAAGATAAATTTCTATACTCTCTCATATATATAAAGCTAATATCTGTTACTGTTGTTTAAATTAAATTACAGTTAATGTACACAAAGAATGTCTATGTCATATATTAATCCAAATTTAGTATGTGATATGCAAACCTCTAGAATGCAATACTTTTATGAAAATTTGCAATATTTGTAATAGGCGACAATATTTACGAATTCCATAGGTAGACATATTTCATCAACTATATCACATCTCTCAACGTAATTATTATTTATTCATTATGTAATTCGATTATGATTTACAAAAACGTGTATTTTATAATTACTTTCGCACATGTATTTGAAATACGAATATCAAAGTATATTGATTTCATGAAGTCACGAATTCCATTTATGCATTAATTTATTTGTTATTATAATTTAATGTTGATGGGGAAGTCACTGCTGATTTGATATAAGTTATTTTACAGGCTTTTTCATAGTGTTTCTACTGTCCCCCATATTCGCACCCTATATTTCGCACCCCCATATTCGCACCCTAGTACCCTATATTCGCACGTTAAAAAATATATTGAATTAAAATTGAGAAAAAACCTGCAAAAGAAATTTTAAGAAATTAATAGAGTAATCATTTCTTTTGAACGTAACTTAATATTTGAAGGTAAAAAATCAGATGTTACATTTATTTATTTATTTATTTATTACGCTTTTTGTATATTTAGATCAATTAAAACTGGTTTTTCTTTTTTCTCTGTCACTCCAAGTTTAAAAAATAAAAAATTAAATTAAATTAAATTAAATTAAATTAAATTAAATCAAGAAAAACAGTGTGAAAGAAACTTTAAGAAATGAATATAGTAACCGTTCGCAATGAACACAACACGCAGAAAACGTTCTCTCGTACTAAATTAAATTCTATTTTATATAGAATTTTACATTAATAACTTAGAGAACATTTTTCTTTTTCTTTTCTTTTCTTTTTTTTTTTTTTTTTTTTTTTAATAGAATCAACAAAACTAAACATTTGCCCTTTACAGATAAAATTTATTTCCAATATTGTTTTGTTTGGAATAATGACATTTGTAATAGCAGGAGACTTGGCGTTGGAATATTAAAACAGGAATAAACTACTACGTCAGAAACGCCAAAGAAAAATTATTGAGGTACATACAGCTGTTTCGGTAGCCTTCAGTGCAAAAAGAATTCTGAATCTGGAGAAGTGCTCTTATATATAGGAGAGGGACCGGATTTAGTTCAACCAATAGGATTACGGAAGAGGTGGGGAGTGTGGCCAAGAGGAATTAAGGAATGTGTAGCTGTGTAAACAGTAGAAAAATTAAGGAAATGTGGACTGAATGTAAAATTTCCAACAATCAGACAAATAGGGAACAGCGAAATCACAATTTACAAGGTTTTTAAAATTTTTATAAGTATGAAAAGCTTCAAAGAAATCGAGTTCATGAATGGATTTAGGTCTGCAAATTATTTTAGCTGAATTAAATTTAAAATTATGATTTTCCTCCCAGCAATGTTTAGAAATAGCCGATTTATTGGTTTCTTGTTTGCGGACGTAATTCATATGTTCTTTTAGACGAAATTTAAGACTGCGTTTAGTTTGGCCAATATATGATAAACCACACTGACAGGAAATACTATAAATGCCCCACGAATTATGCATATCAATAGGATCTTTTAACTGAGAAAAGGTGAGTTTATTGGAAGGCGAAAATATTATTTTAAAATCATATTGTTTGAGAATTTTAGCTATGGTTTGACTGGTTTTAGAAAAATAGGGTAAAACAATACTGATATTAGAAGTGACTGATTTAGTAGACGAAATACGAGGGAGTTGTAATTTTTGGATAGCTTTGTCTATAATGGAAGGGTCATAACCTCTGTCAATTGCGATGGCTTTCAGGTATTTAATTTCAGATTTCAATAAAATAGGATTTGAACAAATATTAAGGGCACGGTTTACAAAAGTATAGAAAGCAGCCATTTTTTGGTTAGGTGGGTGACATGAACGCGCATGGGGAGGAAGGGAGACTGCAAAATTTTTACGATAGACAGTGGTTGAAAATCCATTTACAGTGCGAGAGACGAGGGTATCAAGAAATGGAAGGGAGCCATTATTTTCTATTTCATAAGTAAACTGGATATTACTGTCAATTGAATTTAAGGTTTCTAAGACATGGACAATATTGTGATGAGATATGTCGATAAGCGTGAATGTGTCGTCAACGTAACGGGTCCAAAAAGGAAAAGATATTTCCTTAAAAAGCTTGCTTTCGAAATAGTGCATGTAAATGTCTGCGAGAATTGGGGAGAGAGGGGAACCCATGGCTAAACCTTCTTTTGCACTGAAGACGGTACGCTTTAGGCTACCGAAACAGCTGTATGCACCTCAATAATTCTTCTTTGGCGTTTCTGACGTAGTAGTTTATTCCTGTTTTAATGACATTTGTAGTATAGATTTCGATGGACGTCGGTTATTGAAGTTTAATTTGAAAACAGCTTTAGAATTTTTGCGATGTGAATCGTCAATAACACATAGTGATAATTAATCCAGGCATTTCTGTAGATAATCACGAAAAATTTTATTAAAAATTTTATTTGATATATTACTCTCGTTTAGGTGACCATTTTATAAAGTTATTATTATTGGATAATTAGAATTGAAGTGATTTTAATAACATTGGAGTGAAAGCCCAAAAAGTCGACTTCATATCTTACATTAAAAGGAGACTTGGCGCTGGATTATTAAAATCAGTAAAAAGAGAAAAAATTTGGGGAAGCAGACAGCAGTTTTGGTAGCCTTTAGTGTACCGTCTTCAGTGCATAAATAAAGTGCTCATATATATTGAAAAAGAAACAAATTTCGTTCAACCAATAGAATTAGGTACGTAAAAGGCTATACATTGGCCAAACTAAACGCAGTCTTAAATTCCGTCTAAAAGAACATATTGATTACGTTTGCAAGCAAAAAAACCAATAAATCGGCTATTTCTAAGCATTGCTGGGAGGGAAATCATAATTTTAAATTTGATTCAGCTAAAATAATTTCCAGGCCTAAATCCATTCATGAACTCGATTTCTTTGTAGCTTTTTATGTTTATAAAAATCTTTAAAATATTGTTAATTGTAATTTCGCTGTACCCTATTTGTCGGATTGTTGGAAATTTTACATTAGGCTCACATTTTCTTAATTTTTCAACAGTTTTCACAGCTAGTGCTTCTAAAATTCCTATTGGCCTCTCCCCCCCACCTTCCACGTAATTCTATTGGTTGAACAGAATTCGGACTCTTTTTTATGAGAAATTTCTTTATGCACTGAAGACGGTACGCTAAAGGCTACCGAAACAGCTGTCTGCTTCCCAATTTTTTTTTCTCTTTGGTGTTTCTGACGTTGTAGTTTTTACTGATTTTAACATATCTTACATGTTGGTGATGAAGTGAAGCTCCAATTTCTTCATTACTTTCGCCGAAGCTCTAATCGAAGCCAAATTTAGAATAATAGAGAAAAAATGGTTGTAATTATGTTACGTATAAACACATACAATTTTTTAAAAGGTTGCCAGATAATTATAACTCAAACGGTTCTCAATAACAGCCAACCCTTGTATGCAAGATGAAATGGAACCGAATTAAAAAAAGTCATAACATGCTATTGTAGATCTGCATTACGTTAAAGGACGAATAATACATCTTCAAAAGTTTCAATAGAGTTACAATTAGTAAATGATACATATGTGGGAAGAGGGAGGATGTAAAAATTTAAAAAACACACTGAATGTGAATTTAAAATATAATTTAGAGGTCATAAAAATGTGTTCGTTACTTTCTTTCTTTATTTATTTACGATAATATATTTTTTAGAATATGTGATAATCGACATCACAGCATCATTTTATGTATATATTTTAAATCGCAATTCTGAGAAAATGATTCGTATCGTGACATTTATTATACCAAGAATAAATTAAAGCTAACATCAAATAGAAATAACCAAACATTGGAAGTTTTAATGTGATTTTTGCCTTCATTTATAATGAAATAACTGGAAATTTAAAGCTTCTGTTTATAAATAAACATGGTTAAGGCACTCAGAGAATTTCTGTTTCGCATATTTATCTACGTTTGTAAAGTCTTTTCGGATATAGAGCAGTTTTATGTCTTTCGAAATTTCGCATTATTCCAGACTTTGAATAATTTATTTACATTATTATTAAAGTTAATTTTTGGATGTTTTAGTAGAAAGAACATTAAATATTGTGAGAGTGGATAAAAGAAAAGATTACAAATGCAATAAAAAATTATTTATTAAACGTAAGCGGTAAATACAAAAGTCAATGAAGATGTGTAGTTGTTGTTCTCTTTTTTTTTTTTTTTTTTTTTTTTTTAATAATATCAACAAATCTACTAGTCTTATATTTGACATTTTTGCTTTTTTTTTTTATGTATGCATGTATCTTTTGTTTGTGCACTATAAAAAGAAAATTCTGTTATATTACAAAATATTCCTGGCAGCAAATTTACCAGAAAATATCTGTATACTATTCTAAATAGAACAACACTGAGAATATTCGTACAATTTTCTTTTTTCCGTAGAATAAACTGTAGAAAATCTCGCATTAAATAAAATTCAACACCTCTGTCTGACAGGATCGAACCAGACTCCACCGCATCGTAGGCTACGATGCTACCTCGCAGCCAGGGAAGCAGGACTTGTTCTACTACTTAAGCCGCTAACACACGAAGTTCGATATGACAGGCATTAGCTTATAGTAACGCATAAATAGGTTTTTCATGAAGGAAACGGGTGAAATACTACCGTTTGATAATTTTGCCTCACGTATATTCTTCAATCACGTACTTTCAACTGTTAAAATCACATACGGTAGTTTTTAGAATGAAGTCCTCCAATCAGAGAATCGCGATTACAGAGTACTCTCTATCCTTTTCCCTTTTAATCATCCTTTAGGTGGATTATTGCCAAATATAGGGTCCGTTGTTTACTTTTCTGGATTTCGTTTATGCTTAAAAACAACCCTACTATATTCCGATAAAGATGTTTGGTAGCTTTTGAGCGGCAATAGCTTATATTTTTGAATATTTGTTCTTTCGTGTGATACCACCTTTAGCATTTCCCAAATCTGAATTGATACCAAGTTCTCCGTATGAAAAACAGAAGAAATACTTAATCGCCACATAAAATTTGTATGAATGAGGAGTCGACAGATTTTATCTCGCAACAGAAAAAAAAAAAAAAAAATCATTTTACAGATGAGGTGCAGTTTTGTAGTAAATATCCATAGCTTTAGAAAACAGACGATTTCTGCAAGCAAATTACACAAATGTTCTATTTTCTAACAGTTTTTACTCCCTTATACAAAGTATGTAATTCCGATTTGCGAAATGGATTTCGAATCTTGCGTATCTGAAACACAAATGATCGTAGAATGTTGTAAATATATATATGTGACTGTCATGACGTCTAGTTGTACTCCTCTAATTTTGGTTCTGACACGAGATCCCTTTTTAGAGATGTCTACGATTTTACACGATTTTTCGTTACGTCTGTATGTACGTATGTGTGTGTATACGTAAGTGTGTATCTCGCATAACTCAAAAATGGTTAAACGTAGATTATTAAAAAAATCGTATATAGGTTTGTCATAACATTTAATTGAGCACCTCCTTTTTTCGGTCTTTATATATGACTTTCCCTTTTGCCGACATTTACGAAAATTATAATCATAATGACCAAAAATACAAATATTTTAGCCATAACATATATGATCTTCTGTCATAGAGATTTCAAAGAAAGCTAACGAGCCTTTAATGCTATTATTATGGAAGTTGTATTTGCATTTTGGATGTAATTTATAAAGACATTAACAGATTCTAGTCCACGAATGCACTTTATTTAATAAATATTCTGGAAATATTTGAATGAAACTGATTTTTGTACCACAAAAATCAATAATCGACGAATATTCTCGAAAAAAAAAATCCAATAAAACAAAAGTAGGCTATCTACACTCGAGTGAATTCCATTGAATTCTAAGCTGTGCCTAAGAGCAATTCCGTAGCTTTGGAATATTATTCCTGACAAGCTACTATATTCGTTCGCTGCTGTATATTGTATAATCCTATTATCGTGACTTATGCGATGTGAGTAATAATTTGTTTTTGACTTGTTTTCAGAAATGTTCATGGACTAGAAATTGCCTGTTTATTGACTGATCAAGTCACTTCACACAAAAATGGCAATGTTTTTGTAACGATACGTATATTCCAATGAGTGTGTAAGGGAGTCATGTAGTGTCAACTTCAGAATTTTTTTAACACTGTGTATCTGTATGTATTTGTATGTACGTAAACATCATAGTACCTAGACACTTTAATCGTATGGATTCAATTAAATAAAGCTTATTATAGATCTCTTTCATCAAATCTATACAGATATTCATAAGTGTCAAGTTTTATAAAGACAGAAAGGCAAATTTTTGTACATTATGGTCAAAGCTCTCAAGTTATTTGTGTGTTTCTTTTAGACACTGCACCATAATTGGATGTAAAAAGTACCAAATGGAACTCTTCGTTTTTCTCTCGACTACAGGCAGCTCGTGCGATCAAGCAACAGTGGTTTTCATCCATTTTAAACTATAAAAAATAAATCGGTTTCTGAAAAATCAATTTGCTACACCAAGAATCGATCATTTTACAAAGATTAAAGGGATAAGAACCACTGTTGCTAGATAGTAAATACAATACTGTTCGAGAAAAAAAATATATCGATATCAATTTTACAAAAAATTCTGACGCGATGGAAAACAATGGAAGTCATTTTCGAAAATAGCACACCAAATAACATAAAATCATCAAAAACTTCTCTTGTATTTTAAAAAATATTTTTGCAGGCGTTCACGGGAGCACACAAAATTATTCAGATACATTACTCTATTAGGCGTTTTTAAAAATTCATAACAAATAGAAAATATTGAAGGTTTTGACGCATGGGATGAAAACGAAACAAACCCACAGAGTTAAGTGTGGAAAAAAAAAAAAAAAAAAAAAACAGGTTTACACTGGAAGAAACAAAGGCCAAAATTGACTAGAAAAAGTCATCGAAGAGCGGAAAGGGACTCGGGTTGGGGCCCTGATGCTGTCGTCAAGGATTTAATGCGCTCGCCTTTTATGGTCTTTTATTATTGATTTTGTGAGTTGAAATACGTTAGACTAAATAACATAGTTGTTGATTCTCCTATTTTTCAAAGGAGACTTCATACCGGATTTTTTTTATAAAAACTTTTATTTTATTTAATCGTCGAAAATATATGTGACAGATTCCTTTTTAAAAAGTACAAGTAATAAATCTGTACAAGTAATAATTTAAAAATTAGAAATGTTGGCAGCTATAAAATAGAAACCAGCTTAAGGGGACCCAAATGGTAAAAAAAATTATAAAATGTTTTATAATGTAGTACGTGCCACGTATGATTTTCCTCTCTTGTTTAAATATACGTTTTGAACGGCAAGACATCTATCTAAATATTCTGATGTTTTTATACACGCCTTCGATTCTAATGGCTATGATGTAAGATCATTTCTTCGACACGAGCTGATAAAAATAGAAAGCCGCATGGTGCCTTGCATCACTCACTGCTTATGTTTATAACATTCTTGATGATATATTAATCGTTGTTTGAGCTGAAAATCTCTTCTCTTTTATTATATGTAAAGTGAGTTTTTAAAACATTTTTTTCGTATCGTGCTTTTGAAAAGTTAGTATATTAGTAAAGTAGTGCATGTTTAAGTAAAGTTAGTACATGAAAAACTTGGTAAATGGGCTGAACCAAAACAATGTTTTGCACATTTATTGAACTTTACACAGTGAATTAGATTTTATACATTGAATATGTATTGAATGTAACGTATTGCATCATTTCTTAAGTGAATCAGTGTTATATTTATCTGAAAAAAACTGTATGGGCTAAATACAAATATTTACATAGTAATTTAAAGCATAATATAATGCAATGTTGATCTATTGTAATTCAAAGTGTATACGCTGTTAAAAAAAAAAAAAAAATGTTATATTACAGAAAATTTCTGGGCAGCAAAGTTTTTAAAAAATACATAGTAATCTTTTTTCCCGTAGGCCACACTGTAAAAAAATCTCGTATTTAAAAAAACAAAAAAGAACAGCCAGGATTGAAGCAAATTTTGAGCAGCAAAGTTTTTAAAAAATATTCGTATGCTATGCTAAAAATACGTTGACAAAAATGTTCTATAACAGTTTAATGCAAACATTATACGCACATCGTATTTTTTTTTTTTTTTTTTTTTTTTTTTATCGTAGGGCACACTGTAAAAAAATCTCGTATTAAAAAAAAATATATATACAGCCAGGATCAAACCAAATTTCCCTGCACCGTAGGCGGCGAAGCTATCTCTCAACCACGAAAGTGCAACTTTCTCTGTAACTTAGGAATTTTCAATCCTTTTATACAAATTCTTCGCGCACAAAAGAGAAAAAAATATGTAATGACCAAATAAAATCTATGCTAATGGCTACAGATTTTATCTGTTACAGAAGTTTTTTTTTTTTTTTTTTTTTTTTACAGATTAAGATGTACTATGAAACTAAATTTCTGTATTTTTAGAAAAAAAAAAAAAAAAAACGATATATATGGGGTGGGGGGGGGGGGATTTTTTTCTATTTTTATGGAAATGTTTTATTTTTTAACAGTTTTTACTTCCATTACCCTACTACCGTAGGTAATGGAAGTATTGTATTCGGTCTGAAAATTCGATATCGGGTTTTCACCTGATTTACACGTTTTAAGGTCCCCTGAGTCCAAAAAAGTGGTTTTTGGCAATTGGTCAGTGTGTATGTGTGTGTGTGTGTGTGTGTGTATGTATGTATGTATGTATGTATGTGGAGAATCTTCTGGCTATTATAGCTCAGAAACTAATAAAGATAGATCTACGAAACTTTAGAATTGAAATACGTCTGGTGTACAGATGAAATTTCCAAATTTTGGTGAAAATTGAAAAACCGGAAGTGTGTTATCGAAAACCGGAAGTGGGACCGTAAGTCCGTATCTCAAAAACGGCTCTAACGATTTTCTTCAAACTTGCTATATAAACACTCTATTAGATGTCCTTTTGAATGATATAGTTGGTTAGTTCAGGAAAATTGATAAGCGTCCTGTATAAATAGCTCAAGTTCAGGCCTCGCAAAGGCGTTCCTTTAAAAACGGTTGTACGGATTTTTTTCAAACTCGCCATTTTAACTCACTTTTAAATATGCTTTTGTATGTAATTATTTTTTTCCGGTCAATAATTGGTTTTTTGTAAAAGTTGGTATCTCAAAAACGGCTCTAACGATTTTCTCTTTAGGTCACTTTTATGTTTTCTGATCACATTATCTCTCAAAAATGCATATAATACATGTAATAGCGGGTAATGGAAGTCGTGTGATTGTTTCACACCAGATTTTTTTCTCGCAGTGATCAATTTAATTAATTTACAGTATAATTCAATATTCGCACAATGTGATTTCAAAAATTTGCAATTCAATTAATGTGTATATAATAATCTTTACATTTACAATACAGAATTCAAAAACATGTGGACGATACATTTAATTTGCAAGCATTTTCAAGTCGTTGCTGTACATTCTTTTTTTATTTTAATATTTATAACATATATTGTAATACATTCATCATAATTTATTACAGAGTTACACGCAACAAAATACTTGTCTAAAATATTGTTTCAGTTAGTTTAAAAAATAAGGCAAATTATGTGCCAATTCTCTAAACATTGTTGCTGATATAACATTTATTTCTAAGCTGGAGAATACTTCTCCTTATCACATGTAAAATAAAATATTTAAAGCATTTTTTTTTTTTTTCAAACATACGCTATGTAAGGTATATATTATAATAAACAAAAAATTTGACTATGAAATTTTTGGCGTAGCTATACATTTAAAGGTCTCTCGAATTCATTTTTCGGTATATGTGTATATGAGTAAGTACGATAATAATAAGTAAACACGATAATGTTTAAATGCTTCATTCGATTGAGCTTAAAGTTCGTAAGTGTGTTATAAGTGGCCGCGGCGCGACATGTATATAGTTTGATGAGTGTATTTCTTTTACAAGGACACAAAGAAAAAACATTTATCATTACGGCTCATGAAATTAAATTATTTGAAGTGCCATAGCGTCTAAACTCTATGAAATTAAGCTAAAAGTAGGTAAGTATGTTATAGGTCTCTTTTGCACAATCTGTATAGATTTTGATGAGTATAGGACTTACAGTGTTTTTACAAAGACACAGAGAAAAAATCTTTAACTAATTTTTTTAAGTTAAGCTGCAGTTCACTTAGATAAAAAATTCTCCTTTTGTGATTTTACTTAATCGTACGCAGGAAAAAACTATTGTAATTGGGATTTTATACTCAACGAAAATATTTCCCTTTGAATTTATTTTGATTAGTTTTGACGTAACGTCTTTACTTGCGTATGTTTTTACGTATCCATGTATCTCATATATCCTAAAAAACTTTTAGTCTTACCATAGTTTCTGAAAATTTAAGCAATATCCTGTTTTTTAATACTTTTCAACAAAGTTCAAAAGTATTTATGACTTCAGTTTGTCTCTCCGAGCACTAATTTTTGTAAATATCCATGGAATTTTTGAAACCGATATATATTATTCAGTTTCACTATGGGATGTTCCCTATTAAAAATAAGAGTAAATATAATCTCTGATTTGTGTATAGGGACACCCGAAAGGACTCTAAAGCATTACGTTCTAAGAGAGACTATTTCTATAGACCGTACTTCAATATTTTTCCTAAATCATAAAGAATTTCATATTTTTGTTAAAATGCACATATATATATATAAAAGAATATAGTATGAGTATCACAAAGGTTTACAGGAGATATACAAAAATAGTCAGATGCATTAAGTGCTATAATTGGAAATTGCTGCTTTGGAAACTGAAATTAGAAATAAAATTTGCTAGTATTTTCGTTTTTATTAAGCGTTTTTAACACTTTCTAACCATGCTTAAGAGAAATTAAAATTTGAATAAGCCTATTTTTCTGTTTTTCTGTCTGTCTGTCTCTCCGTCTGCCTCCAACGTCAATAAATATTTTCAGAATTTCTTGAAAATGATATATGTTACTCATATTTGCTATGCCATGTTTCCTATTTACAATGGTTTACACACTGGTTTGTATATAAAGGCACTCAAAAGAATGCCAATGTATTGCAATCTACGAGAGGCATTTTTATAAGTCGTATTTAAATAACTTTGTACTACAGAAATAGTAGTACAACAGACCTTAATTTTTATATTCCGAAACAAATGTTTTTTATAGAATATGGTACGTTTAGGATTTACAGAGGCACATAGTATTAAGACACATTATGGGTTGCAATTGTAAGTTGCATTTTCGTTTGTTATTAGGTGTAAGGGAAAGTTCTGTCGTAGTGTGGCACCCAAACAGAGAGTTGGACACGAAACCGAGCCTTTTAATGTGATCCAAAGCAGTAGTCTGATGAATTCCAAGCTTGAAGCCCACTGCTGTGGAAGTTAACGTGGGATTTGTCCTGATCATACTCTAGCACTTCGTCATTGACACCTGATGGCCTTCCTGGTCTGGGTTCATCTTTAAAAGAAAAATCACCTAAACGAAATTATGCAAGCCATCTTTGGCATGTTCGATCTGTTTCTGCGTCCTCTCGAAACACGTCACACAAGTTTTTGTTGCCGCCATCGCATTATTCCTTTTTTGGAACATCGTACAACATACAATGTCTTAAGTGCACTTTTTCTTCATTCATGGTGACAGTAATACAAGTTTGAGAAAACCCACTAAAATACGGGAAAATGTGTGTAAATCATCAATCATGCTCTAACCTAACTGGTTAAACCGGTTTCAGTCGATAATCGACAGCACATAAAAATGCACGCGCTCAAAAACGACAGAAATTTCCCTTACATCTCATATAAGTTTTTTTTTAACAATTTCTAACAATGTTTAATATTGATTATGAATTCAATTAAACTATTTTCTGTCTTACTATCTGTCCGTTATATGACCCTATAGGCAAAGTACATTCAAAATTAAACAATGAAATGAAGACGTACAGTTAGAACATGTAAATAATCTACGCAAACAACACAATTTTATTTTATTTTATTTTTTTCTTTGTTGTTTCACACACAGCTTTAAACAAATAACCTTAGGAATATAACGTTTGAATTATATGTTCTTTATCAAATATTTAACAGAATTAGACACTTCTTTAAATCTAAAATATTTTGTAAACTGATATTAAATTCATTTTCTCGAAGTATGTTTTTGAAGAACTAAAAATTTAAGCAATTTTATATTAAAGAACCTGTTATTAAATAGAATGCATTACAAATAAATGCAGATGTACATATTTAAAAAACTTAATTTAAAAATCTTTTCCTTTTCATCTTTTTTGCGTATAAATGACTTAAAATATAAGAGATTTCGATTATACACGCGAACAAGATTTTCTTTATATCTGTATATATAAAGAAAAGAGTTTGTCAGCGGAACACATCCGGGCGGACCACTCCTATTTTTGATTGGTCTAGATTTAACTACTTTGGTGATGAAAGTTGGCAATTTTTTAGTAAAAACTGGTGATATTTTTTGAAAGATACTGCATAGATGTTACACATTTTTAAAAAACTAATATTAAAGAATAATTAATAACTTTTTAAAAATTATCAGTTTTGAAGTTCTAAGAGCTGCAATTTTGAAATTACAGCGTACTTATTTCCCATACATAATCCATTAGATTTGTAAGCAATTGTTGATTCGTTCTTGAGAATCGTTCACATAAGACCCTAGAGCATTGTGGCAAAACGAGTACAAAACGGAAGAAATATTTAATTTAATTTAATTTGTAATATGTTATTTTGACTTTTTGTCCTTAAAAGGAATTTTCAATTATGTTACAAAGCCCAAAATGTGATATAAAAAATAAACAGTGATTCATTTCTTTTGAAAATTCATTTAAATTTAGTGACCAGCTAAGCGGGCATAGCCTGCTAGTTATACTTATGAAGAAGATTTCATATTATGCATATGAACAATCTATTTTGATTAGGTTTTTGCTGTGAAATTATTTTGACATTTGTATTACAATTGCACTGTTTACAGTTTGAAAATAAGAAATTATATATTTTTTAAAAATGCCATTAATGGAAACTGCATAAAAGAGAATAATATAAATTTGAATAAAGAAGAAAATATCTTGTTGTAGTCGAATCTTCAAGCATAAGTATTTTTTCCCCTAATTATATTACATTCGCTGTGTCACCTTTCATTTCATTTATTATTATTATTATTATTATTATTATTAATTCTTTTGTTAATTTAATCAATCATTCATTTCCTTTTTTCATACACGGTTTTATAAGAAACGTTAGAGACGGATTATTAGTATTGATTCTAGATCTTATGATAATATAATATTCAAATAAAGATATGTAAATAAAGATGTTATTCATATTTCATGTTCATATATTCATTTATTAAAGAGTTATACGCAAAAGTAAAAAATAGGTTGTTGCTTAACTTTTAAAATCAAGTGTAGAATGTTGATATTCGTGACCTTTTACATATTTACGTGTATGTATTTCATAGCTGTAAACGGTTGGTGTAGAATGTTGAAATTTTATCTTGGAAATTGTTTTAACCATTGTTTTCTCGCTTGTATTTTCCCTTGATTATATAAAATTTATTTTTAACGTTAGAAAATATTACTTTACAACTTAATTATTAAGACGATAAGGAGAAAAATCTACAATTATAATTCTATTATTGGAAAAAGTTACACTTTTAAATAATGTTATTTGTAGAAGAGAAATACTATATTAATATTAACATTCACATGATAATGAATTGAGATATTCTTTAAAATTATCAATTAATAGTTAAATTTCAAAATGCTCTTAGTTAAATTATTAATAAGTTTTTAAAAACTTAAATAATATTACTTAGTTGATATTTTTTTTCTCGAAAAAATAAATAAATAAATAAATAAATAAACAAAATAAAATAAATAAATAATATAAAATAAAATAAAATAAAATAAAAAACTTAAAGATTTTTCCATTAAAAAAAAAATAATAATAATAATAACAATTAAGGTTTTAAAAAAGAAAAAAAATGGAAAATTTTAACTACGTTTTGTGCTAAAATATATACAAAACCATTAAATAAAGTTTCCTGAAGATAAAAACAAATATAAGACCCTTGAAACACTTTAAACTTAACACAACCTCGTAAAAATCAGTTTCGAGAAAATGATATTTAAATATTTATTTTAGTGCGGATTCGATATTTGTTTACAAATATAAACTCTTATAACTCAGCATAAAATGATGGAAAATTATTATTTTTTTTTTCGGCATATTATTACTGTTATATATTTTCATGTTTTAAAATATTGAGTACAATTTTGACATCTGGGAAGTCTGATATCGCCTTAAACAATTATTTATAGTTCAGTAAGCGAACAATTAAGTCATACGATAAGCAACAATATTAGACATTTTTTTCAAACATTTGTTAAATAACTTCAAAGCATCATATTTTAAAAGAGTCTCTTTATTACTAATCACAAATTTGTCTAAAAACTAAGTTTCCCAAACTCAATACTCATTAAGTATTGAAATCCGATCCTAAAATACTAAGAATGTGCAATTACACCCACGTGTCTGGGAATGAAAGAGGAATTAATAATCGGCGAGATAGGCGCCTCACTTTAAGTGACGGAAGGTTTAAGCGTTTCGCTCAAAAATCTTGGAAACGTGGATTTCAGGAGTGTGTAAATAGATCTTTAAATAACTCTCGTTTCTCTAAAATTATTTTCAACATGTTTTTGTCTTTATTTAAAACATCTATACTTAAAATATTTGTGAGATTGTACATGCAAAACATTTCTGTATATTTCTTAAAATTTATATACCTGTTATAGGTCATACAAACTGTATAGATTTTGGTGACTATATAAATTTGATACCTACACAGTTTTACAGGGACACAAACAGAAATTCTTTATCATTATGGGCTATAAGCTTAAATTACTTAAAGTGCAATAGCGACTAAACGCCTTATTCAAATGAACTTAAAAATTTTATACGCGTCAAAGATTACCATTACACGAACTTTATGAACTTTAGAGAATCTAGCACTTACGGTTTTTTTTACAGTAACACAATGAAAATTTCTTTATCATTGTGGCATATTGGCTCAAACTTTAAACTGCGATAGCGTCTAAATACCTTATCCAATGGAGCTGAAAATTTATATAAATATTATAAGTCACTGTTGCACTAACTATATGCATTTTGGTGAATCTAACATTTATCGGTTTTTACAGGGACACAACGAAAAATTCTTTATCATTATCATCTATGAGCTCAAAGTACAATAGCATTATGGCAAAATGGGTTCAAAGTACAATAACGTTAAATTAAACATCGTATTTTATGAAGAAAAATATTCGAACATCCCATTTTATAATTTTCTCTCTTTTGTTTATTTAACGACTCCTCTTACTTTACTTTATCTACAAATCCGTTGGTTAGACAATTTTCGGAAAGTCGAGTGAAGTCACTCCAGATTTTTTTCAAAATACAGTGATAGAAAAAAACTTTAAGACCACATCGTAAATTGCAAAAATTTTAATTTTACTGAAAAAAGAAACATCAAATAGTATAAACAGAATAAAAAGTCTTCACATAGTTTTACATAAAAGAATGATTGTAACAATACATTATATGCAAGTGATTTTTTTTTCCGCAACATAAAAGGGTGGAAAAAACTCTACGACCACAAAGTTAAACCTTAACTAAAAGTATTACATTCTCATTTTTAGTACTTCGTATGTTTTCCTTTCACACAAATTACTTCTGAAAGACTATTTTGCTAGATTTTTGCATGTTAGAATCGATATTTTATCGCATGCTTTGAAATAACAGATTTGAGCTCATAAACAGAATAGTATTGTTTAAAATTTTCATGAACCTTGTGTGCGAGGTACCCCCACATGTTTTCTATGGGGTTCAAGTCTGGACTTTTGGCCAGAAATTCCGTACAACTTGTATTATTTTGAGTTAGCCAAGAAATGGTTCAAGCAGATTTGTGCTCAGGCACATAGTCTTGCAACAAAATGAAATTTTGAGCCATAAGTTCATCTTTCAATGGAACAAAATCATTAGCCAGTTTGTCTTGATAGTTCCTTTAATGAACACAATATTAGTCTTACTTCGAGCACAGAAACCTGCCCAAATCATGACAGATCTCCCTCCTTGCACTTGCTTTGAGAAATACGTAGGATCCTGTCTTAAATCATGCCAATAGTTTTGTAAACCATCAAATCCATCTAGGTTAAATTTCTTTTCATCTATGAAAAATATTTTTCTCCAAAAATTAGGTTTTAAAACACTAGATGTTGCGAATTTCAATCTTGCTTCAATGTGCCATTTTTCAAACTTAGGTTTGATTTTTAATTTTAAATATTTGATGTTTTCCGCACTATTCAGGACATTTCTAACCGTTCTAGCCTTAACTTGAAGTTTTAAAGACGATTTTATTGCTGAAGAATATGCATTGTCTTTTACATCCATTATTGTAACACTTCTTTTCATTCTAGCTGATAGTTTTGAGGGTAATAATCCTCCTCTATTTTTTGCATCATATCTGCATGGATCTGCGAGAAATTGATAAACTACAGTTTTAGACTTCTCGATTTTGCTAGCGATTTGCACTTCACTCATTATACTTTCTCTAAATGCCAAGATTTTACCTTTTTTCAATTTCACTCAGTAATTTTCCTATACCATAATCTCAGTTGCTTCGACACTCTGCTAAATGATTAAAAAATGCTTCTTTTCATTTTAACTACTGTCCCGCACAAAACTATGCAAATGTGACGTCATCTCATTATGCAAGCAATCACTTTTAAAACTGGTCTTAGTTTTTTCCATTTCATTACATTACACATTTTTACTCTACATGGAATATTTAAATTCTAAATTCATATTTTTTTTATTTCTTACATCTTTATATATTAAATATAAAATAACTTACAAAGAGATTTTAATTTTTGAATGAAAAAGAAATATATATATATATATATATATATATATCAGTGATGGTCTTAAAGTGTTTTTTGCCACTGTATAACGTAAAATTAGTCAATGTAATAAATAAATTAGTTTATTCTATTTCTAAATAATTATTCATTTTAAAATATCTTCCGATTAATTGTACATATTACTTTTCCAGTAGTTATTTTATTCATAAAACGGAATTCTCCATTTCTCTGTATTTCAAAAAGCGACTCCATGTAAGAATTCCTTTACAGATCAATAGAGACGATAATTCATGCAAAGTACCACCCGTATTTACTCTTAAGTACTCCGCCGTTATACTCGGCTTAGGTGAGAATAATAATTCATTTTTAGTGCTTAGAAAACGGGATTTTTAAAATGAACTAGGAGTTAGAAGAATCCGGATTAGTTTTTATGGCCGTGATTAAGGAGACTGTGGACTTGAAAATTACCTACCTATAAATGAATAAAATATGTTAATAAAATAAAATATGTGATATGAATAAAATACGTAATGTAAATAAATACGAGTTTTTAATAATGGGGGTTTCTGAATGATCTCATATAATCTCTCATGTTTGAAATTTTCTATCTGGTCGTCTGAAGTTTAAAAATTTGCTTTTCTAATATATTAAAAATATAAATGACATTTTAGCATTCCATAAAAAGAAATATAACGTTTTATTAAGGAAATCAAATGGGAAGTTTCAGATGGGAGAATAAATACTTCATCATCATTAACATTGTATTTATTTTTCATGGTCCATAAATCCTAATAAATGTTCTACGCTCGTTTTGTAAAACTTTTTTCTCGAATTTTAACTCTTTCCAAAATGCCATTCGGGTTGGAAATAGATTTCTGAGTAAGTTCTGGCACGTGGTGAATTTCAAAGCAACATTTTTGAAGTTAGAAAGGCTAATTTTGACTGTGTTTGTTTTGAATTCAAAATGAAAAATATGTTTGAGGTGAATTCATCTGCAACTTTTCTTACCTAAGGTTATGGTCTGTTGAAGGACGAAGATTTTGTTAATAATTTACAAGTTAGGTTATGCAAAGAAATATTTAAAAGCCTTGTGTAATTTTATGTATAAATATGTTTTAAAGCTACTTTATTAGGTATAGGGGTATTTAAAAACTAGTTTTGTATTTTTCAGCATTTTTAAATTTTTCTATATGCAAGAAGAAAGTAGTGGATACAAGAAATTTTAGAAAATTTTCTTTCTCTGATTCTTACAATTCTTTTTTTTTATCACCATTCAATACCATTATTAAGGCGCTTTTTATTCAATTATTACACTTCATAATGTAATAAGCATTAAAATCCTAAAAATTTTTGACTTTCGGATTTCGATGGATTTTTACGTTTTCAATTACCCTGCACTGTACAAAAATATGTCATTTTTGCTGCCAGAAATTTTCTGTAATTACAAAATAATACGTTCTGACAACGTAATTTTTTCGTAAATTACGTGCATTTTCTCAAATTACAGAGAATTTCTGGCAGCAAATAGGATATACTTTTTATAGTGTGAATATGATTATACCGATTACTTTACAAAATGATTTGTCTATTTCTCTGTGTGTGTAACCAAAATTTATAGGTACTGTATTTCACGGCATAATAAACAGAATTTTACAAGATTTTATATTTAGTTGGACTTTGATATAAATCGCTGCAGATATGTAGATTTTAGTATATAACATTCAGCAGGTGTTACCACTGTATAGTAATTCCTACATTTATTTGTAATCTGTATCTCAACTTTTACAGTGCATAATTTTATAAAACTTGATAAATGAAGGGAATTTCAAAAAAATATAAAAAACAAATTAGACTTCATAAGTAGTAGTAGGAAGAAAAAAGAAGGGTTGGCACCTCTGGTTGTAGTAATAAATTTTATGTAAGATGAAAAGTAAAAAAAAATATTATTTTAAAACGATAAAAATATTAAAGGGAGTATTAATAGAAAAATAAGTTGGAAATAATTGAAACATTTTCAATAGAAAATAAGGTATGGAGACATTATTAATAGAGACATTATAATTAATGGAGACATTATTATGGACACATTATAATTAATGGAGACATTATTAATAGAAAATAAGATTTAAATAATAGAGATATTATTACTAAAGAAATAAGGTATAAATAATGGAGACATTATAATTAGAAAATAAAGTATAAAATAAGAGATATTATTAACAGAAAATAAGGTTTAAATAATGGAGTCATTATCGATAAACAATTAAGGTCTAAATAATAGAGACATTATTGATAGAAAATAAGGTATAAATATTTATTTTAATTACTATTAACAATAAGATATCATCATTTTTTTCTTTTAATACAGAAAAAAAATCTGGTGTGTCACTCACACGACTTTCTCTTACCCTGAAATTTAATACTATAAATACAGGTTGGAGAATAAGAAGTAAGATAACGAGTACTGTTATGTAAACCTATTTTAAACAATTCAAATTAGGCTTCGGAAGAGTTTTATATGATAATTAGTTCTGTGTGAGGGGGCTACCGCCCCCCTCAAACCCCGTTTTATTAATGCACCTACTATATATAGAATTTAATTCGGTTATTAGAAAAGAATTCTGTTTTTAAAAAATAATTTATTAAAATTATTATTTAAACAAATTATCTTTTATGATAATGCAGACGATTTCCATAATAGAGAAGTAGTATAACACCAAGTATCCAAAAAAAGTTCATTACCCAAACCCTACCATTACCCAAACCTTGAACTGAAATATATGAGGAATATCATGTTCTTCACACTCCTAAAGTTTCAAACTGATTCGTTTAGTACTTTTTGAGATATTTTTATAAACGTCTGAAATCGAAGTTATGGAAAAGTAGTATAGATTGTAAGACTTTTGAATGCTTTTGTGAGCCTCTGTAAACAAACTATTAGTGCTTTTTTAATCATTTTTCTGTTCAACATGCTACAGTGAAGTTAAATAATACATAACCTCTTTAATTCATTCCACAATTATTTACGGACCACAATTATTTGCGCAGACAGCTTGGCAAGCTGAAATAATAAACGTCTTAATTTATTTTATTTTATTTATTTATTTTTTCGAAAAACGTTAAAAAAGATTAAAACCTTTTTTTTTTTTTTTTTTTTTTTTTTTTTGTTGTAAAATAATATATAATATCCATACAACAACAACAATAACAATAATAATAGTAAAGAAAGAAAGAAAGAAGTAATAATCTGGTGTATCACTCACACGACTTTCTCTTACCCTGAAATTTAATGCTATAAATACAGGCTGGGGATTAAAAGGTAAGATAACGATGTTATGTAAACCTATGTTAAACAATTCAAATTAGGTTTCGGGGGAGTTTTATATGATAATTAGTTCTGTGTGAGGGGGGCTACCGCCCTGCTCAACCACCCGTTTCATTAATGCACCTACATTTAAATACAATTTAATTCGGTTATTAAAAAAAAAATTCTGTTTTTAAAAAATATTTTACTAAAATTATTATTTAAAAAAATTATCTTTTATGATAATGCAGACGATTTCCATATTAGGGAAGTGGTATAACACCAAATATCCAAAAAAAGTCCATTTTATTCTCAAAAAAAAAAAAAAAAAAAAAAAAAAAAAAAATCGATAACTTTGTTTTAAATTATCGCAGATCGATGGTTCAACCATTCGTTTTAAAGGTATTGGAGAGCTCTTTTGAAATATACCCATCATGAAAATTTACTCCCTTCGAGGGGGGGACTTCCCCACAGGGGGGAGGCGAGGCTCCTACATACACAATTTTTTTCCCCTGTTTACTATCTCTATTATAAAAAATATTTATCCGTTTCATTTGGTTTAGTGCAGTCTATAGATGTTAAACTCTACTTACCTGCAATTTCCCCCATAGACGTAATGTATTTGAATACTTTTGAGTGTCCCTGTACACGAACCATTTGTTTTATCTTAAAGAAAAGTTTAGTGTAGCATCCTTGTATGATACACATTTAGAATACCAAGTTTGAACTTTCTGTCATAATTTGTTTTTGAGATATGCTGATAACAGACAGACACACACAGATACATACACACAGACCATTTGCTAAAAACATGATTTTCGTATTCAGGGGACCTCAGAACATCTAAATATAACAAAAACTCGCGTTCAAAAATTTGACCTAAAAACAATACTTTCTCTACCTTATGGGTAAGAGAAAGTAAAAATGGTAATTCACGTAATTAGTTTAAAAACTAAATAATAATAATAATAATAATAGTTAACTTAATGCAAAACAGACTACTGAAGCTGTCTATTATCAAAGAGACTGTATTAGTATATCTGCAAAAGTATTAATTAATAATAGTATTAATTAATAAGTATTAATTTTTAGTAGAGTGTGATCCTGTTTATTTAAAAATTTTTGTAAATCGATAATTGAAGCGTCTATACTCTGTTATCCTGCGTTAAACTAGTGGTAATAAGTTTTAAGCGTATTGAACAGCTTATTGAAAAGATATTTAGATACAGCATTCTATTAAGATTTAAATATAGTAGATGTTATATAAATCTTTTTTGCAACGTGACACAGACTTTATCATCGAACAACATATTTCTAAAATTTTATATACATTTTAGGTTTTTATACAGTTTTTTAAACGTGTAAGCGACAGGTAAACTGTAAAGTAACTATCCTAAAATAGATTTCTTTAATTTAATACTATCCTAGTATAAAGCTTATAATCAGTAATATTTTTTTTATTAATATTATTTTATTTATTTATTGGTAATACTTATTAACAATAATATGGTAAAAAATGTTTAGTTCTTTGAATAAAATTTCTTTACAAAAATTGTAATCTATTTAAAGTCTTAAAAAAAAAATTTAAAAAAAAACTAATTTAACGGGAGGGAAAAGAAAAAAAAAAACAGACATCTAAAGCAGTTTAGAGAGACAGTACTTCGATGTCTATAAAAAGAACAATAAATCACTTTTAAGTAGTAGGATCGTTAAAATTGTTTCTGTCTCTTTTAACTTTTTTTTTTTTTTGCAGATCTAAGCGTATACACTTTGCTTTGGTTCGTTAAGCTAGTGGTAATTAATTTTAAATACTTTCAAAAGCTCTCGGGAAGAAATTACTTTAACAAGATATTAAAATAATAAAGTAGATCTAAAGAAAAATTTAGGAAAAGTATTATTTTGCTTCTATGAGTAATATAACTTCGGAAAAACCTAATTTATCGAGAAAAAAGTAACTTAAAAAAATTATAAGACGTAAGATGTTACTGATAAATAAAAAAAAAGGATAGTGGATGGATGGTTGGGATTTACGTCGCACTAGTGCTGCGCAGATGGGCAATTGGCAACGGTCTTGGACACACCCCTAGAGGTGGTCCGGAGACATGCCATCGCAATTTTGATTCTCCACGGAAGGGATGGCTCTCCCGCTTCGGTGACGCCCAGAGGTATAATTTTGATGGGAACATCCAGTACATTGCGGCCACGACAGATTTTACGTGCGCCAGCCACCATTAGTGTACACGACGGTCTTGGGCCGGCTCGAGTACCGAACACGCAATCTTCCAATTACGAGGCCGGCGTTCTACCGACTGGTCTACCGCGGCCCATTGAAAAGAAGATAATCATTTTTAATCAAAAGGTATGTCAGAAACCTTCCTGTCTATATTAGTAATTTTTTAATCCATCTATTGTAGCACCTGTAAACTGTTATGCTATGTTCTGCTAGTAATAAAAAAAAAAGCTAAGTCTTCTTTTTTTTTTTAGAAATTAGTTTTAAAAATGTCATAAATACACAGGTCTGCAAAACTAATGTTGGCAAAATTTTATTTGGTAATGTTAGCGTATAGTATATATATTTTTCTTGGTCTGTTAAAACTGAAAATTAAGCCAGATTTTCTCTATCACTTATAGATTTTTGTCAATGGAGGGTATGTACGATTTCTTTGCAAAATATCTATCTATTTCTGTGTTTGAGTCTTACCAAAATTTTATTGACACTTTATCGCTTGAAACAATAAACAGAATTTTACAAGGATTTATATTTGGTTGGACTTTGATATAAATTGCTGCAGTTATATTTTAGTATACAACGTCCAATAGGTAGCGCCACTGTGTAGTAATTTCCCTAATTTTATTCAAAACTACAAGTCAACTACTACAATGTATAATTCCACAAAATTTCATACGTGATAAGGTTATTATATATATATATACTCTATAACAAAAAAAGTGAGGCACCAAGAAGGAGTAATTCAAACTGGACACAAATTGACATACATACAGGTTTTGATGGAATCAAGCACCAGTTCATTATTATCGTCGATCCTACGTGCAACTGGTACTTCAGTGACTTCAAATGCCCTTAATAGGCGGCTCAGTGGGGTTGAGATCAGTCTCCGTATCTCTCTTTCACTGAGGACGTTTGGAGCATCATAAAAAGGGTCCTACAACCAGCTCGGGATTTTACCAATCTAACGCAACAACTGGACAGAATTTGGCACGATACTTCACAGGATCACATCTGCCAACTCTATCAATTAATACCAAGCCGAATAACTGCGTACATAAGGGCCAGAAGTGGACCAATGCGTTATTGACTTGTTTACTTTGTGAGGCCCTTTCTCTTGATTAAATCATTCCAATTTTCTGAAACTGTAATCAATTGTTTTTCTCCAAATACATATAGATATCAGCTGATTTAATTTGAATACATATCGGCCGAGAGAGGGGCACTCGTTTGCTACAATTTTATGAATGATATATATATATATGTGTGTATATTCTTTTATATATGTACCAAACATGACACGTTAGATAAATATCATGAAAAAACATTTGAAGCTATCGGCAAGACATAGCTATATCTCACATAACACGTAACTAGTTAGACATATAGTTCAAAGAAAAAATAGAGATTTAAAACAGCCTATTATGAGGTGACGGCACTTAGAAATCTATAAAAAGAACAATGAATCTTTTTTAAGTAGATGGTGTGTTCAAGATATTTTTGTCTGTTTTAACGCTTTTGTAAATAAGCCGCTGATGCCTGTATACACTCTTATGCCGTTTTCTGCTAGTAGTAGTATGTTTAAAGTAAGTTTAAAAGCGTTTAAAGATTATTACTTTTAAAAAGTTTTGAATATAGGGGATATGTAATTCTCAATTAATGTTGCTTAACATTATTGTCATTTTTTAATTACTTTAAAAATGTGATAAATACTGGAAGCAGAAATTTTTAAAAATATGTTACATAATATTGCAAAATAAAGAAATGCGAAAAATTATTTATGTATATGTATACAATATCTTAAATAATGTGTACATATGCAAGATGTACATAGCACTGACACATAAAATACATCAAACTATAAAGTACTTTAGTAAATATTACTTATTATTATTAAACATTTAATTTTAGGACCATGCTGGTTTTAATATCTGTATATTGTATTTTGTTTCCTTTATTATTAACCCTTTCACTGCCCCCGAATATAGCCCGTCATCTGTTGCCTGTTTTTATAACTAATCACTAGCTAAATATGTGGCTTAGTTGCCGCACAGCTGGTGACATCATGAATCAGAAATGAGGAAACACTGGAAACGAGTTATCTCGTCCGTGGCGAGTTATAGCAAGCGATTGACGAGATAACTCGTCAGTGGCAGGGAAAGGGTTAATAACTTTCAACAAGAATATACATATTATGCTTTTTTGAAAAATATATTTTCAAAAAATCGTAATTCGTGATAACATTGTAGAAAATAAGAATTTAAGATATAATTTAAAGCAAAATCAAAGATTTTAAATAGCCTTTAATACGTAAAAATGACGCTAAGAGATCTTTAAAAAAGCAATGAAACATTTTTAATTACAGGATGTGTTACAGATATTTTTCTCTATTTTAATTTCTTTCTTTCTTTCTTTCTTTCTTTTTCTTTTTTTTTTTTTTTTTTAACAGCTGTTGAAGCTTTTTAAGCGCTGAAGCATCATATTATGTTTAACTGGTACAGAGTTGCTAACTCAACCCTCCGGATTATTTTATTACAGTATTTCTGGATTTTTTTTTTTTTTTTTTTTTCATTCTATCAAATCAGTAGTGTCATGAAAAAAACCAAAAGGGTGTATAATATACACGAACAACCTTATTTGTCGTAATAACTTTTAAGTAAAATAAAAAGTTAAAAAAAAATTAAAAAAAAAAAAAAAATTATAAGTACTGCAGACAGGTAATTTGTAAAGCATGTTGTATAGCACTACAAAATTGAGGGATGAGAAAAACAAATTTTATCGGATGTATATCTATACATTTATTTATTTATTTACTTATTTATTTAATTAATTTTTTTTTTCAAAGCAGTAAATATTCCAGGTGCATATATATTCAATACACTAGTATGTTGTAATAATCACAAACTTTCTTCTATGTTTTCTTATACAAATTACCGCAATCTGAATCTATTATTCATTAAAATTGTACAATTTATAACATTAATTTTCTATGATAAATGCAGATGATTTTCGTCCCATAAAATCATAACACTAAATGTCGAAAGAAACAGGAGTGTCTTAAAATATGCAATTTTACTTTTTTTTTTTTATGAAAAAAAGTTGATGACTTTTCATTAAGATTGTCACAGATCTGTATTTCAGTCATAAAAAAAAAATAAACTATATTTTAAACATTTAAATCATATTTAAAATAGTTGATAACACATCATAAGGTACATGGAAATCGCTTATAATGCAGTGAATCATTTTATGTATAATATGTATTAGGTAATTTTCTGTCTATTTTAGCATTTTTATAATTCAGCCGTTGCAGCATCTATACACTCATTAAGTCTACAGTAAAAAATTTTAAGTAAGATAGATGACATTTTTTGAAAAATACTCATGCTGAAATTTTTTTACCCCCAGTAGTAAGCCCTAGTTGTAAATAAATAATAATAATAATAAATAAAAAAAAAATCTTACCATATTTTCAAGTTACAATGTTACAAATCAATAGAGTTTTTGCTAGTATCATAAATAATATTAAATACTTTTTCGATTATTATACGATGTTTTGTTCTGCAGACAATGTGTACACGGACTAATGTACTGACTAACGACCTGACTTACCTACTGACAGACTTACATATGTTTTGTGATTTTTCAAATTCTACAGACCTCAAAACATGAAAAAACTTTCGTGTGTCCCTGTACACAAACTACATATGGAATACACACCAAAAACTATACAGCTAATTCCGTGTGGCCCTATGCACAAACTACATATGGAATACACACCAAAAACTATACAGCTAATTCCGCGTGGCTCATGAACATTTTTACCAAATTGCAAGTCAGTAGAGTGATTCCATACATCAGTGTCGCGAGACAAACGGATAGAACCCAAAATCTTTTTGAGTCTTCACATGGAAGTCTCCACTGACGTTTCGGCGAGAAGTTGAAAATATATTTATAAAAATTATTTTTAAAAGAAATTAAAATAAGGAAGTCGATTTAAAAACAATAAGTTAGAAAAATATTCTGTCTCTATAAATAATAATCTCACAAAAATTTACATTAAAGGAAAATACCAATTTCAAGCAGTTTATAATTTGCAATATATGTAAAACTACTTATAGATCATCATGTCCAACACTGTTGAAGGCTATAAGCCTGTTCCGGCCTCAATCCATCTTTTACGAAGGATTTTTTTTCCCCCGATTATGAAATTCCTGATTTTACAAATACATTTGTTATATACAATGTACGGATAACTGCATTGTTTTTCCATACAACTCTACCAAAGTTCAAATCGGAGCTGCCAACCTAATCCGGCAAATTGTTAGTACCGCCCCTTTTTCTACACCGGTCATTTCTTAGAGTTTTTTTCTTCTTAATTCATAGCAAATATTTTTGAAGAAAATTACTTTAAAAATTAAGTGGTGTAGAAAAAGGGGCGGTACTACCAATTTGCCGGATTAGGTTGGCAGCTCTGCAAATGTCATTTTTTTTTTCTAATCCTTCATTCAAGCACTAATCAATTTTATTTTGAAGAAGAGCAATTTTCCAAAATTTGTAAAGAAACTAAGAAACTTTTATAAAATATTCTGTAAATATTATTCTTTTAATCATGCTTAATTTTTTTAATAAAAAGTTATATTTATTATAGATGAATAAAAATAAAAGAGATTTTTTTTTTTTTTAGTTTTCGAAACAAATATAATCCCTAAATTCACTATAAGCATGTGCTAAAAGAATTTAAATTATTTCGAGGCTCTTTTAATTCATTTATAAAAAAAATTCTGTATGTATTCTTTATCTGAAAAAACCTTTTGACCATCGTTAATCGACATATTGTATATATTAATATATTACAAATATTTTGTCATAATCACGTACTTTTTAAATTGTGCTTAAATATAGTAAATATATAACTTTATTAAAGGTTGCTGTATAAAAATTACATATTTAAGTATTTCGATAGTGATAAAAATGTAATAATTTAAATCTATAAAATTTTGAATTTCTATGAAAGATCTTCATTAAATTAAAAAGACGCATAAGAAATATACAACATTAGCTTAAAACATTTCAGGTCTCTTCAAATTAATGTATTTATTATTTAAAATTTTCTATTCATTAAACAAAGGTGACCTGAAAAAATAAAAAATATTATTTATTTCCATCATTCCAATAAACACGGTTTAAACACTCTAAAATACGTGATATTTTTTACATCGCGTAACCATGGTAACACATATATCTGTGCTTTACTTACGTAGCTGGGGCGCTTCCTTCGCTTTCAAGAGCATCTGTGTAACTCCATGGCTCCTTTTACGATAAAACTCTTAGCCGATAAGCAACTGGTGAGCATACCCCCGGATAGCCTGTGTTCTTAAGATTGTGGATAGAGGTTCCGGTACGAAAATGAAGAGAGGTAAAACCTCAGCTGATCAGAGCGAAAAAGCTGGAGGATATTTTGGTTATTTATTTTGAAAAATCTATTTTTATGAATTATTTTTGCATGCGTATGATGTACTGAATGTTAAATGTTTGTTAACATATTGACAAATGGATTTAAATATATTCAATTATAAAGGGTTTTAAATGTATATAAATAATAAATCATGATTGATTTTTAAAAAGTTTGTCTAGCGATATTAAGTGCAAATATTTTTTCTCGTTTAAAAAATTAAAATGGTAATATATATATATATATATATATATTTTAGTTTGTTTATATTTAAATATGTTTCTTTAAAAAATAGTAAAATGCAGTCGAGGTATTTTTTGAACTATTTAAAATGTTTCTGTTTTTTAAACATATTTTTACAAAGTCCTTTTTTGCATGAGTATATGAAAATGAATATTGAATGCTTATTAACATATTGACAAATGGATTCAGCTGGATATAGAACGCTTTTGAATGTAATCAAACGCTAAATGGCGAGTAAATTTTAATAAAAGTTCATTTAGAGATATCAAGCATAAAAACTTCTATTTGCTTAAAATAAAATAAAAATTAAAAATAAAAAGGTGAAATCGAAAAAAAAAAAAAATTAAACAAAGATATATCTTTATATTTTATATATATCTTTGAAAAATATTAATGGAAACTATAAACATTTCAAACTATTCAATATGAAAATCAATGAGACAATTCTGTTTTTGTTAGGCATTGAAAAAAAAAAAGTAATTGTCCCTCTCTCATTTTTTACGTCCGAAATCCCGCACTTGTGCAACATATTGGCAAATGGATATACGGAAGATGACTCTATTAATACTATGAAATATTATTTTTAACATTTTATTCTTAAATCAGAATGACTAATATAAGAATTCATGATTTTTAAACATATATACGATTTATATACGGCTTAATATAGCAACTATAATTTCCGAAATCTTGCGATTTTTGTTTACTCTCTGAATTATTGTGAGGTTCCTAAAGGAAATAATTTTTCCGTCTTTGAGCTTTTTTTTTTTTTTGAAGTTTTAATGAAATGTATCTTTTCTTATTTGATGTTAGAGTTTATGGTACGGATAGACATTCCTTTTTAAGGTAAATTTGTTATTTTGAATGTGTTTCTTATAAGCACACATGGGTATTTGTGGTTCATTAGAATGTGGGTATTATAGATTATTTTATATTTCTTTTAACTAATTCTTGTTATCTACGTATTTTGTTTTTATGGATAAATTCGCAATTTGATCATATTTCTCTTGCATTATACTATCTTGTAAATATATATACGGTTGAACCTCGTTAACGTGAATCTCAAGGGGGATAAAAAATTTGTTCATCTTATAAATAGTTCATGCTATCAGTAACTAATTTTCATATAACTAAACTAAACTTCATTTTCAAAGGATTGTGGAACCAATTCATGTTAAAAGTAATTCACGTTAACGAGGTTCGACTATACATTTACATACGCACACACAGGGCCTGATTAAGGGGGAAGCTCGCTCTTCACACATTATTTATACTTACACCGTTATTTTTTAACAAATACTTTCCTGCTATAATAAACAGAAAATTTTCATTAAAAATTATTTTAAAAGAATTCTGGTGTCTAATACCGGTGAGTAAATTGGATTGTTTTACACCGTTCATTTTTTATAAAAAATATTTCCTCATCAAAGCGTGGAATTTCTATGACATGAAGTAAAAAATAATTGTAAAAATATTCCGGTATGAGCGAGCTTCCCCCTTAATCAGGCCCTGCGCACACACACACACATATATTTATTAATAAACCTTTTTAAACATAACTCAGGTAGAAATAAGTAATAAATCTATGAAGGGAGAAAGCTATTTAAAAAGGTACCGGAGAATATATGAATATAATACATAAATTTTCAGGTATTTACAAAATTTAATAGATAGTGCTGTTTATGCTATGGGAATATATAGAGATACAACTTCAGTTGTTCAAGATGAAGATTTTAGAGGATATTTTAATTATTTATTTTGAAAAATATTTTTTTACTAGCTTTTTTTTTCTATGCAGAAGTATGTTTTAATGGATATTAAATGTTTATTAACATATTGATAAATGTATTTAACGAAATTTATTTTGAATGATTTTAAATGTATTCGAATTACAAACTACGACTAAATCTTTTAAAAATGTACATAGAAATATAAATTTCAGTAAAAATTTATGAGTTTGAAAAACTTAAATGCTAAAACATTAAAATAAGTTTTTATAGAGGGATTAAAATTTAGGTTTGTTTTAAACGTATATTAATCGGATTTAAAAGTCAATGTTATATAAAATTTATACACATTAAGAATTATAAATGCACATTAGTTATTAAAAAAATGCCAGTGTTTATATTTTATAAAAATAATTATACATCATTATATTCTGTCCAATATTAAATGTTCGTTAACATATTGACAAATAGGTTGAATATGATTGATTTTAAATGCTTTTCAATGTGTTTAACTTGTAAACTAGTGTTGAGTTTTACGAACGATTATGTACATATATATATATATATATATATTCGATTAATCGATGTTTGTAATGCTTTTATTTTTAATTTCAATAATTTGTTGGCATCTTCCTATTCTCCAGTTTGTGCAAAAGTTTTGCATGTGGCTACTCTGTTTTTTTTTCTAGTTTTCTCTATGGATTCCTTGATGATTTGATTTAATAATTTATATAATTTCTCTTTCAAAATGGTTTTGCTGCCTCGATCGTGGCTGGAACAATATAAATTGCTATGATTAGCTATATTGTTTTACGAAATCGATGCAGCTTTTACAGCTTTATGAAGTACATTCCCCCTGACGAGCTTTTACTTCTAATTTTAAGCATTTTTGTCCAATTATTATTTCTGTGGTCCTTTAGTTATTTTCTCTGTCATTAAGTTTAATGGTCCTTTTTTTATTATTATCATTCGTGTCGGCGTAAATAATTTAAATTGTTTTTGTCTCTTATTGGTTCTTAATCTGTATCGCAACATTTTTGTGTCAGTCATACCTATAAGTTAAAATCAGTTCTATTTTTGTTGTGTTGGTATTGTTTTGTATCTATTAATTGCTGTATTTAAGGATAAATTTTATTACGATAGCTATCATTTATATATATATATATATATATATATATATATATATATATATATATATATAATATGTATGTATGTATTTGTTATGTATGTATGATCTCAATTATTGTGGATGTTATATATATATAAAAAAAAAAAGAAAAATGCAGAGCGATTATTTATATTTAAACATTACATCTATTTAAAAACTATAAAATGTAGTTTTAAAAAAAATCTTGGTTATTTTAAATTTACAGAATTAAAAAAATCTTCGCCTGAAAATGTATTTTATTCAGTGTCATACATTTCTTAGCATGTTGAAAAACGAATTAAAATAGGAAAGTTTTAGATACTTTTGAATATGTTTGAACAATAAAGAGCTATTTATTTTACAGAATTTTGCTTAAAAAAATCAAATATGATTTATTTTTATCGATATAATATTTTTATTGTTAAAATAATTTTCTTATAAATTTACTTTTAAATTTTTATTTCGTTTGAAAATACTAAAATGTAAAAGTAAAAATTTTCCAACTATGCAGTAGAAAAAAATCGAATTGTTGATTAGATACTACATAATTACATAATTACAAAATCTCCGCATGAATGTATTTTATTCAGTGTCATACATTTCTTAGCATATTGAAAAATGAATTAAAATAGGAAAGTTTTAGATACTTTTGAATATGTTTGAACAATAAAGAGCTGTTTATTTATTTTACAGAATTTTGCTTAGGAAAATCAAATAAGATTTATTTTTATAGATTTTATATTTTTATTGTTAAAACAATTTTCTTATAAATTTACTTTTAAATTTTTATTTCGTTTGAAAATACTAAAATGTAAAAGTAAAAATTTTCCAACTATGCAGTAGAAAAAAATCGAATTGTTGATTAGATACTACATAATTACATAATTACAAAATCTCCGAATGAATGTATTTTATTCAGTGTCATACATTTCTTAGCATATTGAAAAATGAATTAAAATAGGAAAGTTTTAGATACTTTTGAATATGTTTGAACAATAAAGAGCTGTTTATTTATTTTACAGAATTTTGCTTAGGAATATCAAATAAGATTTATTTTTATAGATTTTATATTTTTATTGTTAAAATAATTTTCTTATAAATTTACTTTTAAATTTTTATTTCGTTTGAAAATACTAAAATGTAAAAGTAAAAATTTTCCAACTATGCAGTAGAAAAAAATCGAATTGTTGATTAGATACTACATAATTACAAAATTACAAAATCTCCGCATGAATGTATTTTATTCAGTGTCATACATTTCTTAGCATATTGAAAAATGAACTAAAATAGGAAAGTTTTAGATACTTTTGAATATGTTTGAACAATAAAGAGCTGTTTATTTATTTTACAGAATTTTGCTTAGGAAAATCAAATATGATTTATTTTTATAGATTTTATATTTTTATTGTTAAAATAATTTTCTTATAATTTTACTTTTAAATTTTTTATTTCGTTTAAGAATACTAAAATGTAAAAGTAAAAATTTTCCAACTATGCAGTAAAAAAAAAAAAAAAAAAAAAAAAAAAAAAAAAAAATCGAAGAATCGTTTGCTTGTTGATTAGATACTACATAATTACATAATTACAAAACAGATTATGTAATTTTCTCTCATTCATTTACGCTCGATATCATACATTTAAATAACGTTTATATTGGTATGTAAGTTTTAGATACTTTCGAATACGTTTGAACAATAAAGAGCTGCTTATTTATTTTACAAAATTTCGCTTAGAAAAATCAAATATGATTTATTTTTATCGATTTAATATTTTTATTGTTAAAGTAGTTTTCTTATAAATTTATTTTTAAATTTTTTATTTCGTTTGAAAATACTAAAATGTAAAAGTAAAAATTTTCCGATTATGCAGTAAAAAAAAAAAAAAAAAAAAAAAAAAAAAATCGAAGAATCGTTTGTTTGTTGATTAGATACTACATAATTACATAATTACAAAACAAATTATGTAATTTTCTCTCATTTATTTACGCTCGATATCATACATTTGAATAACATATTGGCATTAGATATACAGTAAGTGGCAATAGATTTTTATAGATAATATCAATTACTCTTTTTTTAGCATCCAATTAAGTACAAGTAAAAAAAAAAAAAAAAAAAAAAAAAAATATTTCAAATCTATTTTATTTTTTCTTGCAAGATAGACAGTACCCTAAAATATGTGGATTAATATAGCCGTTATAGTCTGAAATATTGCAAATGTTTTGTGCTCTCTAAAAAGTGTAAAGATCTTGACAACATAAATCTTCAGATTTTGAGCTTTTTTAATTATTACATTTTGGTTAATGTATTTTTGTGATGTGGATTGACATTCATTTATATTGTCACTTTGAAATTTATTGCTCTGTTTTTATCATTTACTTTTTTTCTATGAATACGCGTTTTTATGGATAATATTCAAGTAACCATTGTTGATTTTTTTTTTTTTTTTTTTTTCATATCTTTAGTAAACATATTTCCGGATAAATCCATTTTTGGTTCTTGTGACAAATTATCGTTTATGAATTCTCGTATATCTCGTTTTTGTTGCTTTCTACACTCCTTGTAACAAACTATGTGAACCTGTACCCCGGAGATAAAGGACGTCGATTTTGTGAAAAGAGTCTTTGATGTTCTACAATGAAACCACACATTTGCCTTAAATAAAGGAAATGGACATGGATTTTTTTTTACACTGTCTTATCTCCTTTATAGTAACTGGGCATAAGGGCTTAATGCCTCTACATATCGCAAACCGCGTTCAATTCTGTCGATTCATTCAATAGTTATAAATTTTTAAAATGTTTACAAACTTATGGGATACCCTGTGTATATATATATATACATATATATATTAAATTCAATATATATGACACAAATTAATTTGTATAAAAAGGCGCTAAAAGCAGCACTAAATTATATACAAAAACTAATGGGGGTATGTTTGGCTAGCATTTTCATTAAATCTATATAAATAAGCTTTATTATATATTTTTTTTAATTTCTATAGGCTTTAATAAATTATTTTCAAATTTCAAGTTAATATTGTAAATTAATTTTTCAAGAATTAAATATACTTTTAAAGAAATCTCCTTTCAGTCATTATAAATTCAAAAAAAAATTTCATTATTATTCTGTTTGAAATATAATTGGAGTATGCTGGCCTACATATCTTCCGAAACCTGCTAGTACTACATAGTTATTAATAGCTGCGGTCCCACCTGCTGAAGAGGAAAGCACAGCATAATTTAATCCTTTGGCTTAAATATTCTGTAACTAATTTTCTTGGTCTTTAAAATTGTTAAATGATTTTTTTTTTTTTTGTTGTTGTTTGTTACATTCCACTTTCATTTCATCACATATCATAATTTAAATTATATTTACATATATATATATATATATTTACACACACACACACACACACACACACACATATATATATATATATATATATATAATGATTCATTAAGCTTAGAAAAGCCACGCCAAGCAACAGATACAAGATCACTGAAACCACAAAGACCAATAAGAATGTTTTTTTCTTTTTTCTTTTTTTTTTTTTTTTATATGTAGGAGAAGCTTAGAAAGGTGAAAAAAATTCATCAGGATATGAAATACACATACTTAAAGAAACCAAATTTATTAATTAACAGCCTGCAAAACAAACGAAATAATAAACTAATTCAACAAAATTTTAATAGATAAACTTAATCTGAAACGAAATTTATGAAAAAATAATTTTAGAAACTTAAGAAAGGAAGGAAGGAGGCAGGCTTCAAGACTTGTGACTTGCCTGTGGGGTTAAACTAGTTTCACGCCGGCAACACTCCCCCAGCCTTCTAAGACTAGAATAGGAGTCATATGCATTAAAAAAAGCAAAATTTTATAGCGGATAAAGAATAATGAAACTGTGAAGCAACAATGAAATTTATTGATTACTTTGTTTAATAGTTTGATTAGAATTTTAATAATAGTTGTCAACTCTACAATGAAGAAACTAAAAATTTAATGGAAAAAGAAAGATTGGATATTAATACAAAGTAAATGCAACAAGCCTACTTCTTTTTTAATTTAATTTCACAATCCCACACAGCCATTCTGCCAAATAACACCACCCATTATTGTCTTTTATTATTTTATAAATTTTTTGTTAAGATACACTAAACTGTATATATATATATATATATATTTAGGAATTAAATTATTCAAATTATATATATATATATATATATACTGCTTTCATCTAAAACGAATAAGTAGTCATTTTCTAAATCCGTAAACTAGAAATATAGCTTTCCGATCTACGCATGTGAGGTTAGCAAATGACCTGGATAGACGAAATGATCGAGAATTTCTAGTCTACACATTTCTAGATGGTGAAACAATATTATGAATATTATGAATCCTTTGTATTGCGAGAAATTCTCGTTTGATTTTTCTAGAATTGGGACATAAACTAAATTTATACTTACTAAAATTTGCCTCTTGTATCCGCATTTATTTTCAGATATTTTAAAATAATATTGACCACACACGATAATATAGTCAAAAATTCTAGAATTCCAATAGGGATTTTTAGAACTCGATATCAAAGGGAGCTAGAATTTATAAGGATAATATTGCATTATTTTTACTAGAGCCACAGTTTAGTCTTTAGAGTTCAATCACAAATTTTGATTTTTTTTTTTTTTTTTTTTTTTTTTTTTTTTTCAGTGTAAAATATGTATTTGATGCTCCATTGTTGATATTTTTTTTTATTTCATAATTCACTTTATACTTAGTATTTTATTTATTTATATTCTTTCAAATGATTTCTTTTAACATTAATTATTAGTGAAATATTATAATTCATACACACTTTTCTATCAGAGTAAAAATAAGGAATATTTAACCCTACAAGGCTCAATTTTTTTTTTTTTTTTTTTTTTTTAGTGCACGGCAAAAATATATAGGTTGTAATTAGTGATCAGAAGATATGGAAAACTTATAAAAATAAAAATAAAACCATATTTTACGGTTAATTATTAGTGAAATAATTATCAGTGAATACATTAATTATTAGTGAAATAATGTAATTTATACACACTCTTCTATAAGTGTAAAAATAAAGAATATTTAACCCTACAAGGCACCCAGTTCCATATGTGGAACACCGACTTTAATCGTTCCTGTAGCTATAAAACTATTAGTAGCGACATCTCTTCGCATCTTGATAGAAGCTACTGACATTTAGCAATGTAGTAATACGAATCTTTACCTAAAGATGTCGTTCGTGTTTTTGTTATAATGCACTCAGTGTGAAATTTGAATGAAAGTGTTACGTTAGTCGTTTGTCTGAATTCAAAAAAAAAAAAAAAAAAAAAAGAATAGTTATTGAATAGTTTTGACTCGAAAAAAAAAAATACTGTGTGTTATAACGAAGTGTATATTTTGCAGAGGTAAGTTGTTTTTTTTATATTACAATAGTAAACGTATTAGTAAATCATATTTTTATGTATGTACCACATACGGTACGTTGGGCTAAAATGTTGATTTTTCGGTAAAATATGGTTTTTATTTTTATTTTTATAAGTTGTCCCTATCTTCTGATCACCAATTACAACCTAACCTATATATTTTTGTCGCGCACTAAAAGCAAATTGAGCCTTGTAGGGTTAAAGCTTTGTTCACGAGATGTTAAATAATCACTTTAAATAATTCTTTTTCTGAATAATATAAATTAATTTTAATTAATAATGAATTAACCTAATTTATATTTCATTTTTTATAAGCAAGATATCGAGAATTTAATACTATGATTCGGATCAAAACCTTTAGACTGTCATTTTTAGAATAAATTTTATTTTTACTTTTTGTTAAAGATATCTCTTAACATTTGTCTATAATGAAGTAATGTAAGTAATGTAACAGTAAATAATATCTAGTATTTGACGTTTTGATAAGTATATGCAAAAGTCGCATTAAAATTTGAGGTTTATTATTTCTGAAATATGTTTTAATATTATTTAATAAAAAATTAATCTAACTCCAATCTCATTCTGTATCAGTAAAACTTAACTTCGATAAACATACTGAATAATATTGTTTAATATTATTCCAAAAAATATTTCTTAATGTTAGTTAATAATGACCTTTTTCTAACATATATCACAGCTTTTATTACTAACTAATTCTCATAGATGGAATCTGTTCAATTACCTGTCATATATTCGTTCTCATAAATCTTTGTAATTTTTCTATATTCATGAGAAAGGAAATGAATTTGGTCCATCGCAGACTGAAACGTTACACCTAGTAGGCGACCTAACGTTAAGTTCTATATAATTACCTTATTCTAGTTTGGTTATTGATTTAATTAGAATTAGTTTCGCATTTTAATTTTTATACATTTCTATACCATTTCCAATGCAAGATCACTGAGAAAAAAAATATACCGCATTTTTCTAGAATGAATAAGTGGCCATTTTTTAAATCCCTTACCTAGAAATATAGATTTCCGAGCTATGCGCATAAGGCACGCCTGAATAGACGAAATTATCGAGAATTTCTAGTGTACACATTTCTAGATGGTGAAACAATATTCTGATTACTCTAAATATTCTGAATCATTTATATTGCGAGAAATTGTCGCTTGATTTTCTAGAATTTGGTAATAAACCAAGATTACAGTTTCAGAAACCCGCCTCTTGTAGTCTCATTTATTTACATAGATTTTTAAATAACTTTGCCCTCGAGAATATAGGCAAACGCTCTAGAATTGTAATAGGGGCTTGTAGAACTCGCTTTCCAAGGGGACTAGAATTTATAAGGATGACATGGAACTATTTTTTCTAGAGTCACAATTTAGATTCTAGATATCAGTTACAGAATTTTTTCTCAGTGATCTCCATGAGGTAAGTTTATGTGAAATATAGCTTTATTCTGTCATATTAAGAAAGTATCAATTTTCGTATAACTTACGAAGTTTTCAAATTAAAATATTTATTGTTAATGATATTCAAATATGTATCATGAATGATATTTTGAAAGTGCTTTGATTTCTTTATTATGCAAATAATTATCATAATAGACGTTTATGCGAAACTTTGCTTTATTCTACCATATTAAGGATACCGTAAATTTCGAATAATTTGCAATTTAAGTTTTCGAATTTGACTGTTATAATAAACGATTTTCATGCGAGCATCATAACTGATATTTAAACGCATTTTTTACATCTTTACACTGAGAAAAAAAAATATTCCGCCTTCATCTAGAATGAATAAGTGGTCATATTCTAAATCTCTATACTAGAAATATAGATTTCCAAGCTATGCGCATGAGGCACGCCAGTAAACTAAATAGACGAAATGATTAGAATTTCTAGTGTACACATTTCTAGATCGTGATACAATATTCTGAATCTTTTGTATTGCGAGAAATTCTCGCTTGATTTTCTAGAATTGAGTAATAAACCAAGATTATAGTTGCTGAAACCCGCCTCTTGTATTCTCATTTATTTGCAGAGATTTTTAAATAACTTTGCCCCCGATAATATAGGCAAATGCTCTAGAATTCTAATAGGGGTTTCTAGAACTCGCTTTCAATGGGGACTAGAATTTATAAGGATGACATAAAACTATTCTTTTAAAGCCACATTTTAAATTCTAGATGTCAGTTACAGAATTTTTTTTCTCGGCGTACAATAAAAAATATCCCTTTTAATGCACTATTAAGCAAAATTTTGGCTTTTCTCTCCACATTGAAAAAAAATGTAGTATAGAATAATTTAAAAAGTTTTCAAATTAGAATATTCAAAACAAGTAGGGTTTTGTCAGTGTCATGAGGAAAATTTTAAGACTGGTCTGTCTTCTCTGCGATAATTTGTTTGTGATGAGATATCGTGTGTACAGTGTACACTCTAAAAAATACACGCTAACATACTAACTCGCTAACACACTGACATCCTACAGACTAACGTTAAACTGATTTTTTTGATTTTCGGATTCAACACACCTCAAAACGTAGAAAAACGTAGAAAACCGAGAACTAAAAATTTCAGATACACCTAAGTTACCTAAAATATGATGAGGAAATTAATATTGATTTGTAACATCATTTTTACTTTCCTAACACTATAGTGAGGAAAGTATTGTAATCATATCAAAAATCAAATTTGAGATATTGATGTTTCTATACGTTTTGAGGTTCCCTGAGTCCGTTTCCATTATTTTTATGATGATGCATGTATGTATGTGTCAGTGAACACGCTAGCGTCTAAACGCTTTGCTCGAATGAGCTGAAAGTTGGTACGTATGTTGTAAGTCACCGTAGCACGAACTCTATTGATTTTGGTGAATCTAGCACTTATATTTTTTTTACAGGGAAACCAAGAAAAATTCTTTATCACTACGGCCTATGGGACCAAATTTTTAAAAATGCGATAGTGTCTAAACGCCTTATTTAATATAGCTGAAAATTTATATGAATATTATAAGTCACTGTTACACTAACTATAAGCTTTTTAATGAATCTAGCATTTATAGGTTTTTACAGGGACACAATGAAAATTTCTTTATCATTATATTCTATGGGCTCAAAGTTAAGTAACGTTAAATTAAACATCGTGTACTATATGGATAAAAATACTTAAACACCCTATTATAATTTTCACTCTTAACATCAGATAAGTATATAACTTATAGAAGTATATAACTTATGTACTATTTCGTATCAGTATAAAAAAAATAATAATAATAATAAAATAAAATAGGTTATTTGACGTGAAAGTAGATTATGTATGTTGAATAATCACGTTAAAAATCGTGTTTCATTCTTTTTCAAAAAATATATTTTTATATTTCTTTATAATAAGTTATTCGAAGCTATATTTCATTTACAAATAGAAAAAAAAAATCATGCAGTACGCATTGATTTGTAGCACTTTCCAACTGTACGTAATTGTTGTATCGAATAACTTTTAATATTCTTTCCCTACGTTATCACACAACAGACAGAAGGACTCAAAAATATACAGATAGACTAATTGATTTTAAAATTACTCTTAATCATTTTGGAAAGTGTTAAAAAGGCTTAACGCAAAAGAAAATGCAGCCATTAGATTATAATTACAGCTTTTGATCTATCTGAATATTTTAGTGTAGCCCTGTAAATCAGAAAGTTAATCATATCATTATTCTATACAAAACATTATTTTTGAATATAAATAATACATTTCAATATTTTTATGATTTTTTTCAGTAGAAAGACTTCTACTGAAAAAATAATATAACTTTTGATATAACTTTCAAAAAATTCTGTCCTAAAACGTAATACATTGGCATTTTTTTGTTGTTGTTGTTGCTGTCCCTGTAAACGAACTAGTTGTACAGGACCTATTAATGTCATTTTAAATGGGGAACATTCTATACGGAAAATATTTATAAAAATAACACTCATAGAACACAATGCTTTCGAATGCTTTTGCGTGTCCCTGTACACAAATCAGAACAGATATTCACTCCATTTTCAATATGGAACATCCGATAGTGAACTTCAATAAAATATATCAGTTTCGAGAAATTTCAAAACTATTTACAGGAGTTAGAGCGCGGGCAAACACATAGACAGACAGATGGATAGGTACACAAACTGAAATCATATTCACACTTAAAAATGTTAGAAAGTGTTAAAAACGCTTAATGTCAACGAAAGTACAATTCTAGCAATTTTTTATAACTCTTAATATAAATGGATATTTTTGTGTCACCCTATAAATGTAATGCTAATCATGCTACATTCTATGCAAAGACTTTTTTTGTGCATTTAGAAAACATATTTCAATTTCCTAAATTTTCGTGGAAAGTAAAGTTATTAAAATTTGATTTATAGAAATATCTCTCATAGAACGCAATGCTTTGAAATACTTTTGAGAGTCCCTGTACATAAACCTATGGTGATATTCTCCTCCATTTTATACAGGAAACATCCAATAGTGAACTTGAATAACGTATTTCAATTTCATTAAGATATGTCTACAGTAAAGGTGTGAAAATATGGTTTATAGAAATACCTCTCATAGAACACAATGCATTGAAATACTTTCGGGTATCCCTGTACACCCAGTAGAGGTATAAACTCCATTTTCGATAGGGGACGTCCGATAGTGAAATTGAATAACATATATCAGCTTCAAGAATTTCCATAAATATTTACGGGAGTTAGAGCACGACAGACAGACAGGCAGATACACAAAACTGAAATAATATTCACACTTAAAAAATGTTAGAAAGTGTTAAAAACGCTTAACGTAAACGAAAGTACAATTCTAGCAATTTTTTATTAATAGCTCTTAATATAACTGGATATTTTTGAGCCACCCTGTAAATATAATGCTAATCATGCTATATTATATGCAATGAATTCTTTTGTGCATATAAATAACATATTTCAATTTCCTAAAACATCGTGGAAAGTAAAGTTATTAAAATTTGATTTATATAAATATCTCTCATAGAACGCAATGCTTTGGAATACTTTTGAGTGTCCCTGTGTATAACCCGATGGTGGTATTTCCTCCATTTTGTACAGGAAACATCCAATAGTGAACTTGAACAACATATTTCAATTTCATTAAGATATGTCTACAGTAAAGGTATTTAAATATGATTTATAGAAATACCTCTCATAGAACACAATGCTTTGAAATAATTTCATGTGTCCCTGTACAGAAACCAGTGGAGGTATAAACTCCATTTTCAATAGGGAATGTCCGATAGGGAACTTGAATAACATATTTCAATTGGCAATGCTGTAAACTTAACAGGTAGACTAAAATAAGTCAAAAAAGTTGAAAAAATCTCCAGATTTCTCCCCCAAAATTTCGAAAATTCCCACAATTTTCCCTACAAACATTCGGTCCCCAAAATTGTCCCCAGAAGCCCCAAAACTCCCCAATATGAGGACAAAATCCCCAATCTGGCATCACTGCATTTAAAGCAAAAATGTTGTGTGTATAGGGGCTATAAAAGTATTTCATTACACTGCAGTTAATGAAAGCTTGGTTTTAAAGCTTTATATTATATAAAGCATAATGAAATGAAATATATAATACATATGTATGTAGTTTTTTTTTTTTTTTTTTTTTTTTTTGTGGAATTATGTATTATTAGAATTAATGATTGTTTTACTGGAGCATTAAAATATTCGAATAGAATTCGAGATATTCGTAGAAATCTCTCCAGAGTAATTTATTTGTGTCATGTTGTTATTATTATTATTATTATTATTATTGCTATTATTATTCTTAAAGGAATTTAAAAAATAAAATAAAATAAAATAAAAAATAAAATCAGAGACTAAGAAATGAACCATGATGATGTTACCGTTGCTTTAATAAATCTTATATATACTATATATATATATATATAATCCGCCCCTAATTTTTTAATAGGACTGTTACTCGAGAATTCTTGAGATACAATGTTATAAATATCACAGAGCACGAATATCTTTCTTTCGAGAACAGCAATCAACAGCTTATCGTTCAGTCTCTCAGTGACAACCTCTCATTTGAAAGGACTGAACACAACTAACTCGATTTGAGAGTCAGTCTCTTCTTTGTTTAGCTCTGGTGATGGTTTGACGCGGAAAATGCATAGTTTATTCTAGAAACACCTATAATTCTCTTTCTACTTGAGATAAGTCCTCTATAATTTGACAATCTGAAACTCTATTTCATCCGGAATTTAGTCATCAAATCACCAAGTTCATATCTGAGGCCGATCTCCGTGGAAATCAATCTTCTTTTCATTTGACTATACTTTTATTTTCGTTACATCTAGATTTGCACTGCATTTTCTTAGTATTAGGCCGAACGCGGATCATTTTATTGCCTCCAAAGACGAGAGCTTCTATCGCCGTGATATACATTTGTTCCCGAAAAATGGGCAAAGGTTGTAGAAAGTAATGGGGAGTATTTTGATTAAAAATTGTCATTTGATTTGATGTATTTTTATGAAATGAAGCAATAAAAAACCACACGAATTTATGCAAAGATCTAATATAATCAATCCTCAGGTCAGATATGTCAGTTTCAAACCAGAAAATTTAATTTACATTCATGGATATGTTTGATCGAAAGAAAACGATATTTAAAAATAACTTTTTCACTTCAGTTTAAAAAAAAAAAAAAAAAAAAAATGTGAAATTGAGTTAGCAAGCCTGTGGGTTATACGTAGGAAAATACTGTAATACGGTATCCAAATGGAAAGAGGAGACACTGGAGATTACATTGTGTTAGTTAGAAAAATCAAAACGAAAAAAACTAACTTTTCTAAAACTAAAATATCAAAAGAATTTCTAAAACTAACATAATTTCATCTCCGGTCTCTTCTTTACATTTGGATATTCATGAAGCTTTTTACATATTTAAAAATTCGAAAAATCTTTTCTATGATATTTCTTCCACTCCGTTCTTGTCTGATGTTTGGAAATTACTCACATAACTCCGATTTTCAATTAATTTTGATATTTTTAAGATTTTTAGATTTCTTTATATATTCAATCTTTTTTTTTTTCTTTTTTTTGATAATTTTTATCACACCAGTATTTATATTTACATTCATTTTTATATATTTTTGCTCTTCACTTAATACGGTGCGTGTTTATTACATTTTATGGTGTTTATTAAAAGTTTGTAATAAAGCAAATAGTTTTTATTCTTACATAACAATTATTCTTTTAAGAAAGTAAGATTTATTTTACTGTTTTTCTTTTTGAAAAAATATTCTACAATTCTAGACATTAATTTTATGTATTAAATTAGAGAACAGTTGCAAAATGTATTAAATATTGATATCTTAAAAATAAAGAAAAGTTAATCACTGAAAATATTAAAAAAAAAAAAAAAAAAAAAAAAAAAAAAAAATTAAAATCGTGTAAATCATATAACCAAAATTTATAAACTGTTCTAACTAGAGAAAAACAAATATATTTTTAAACAAGCTTTTTTCTTTCTTTCTTTTTTTTTTTCCGAATATTACAAACTAAATAATTTCAGCTGAAATATTCCACAAGAATTATTCTTTTTTGAAAAATTTTCAAAAATTAATGAAAAAAAGGTTGAATATTTTTTCCCAACAAGATAAATTATCTAGGAAAAAAAATAGGAGAAGAAATAACTAAATATATATTTGGCTTTTACTGCGTTTAATAATTCCTTTTTAATAATTCAGTATTATATATATATACATATTCACGGTTATATATATACATATTCACGGTAAATATACTGGTGTAAAAAAATATTGACAAAAAAGTACTTTTTTACAGAAATTCTTTACTGCATTTTAGTTTCCGCAAGTAAAATGCGAAATTAGATTTATATAGAAAATTAAGCATGTATATAAAAACTACATCAATTAAAGAAAAAAGAAGGCATATTGTGCATTATTCTTATTTTAAAAAATGTATAATTTAATATGAATGATTTACACATTTTAATGAGATAGAAAAAACACTTGCCATTAAAAATATTTTATTTGAGAAGCATCTTTTATGAGTAAGGATCCATTAACGTAAAATGAAAAAAAAAAAAGTTCACAGGATCAAAAAATTATTTTAAACAAAAAAAAAATAAAAAAAAAATAAAAAAAAAATAATCAAGAATATAATAACAATTTCCAGAAAGCATTTTGATTGTATTAATATGTATAGATAAATAGATAATTTCTATCTTTATATTATCGTTCTCATAAAATTAAAAAAATTAAATTACTTAATAGCAGAAAAATTGATTACAGAAAAAAAAAAAAAAAACATAATTTTACATTAGAAGAAAAGAAAAGCTTCACAGCTCATAAATGTGGGAGATACACCGACTTCAGTTAGTGTAGTAGGGTTAGAACAGGTTTTCAAATGATCATAACTCTCCCATAGACACACAAACCGTGAAATAACCTAGCGATTGCTAACTGGGATTATAGGGACTACTTTACGGATTTTAAAAACTTCAGAACTGTATGTATGTATGTATATATATATATATTTGTGTGTATGTGTGTAGCAGAACCTCGTTAACGTGAATCTCAAGGGGGATAAAAAAAATTGTTCATGTTATCAGTAATTCATGTTATCAGTAATTAATCTTCATATAACTGATCTTCATTTTAACAGGGTTGTGACTTAAGCTCAGATTTTTCCCCAAGTGACGTTCATTTTTGAAAAAGAAAAAAAAAAAAACTATACATAAAAATAATTTACTAGCTATCGTAAAATTTTAAATCTGCGTAAAGTACTTTAGCACTGAGGATGTACGCAAGATGTACTTTCATCTTCAGGATATCCTGAGGATGTCCTGGGGAGAAAAAGTACCTTTAAAAGCCCCGACATGCTAAAGAAAGCTGTTAAAAGCTCCTTTGCGTAAGGACAAATCCATACAATTGACAATGTTGTAAACTTAACAGGTAGACTAAAACAAGTAAAAAAAAAGTTGAAGAATTCCCCAGATTTCTCCCCAAAAATTTCAAAACTCCCCTTGAAATTCCCCGCAAACATTTGGTCCCCAAAATTGCCCCTAGATGCCCAAAAATCCCCAGTCTGGCAACACTGCCACACACAGTAAAAAAAAAAAAAAAAAAAAAAAAAAATATATATATATATATATATATATTTAATTAATTTTTACTTCCTTGTTCTTACATAAAGTAGTCAAAGTAGTGTCTTTGAGTTTAATTATTGAAGCTATGTTTCTGCATAATTGCTGGTTTTTGAGGTCCTATAAACATGAACATTAGTTTTTAGTTATTAAGCTATGCGTCTTTGTGCCTGTCTGTATTCAGCGTAACTTAAACTTAAGTTCAGATTTGGTAATAAATGTATGTCACTCGGGAATTATGCTTGATAAGTTTTACTTATTTCAGTTAATATTTAACCATGTTGAAAGTATACTAGAAATATTGAAATATAATAAATATCTCATATCCTTCACCTAAAAGTATAATGTTATGTCTACATTAATTTAGGGTTCCAGAAAATAATGTATGTGCCACACTGAAATATTTTTATTGGAGTTGTGAGGTTGAGACTGTAGAAGGTCACCACAGATTGTTTGAAATTAAGCTGGATCCAGCAAAGTATTAAGTTGGGATGGTTAAATCGCTTCGGCGCCATTGATTCGGCGAAAGCTTAGGTCGGATTAGTTTTGTGTCGGCATGGTGCTGCAACGATAGAATTAAGTTGTGAGATGTAGATGAATTGGAAGCAATTTTGAAAGTTTGGTTGAAATGAAGAGAAAGGAAGTTGGTAGAAAGTAGTATAAGATGGAGATGGTTTTCGTAAAAAGGTGGAGTAGTGGAGTCTTGTCCGACGTTTGTTTAAGGCAACGGCTAAGTAGTAGAGTGTGGAGAAAGTTATATTTCAGTAGTTGAGATTAAGTGGTGCTTAAGTTAAGCAGTTTGATTAGTGTTGTTATGCTTCAGTGCGCGAATTTGTGAATGGAAACTAATTCGGCCGGGAATCCACAAATCTGTTGGAAAGTCACAGTATATACTTAAAGGAGTGCATCCGTCCATTTTCAAATTATCTAAAATTAGTAATTATGCATTTATTTCCTAAAAAATTTAAATCAGCTGACTGAGCTACGTATTCCAGATTATCCTCCCATTATTCTAGCTAAATAAACTCTTAGTTTTATTTTCATATATCTGAGTCTCTGTGCTAATTTCATATTTAATACTTAAGTAATTAAGTTAACTAAGTTAATGATTGAGTTAAGATAGGGTCTGCGTCAACGCAAACCTCACAAGGTTTGTGTTTTAAAACATTAGTACAGATTTGTAAGTTGATGGGAGTGCTTGCGCTGTAAACTTACATGAGTTTCTTTTTTTTTCTTTACTTTTTTTTAAACTGCAACGTCTTTTACATAAACATATTATGTACGCATTACTTTATTTCATTATTTTGATGAATTAAGTTAAAATATCTTTTAAGAAACATTCGCACAAAGCATAAATATTTGTCATATGTTTTTGTTCATTTTTTCTTTTATCGATTTTCATTGACACCGTTTCCTTTCGTAATTACAGAAAACATGAATTTGTTTATAAATTTATAAAATACGTTTGTTAATTAAATAGTATATTTAATATATTACATTTTTTTAATAAATAGCTATATGCACATACACAAGAAATAAAGATGGGGGATAGAATTTCTGCTTCGATTCAGCACTTTCAAAACGACAGCAAAACGATACTCCTGGGATTACGAATCAGCAAAAATAAACAGCAAATTTAGAAGACTTTTCGCAACAACTTCTTATTAATATAAATAAAACGAGTTTCAGACTAGGTGAAATTTATTACAGCAATTTGCTGATTACCTAAAAGAATATTAAACTTTTTATTTCTAGTTGTATCAGAATTTTCCTATTAAAAATATATTTTTTCGAAAGCAGAAATGAAATTATAGTATGAATTTATTTATTCTTTCCAAAATATGCAATACCGTTTTTATTTAGCACTTTAAAAACGACCATAAAATGGTGCACTTGGGATTACTAAACAGAAAAATTCAAAACCAAACATAAAACCTTTAATGAGAAAATATAAATAAGTAATTAAAAAGCAAAACGAGCTTCAGATTACGCAAAATAGATGATGAAAATTTACTGATTTAGACATTAGATATCGCATATTTCTCCCTCCCCACCTAACTTGTATCATTGAAAAATTGGTTGTATTTTAGAAACAGTAGTTTCAGTGGCAGCATAAATTATTTATTTTCCTACGATAGATAATTGGCGTATGGATTTTTTTTTTTTTTCAAACTCCGACCAAATTAGGTTTGTTGTAAGTTTGGAGCATTTCTTTGCCTGTATCTATAACAATTTTGTTTCAATGCGTTTCAACTATTTCAATCTTTTTTTTTTTTTTCAACATCCGACCAAAAATGAGGTCTCTTGTAAGTTTAGAGCATTTTTTGTGTCTATGACAATGTTGTTTCAATGCGTTTCAACTATTTCAATTATTTATTTTATTTATTTATTTATTTTTTCCCAACCTCCGACCAAAAATGATGTCTGTTGTAAGTTTGGAGCATTTCTCTGTCTGTGTCTATGACAATGTTATTTCAATGCGTTTCAACTATTTCAATGCTTTTTTTTCCCCAACCTCCGACCAAAAATGAGGTCTGTTGTAAGTTTCGAGCATTTCTTTGTCTGTGTCTATGACAATGTTGTTTCAATGTATTTCAACTACTTCAATGTTTTTTTTTTTTTTTTTTTTTTTTTTCAAGCTCCGAATAAAAATGAGGTCTGTTGTAAGTTTGGAGCATTTTTCTGTCTCTGTCTATGACAATGTTGTTTCGATGTGTTTCAACTATTTCAAATTTTTTTTTCCAATCTCCGACCAAAAATGTGGTCTGTTGTAAGTTTGGAGCATTTTTCTGTCTGTGTCTATGACAACGTTGTTTCAATGAGTTTCAACTATTTCAATATATATATCCATATATATATACATATATGTTTATATATATATATGTATATATATATTTCTTTCCCAACCTCCGACCAAAAATGAGGTCTGTTATAAGTTTGGAGCATTTCTCTGTCTGTGTCTTTGGGAATGTTGTTTCAATGCGTTTCAACTATTTCTTTCTTTTTTTTTTTTTTTTTTTTTTTTTTTCTCAACCTCCGGCCAAAAACGAGGTCTGTTAAGTTTGGAGCATTTTCCTGTCTGTGTCTATGACAACGTAGTTTCAATGCATTTCAACTATTTTAATGCTTTTTTTTCCCAACCTCCGACCAAAAATGGCGTCTGTTGTAAGTTTTAAGCCTTTCTCTGTCTGTGTCTATGATAATTTTTTTTTCATGCGTTTCAACTACTTCAATATATATATATTATTTTTTTCCAACTTCCGACCAAAAATGTGGTCTGTTGTAAGTTTGGAGCATTTTTCTGTCTGTGTCTATAACAATGTTGTTTAAATGCTTTTCAACTATTTCAGTGTTTTTTTTTTTTTGTTTTTTTTTCCCTAACCTCCGACCAAAAATGAGGTCTGTTGTAAGTTTGGAGCATTTCTCTGTCTGTGCTTATGACAATATAACAATGCTATTTCAATGCGCTTCAACCATTTCTTTCTTTCTTTCTTTTTTTAATTAGAAAACTATTTGATATTTTTTTTCTAGTTATATTAGAACTTTCGTATATTAAAAATATATATTTCGAAACAACAATTGAAATTCTAATATGAATTTATTTATATTTGTGTAATACCTCTTTAATGCATTCTAAATGACATTAAATCGATGCTCTTGGGATTACTAAACAAAAAAAAAAATAAAATAAAATATATAAATATTTAATAAAAAATGTAAAGAAATTAAATAAAGAAATCGAGTTTCAGATTATGCAGAACAGATGCAGAAAATTTGCTGATTTAGAAGCTGCATATTGTACATTTCTCTCTTGAAATACTAGAACATGTCTTATTGAAAAAAAAAAGAAAGAAAAATAAAAAGAAAAAAAAGAAAATAGAAAATAGAAAATAGAAAATTATATTTTGGAAACACTAGTTTCAATGCCCGCATAAAATATTTATTTTTCCACAATATATAATATATGCGTATGGATTTATTTTATTTTATTTTATTTTAACAAACAATTCTGTAAGTTTTTTTTTTTTTTTTTTTTTTTTTTTTTTTTTTTAAACCTTCGATCAAACAGGAGGTCTATTATATGTTCGAATCTTTTTTCTGTCTGTCTTTGTGTCTGTGGCAATGCTAGTTAAGTGTATTTCATCGATTTTAATGCGGAATATTTTAGAAGGCTGATTCCTGTAAAATTGTTCTTAGCTATGTCTGGTAAAAATCTGTTTTATAAAAATTAAAAAAAAAAAAAAAAAATTAAATGTCTTTTTTTTTTTCTGTTTTTTCAGCCGCTTTGCATTCTTAGTTAAAATTTGGAAGCTAGTTATCTTCGATTTTTCAAATCATGTTAAATTAAAAGTCACGTGTTTATATTTATTTTATTTTATTTTGGTTTATTTTGGTTTCGAATATAAACACGTTAAAGAAAAAAATATCGATATTTAAACTAAATTTTTGAAAAAAAACTAAAAATTGCTATTATTAGATTATGAGTTTATAATTTAAAGAAATTTATATTCGGGTGAAAATTTAATGTTTTACAGAGATTTTTTTTTCTTTTGTTAATCAAAACGCAAACTTTCTTTTCAGGCTACTTTGCAATGATATTTTTAAATTTTCGAGTTGTAAGACTTTCAACTTCCTGTTCACACTGAAAAAGATGCTTTTTTTTTTTTTTCTTCTTTTTGGCTAGAGTATAAAAGCCTTTTTTTTTTCAAGTTGCGATTTTTTCACTGAATTTGGCAAAAATTTAAAATTGGCTGAAAAAATGAAAATTACAAAACCAAAAAATTTATAGCAAACATTAATTTGTTAAATGTGAAATGTTTGTTACATTTACAAAAATTGAACAGAGACTTTATTTTCAGTGAGTGATTTAGAAGATGATTATAAAATATACATGGTTGTATTGTTAATGATTTTCATAAACAAAGATATAATATATATGCGATTCGCACATATTTTTAAAAGCTTTCAAATTGTAACCCTGTTATTTATCCATTACACAACCGTATACACATTTTACTTACTCATAACACTACATGTCGTGCGCTTTTTATTTCCAGTTACATGTGTTAAACAAACAGTGTAAAAAATATTATACTAATTGCTTTTCTATTAATTGTAAATTATTTATAAAGGAAAAATATAAAATGTCTATGCTTCCAATTTATACACTCTAAAAAATTGAAACACCGCTGCCAAACTTAAGTGGTAAATTTTTCGGCTGAGCCGAATTTTTTGTACATTATTTGCCACATTTGTCTTAATTTACTATTCATCTGCCGATACATTCTCTGCTCATCGAGGGTTTCTTCTTCTTCTTTTTTTTTTTTTTTTTTTACAGTGTAATGCACAATAACATAGAAGTATAAGCTTTTTTATTAAAATTTCTTCTATGATAATCGCATAATTATTTTTGTATTGTAAATAAAATAATAAAATAAATTGTGAAATGTAAATTTAAATACTTACATATTTATTCGTTTATGTATGTATATATATATATAGGAATTTATAAATGTAGAAATATATAAACAAATATATAATTGTTTATATATTTCTACATTTATAAATTCCTACATCTAAGTTTTGCATTTCCTTTCGCTGCAATTTTGCGCATTGGTTTGTAATTCTCCTATTGGTTTTTCTAATCTGTTGAACTTATATATTTATAAAATTCCTGTTAATAAATATATATATATATATATATATATATATATATATATATATATATATATATATATATATATATATATAATTGAAATACATATTTGAAAAGAGTATAAAAGTAATTGTTTTATATTCAGTTGGTATTTAAATTAAATTTAGAATTGCCAGTTTCAAATCTCATTTATTGAATCACCAGTAAAAGATAATGAAAATTTGAAAATTTATATGCTTTGTAAACAATTATTTCTGTAATAGATATAAAGTTGTGCTTTACGTTTTTGGTTATAAAAGAATATATTTAATAAATTACAATTCATGCATTTATGTAAACAATTTCTTTGAAATCAAAGAGATACTTTCTATTTGATGCATGTATTAATTGCAAAATATAATATAAAGTTAAATCGTAAAAAAATTATTGTAAATAAATATATATACATAGTGTTCTGAATCGTTATTTAGATAACTTCAATTATTAGAAAATAATTACTTTTTTATAAAAAAATATTTTACAATAAGAGAATTAATTATTTAAAGAAAAGCACGTTTTACAAGATTTTTTTAAGCAGTAAAAATATTTTTCAGTGCATTAAAAATAATCTGGTGTGTCACTCACACGACTTTCTCTTACCCTGAAATTTAATACTATAAATACAGGTTGGAGAATAAGAAGTAAGATAACGAGTACTGTTATGTAAACCTATGTTAAACAATTCAAATTAGGCTTCGGAAGAGTTTTATATGGTAATTAGTTCTGTGTGAGAGGGCTACCGCCCCCCTCAACCCCCCCCCCCCCCCCCGTTTCATTAATGCACCTACATTTATATAGAATTAAATTCGGCTATTAAAAAATAATTCTGTTTTTAAAAAATAATTTATTGAAATTATTTTTTAAAAAAATTATCTTTTTTGATAATGCAGACGATTTCCATATTAGAAGAATAGTATACCACTAAATATCCAAAAAAAGTCAATTTTATTCTCAATAAAAAAAAAAAAAAAAAAAAAAAAAACGGATTTTTTTCTAAGGGTTTTTTTTTTTTTTTTTTTTTTTTTTTTGTTAAAAGTAAAAAAAAAAATCTATAACTTCGTTTTAAATTATCGCAGATCGATGGTTCAATCATTCGTTTTAAAGGTATTGGCGAGCTCTTTTGAAAGATACCCATCATGAAAATTTACTCCCCTCGAGGAGGACTTCCCCCTCAGGGGGGAGGCGAGGCTCCTACATACACAAAAAAAAAAAAAGAAAAATCCCAGTTGAATATCTCTATTACAAAAAATATATATTCGTTTCATTTGGTTTAGTGCAGTCTATAGACGTTAAACTCTACTTACCTGCAATTTCCCCCATAGACGTAATGTATTAGAATTCTCTTGATTGTCCCTGTACACTTACCATTTATTTGCTTGATCTTAACGAAAAGCTTACTGTAGCATCCCTATATGTCATCCATTTAGAATTGCAAGTTTGGAATGTCTGCTACTATTTCTTCTTGAGGTATGCTGATAACAGACAGACACACACGCACAGACATACATACAGACCATTTGCTACAAACATGATTTTCGTATTCAGGGAACCTCAGAAAATGTAAATATAATAAAAACTCACGTTCGAAAATTTGACCCTAAAACAATACTTTCTCGACCCTATGGGTAAGAGAAAGTAATAACCTGGCAATTGGGAAATTTTCTCTACCTCTATATATTAAAAAAAAGTTTCTGTGGCTGGCGTCAAATTTTTTTCAGTAGTAAAATATTTTTCAGTGCATTTAAAAAATAAATACATATATAAATATATAAACCAACTTTGAAAAGGGAAAGTTTAAAAATTTGCTTTTATTAGTTATAAATTTGCTATTATTAGATTATGGGTGCATACTATAAAGTTATCTATATTATGGAGAAAATTTGAGATTTTACAGAGATTTTATTTATTGCTAATCAAAATATCGAATATTTTCCGACTACTTTCCAATGATCTTTTTAATTTGCGAGCTGCCAGTCTTCCAACTCCCAGCTCATAGTACATAATGAGTTTTTTTTTTTTTTTTTTTTTTTTTTACTAGAGTATATATATATATATATATATATATTTTAATTCGGAAATTTTTGATTTAAACAAAATTTCATAATCACTGATATAAACAAAATTCAATAGTCTCTAAAAAAATTAAAATTACAAAAATATTAAATTTACAGCAGACAGTAATTTGCTAAATGTTTGATACAGGTACAAAAATTGCACAGAGTTTCAGAGAATCAGTGCTTTAGAAGATGACTGACACGCAGATTTTTAAACGCTTTAAAATTAAAACTGTGTTATTTATCCATTACACCATTGTGTACACATTTTACTTACTCCTAATACTACATCGCGTGCACTTTTTATTTCCAGTTACACATGTTATATAAAAAGTATAAAAAATATTATGCTTATTGCTTTTTCATACTTATAAATTATTTATAAAAAGAAAAACATACGATCTATGTTCCCAATTTATACACTCTAAAAAACTGAAACATCGCTGCCAAACTTTAGTCTTAAATTATACGGCTGAGGTGAATTTTTTGTACTTTATTTGCCACATTTGTCTTTATTTAACATTTATCTGTCGTAAATTTCAGCTTGCTGTAAAATTTGGAAGTTCAGGTCGTAAGCGTGGTTTAAATTTTTTACAGTGTAATATACAGTATCACAGAAATGTAATTTTTCTTATTTAAATTTCTATTACGATAATAGCATAATTATTTTTGTATTGTAAATAAAATTATTACATAAAACGTGGAAAATATAAATTTAAATACTTACATATTTATTCGTTTATGTATACGTATACAGTAACCGCTGATTAATAAAATCACTGGTTAATAAAATCAGCCGCTTAATCTGATCAAATCTCCAGGACCGGAATCAAATCAATACAAACTACTTTTAAAGTCGCCGCTAAATTAAAACAGCATCGCCGGTTAATAAACTCAAAAATATCTTCTCAGCAGCGAAAAATATCATTTATGCACACTATTTTTTTTTTTTTTTTTTTTTTTTTTTTTACATTGTGATTTTTTTTTTAATAGAAAAAGAAATTAAAGCACAACAAACCCTCTGTTATCGCTCATTGTTCAAGATTTTATACTTGCAGCACAGTTACAAATTAAACACGCCCCGCAACTTATCTCCGTAACAATTTCAAGGAACGTATTTTTCAAAGCGCAGTAATAAAATACAAACCTGATTTTTTTTTTTTTTTTTGTCTAATTATTAGAAGGCAATTTCTAGTTCTTATTTTGAAATTACTATAATTCATGAGGTTTAAACGGAAAGATTTTAAATTTATAAGAACAGCGTGAACTTTTGGTAAAGTAATGATGATTTTCCTCTAACGAAAGTGCACGGGAACTTACAATGCGTTACTTATATCGAAGAAACAATTAGTTAATTATCTACCAAAAATTAATTAATATTGTTTACGAATTATATTATTCGTTACCTTTTAAAGTTACTTTTGAAATTCAGGGAAATAATACCTTTTCCTTAAGGGCAGGAACGTTCGCCGGATATAAAAATCAGCCCCTTAATAAAATCACTTTGGCTCAGAACGAATGTGATTTTAATAAGCGGCGGGAACTATATATATAATTGAAATAGATATTTGAAAAGTGTATGAAAGGAATTGTTTTATATTCAATTGATATTTAAATTAAATTTGGAATTGCAAGTTACAAATCTCATTTGTCACCTAAGAAAGATAATGAAAATTTGAAAATTTATGTTTCATAAACGAATATTTCTGCAATAGATATAAAGTTATGCTTTAATTTTCTGGTTATAATGGAATAAATTTAATAAATTACAATTCATGCATTTATATAAACATCTTCTTTGAAATTAAATAGATACTTTTTACCTGGCGCGTGTATTATAATTAATTGCAAAATATAAAATAACATTAAATCGTAAAAAAGAATTCTAAATAGATATAATTCTTTTTATTCTGAATTGTTGTTTAGATAACTGCGATAATTACAAAAGAATTTCTTTTTGATAAAAAGTATTTTATGATAAGAGAATGAATTATATAAAGAAAATCACTTTTTACATCTTCATGTTTTTTTTTTTTTTAAGGTAGGAAAATATTTTTTAGTGTATTAAAAAAATAAAAAAATAAATGCAATAAAAAAAAAATGCAATGTGACCTAGGCTTTCTGTATCAAAATTGAAATCTTAATATTTTTTTTTTATAAGAATATTTTACATTTTTATAAATAGTTACTTAGGAAGCAAAATATTTTATTTTTGGATTTATGATAGATAAATATGTTTTCTTAATAAATAATACACTCAACGTCCTTATTTGTAAATGAAATAATAAAAAAAAAAATAATATGCGTTTTGTATTTCAGCATATGTTAATAATTTATTAGTAGATAAATATGAAATAATATCACATAAAACACGCTTTAATTTAAAGAGAAGCATATATTTAAAATCCTTCGTACAATTATCATATGTTATTTATTTATTTATTTTATTTTATTTTTATTTTTTGTCAAATATGAAAAAAATTAAAATGTACATTACCCTTTTAAATATTTTACGTTACGTATATTTATAAAACATTTAAAGTTGAATATGCATGTAATAAATGATTATGTTGGTACTGCCCGACGCTGATCGCAGAGCTACACAAATTTGAATGGAGATTCATATTGACCTTTCCAGATGCACCTGGAATCCCGATTACTGAAGTATTGATTAGATTTTTTTTTAATTTAAAATTAGCCATTTAAATATTACTTTTAAATTTAATTATTTCCAAAAAAAAAAAAAAAAAAAAAAAAAAAAAAGCGATTTCATTTTCTTTTTCCCCATTAGAAGAAATGTATTCTCACGTGAATAATAAAAAGTTATCAAAAATTAAATTTGCTTATGCATATACAAAATGACATCATCATAATTTTAAAATTAAATAATAATAAAACTTAAATAATTATAATATACTTATAGATAATCCTGACAAATTTTTAAATTTTGATGCTGACGTGAACCGTACATTTTTCTCCAACACTCTAGTTTTGCGATAGACCATTTTAAGCCAACTAGCGTATCAAAAATAAATTTTTAAATATTGAAAAAAAGAAAGAAAGAACGAAAAACAATAGTCGTATAAAATATCTATTTTTGTCTCACTATATCATTTTATAGAAAAAGCCGAAACGTAACTTGGAAACTCAAAAGTTGCCAAGGGGAGATATAATAAAGCTGTATCCTGATCCGATTTACATGTCTGTTTATTTTTCTATATACCAACCACTCTTAATTAACCCTAAAATATTTAACATGGAAAATACATGTAATCACAAAACATTGTCTCATACGGTAGACTTTGTGCTCATAGCATATTGTAAAATTATATTTGGCGCGAAATTCCAGTCACTTTATAGTCGACCGGATAAATCAAATAAAATACAGGAAATGACTGGAAAGTAAATATTACATATAGTACGTGTAATGTTGATCATATGTTATTGGGATTCAAATATAAAAGGGCTAATTCAATTTTTTTCGATGCTGTCCGATTCGAAACTGTCATCCGATAAGTACCCAAATAAAAGCCCACAGGTAAGGCATTATCACAGGTAATAGAGACACGTACCCAAGATTTTGCGGGTGAGGAAGACGTTGTGGATGGTAGTGGGGATCGAAAGCGAGCTTTTGAGCAATTTCAGTGGATTTTGTTTTTATTTTTTGCCTGTAAAGCTATATAAAAAATAATAATTCTGTTTTTAATTTCTTTAAATATATTGACTAGCGAAACAGGCAAAGCCTGCTAGTTATTAAAGAAAAAAAATCAAATGAATTGAAATAACTTTTGCTCATTCCACTCTTAAAGCTGAGCCATTTTTAGCTAAATATTAAACAAACATTCCTATATAATCTTCAGAATACAGAGAATACATAATTTAAATTTTTTAATTACTTTTTAAGATATGTGGATGACAGACATTTAATGCCAACAGCAATAAACTTCATATCGGCATCCAGAGTACCTCAAAACATATCATTTTGAAAAAAACTCAACATCGAAACATTGGACCTATCAAAGATTTATTTATAATATTGCTGATTCATTGTAGCATTATTTAAACCATTACTGAGTTTCAACAGTATTTTTGCTCATCAAAAAACAATGTTTAATCAACACACGAAATTCAGTTTTGTTCATCATTTTGAAAATATCAAAAATAGAACTAATCTTCAATATTAAAACTCAAGTAAACTACTACGTCAGAAACGCCACAAGAAAATTTTTTGCGACACACTCCACCTTTCCCGTAATCCTATTGGTTGAACTAAATTCGGTCCCTCTCCTATATATACGAGCGCTTCTCCAGATTCAGAATTATTTTTGCACTGAAGACGGTACGCTTAAAGCTACCGAAACAGCTGTATGCATCGCAAACATTTTTCTTTGGGCGTTTCTGACGTAGTAGCTTATTTGAGTTTTAATATTCCAACGCCAAGTCTCCTGTTATTATTAATCTTCAATATCTCGATCACGATCTCTCGAAATATCATGAAACTTTGACGTACATCTTTTGATGGCCAGTTCTACCTTACCCACATAGAAATATTTCATTTGCGACACCATATGGATGTTAGTCCCGGAACTTGACCGATGTGTTAATTTTATACACACTGTAATTAAATATATATACAGGTTATCTCGGTTCCATGTTTCAGAACTTCTAGGAAGGGTAGGCTGTATCATGATGACAAGGAATAAAATAGCAATACAGGGTCGGAAATGCTTATCTGACGCGGTTGTGTCAGAAAAAAAAAATTACTCAGTTAATATTTGTTTTAAAAATATATATACATGAACCAAAAAAAAGGGTGTTAAAGATAATGTTCCAAATTTTATCCACCGATTTCAATAGAGGCTTAAAAAAAAAAAAAAAAAAAAAAAAAAAAAAAAAATCTGTTGTATTACAGAAAATTTCTGGCAGACACATTGCGAAAAATACTGTGCGTACTATAACGTGGTTTCCAGGTAAAAGTGCCGAGATCTATGGAGTACATTGCTACAACAACACAACTCCGTAGAATAAAATGAAACTATAAAATGACAGACAGGACAGTGAGGATCCAACTTGTTTTATTTAAGAAATCATATCTTGTAAATACTGTCAATCACTTTCAACTAAATAAATGTTCCATAAAAATCGTTGTTAAAACATAGAGATGCATATTATGGACATGAAGAACTGGAAAGGTAATGTTCCAAATTTTATCCACCGATTTCAATAGAGGCTGGCATTTATGCTGGAAAAAAATCCTGTTGTATTACAGAAAATGTCTGGCAGACACATTGCCAGAAAATATCTGCGAAAAAAACTGTGCGTACTATAACGTGGTTTCCAGGTAAAAGTGCCGAGATCTATGGAGTACATTACTACAACAACACAACTCCGTAGAATAAAATGAAACTATAAAATGACAGACAGGACAGTGAGGATCCAACTTGTTTTATTTAAGAAATCATATCTTGTAAATACTGTCAATCACTTTCAACTAAATAAATGTTCCATAAAAATCGTTGTTAAAACATAGAGATGCACATTATGGACATGAAGAACTGAAGGAAAGGGCTCTCATGATGATTTTTAATGTTGCCAAAAGCGAGTCCCCAAGGTAGAAATGTAGAATGAATTTGAATACCGGGAGCGAGCAAGAAGAATTTCTTAAAAATGCCAAAAATAATAGAAATAGAAATAATAATCGCCAGAGCGCCAACCATATGTTTCTTTGTCTCCGTGTTAAGTCTATGGGAAAATTTGAAAATTGGAATGACGGTTGAAATATTACAACCCTTAATTTGGCATAAATTTGCTCGCTAACAAAGACCGTTAGCAGGTGTAGGACAAAATGTAATTATATTTGTCACAGCGACACTAAGTCTGAAAATACATAAAACATTAAATGTAAAACTGAATCAAAATTGACTTCCATATAAGGTCTGTAATAAAAGATAATAGCTTTTTAAAGTTAAACAAACAAAATTAAATTACAACGGAAATCGTTTTATGTTTTTTTATAGGTAGAAATATAAATAGATTTATTCTGATAATTGTTTTGAAATATAAACGATCTTTTCTAAATTGCGAACGATAAAAATTATTCTTTTCGGGGAACAGTAGAAATTAAATGATTTTTAATATCCCTTATATATATATATATATATATATATATATATATATTGCAACATTTTAAAGAGGAGATCAATGATTTTATTACTGAAATATTACTATTATAAATGAAAGTCATTTATTTTAATTTAAAATTAGATATTTATTAATTTTGTACTAGATTAGATTTTTTAAAGAATATGTGAGCAACTTGCTCACACGCACCCAATGCGAAAAATATGTTGACCAATATTTTCTGTACTAATAAAAAAAATACAGAGAATATTCGTACACAACATATTTTTTCTTCTGTGCACATTGTAAAAATTTCGTATTAAATACAATTCTCCAGTTCTACTATCCTGAATCGAACCAATGTCCTCCTAATAGTGAACTTTACATCTCAGCCACGAAAGAACAATTTGTTTGATTGCTTAGCAGTTCTCAATCCTGCTTTGATACCTGTTCTCCGTATGCAAAACAGAAAAAAAATGTTCTCAATCCTGCTTTGATACCTGTTCTTCGTATGCGAAACATGAAAAAAAAAAAAATGTTCTCAATCCTGCTTTGATACCAGTTCTTCGTATGCAAAACATGAAAAAAAAAATATGTTCTCAATCCTGCTTTGATACCTGATCTTCGTATGCAAAACAGGAAAAAAAAATGTTCTCAATCCTGCTTTGATACCTGTTCTTGGTATGCAAAACAGGGGGAAAAAAATGTTCCCAATCCTGCTTTCATACCTGTTCTCCGTATGCGAAACAGAAAAAAAAAAAAAATATGTAACTACCTGAGGAAAACTGCATCAGTATCGTAACATATTTTATCTAGTTACAGAAAAAATGTTTGTTTTGGCAAACCGAAATGTAATTTTAAAGTTAATTTCTGTAGTTTTAGAAAACATAGATTTCCTGTACGAAAGTTAAAGAAATTTTCCATTTTTTAACAATTATTTTATAGTAAATGGCTTATGGGGGGAATCTCGAATATTCTGTAATAGTCCTGTCTTATTCCCCAGAATTCTCGGCTCGAATTTCCCCAGCAGCTACTACGAGTTGTTAATTCAGTTCTCGGTGTTATCAACGGTGTGAGACCTAAATGGGTCGTTCATTGTAAAAGTCAATTATCTCCTTGTAAAGGGATTTTGAAATAACGAGCTTTTTGCAAAGTTATGTGTCGGAAAAAAGGGTCAAGATTCAGTAATTTTTATCGATTTTTAATGTTTAATAAAAATTAGAGTTTATAAATTATAAGAAAATTAATTTGAAGTAATTTAGAAACTTTATTTTTGTAATGAATATTTCTGTACTAAAAGTATAAAGGATTTAAGTCCAAAAATGTCGATTTTGAGTTAAGTACATAGTCAGACTCAGAAAAAAAATTCTCTATTGATTGGTATAAAGGATTTAAATCCATGTCATTTAGTCTTTGAGAAAATCCATTGGTAAAAAAAGATTCAAGTCAGAAATTTAGCATTAATCATTGGTATAAAATATTTAATTCAATTTTTTCCCTTTATTAAATGAAGGTTGACAATTACTGAATGGTATAAAGGGTATAAATCAACATAATCCCTTTTTCCTAATCGATTCTTCTCATTATTATTTAGTTAGTTTAACTTTATTTTTCGTCTCCTGAAAAATCAAGAATATGGACTTAAATCCTTTATATTTATCAGTACAGATTTAAAAGTTGTAGTTTTCTGAAAAAAAAAAACAAGTAATGCCATTTATGGGATTTTAATGCAATTCTTGGACTTTTTTCACTTTTATAATGAAAGATGTGACTAAATGTGATACAATTAAGCAAAAAAACATATATAAAAAAAAAATATGGAGTTACACGACTTTTATAATGAACCGTTCAAATGTCTTTTGACGAAAGTTCAAACGCTACCGTTGACTCATATTCCTTTTATCCATGTACATTTATTAGTAAACGGATATTCACTGGCGTAGCGTATTTTATATTTCACATATTTCTACGTACACTACTGCGTCAGGAAACTATTTCTGAGCCTGCTTTGCAGTATGATTCTGTGTCATCGGTATGCACCTTACCCGTTCTAGAAATTTCGAAGTGTCCAATTCAGACACGCTGTTAAGTATTCAATAGTAATGAAATGGGGTATTCCTATACTGTAAAATACTTTTTGAAAAACAGCATAACTGTGAGATCATAATTTATGAAAAAAATGTATATTTAAATATTTTTTACGGGACTTTTAGTGCTATGAATTTTTAATTTCTCTTTAACGGCCCTCTTCACTTACCGTCTCCGGAAGCCCGAGCCAATGTTATTCTATGGGGAAATTTTTCATTACAAATAACTTATTAACTAATACATATTTTTAAATTTTGTTTTCACATTCAGAAAATTCCCAATTGTTAAATTGACAGACCTTTTTTAAAAATATATTTTTTTAATTTTTTATATTTTATTTTCAAATTGGAGAATGAAAAAATTTCACATATTGAAAATTCGTATTTTGCAGCTTCAAAATAAAAAAATAAATAAATAAATAAATAAATAAAAAATAAAAAAGGTCCGCCAATTTAACAGCTGGGAATTTTCAGAATGTGAAAACAGAATTTAAAAATATGTATTACTTAATAAGAAAAATTTCCCATAGAATAGCATTAGCTTCGGCTTCCGGCGGCGGTGATTGAAGCGGGCCCTTAAGTTGTTCAAACTATATTAAAAAAAAAAAAAAAAAAAAAAAAAAATTCTCTATTTAAAGAATTCTCTATAAAATTATTTTTTGTCCTTGATATAGTGACTTCATTACATAGAAGCCTGCTGGTATAACGTTTGGATTAAGAACTATTACAAACATGTTTAACATGTTTTTTTTTTTTTTTTTTTTTTTTTTTTTTTAATACTATTTTAAATCCACTTTGTAGTAAAAATGTAATTGCAGACATTTTTGCAATTTTTAGTGTTTATAAATTTTTCTTTAAATTGTTCGGTCATTAAAGGAAGTGATTCTCCATTTAAGGAATCTGCTTCCTTGATTTAGTAACTTCGCTAAATGGAAGTTTGCTTGTATAATATTTGGTTTAAGAACTATTTTAAACTTGTTTAATATGATATTTTTTTTATATGGGCTATATGCTGTGGGGTAAACGTGTAATTTAATACGTTTACATGATTTTTAATGTTTATGAACTGCGAATTTTTCTTTAATTTTTCAATTATTTTTGTTCAGTTATACTCAGTTTAAGGAATTAAATTTATTTCCTGATTTAGCATCTCCGTTAAAAAGAAATATGCTTATGTAACATCTGGATTAAGAAAATTATAACTAAGTTTATCATGATATTTTTAGGCTGGGATACTATCTTAAATCTACTTCATACTAAAGATGTAAATATTCACTATTGCCCAACTGTCATGAAATATTTAGTTCTAGATTTATTAAAATGCTTCTACGCGTAGCTTAGAAAATTTTTTATACACACGCATACTATTCCTCAACTATTCTTATTTTCAATAAAAACGCATTTTGTAGAATTTTAATAAAGTAAAAAGCATAGCTGAATCTCAATGTACCGCAAGACGTATCGCACTGTAAATAAAAAATAACACGTTTATTTATTTATTTATTTATTTACTTTTTAACTATCTACGGATTTTGATGGAAACACTTTATTTCGTGGAATTTTAATAACGTAAAAAGGTTTATTGATTTAGATTGTACCTTTTTCTAGATAAATTCCAAAAACTTAGATGCCGATATTGAAATATTATTTTTATAAAACATTTTATAATTCCCGTTTGCTTAAAAAAATAGTCGAACTGGAAATGTTTATATTTAAAGAATAAAAGCTAAAAGTTGAATTTCTTGAATTCTTTGTTTATGTATCCTGGCTTCTTTATTTAGAATTGAATTTAGCATTATTTGCATTCGAACAGAAAAATATATCTAAAAGCTTTTGGTTGTAAATATATATATATATATATATATATATATATATATATATTTTTTTTTTTTTTTTTTTAGAAACCTTTCTGAATCTAAACCATATTACTAAGATTTATGATTTCTTCCGTTTATTTATAAATTCTTTTATTATTATAGATATAAGAATTGTTGTTAGTTTTTACTTATGCGTTCCAACTTTTTTATTAAATTCAAAATTGTAAAACTGCATTTACTACCCTGCACTTGTATTGAAGCAAAAGCAAATTTTCGATGGCTTTTATTGATTCGATCAAACCAGAATATAAGCGCTCGTCTACAACCAAAAACATACACACACATATATATATTAACAGTTTCGTTTAAATTTTTCTTTCTGAGACGGAAAATTATGACAAAAAAGTTCCATCACGTTTAGTTTGTTTGTAAAACGTATATTTTTAGTTTTACAGGAAATCATGAACATTGGTATTATAAAAATAATTATAAGATAAAAAACTTTTTATATACCATGTTTTTAAATTTTCTGTTGAATCATAGCTATAGAACTACATTGGCACTTTATCAATGCGTATAAAATTTTTAAAATGATAATGACGACAATTTTTGTGAGATGCATAATTTAACTTTTTACAATTTTTTAACGTTCACGTTTAATTAAATGTATTTATTTTTATGTCGAAAGGAAATATAAACTCGTAATGTTTTTTAGCAACAATTAAATTATAGCTAATATTTTAATGGCTGTTTTAACGCTATTAGGATGTTATTATTTTCATATTTTAATTAATTATAAGAAAACTAATCAAAATTTCGAAAATTGGACTTCAAAGTATTGCGTTGTCATCGGGTTCTAAGCAATTCTCAAAGTTTCAAATGTCTAGCTAGTAGAGAAGTTAGTTAAAAACCGATTGCAAGATTTGTACCGGACAAACATACAAACAAGAATCGAAGTTAATAAAAACGTAATAACATGTCTAGTAATTACATTTTACTCAAAAACAATATTTATTAAAATAAAACAAATAATAATATTAATAATAATATTAATACAAAATTGTAAATAATAGGGTTTTGGGGATGCAGTATAAAGGACGAAAGTGGAAGCATATTCGGAATGGGGGTGAAAAAGGAAAAAATGACTTTACAAGGAAATAATTGTGGACAATGAATGTTAACTGTAGGATCTGTCTTTTTTTAAATATGAGAAAGAATCTGTTTCGTTTAATGCAATAAAATGAATGATTTTTTTAACACGCTTTTATTAGCTTCACCTGTATGTATGTTTGTATCGGCTCTGGGAGCAAACAAAAAATCTATATTGTATAAAAAAGACTTGCCCACGTGAGATCCGTGACGTCGAGGTATAGCTCCGCGCTACGAACCTAAAGGTCTAGCGTTCGATCCCAGTCAGGGGAGATTTTTTAAAAATAGTTTTTGTTTAATTCTAAATTATTTTAATTAAAGATTTAAGTGTATGTAAATATTAGGGTGTGTCACTCACACGATTTTCTCTTACCCTGCATTTTAATACTAAGATAGATATTTTGTGCTTTTTAGTTCACATTTCTATAAAAGCGTGTTCTTTAATTTTTTAAAACTATAATATTATTATTTTTTTTTTGGGGGGGGGAGGGGGGGGGGGCAATTTGTAATGATAGAAATGGAACACTTTTTTTTTTTTTTTGTTTTTTTTTTTAATTTAGCATACCCAAAAACATTAAGTTAATGAAAGAAATTTTTTTCAGTTGATTTTTTTTTTTTTTTTTTTTTTTTTAAGTAGACTTAAGTGGAGACAATAAGTGGAGTCTGTCATGAGAGGGTTGGTCATATTTTAAGCAGAAGTTGATTGATTTTAGTTTTCATTGATTTAGTGTGAAACCATAGTTGATAAATCTTCCATTTTCCCTGGGAGACTTGTTACCAATTTCTACAATAATTGTCTGTTGCCAATTTAATTTTTAATGAGCTGTAATATATTGCATATCACGCTTTCGAACTATTAACTGCATATGCACTTGCCAAAATTCGTGCAGTATTGTAATTTATTCAGAAGCTTCTTAACGCACCATTTTTTGTTTAATTTGCTCTTGAATAAGTTATTAATTGCATGCTAATATTTCTGTACTGATAAGTATAAAGGATTTAATTTCATATTCTTGATTTTTCAGGAGACGAAAAATAAAGTTAAACTAACTAAAAACTAATCAGAAGAATAGATTAGGAAAAAGGGATTAGGTTGATTTATATCTTTTATACCATTCAGTGATTGTCAATCTTCATTTTATAAAGGTAAAACATTGAATTAAATATTTTATACTAAAGATTAATGTTAAATTTCTAACTTGAATCATTTTTTACCAATGGATTTTCTCAAAGACTAAATGGCATGGATTTAAATCCTTTATACCAATCGATAGAGAATTGTTTTCTGAGTCTGATTATGTACTTAACTCAAAATCGACATTTTTGGACTTAAATCCTTTATTCTTATCAGTACAGATTTATAGATATGGCATGCTGCCAAAATTTAAAAGCATCAAAACATTATTTATTTCACAAAATATGCGATTTTTACTTCTATATGTAATATAGAGAAAGTATTGGATTCGCGAAAATTTTCGACCTCCGTTTTTTGATGGATTTACATGTTTTGGGATGTCTAGATTACGAATTAATAGTTTTTAGAAAATGTCTGTCGGTCTGTCTGTATCATTTTCTTGTGGACGCTGTATCTCACGAACCAATGAATGAAATTTAACCAAACTTGGTATTTAGTTGCACCCTGACATAAACTGGTGCTGATTACATTTTGGGATCAATCGCTCAACAGGTGGCGTTGTGATCGCATTTTATGCAAATTTTTAACATGGCAGCATAGGACAAAATTCCGTATAAATGGACATAAAGAGAGTTATTTTACACTTGTGATTGTAAAATTAATATGAATTATTCATAATAGTAGTAGTTAACTAGGAAAAAAATTTTGTGCATGTGGGGGCATCGGTTCCCCCTGGGGGGGAAGTACCCCCCGGGGAAGTAAATTTTCAAGATGGGTATCTTTCGAAAGGTCTCGTTGATAATAGTAATAGTTAACTGGGAAAAAATTTTTGTGCATGTGTGGGCATCGGTTCCTCCCCCACCCGGGGGGGAAGTACCCACCCGGGGGGGGGCATAGTTTCAAGATGGGTATCTTTCGAAAGGTCTCGTCAATACCTTTAAAAGGAATGGTTGAACCATAAATCTGTGATAATTTAAACCAAAGTTATCGATTATTTTTACTTTTAACAAAACAAAACTTTGAAAAAAATCGCAATTTTTTTTTTTTTTTTTTTTTTTTTTTTTTTAACGAAATTTAACCAAACTTGGTATTTAGTTGGTGCCCGACATAAACTGGTGCTGATTATGTTTGGGGATCAATAGCTCAATAGGTGGCGCTGTGATAGCATTTTATCTAAATTTTTAACATGGCAGCATAGGACAAAAATTCGTATAAATGTGCATAATACGAGTTGTTTTAAACTTGTGATTGTAAAATTAATATGAATTATTGATAATAGTAGTATGTAACTAGGAAAAGAATTTTCTGCATGCTTCCCCCCCTGGGGGGGGAAGTACCCCCCGGGGGGGATAAATTTTCAAGATGGGTATCTTTCGAAAGGTCTCGTCAATACCTTTAAAACGAATGGTTGAACTATAAATCTGTGATAATTTAAAACAAAGTTATCGATTTTTTTTACTTTTAACAAAAAAAAAAAAAAAAAAAAAAAAAAAAATCGTTTTTTTTTTTTTTTTTTTTTTTTATATTGTTACTGATTGAATATGTATAGGTAAATATAGAAGAAAGTCTTGTGGTGGCCACAACATACTAGTTTAATTTGTTTTATTTTATTTTAATTTATTTTATTTTATTTTATTAAATTCTGTCTGAGCTATGTATTCTCAGCCTAAGTAAATAATAATAATAATAATAATTTATTATTATTATTACTATCTGGTGATTTTTAAACAGAAAATGCTATTTTGAAACTAAATAAAATAATAAAATTTCCTAACGTTTCTAATATATAAATTATTGTGCCAGCTATCTACAAAACGTTCTAATAACAATTTGGTTTATCAAATTTTACAATGTTTTTGAATAGTAAAAAGGGGAAATTACAAATACGAGTATTCTACCCGTTTCTTTGTACTTGCTAACCGTTTTAAAGGTTGGAATTCTAATGAACTAAATGTTTTAAATACTTCTATTTTTATTTTATGGGTTGTTTTCATTACACTAATGTATCATAAAAATCGCACTATTTTTTATGCGGATCTTAAAAAAAATTTCTCAAAAAATGATCTAAAGTTATCTTTTTGACTATATCATTACGACTAAATCATATTGAACGAAATTTTTACTTTCTTCTATATGTAATACGAGGGTTGCTATTTATATTTCTGGCCTAATAATGAAAAAACAAATATGTAGGATCGAAATTGGTTTTATTGTTTTTCAAAATATTCTCCATGATGATCAATACACTTTTGCATGCGTTTGAACCAATTTTCAAAGCACTTTTCCAAGTCCGATTGAGGTAACTCCAAAACATGCGTTTTGAATGCATCAACCGCTTCTTCGGGGGTCGAAAATCGTTGTCCACGTAATTTATTTTTGATGTGTGGGAATAAGAAGAAGTCATTGGGTGCCAAATCAGGGCTGTACGGCGGATGACCCATCAGTTCGATCTTTCGCTCAGTCAGAAATGCATTTGTTTGAGTCGATGTGTGAGAGCTCGCATTGTCATGATGAAGAATGATTCGCCTGTTCTTCTGCTTTTTTCGAATTTCTCCGATGACTTCTGGCAAACAAATGGTCGTGTACCATTCAGAATTGACCGTCCTGCGTTGCTCTAACGCCACTGTTGCCACATGACCGTTAATGCCGAAGAAACAGGCAATCATTTGTTTCGATGTGCTTCTTCCTCGAACAACTTTTGTTGGTTTTGCCTTGCCTTGGAAGACCCATACAGTTGATTGCTGTTTTGTTTCCGGCTCATATGCATAGATCCATGATTCGTCACCTGTGTAGATGTTATACACAGCCTTTGATGTACCTTGAATGTATTTTTCCAACATTTCCTTGCACCAATCGACACGAGCCTTTTTTTGAGCGTTTGTCAGATTATGCGGGATCCAACGCGAACAAATTTTTTTTACGCTCAAATGTTCATGCAATATTTTATTGATGCTAGTCATACTAATGTCCAAAGACGCCTCAATCTCACGGTATGTCACATGACGATCTTGCTTTATCAGTTCACGCACAGCATCGATCTTTTCTGGCACAACAACGGATTTTGGACGACCTGCACGGGATTCGTCCTGGATCGAACATCGACCACGATTAAATTCGTTATACCAATTTTTTACAGTGCTGTAGGATGGCGCTTTATCGCTGTATAAAGAATTAAGTTCATCGAAGCACTCTTGTCTTGACAATCCACGTCGAAAGTTATGAAAAATAATCGCACGAAAATTTTCACGATTGAATTCCATTTTTTGAAAGAGAAGAACTTTTCAATTTACTGTCAACAACACAAATAAAGCTATAATGGTAAATCGTCTGCTGAATTTACGTTTAAAAATATCAAACTTTCGATTAAAATCGTCTGCGGTCGCCTAGCAACACTTACTGTTGCCAAGGCCAGAAATATAAATAGCAACCCTCGTATAGAGAAAGTATTGGATTCGTGAAAATCTTCGACCTCCATTTTTTGATGGATTTACATGTTTTGGGATGTCCTGAACACGAATAGATAGTTTTTAGAAAATGTCTATCTGTCTGTGTGTATCACGTTTCTTGTGGACGCTGTATCTCACGAACCAATGAATGAAATTTAACCAAACTTGGTATTTAGTTGCATCCTGACATAAACTGGTGCTGATTAGATTTGGGAATCGATCGCTCAACAGGCGGCGGTGTGATCGCATTTTTTGTAAACTTTTAACATGGCAGTGTAGGACAAAATTTCGTATAAATGTGCATAATGAAAGTTATTTAAAACTTGTGATTGCAAAATTAATATTAATTATTGATAATAGTAGTAGTTAACTTCCCTGGGGGGGGGGGGGGGGAGTTTCAAGATGGATATCTTTCGAAAGGTCTCGTCAACACCTTTAAAAGGAATGGTTGAACTATAAATATGTGATAATTTAAAACAAAGTTACCGATTTGTAATATTGTTACTGAGTGAATTTGTATAGGAAAATATAGAAGAAAGTCTTGTGGTGGCCACAATATACTAGTTTAATCTAGGTCTGTGCATAATAGGGCTATTATATCATTATTTTAATCTTCCAATTTGAACTTTTAAATTCTGATTGAAGGAAAATGCTATAGAGAAACATCGTATTATATGGAAATCTTTGGGAATTTTCATAGTTTTATGTATAAATTACAATGTTGTGTAACCAAATTAAGATCAGAAATTCTTTTATTAATAATTGTTGTTTTTAACAATTGACTATCCTCGTAGACTAGGAACACCAAAAGAATTCATAATACTATTTAATATTTATTTTACTTAAAAAGAATATCAATCATTTGAAAATTATTGGAACAATTTACATAACTAGGTAAAAATAATCATGCATATTATATTTATTTTATTAAAATTAAAAAAGAAAAGAAAAGCTATCTGCACTGTCTATATGTTATGTACAACAGGTCTGCCCAACCCAAAACTAGCCGGGTGGCATTGGAAATCTATTTTATTCAGGCGGGCCGTACCATATAAGGTATATGCGAGCATATGAATTACGTATGTATATACTTTTTTCGAGGGAGGGCAGGGTTATAAGACTCAGAGCAGAATACGTTTATTTAAATTATTTTCTTTCATGGATTAACAATAGAATCGTCAAATACTTATGACTATACATTAATAATTATAACAAAAGAATAAATAACGGACCTAATAATATTTCATTAGAACAGTGTTGTTCTTTAGTCACTATATAATCATTGAAAGGTATTTTCACTTCGAAAAATCAGAACGGATTTAATAGCTTGTAATGTGTCAATTAAAGTTTTGTTAAACATCATTAGTATCCTTGTGAACCGAGAGGCATTCTTTACAGCAGTTTATTGTGCGTGTGTGTGTGGGAGGGGGGGGGGGTGGAATAGTTATCTATTTATCTAAAAGTTATATGAATTTCTAACCAATATACGTATGTATATATATATATAGGGGAGAGCCGTGTACCTAGGGCCTCTTTTTTTCAATGCCGAAAAGCAGAGCCCTTGACCTATTTAAAATTATCAAACTCATATGTGCATATCTTTAGGACTAATTACTTCCAATTGCGATTAATATAAATACCTAAAATAATAAATTCCGACAAATAGAAGGTTTTTAAAAAAGCTTCACTCGTGGCCCTAGGTACAACACACTCATTGTACCTGGGGCCAGACCTCATTGTACCTAGGGCCATTCTCTCAAATTTAGATTTCACTTTGTAATGAATAGAAAATAAGCACATAAACATATATTTTATAAAAGAAACAATATCAAGTAATATATTCTGTATTTATCATATAATAATTATCATGTTGTTGCCTTAATTTGAAACACAGTTTTTTTTTTTTTTTTTTTTTCATATATTTTTTTTCTCTTTGGGATATTCCAACAGAACGTTTTTTTTTTTTTCCTTCAATTTCTTTTTTTTTCTGGAGCGTCTCTTGGATTTATAGATCTCTCTGGTTTTCGGTCACATCTTTTCCTTGATATGGGACGTTTTCCTTTAGGTAAAGGTTTTGCTTAGGTTCGTACCTGTTAAAGCATGACACACGAAAAGATGTTAGAGGTTGAAGGTTTCGAAATCTCAACAGGACACTAAACAGAGACATCCAGTTCTATCATTGTTGGTTCACTTTCTTCCTGGAAAATCTTTTTTTTTTTTTTTTATGGAGGGATTTTCTCTTTCAGTCATATTTGAACTTAAATATTTATCCTCAGTGAATGTGTTTTGATTCATTGGCCATATGCCGGATGCACGAAAGCCTGATAGAATGTTTACAGGTGGATAGGACTTGCCAACATTTCCAGCAACGTCATATATAGTGATTCGCTTACCAGAGTTTTCCAGCATCCAATTACTATAGGCTATACTGTGTTTCTTAACACTTTTGCGAACGCTGACGTAGATTCACGTCATTTGAAAATATGAAACTCCACCAGTGGGCATTTCTTTTGCAATTTGTATGTTATTTGTTTCTAAAAATATACACAATATTCATATTTGTACAATCAGTATACTATGGATGCAAATACTTTGATTAGACAGAGTGTGATTATAATGCATATCCATTTGTAATATAAATGTGAATACAGAAAATTTTGTTTTGAAAAATTGTAATTTATGAGAAAAACGCCCACAGGCTGATCTTACTGTCAAAAAGACAAAAAAATGCGGTCGCGAAAGTGTTAAAAGGTCAAAACACACTGGCCCTAGGTACAAGGAAACTATGTGGCCCTAGGTACAAGTTTTGGTAACTTCATTCAAAATGCTTTCTACTAAAAAATCCACATGCAGAGAAGACTAATTAAATATCTCATTTATTACTCAATATAACAAGCACTAAAAATGAAAGAAAAATATTTAACTTGCCTTTGTAAAATAACAAAAGAGTAAAATTTTACTTCGAACCATGTAAATTCGTTTTCTTCATGTAACTTGTCAAAACTTTCTCCTCAAATGTTCCTAAGTAGATGTAAAAATAGCAATTGGTGTTCTTACTCGCCCAATTGAGTATTAAAACTTAAAATTAAATATTATTCAAATGAGGTGGGGTGGCCCTAGGTACATGATGGCCCTAGGTACACGGGTCTCCCCTATATATATATAATATATATAAATCAAATATTAACCGTAGTAAAAGCCAAGCAACAGATATAATATCACTGAAACCACATAGATCGATAAGAATGAAATTGCAACATATTTAAATAACCTGTGGAGAGTAATGGTGATTTATTGAAACATTTATTTTTGATTAATTTATTTTTTATTTAAAATTTATTCCTAGATTGTTAGTTGCAACTTCAATAATTTTGCTGGTACGAAAAAACGGCATGGAACTCAAATCCAAAGACACAAAAAAGCTATGAGAAAACAAACAATTAAGACAGTATTTTAAACAAAATATTTTTTTCAATTACAAAAAGCTCAGAGTGGTGAAAAAAAAAAATAAAAAAAATAAAAAAATAAAAAAAACTCATCAGGGGTAACTTTTTTTACCGTTGAGCACCATTGTATAAAAAAATATATATTGTCAAATTTATTAACGAAAATTAATTAACGAAAATTTAATTTATAAATTTAATTTACTGGTATTTGATATTTAATATATTTTGAAATTTTATTTTTAACTGTTTTTTACAGTAATTAAGCAAACCGAATATCGATTTTAAGAAATCTGTTTTCCACACCAGTTTATAAAAACATCCTTCTAGGCGAGTTTAGCAAATTGTTTTTCATATTTCTCAGATTTTTCCTTGAAAACTGTTTTTCATTTAACAGGATACTGATGGAAGAATTGATTGAGATAAAGATTATTATGGTTGTGAGATCACTACAGATAATATCAGTATCGCTTTTTATTTCTTTCGAGAATATAAAATAGCTGATTTAAAAAATAAAATAAAATGAAATAGAGGACACATTTGGACTCTGACCATTTCTTCTTATTTTATTTGCGCTCATAAATTTCTATTAAAGTTCGTACTTTATTGCTGTTAGGAGAAATGAACTCTGTCAATCGATCGTCAGAACAGTGATGCCAGATGGTCGAAAATTATTTCCCCAAACGGGTCTTCAAATTTCCCCAAATCAGGGTTTTTTTCGAAAAAATCCCCAACTTGATTTCTACTAAAAAGGGAAAATAATATATTTATATATATATATATCAAGCAGATTTAAGTGGATTTAAGCTCATATTTTTCCCCAAATGACGGCAATTTTTGAAAAAAATCCCCAAATAACAATAAAGCTATTGAAAATCCCTGGTCGTAGGGATAAATCACTACGTTGCCAACATTGACAGAAAGTTGAAGAACTCCCCAGATTTGTCCCCAGATTTGTCCCCACAGACATTTCGTCCCGAAAATTGTCCTCAGAAGTCTCAAAAATCCCCAAAATGGGGACAAAATCTCCAATCTGGCATCACTGCCAGATCATCTGGCATCACTGCATCACTGCAATTTTCCATTTTCAGAATAAAATGGTCAACCCGCTAGATTTGGTTCCCCTCTCATTAAGATACGTTTAGCTTCTCCTAATTTAATGATGGATTTTATTAGTTTCCGTTTCGTGTTTTAGTTTCAATGCAATTTCATACTGATTTTTAAGCAATAAACCATATAAAACCGATATACGTGAAATGTTCCCCTATTCTCTAATTTTGAACATCTTAAGAAGCTTCTAAATTACGATGTTCATATCGAATAAGTTTCAAAACAATTTAATACATGATATTTTATAATTAATTCGTTTTATTTATTACTAGCAAAGCCCCGGTTCGGAAACGAACCGAATTTCGAATGCGGGAAAAATTTCAAAATCAAACTCGAAATGTACAAAACTCGGCCTGATGCTGCCTGCGTGTCAATAGGTCAAAGTTTGTTAACGATAATTCATGAAATCAACGAAGGCTCTTCTCACTTCGCTGGTCACTATGTTTAAAGGAAACTCTTTTCTATATCGCTTTACAAACAAAAATTGAATCTAAAGAAACCATGAAATTGCTTTAAAGCTCGCTTTGGTTTCCCGTTGGTTTATGTTATTATTATTATATTATTATAGTTGTTGTCGTTGTTGTTGTTTCTTTCTTTTCTTTTCGTTTTCCTTTCCTTTCCATATCTACTGAATTCGATTCTTTGTTTTTCAATATCACGTGATTGAGCAGACGACTATTTTATTTATTTAACGTTCATTTATATTTCCATTAATTTTTGGAACTCTCGTGCAACTTTATCTAAATTGTTTTTTTTTTTACTCCATTTTCAATTTTCCTTTTTTCATGTGCATGAGTAAAATATTAAAAAAAGAAAAAGTATTTTTTCTTTCCTTTTTAGCAACATTTAAAATTTTAAATGTCCACATTTAAAGTCCATATTATTTATTGTTATTATTTTCACATTTTAATTAATTTAAAAAAAATCTAATCAAAACTTTGTTACAAATAAGGTACCAAATGAAAGGGGCATATTTTCTAAATCCGTTGGTTTAATTAACTTATCGATCGGACAATATAGATTTTTTTAAATTAACTAAAGTATGAAAAGCTGGTGGCAACAACACACAGACAAACAGAAGAAAATCTCTCTCAGCCAATCAACTTGCGTCCAGCCACCGACTTACAGGAAAAAACTCTCTTAGCCATTTATATACAGAGAGATTAAAATAATCCTAATAATATTCATTATGCACGTTTAGGTGAAATTTACTATATTCTTTTACGTTAAAAATCGTAAATTTCGAATAACTTACGAAGATTTTAAAATACAGAGCTGCCAACCCTCCGAATTGTTTTATATCACTAATTGTTTAAAATTTCTTTTGTTTTCTTTCTTTCTTTCCTTCCTTTTTTTTTTTTTTTTTTTTTTTTTTTGCTTTACTTAATTACAAAAATTACGATATCAGATAGAGAGAAAAATAGTTTCAAGAATTGATGGTGTAGAATAAATCGACGAAAATTGAATGTTTATAGTCAGTGTAGTTATTCCAGTATTATGCATGATAGTTAGAAGTGATTCGACAATTTTTTGGTGATAATATTTCTTATAATTCACGTTAACGTTATATTTTAATCTATTCTGTCATGATAAGAAAATTTTAAATTTCGAATAACTAATAATATTAAATTTCTAAGTAGAATGTTCATTATTAATGATGTATTATCAGTATTATAAATGATACTCTAAATAATTCAAAAACTGGTGTACAGATAATAGCAAGAAATTAAAACTTCTTCACACACCATAAATTTTAAATCAGCACAACCGGTTTCGAAAGGACGTAGCCTTTCTTCATCAGGTGCAAACACGTGCAACTGCCTTGGAGGTAAAAGCAAGACTGAAAACAGGACAAAATGAAGAGGGGGAGGAGCAACACAAACAACCAATAGGAAGCAACATGCAGGGCAGGACCAATCAGAGAGGAACACAAGTACAAACACACCACAAAAAGAGGAGGGAGAAAATGAGAAAACAATATTTTTTTTTTTTTTTTTTTTTATAAATTTCAATAAAATTAAACTAATAAGAAAATTTAATAAAATTTATCCATTAATTATTATTATTATTTTTTTTTATTATTATTTAATTAGAATTATTTTATTTTATTGAATTAAACAAATTTTTCCAGGCTGTAGACAGCAAAGTGGAATCAGATTTCTCATTGACAATTTTATCACGATTAAGGTAAATAGCTAAATTTTCCAAAAAATCCAGTTCGGAAACGCGTTTGGCATGAAAGATAATTTTGGCACTCTTAAAATTAAAACTATGATCAAATTCCCAACTGTGCTTCGCAATAGAAGATTTAGAAATTTCTTGATTAACAACATACCGAGAATGTTCACGTAAACGACATTCAAGATTTCTTTTAGTTTGACCAATATAAGATAAATCACAGTTATTACAAGGGACGTTATAGATACCCCATTTTTGAAGCTCAGGAACAGGGGATTTGGTTGAAGGGAATTGGAATTTATTGACAGGTTTAAAAATAACGTGAAAATTGAAACGCTTCAAAACTTTGGCTAAAGTTTAGCCAAAGTTTTCAGTCTTGCTTTTACCTCCAAGGCAGTTGCACGTGTTTGCACCTGATGAAGAAAGGCTACGTCCTTTCGAAACCGGTTGTGCTGATTTAAAATTTATGGTGTGTGAAGAAGTTTTAATTTCTTGGTACTCTAAATAATTGTTTAACATCTTTGCGATAAATATAAACCTCGTATTAGGCGTGTTTAAGAAATTTTGTTCGATTCTCCTGTATTAAATAAATCATAAATTTCGAATAACTTACTTAAAATTTAATATTTAATATTACGAAGTAATTAAATTAAAACGTTGAAAATCAACAGAGTTCTAGCGAGTATCATAACTGATATTTTAAAATTAATGAGACTTCTTACGATTATTTGAGCTTAAGATAATATGTACACAGTCTAACAAACTAACATATTAACGAGTAACTGATTAAACATACAAACGGACACTATGTCAGTTTTGTAACTTTCGGACTCCTTACACTTAACCAGTTAACGTCCAGTTTAATTTAAATCATAAAAAATAAGTAAAATTACTTTGAATTATGTTTAAGACATCAATCTTAACCCTACAAGGTACCCAGTTCCATATGTGGAACACCGACTTTAATCGTTCCTATAGCTATAAAACTATTAGTAGCGACATCTCTTGACATCTTGATAGAAGCTACTGACATTTAGGAATGTAGTCATACGAATCTTTTCCTAAAGATGTCGTTCGTGTTTTTTGTTATAGTGCACTCAGTGTGAAATTTGAATGAAAGTGATATGTTAGTCGTTTGTCTGAATTCAAAAATAAAAAAAAGAATAGTTATTGAACAGTTTTGACTCGAAAAAAAAAAAAAAAAAATACTGTGTGTTATAACGAAGTGTATATACTGCAGAGGTAAGTGTTTTTTTTTTTTTTTTTTATATATATATATATTATAATAGTAAACGTATTGGTAAATCATATTTTTATGTATGTTCCCCATACGGTACGTTGAGCTAAAAAGTTGATTTTTCCGTAAAATATGCTTTTATTTTTATAAGTTTTCCCTATCTTCTGATCACTAATTACAACAACCTATATATCTTTGTCGCGCACTAAAAAAAAATTGAGCCTTGTAGAGTTAAGCTAACTGAGAGAAATAATTCCAACCCCATCATTACAACTCCAAAGAGTTATTATCCTATTTATAGGCAGGGGTGATTCTGTTTAGGTAACTTACCTGATATCAAGTATTTCTTTACTTTTTGGTATCAAAATTTAAATTTTTTTAGTTGTTAAATTTATTTTTTAAAAAAAAAAGGGGGGGGGCTAAAATTTCAAATTCACGTGATTGCTTACTTAATTAAAACTAATATTTTTCCTAATGAGAGGATTGGATCTGCTTGCAATAAATTGTATGTTCTGTACCCTTACAAAAACATTTTTTTGTTAAAATTCCTGGTATTTTTTATAAAATTCATAATCCTTCCTGATATAGGACGCTAGGCGTTTGTAGAAATTTGGAATAAATATGTAACTATTCATAAAACAAAACTGCTCTATAAATAAGACGCTGGGCGCTAACGCGTTAATGCAGCGTAGAATTATTAAAAAATAAATAAATAAAAATAAAAATATACCTACGTTATGATGGGAAACTAAAATAAAAACTTGTTGTCATAGGAGAGCTCTGCTAATTTCACCATAATATATCTGTTCTCAAAAATTTCGACTCTGGCCCATACTAAACTGCAAATAAAAGGGTCTTAAAGTAAGACATAAAAGCAACTGAAACGTCATTTAAGACATGTAAATGTCTTAAAATATACCTTAGACGTTATAGATATTTTAATTTAAGACAGAAATATGTCTGAAATATCAATTCAGACACAAAAATGTCTGAAACACGTAAATACGCTAATTTTCAGACAGTAAAACGCGTTTGAATTTTCAGACACTTTAGAAATTCAGACACTTGCATTACTTAGAAATTTTTTCATATGAAATGTACTTTAAGAAAATATGCTTATCCTACTTCTTACCACATTCAATAAATATATTATTATTTTATATAATAAGCAGTTAAACTACTTAAATTATGGTAGCTTTATGAAATTATATTTTTATGGAATAATACTCTAGGGATGTGAAGGATATTTGCATGTTATTATCTTTAACACAATTCATAAACAACATATTTAGACACAGAAAGCTTATTTTGTTCCAAAAAAAAAAAAAAAAAAATCCTTGTCTTTAAAGCTTTCTTATATTAAAAAAAAAGTGTGAAGGCGATGTAGCAAGTAATTTGCAGAGAAGAAAGCGAATTTATAAGTGAACAATCATGAATAATTTGTGCTTATTTTTTTTTCTTTTTTCTTATTATTATTCATTTAAAAACTTTTTTCTTTCACACATTCATCTGCATCTAAATGTAAAACTACAAATTTTCCTGTATTTATGATTATAGTATGTTATATTACTTTAGGGAAAGAAATCTTTATCATCGAGGGATGAAACCTTCACATATTATGCATTGTTATGCATAACTTGTTATGCATTATTAAAAAATTCTGGTCCTCTAAATATGAAATTTAAGATAATAATATTTATTAAGTTTAAGATACCATACTATCAATAGTTTTATGGCAAAAAATTAGAAATAAAACATAACAGTGCGATTAGTTTCACGAATACTGCATTATATTACATCATAAAAACACGTATGTCTGTATACGACGGTAGCGTGTTTGGTAAATGTTTCACTCCGACGGTGCTTGGCTTTAGGTTTCAGTTTCCATAGACAGTGTGAGTTTGAATCCCAACGTCGGAAAATGAGATTTATATATGTATATATATATATATATATATATATATATATATATATATAAATATTTCATTAATGCTCTAAACCAGGCCTGTCCAACCCAAAATACTTGGTGGGCCGAAATGGATATATATTTCATTCATTCGGGCCGCATCATATGTGCAGTCATAAAAAAAAGCTCTCCCCCCCCCCCTTCTTTCTCGACTAATTTTTCCGTAAATTAGTGTAGAGACATGTGGCTGGTGCCGATCGATTAGTAGTAAGGCCTAGTTTAGAACGGTTTAGTTAAATTTTGCTTAAGGGGTGTCTACATATTAAAACTGACATCAACTTGATTTTTTTCAAAGGCAACCCCCGATTTCGACAAGCTTTTGGAATTATTTGGATCAAGTCGGCCCAGAAAATGGTACAGTTTAAATTTCCCTCTCAATTTTTCACATAATTTGTTAAAATATGGAGATGCTAATGTTTAATGAATGTAATGAACATTAATTCATGTAATCCAAAAAAATTAACATATCGAAATTTCATTTCTTTCTTTTTTTTTCTTTACGTTAGAATGAAGTAACCCAAATACATTCCATGCATACTTTTGGTTAAAAAAACATTTTTTGAATTATGAAAATTATTTGAAATTTCATATTTCAAAAAATTATGAGTTATGACCTACATTAATTTTTGCACGAATAGAATGGGCATCTTAAAAAAGATGGGTTTCTAAATTTACAGTTCATTCCTATCATTAATTTTCGAATTATAGAGATATTACAATTTTTATTGCTCTTAGGGTACTGTCACTTGTTATAATTTGTGTCATATATTACTTTGCTTGCGTATGATTTAAAATAGTTGTTCAAGTAAGTTTAGACGTACACGTCATTTCTTAATTAGCATTATTTTACTCTAGTTTATATTTAAAATTGTTATACTTCTTTTCTGATTATTATCTGAATATAGATAATACTTTTTTCTGTGATATCTTAATTTAATTTTTTTAAATGTAGAGATTTACCCCTGATTAATTTTTGCTTGTCAAACTATATGAAAACTTGATAAAAGGAATATAAATTATACATTTTCCCGAACCGCCTTGACTTCTGGAATTTGAATGTGTAGTCAAAAATGGGTGTTACTATTTGGAAAAAAAAAAAAAAAAAAAAAAAAAAGATTTGTGCTAGTTTTAAAATGTAGATGACAACCGAAACAAAATTTAGTAATTGAATTAAAAATTAGATCTTATTACTAATCGTTAGGCATCAGCTGCTGGTTTCTACGATAATTAGTCTATTATTATTATTATTATTATTATTATTATTAGTCTATTATTATTATTATTAGTATTAGTCTATTATTATTATTTTATGACTGTACATATGCATATTTGCATATATGTTTGTGAGTATATGATTCATGCATGTATATACACTTTCCGGGGAAGGGCAGGGTGAAAATTCGGAGCAGAATACATTAATTTAAATTATTTTCATTCATGAATTAACAACAGATTCGTGAAAAATTTATGACTATATATTAAAACTATAATAAAAAGAATGAATAATGGATCTAATAATATTTCATTACAACAGTTCTTTAGCTACCATAATCGTTTAAAGGTATTTTCACTTCGAAAAGTCAGTACGTATTTATTAGATTTTGATCCATTAACCAAAGTTGTCAAACTTTAAATATCGTTAATCTGCTCGCGGGCCGCAAGAAACTACGCGGTGGGCCGCATGCGGCCCGCGGGCCGCGGGTTGGCCACCCCTGCTCTAAACAATTCTAAAATATATTTTTAACAGAAAAAACATAATCGCACGCCATATTTATTTACTTATATATTTATTAACAAGCCTTAAAAACTGTATTATTTTTAAGCCTAACATGGCGGTGTTTTTAAGTTTAAAACATGTCGGCGTTTTAAGACACTTGCAATATCTTAATTTCTGATGCAAAAAGGTGTCTTAAAAAGTAAGACATTTTTTTTTTTTTTCGCTTAAAAAATGACCATCCATTTAAGCCACTTTTTAAATTGAATGTAAGACATTTACGTTTACAGTGATATAAACATGTTCAAAGAAAATAAATCTATGGATTACTTGGCAAAGTTGCAGAGTGAAATGCCCCACCCAATAGACTACCTTCCCTAATATTAAATACATTTACCTTACCCTAATTTGTTGTTAAATTTTATCAGGGTCAGTTTTGTATTTCAGTTTGTATGCAACTGTGTAACATTTCCATAGCTATTTCCATAATGCAAGTTAATGTGAAATCTTGCAAAATTCTGTCATGTTAGGGCAAATGCAAATTTCGATTAAATTACGAAGTTTTTATATCAGAATGTTAAAAAACAAATATGATTATTTTCACTATCTTAAATGATATTTTAAAACAAGTCGGACGTATTTCCGATTATTTGCTTTTAAAAAATCGTGACCAAAGCCTAACAAAGTAACACGCCAACAACCAATCTAACAATCTAGCAATGTAACACACTCTACAAATATATAAAAACATTAAATAATATTATAGTTTTAAAAAATTAAAGAACACGCTTTTATAGAAATTTGAACTAAAAAGCACAAAATATCTATCTTAGTATTAAAATTCAGGGTAAGAGAAAATCGTGTGAGTGACACTCCATAATATTTACATACATTTAAATCTTTAATTAAAAAAATTTAGAATTAAACAAAAAACATTTTTAAAAAATCTCCCCTGACTGGACTCGAACGCTAGACCTTTAGATTCGTAGCGTATTTAAAATACCTAATGATAATAATTTTTTTCCTTACAAAAGCTATTGTAACGTGTTATTTTCAGAATTTCTATTAGTATTCTAATAAGATTCAAAATTAGCTAACCATATGTACTTACGCTTTACTTTTCCTTCGAAAAATCATAATATGAAATTCTTCTGAATAAACAAAATTTCTTAAAATAATTATTTTTCTTTCAATACCATTAATTTCTCATGAGCTGCCGGTAAGACTAACGGTTTCTTAACGGTTACACAAATTTATTCATTACATAAGTGATGAATATTAATAACCTATAATACCTGTTTACTTAGGATTAAAAATTTCTGAAGTAACTTCACTCAATTTTCCGAACGTTAGGCCATTAACGAGTGTGTAAATAAAGTAGAAAAGTCGTTAAATAATAAAAGAAGATAATTATAATAGGGTGTTTGAGTTATTTTTCTCCGTATTGTACGCTGTTTAATTTAATGCTTTTGCACTACAAATAATTTGAGCAAAATTATTTCTTCGAGAATATTTGTTGTGTCCCTATGAAAATTTATAATTGCTAGATTCACCAAAATCTATGTAATCCAGATACGACGGTGACCTATAATGTGTATATAATTTTTCATCCGAGTTGATTAAGGCATTTAAACGCTATCGCACTTTAAATAATTTGTGGTCATAAGCCATATATTTTTTTTCCTTTTGTCTGTGTGTTAATCTTCTGGCTATCATATCTCCGAAATTAATAAAGATAGAACTACGAAACTTTAGAATTGATACAGGTCTGGTGTACAGATGAATGTCCCAGATTTTGGGGGGGGGGAAACTGGAAGTGGGTCATCGGAAACCGGAATAGGGGCCGTAAGCTCGTAACTCAAAAACGGCTCAAACGATTTTCTTCAAAATTGCTATATAAACACTCTGTTAGATGTCCTTTCGAATGATGTAGTTGGTTAGTCCAGAAAAATTGATAGGTGTCCTGTATAAATAGCTCAATTTCAAGTCTCGCAAGTGCGTTCCTTTAAAAATGGCTGTACAGATCTTTTTCAAACTCGCCATGTTAACTCCCTTATAAATACCTTTTTGTATGTAATTATTGTTTTCCGGTCAATACTTGAGTATGCCAAGATTTAGTAAAAGTTGGTGTCTCAAAAACGGCTCTAACGATTTTCTTGAAAACTGTTACATAAATCCATTTTAGGTACCCTTTTTCATGTATTATGTGGTTATTAGAGAAAAATTAACGCTCATTCTGATTAGATAGTTCAAATTTAGATCTCGGAAATTGGTGTTTATAAAAATAACTCTATCATCATCTTTGTTCTTATTTTTTAACTCATTGCGTAAACTCTGTTTTATATGTCTTTACACGTGTATCAAGTTTCTCTTACTATTTTGCTTCATTGAATATTTTGTTTCATATGAATTCTGTTCATATTTTGTTTATATTATAACTACAGGATTTTGTTTTATTTTATTTATTTATATTTCATTCATTATTTTTTTATTTATTATATGTGATACTAGTAACATAGGTATTATTGGTTGGAACGTTTAAAGTTTTACGTAATCTAATATCTTAAGATTAAAAAATGTATATTTATACTAAAGAAATGTGAGTGTTTTTACAAATTAGAATATAAGACTATTTCATTAAATAGCAGTCATTTCATCTTCTATCTATCTTTACAATAATGCTGATTTTCTTTCTTTCTTTCTTTCTTTTTTTTTTTTTTTTTTTTTTTTTTTTTTCTGATAAAAATCATCATTATTAGCAGAAAATGTAATGAATAGTTCAAATTTAAAACATTATTACTCTTTTCTTTTTGTTTCTTTGTTGCTCTCTCTCTCTCTCTCTTTTATTTATTTATTTATTTATTTATTTATTTATCTTCTTATGAATAAATTTTCAAAAAACTTGTATAATCTACACTGCTTTTTTACAATTAAAATCAAAATACGAAATACCCGATTCTATCTCAAAAATACATAAAAATATTATGTACATTTTTTTTAAGTTATGCAATTAATTGTGCTACGTATTGCCGTAGCCATACATAGTTTATTTGCTCTATATTTTGAAAACTCGTTGAATTCTACAATATGTACATAAAATAAACGGAAGAAAAGCTTATTTTGATTTAGGTATGGAATGCAATTTGACATAAAAATTCAAAATTAAAATAAGGACTATAAAATAATAGTTAGAGTCGCTGGTATCCTGTTCGGAAGCATTGGGACTGTATTTGATTGCGGGTTCAATACTCGAACCGGCCAAGGACCGTCATGTACGCCAACCAGGTTCTTACGCACCTGCCCTTTTGTAAGTATTTTTATACCACAATATTTATGTTATAAAATTTTACTTATAATTAATTATAAGCTTATTTTATGCTAAAAATTTCTATAAAATTTTACTGGTTTCGAAAATTAAGGACTGTAATTCCATTCGCCCTGGCTAATGGCGAATGGCATGGTCGCAAAGTGCTCCAAATTCTCAACAAAATTATACCTTTGCGACAAGGTTCTCAAAAAGGGAAATTCTAATAATGCTTTTTTTTTTTTTTTTTTTTTTTAACCATTTTACATTTGACTAATGGCTGATATCATACAAACAAAAATACCGTATAAAATTTCTGATATCCAAATTTTCTTTGCATGAACACTGCTGTGGGGGTACTGGATAAGGAATTACTCGGCCCTGGGGCCTTAGAACGAATGTGTCGCATTAATTTCAATATCGATAATTTTTGGTTTTTATATCATATTCCGATGCATATGTATGCGTGAAACATAAAAAAGATTTTATTACATAGGTTGAAAGCTAGGTATTTTGAGCAAATTTTGTCATAATTTAATTTGAATAAAGTGAATATTAAGGGAACTGTCGGCAGAAGAAAAAGCGATTTTAGGTATTTTGCAGATCTGAAATTTCAAAAGGGGATTTTCACATGCCGCATATTTTATTTGAAGATGATCTAATTATTTCAACCAGGTTGCAAAAGTTCTTTTTTGTGAAACACCCCTTATGAACTTACAAATCTTAGTAAATAAATAAAAATAGTTTAGAGCTAGAAGCTCATAAGGTATTTTTCCGAAAAAAGAACTTTTAAATCGTGGTTGAAATAATTGGATCTTCAAATTAAATACGCAACATGTGAAAAATCCCTTGTGAAATATCACCTCTGCAAAATGCCTAAAATTTAGCTCGTTCTTTGTACGACTGTTTGCTTATTTTTTACTCTATTCAAAAAGAATTTTTGACAAATGTTGCCCAATATATCTAGCTTTAAACCTATGTAATAAAAGTTTTTGTATGTTTCATGCATGCGCAGTAAAAAAAAAAAATATTTACTATAAATGTTCGTATCTCAGCAAACATTGCACGTTTGAAATATGCGTTTCAGAATACCTGTTTCTCTAATATCTTGTCAATTTTTTTCTAAGTTGTGTAAAATTTTACAGAAACCCGTTCTAGTTGAAAGCAAAAAACTTTCCAAACAAAATTAATAATTTTTCAGAAAAAAATGATTGCTTAAAAATTCCCATAAAATAGTATAGAAATATTGCACATAGTATGTGCAATAATTTGTTAAAGTCACAAGACATTGAGCGCTTTTTATGATACAGGATTATCCAAAGTCTTTGCACTCTCCTTCAATTTGTGTTCGATCCCCTAACTGGACTCTTGACTAAATCAATAGTGGAAAATGTAAGTTTTTAAATGATCTTTGCACAGCTAAAATTCCAAACCATTTCATTCAGTGTCAAAAAAAAATAAATAAATAAATAAATAAAAATAAAAATTCTAATAATTTTATCATTTACTATAAACCAGTCACTGTGCTAGCATTTTATTCACTATTGATTCTAAAATTATGTTTATATATACATAAAAATTTGTTAAAGGAATCTATTTTCGCTTCTTGTTGATGAAGATATTAAAACAATTACAGTACCCGTCGCTTATTAAAATCACATTCTTGCAGAACCAAAATGATTCTATTAAGCGGCTGATTTTTATATCCGGCGAACGTTCCTGCATTAAAGAAAAATGTATTATTTTTCTGATTTTCGAAAGAAATTTCGAAAGGTAATGATTAATAGAATTAATAAAAAACATTAATTTTTGGCAGATAATTAGTTAATTATTCCTCGAAAAAAGTAAATTAAACATATCCCTGGTGCGTTTTTCTATGAGCAAAATCATTACTACTTTGCCAACAATTTGCGGCTTTCTTTTAAATTTAAAATTTTTACGTTTAAACCTCTTGTTTCTTAGTTATTTCAAAATAAAAACTAGAAATCCTTTTTTCAATTATTAAAAACTAAAGTGAATTAAATCAAATTTGCAGCCTATTACCGTGCTTTGAAAATTACGTTTCTCAAAACTGTTACTAAGACAAGTAAAGGGGAGTGTTTAATTTGTAACTATGCTGCAAGTGTAAAATTTCTGACAATGAGAATTTGAAAGGATTGCTGTGTTCTGTTTTCTTTTTGACTTCAAAAATAAACTAGGATGTTGTTGCCATCGCAAAATTTTCTTCTATATTTTCCTGTGCAAATTCACGCAGATCAAATTATTAATTATTATTTTTTCCATTATGAATGCAGACGATTTTCATCTCAGAGAGGTATTACAAGAAATGTTCAATGGAAGTGAATTTTTATCGTGCAGATGACGTCCTTCCCGCTCTTGGAGATATTTGCAGTATAGCAGCGTCCCCTATTCACCGATATGCACCTAAACAGAATCAGCATAATGTCTCATAATGGCCTTTCACGCATCAAGTTTCGTTTTATTATACTCAGTATAACCTAAGATATAGCCTTTTCTTAAACTGCGGAAATTGCTGAATAACAGCGCCATCTGTTGAGATATTGACATCAAATGTTTATAGGCATTAATTTATTTCAAGGTACATCTACATATAACTTATATGCAAGTCTGTGCAGTAATTCCTGAGATAAAGCCTAAAATGAAATATCGAAAATCTCTGCATTGCAGTGCCACCTGTTGAGCGATTTACAGCAAAAGTTGGTAGGCACGTATTTATGCCATGGTGCAAATACAAATAAGTTTGTATGTACATATGAGCAAAAGTTCTTGAGATACAGTTTTAAAAAAAAATTGTCACACACACACGACAGACAGGCATTTTCTAAAAATTGTCAAATCGTGTCCTGGACTTCTCAAAACGTGTAAATCAGTAGAAAACCAGAAGTTAAAAATATTTGCGAAACCAGTACTTTCTTCTATTTAATACAGAAGAAAATAAAAATCCCAGTGTAAATAAAAAAATCTGTTTAGCGTGCATAAGTGACACTTTTAATGCTGAAGATTTTTTTTTTTTAGGTTATTAACCGGTGATTCTGATTTTATAAAGCGGCGATTTTAAAGTAGTTTGTATTGGTTTGATTCCGGTCATGGTAATTTCATCATATTAAGCGGCTGATTTTATTAACCAGTGAGTTTATTAAGCGGCGGTTACTGTATCTATTTTAGTCCCAGAATACATATTATTTTTTTTTTTTTTTTTTTTCTAATTTATAGTTATGTTCCGTAGGAAATTTTCTAGAGACGAAATATTTTAAAAGCAGGGATCTTATTCCTTATTTACTAGAGAAGATTTAAGTTCTCATCTGATCACCGGCTGATTACATGCAACCTGTCAGCAGTACCAACAGATTTTCTTGAACGTAAGAAAATTCTTCTCCAGACAAACGAAGTTATTAATAGATTTTTTATATAAAATTAAATATGTTTAAATATACTGGTGTAAAAAGATAAATTAAATAAAACTGTCATGATATTGGTTAATATTGACAAAACTCAAGTGTCAGAGATTAAAAAAAAAAAAAAAAAAAATAACTTTATTGTATCTATTAGAAGTACATACATATAAATGTATGTTAATTATTCAATTTAAGGTATTGAAGATTTAAAAAAGTTAAGAGTATCTAATAATAATATAGTAGATCCTTCATATGTATGTTATGAGATATAGTTTATAAAGCGTGATAATTTATCAAATTTTATTTATAATTTAAAAACGAAATTTCTTTAAATGCGAAATTCAAATTCAAAAGTTGTTGTTTTTTATGCTTGCGTTACTTGTTTGTGTGTGTCAATGAAATTTTGTTTTTAAATATAGAAGTTACATAAATAATAGAAAATGTTCTATGCGTATTTACATAACCCTACACTTTTTTATCTTTCTTGAAATTAGGCAATGGACTCTTCCCACCTGACGTCAGAGGTCACATGATAGAGGAAAAACAAATAGCAGACGAAGTCTTGTTTATCTAGAGCGATTGCCGAAATAACATATTTTCTATTCTTATTTTTGATCAATCGTATTTAATCTGTGTTATTTTTTATACATCATCATTTTTAATCCATTTTATATCATTATTCATCATCTTTTGTTTGCCGTATACATTTACAATCATCATTTAGTTTGTACCTGTTATTGATGTTCATGAAGACCATGTTTAAATACTCTGATTTTTGGTACTTAAATCAGTGACAGTGCAATATCGTACTGCGTAAATCCATTTAGACCAGTAACTAAGTTAATTAACTTGTTGTAACACCTTTATGCCATTAAATTAAATGAAAACATTTTAAAATTTCAATTTATAATCCGTAAACATTCCACAAAAAGCTATTATTTATTGCTAGATCAGTTAATGTTACAGTTACACTACAATATACAAAAATCGATTCTTATAGGCAAAAATAAATAAACACATAAAATGTTTTTTAAAAATTATTAAATTTTCAAATACAATTATTCTACTGTTTACAAATGCACAATATTACTTTTATTTTATTGTATATTAAATATTAACATTTTTGTTCTTAAGAACAATATTTATTTGAATTCGATTCTCAGAATTCGATTATTCGTTTTCCTCTATCACGTGATTGAGCAGACGACGGAGGGAAGAGTCCATTGTATCACTCTCCTTATTTGGTTCAGATTATAACAGCAGGTTTTTATTCTACTTGAAAGGAACATTGTTTCGAATTTGTAAGTAATAGCAGTTATTTTCATGTAATTTCATTCGAAGAAACTTAGGTTATATAATGTCAATTATCTGCATTTCTAGCTTGTATTCAGGTTAAAATAGATTATTTTCCTATAAACCCGTGAGAATTCTTCACGAAGGCATGTAATTGCCTTGACACCAAATTTGGCGACTTTTTCACTCCTTAGTGACTTTTTGGCGACTTTGATGAGAAAATCCTTATTATCTATATCTGGAATATTTTAGAAGTTTCCAGAAAATTCTGGGCTTTAGATATTTATTAAAGGAATCTCGTTCTTACTATTAGTACTCAGTTTCACGCAAATGGCTTATTCTAAAGAGTTCTTGACTGGGTCTCTGTTGCTGTTTTATTACAGCCTATCACTCAGATTTAACCCATTAACTGCCAAAACTAGAAATAATGATTTTTTTTCTAAATACAAACTGTAATACTTATTATTTTTATCATATATGTAGTATCTTGGCTGGGCGTCTAGGGGTGGGGCAATGATGAGATGCGATTTAGATAACGAAACGTTTATTCAAACACACACAACACAGTTTACATATAAAGATTAATATAATAGCAGACACGTAGATGAAACACTATGCCTATTCCATAGCTTCACAACCAAATAGTTCCTCAAACCATTAGTAGATTACTACAAAGATACACTGCAGCACCTTCTCGTGCTATAACAAAATGCAGAACTAAAGTCCAAGCCTCTCATGGCTCTACTCGACTATTCTGAGCCTTCTGTGCTCAAATTAGAAGAAAATGACCACATCAGTCTTCGCGCTGACCGTCTCAACAGCTCTCCATGGCAGGCAGATCCCAACTGACTTCCGTTCGTCCTCTCGTCGAAAGATAAGCATCAGAGACAGCGCCATCTGTTGACTGTACAAGGAATGCGTCCCACAAAGCTTTCCACATAACTTCCCACATATATAACAATAATTTAAAATAAAATTATTAAAATTAGTCTTATCTTAGAAAATACAGGGTGTTGTATTTGTACAGCTCCAGTGAAATAAGAGTATAGAATGAATACAAATAAATGTTTACGGAAATTTAATTGAGAGAGCATAAAACAGCAAAAACTACAGATGACTTCAAAAGCAATTTTTTTATTATGAAACATTTTTTTCACAAATTATGTAAACTTATTCAAATATGAAGATTTTCGAAAGTTTTTGATTGATTAGTTCTTCCAGTTTGAAATTTATTTTTAAATAGAAAATTATTTTTCAGATCAATTTTTTTGTAATAAAATAAACATCTATCCCTTCCTTACTTAAAAACAACACATTATATGAAATATCATTTTTAGTTAAATGTTAAACTCAAACTATATATTAAAATCACACAATCAACTGATTGGGAAGAAAATCATATTTAATGACATTTATTTTTCCGACTGAGTGAAAATAATGCCTGGACCGGGAGTCGAACCACAGATCTTTGACTTACAAGGTCAAGGCTCTACCAATTGAGCTGCCCAGGCCGACAACCGCAGGACATTACTCACTCAGGCAACCTTTAGGCAGAAACATTTGGTCTATCATGTAGATAGCACGACAGAAGTAAGCCGCAACCCAGATCTTTGACTTACTGGGGTTCGATTCCCGGTCTAGGCATTATTTTCACTCAGTCGGAAAAATAAATTTCATTAAATATGATTTTCTTCCCAATCAGTTGATTGTGTGATTTTAATATATTGTATTTCTTTCTCCCCTTGTTTAATGGTGTTTTCCGTTACCTGCGGCTTATTTCTGTCGAGCTATCTACATGATAGACCAGATGTTTCTGCCTAAAGGTTGTCTGATCGAGTAATGTCCACAGGTTGTCGGCCTGGATAGCTCAATTGGTAGAGCCTTGACCTTGTAAGTCAAAGATCTGGGGTTGGACTCCCGGTCCAGGCATTATTTTCACTCAGCCGGAAAAATAAATTTCATTAAACTCAAACTGTTAAACTCGCTGGTGTTACGTGAACGCAACACCAGAGAAAAATGGGTTAATGCTATGGTGCAGTTTATACTGTGGATTTGATGTTGTCTGTTGTTATTGAAGCTGAGTTTTCGGATGAAACTGAAGTTGATATTTGGTTTACAGACCTGTAATCTTCTGGAAAATTCAGTAAATAAACTTTCAAGGCTCTGCAAGATTCGTCTTTCATTTAAGGACAATTCATGAACCCTGCGTACGGAACAACGTATTCATATATTTTGATAAACAAAATTTTAATTAAACTATTAAAAATTTTCCTCCAGTTCCCTAAAATTAATACATTACAGGTAATAAACGAAGACCATGATTAATTGATTCCGTGTTTTTTTGAAACCGTGTTATTCAAAACTAAATAACACAGGATTCCATTTCAAGTGTGAAAAAAAGAAGAAACAAAATAAGTTTTATTTATTTTTTATTTTTTTGTTAAATATAAAACTATTTTTTTTTTTAAATTCATATTTGTAAACCATAGCCTCCTAAACTAGATGCCTGTCCCGTGGCTGGGAAACTTGGCAACAGTTTAAGCGGTAGACAACGCCACCTGGTACAGATTGCACGACATTTTTATTCAACAGCCACCAAAAATTTTTCTAAAGTGGGATTTGACATACATAAAATGCGAATAGAATCGAAAAAACGTCGATTATATATATCATATATCATTTCTTAAAATTATTCAAAAGAGCTCGCCAACATGATTATTCCTTTAAAACGAATGGTTGAACCATCCATCTGCGATAATTTAAAATAAAGTTATCGATTTTTTTCATTTTTGACATTTTTTTTTTTTTTTTTTTTTTTAATGTAATATTGAGAATAAATTTAACATTTTTTTGGATATTTACTGTTATACTACTTCTCTAATATGGAAATCGTCTGCATTATCAACAGAATTGAATTCTATATAAATGTAGGTGCATTAATGAAACGGGGGGTTGAGAGGGTAGTAGTCCCCATCACACAGAACTAATTATCATATAAAACACTTCCGAAGCCTAATATGAATTGTTTAACATATGTGACATGACAGTACTCGTTATCTTACCTCTTAACCTCCAACTTGTATTTATACTATTAAATTCCAGGGTAAGAGAAAGTCGTGTGAGTGACACACCAGATTATTCATTTAATGATTTATTTCAGAAATTATAACTTATTTCAATTGCTTCGATGTTTTAAAATTATCCATTTTATGCAGTGTACTATTAAAATGAGTGATATTTTGGGTGGTCTTATAATTTTGTTACACACTGTATTTATTTTTACTAGCAGTGTTTGCCTGCTTCGCTAATCACTATATTTAAAGGAATTTTCAAAAGATATTAAGTACCATAATTTAAATATTTTTATAAGTAAAAACTTAAAAAAAATTAAATTAAATTGATATTCTTTATAGCTTGGCTTGCTTGTTTAATGTGAATGCTTATTTTTTTCCGAACATCTCTTAATTTAACGTGAGATAAATTTCGCACTTCGACAAAAATAACTATATGCGGATTTTTTTTTTTTTTTTTTTAGTTAAGGAACATCGACATATTTAAACACATCTTGTTGTATCTCATAGAACTTATTATTATTATTATTATTATTATTGCTGCTACAAATATCTAAACAAATTTTTTATTTCATTTTGTGGAGTTTTTACTTAAAACATTTAAATCTCTACGTGTAATAAAATTGGATGTGTGTAGTGTGTGTGTGTGTTCGTCGCTTTGTATGTAAACGGCTGATCGCAGAGCGACAGAAGTTTACGTGGAGGTCCATAAGTACCACTCCCGATGCACCTCGAAGCTTGATTTTCAATTTAATGAAAATATTTTTTTCTATATAAACAATTCTTAATTTATCGTAAAAGGAAATTCACGCACTCCATGAAATTTTCTACGTAAGTTTTTAAAAATAACCTTTTTGATTTTATTAAAGAAAACACGTTTTAAGATTATTTTTTAATTGTCATATGCCATTTTTAATTTTTATATTTTTATTTTAGTACGACATGATTATTTCTTTCAATCTGGCATTTTGCGTCGTTACCAATTTATAGCGTTCCACTTCGAAAATGACTGCATATATTCAATTTTACCGTTTAATTTCTTAATCTATCTTAAAATATTTTGTGAAATCCGAAAAAACCTTATATATATATATATATGTTTTTTTCTTCACTTCCCATCGTTGAGGATCAAATTTATAACCTTCGGGTTCGCAGTTGTGTACGCTGACCACAGAGCCAACGGGTTTCGGCTGAATATTTCCTGATTTACAGTCTTTTCAGATATACATATATATATATATATATATATATATATATTTTTTTTTTTTTTTTTTTTGAACGAATGTTAAAATACAAATGTAAGTAGTCCTGTCGTACTAAATTAAATGTTGTCATAGACAGAATTTCATCTATAGTTTTAATGCTCGCGAAGCGTACATCGAGGTACTCCTCACTGCAGTACAGATTTTTTATTTATTTATTTATTTCATTATTTATTGAATAGTTTTTATTTTTATTCAACCAAATAAATTACATATATAAAAGTGCATTATTTCAAGACTTTAAATAATGACGATCTCAATTCATTGTTTAAAACTTTACTCTTTTAATTTTAAATAAATACTAATTAGTGATAAATCCATTGTTTCTATTGAATAATTGTAACAATTTATTGGAAAAAAGTTAGAGTTAATCACATTAATTATTAATTAACGATATTGTTTATCTTCAAATTAAAATTCCTTCTTCATCAAAATTCCATTATTACTTATTAAAAAAAAAAAAAAAAAAAAATTGCATTTATCTTAACATTTAATAAATACCCTTGAATTGCTTTGGAGTTTTTTATTATGTAAAACGATACACATTCATTTTCTTATCTTAAGAAAATGATGAATATTGATTACATGGAGAAGTCATTTATTTAGCTTAAAAAAATGTTGTAGTTTATTTAAAGAGATTATTTGTTTTAGTGTAAAAAGCTCGTAATTTATCGTGAAATAAAATCCCAGCGTGACGAAATTTTTCATTAGGACTTTCAAGAGCGACATTTTTTATGAAGATAATATATATATATATATCTATATATGTATATATATAATCATTTTGATAGTAGAAGCAAAGAATGAGAACGAAGAATAGTTAGTCAAACAATTCACCAAAGAGACATACACACGTCAAACAAACAACGAGATTTCCCAAATTGATTCAATTATCAAGTTCAACAATTGCACTGACGCCAATCCACTGTACAACAATACCTGTTGAAAATTTAAATATGACCGTGTAATTACACTCTGATGAAAATACATCTTATTTATTTTATTTCTTTTATTTATATTGTTCAATAATCCTCCGCGTACGGGTAGATTATTTTGTATTTACTGTATTTACATACACAGGTTGCAAACTGTCTTATTTTTTAATGCCACTATTTTTGAATAAAAACATGTTTCATTAGTTTTCAGGATTTATAAATATCAAACAATGCATTTTACAATTAGCGGTGGAAACGTAATTTAGGGGGATAATCTTCGGATACTGTGGGATGGAAGCACCTGTGACAAAAGCCACGCATCTTCCTCTGCACTGTAAAAAAAAAATAACTGTTACCAGCTGCAAAAAACTCTCTGTAAATGGAGTAAATTATTTTTTTCTCCAATCACAGAGAGTTTCTTGCAGCTGGTAATAGCTATTTTTTTACAGTGTGCCTAAGGATGGAACTAACGAGGTACGAGTCCTTAAAAATCACAATCACTGAAAAATCAAGAAGAGAGGGGGGGGGGGGACAGAGAAGGAAAACGAAAACATAAATATGCAAATCTGGATATCATAAAAAAAAAACACACACCCCTCCTCAAAAAAAAAAAAATAATAATAAGGAAGGTTAAGAATAGCATTACAAAATATAATAGAAAGTTTAAGGATAGTAAGAATGTTATGGTATTTTCTAGGAGCATTTTTTTTTTAATTTTTATTGTCTTTTATATATATATATATATATATATATATATATATATTAACAGAGAATGACAAACTTAACATAAACAAACACAAGACAACACAGGGTATAATCTCCGAGGAGAAGTCAGTGCCCGAAGGCGATAGAAAAGAGAAAAATACGTAACATAGAGTAAAACAGCAAAAAGGTTAAAGGTGGGAGTTCAGAACGAGGCTCGCTTTGGGTCTGCGTCTGTTCATAGGATCGTTATGGTCATACGCCGCTAGTGTGTTTAAAGCTGGATTATCTAAGGATTCTAGAGCCAAATGAAATTGTACATTTAAGTGCTGAATGAAATTATTGAGAGTTGGAGTAGAAATCTCCTTATAAATGTGAAAATTTCGAACATATAGGGGGATAATAATTTTCAATAATTTATCTGTTAAAAATAGTATTTTAGAAATTTAGTAAATGAAATAGTAAATAAATAGTAAATGAAATTTAATGTAAAAAGTTCTTTTGCCCGTCGAAATCACGGGCACCATACGCGAAGGGTTAAAACATTTGATTATTAAATAATTATCTTGATTTCTAAAGAATTATTTAAATTTCAGGATACCTATTTTATGACATATTTAATGACAATATTAATTAAATAATTGATATATAACTTTTTCAGTTTTCATTTAAACTTAAATAAATGATAATCTAGTTTATTTCTCAATTGATTAAAACAATCATGGAGAAATATTGAATTTATGATTTTTATTATTTGCTATTTAAGTTGATTTTTTTTTTTTTCTTTTTTCCAAAGAAACGTAATTTTATTTTAGTTAGGTAAATCAAATTTTGTTTAAAAGTGTATCAAATTTACTAACTGACCCCAGAATTATCTTGCAGGATTTTATTATTTTAATGATGCACAATTATCTTCCCATTTTAAAGATATAATGAATACTGTTGCATATACACAACTTGCCAAAAGTATTGCAAAATTTACAAACGATCAGGTGTTTTTTTATTAGTATTTATTTATTTATTTTTTAATAATTTTTTTGATGAAAAGCTTTTAAACACTGTGTGTGTAATGAACAGGGCCTTCCTCATGTTTTTCAGTGAAGAATTGGTTATGACAATAATTAGGGTGCGGTAACTTTCAGCAAAATCAATAAGGTTAGCGATCACCCTGAACTTTTAAGCAAACGAAATAGTCTCTAACTGTAATATAGGTTAATATAGATAATGCGTAATTTTCTAGTGCATTCATGTAATAAAAACTTGGTAAAAAAAAAACATACATAAGCATTTATTTAAAAATTTGAAAAAAAAAGATCAATTTGCTTTGCATTTATAATATGCAGCTTTTTCAACGAACATTATCAGCACTTTTAGATAAGTACAAAAAAAAAAAAAAAAAAAAAAAAAAAAACACTTTTGAAATAATTTACAGCAATAGGAATACAAATATATTGGACATCTCATTAATGTAGAAGCATTTTTAAAAAACATGTAGAAACAATTCAAAAAACTTTTTTTTTTTTTCATAATTTGATAGTCACGTGTATAAATTGCTCAATAGAATTTAAATAAATTTTAAATTGCTTGTTTATTTATTTATTTATTTTATTATTTATTTTTTATTCCGGGATACCCAAATGTATGCTAATTTTTGATAACTTGTGATTTTTTTTTTTATGCTACATTTTTTCATTATTATATATATATATATATATATATTGTTGCATTCTTGGGGGTTCGTGAGTTGACCGAGAAAGAAAAGCGAAACTTACAAAAGCTCAGTAGTTTATTTACAGAAAATTTCAGAAGAATACAAGTCTATAAACATCCACTTCAATTCCACCAGTAAACATAGCTTAAATAACAGCTGTCAACTGTAAATCCACAGTACAAACTGTATAGCAATAACATATATAGCAATTTACTATAATTCAAAGAGGCTCAGTGCTCTTTCAGAGGCAATGGATCATTGACAGAAACTAAACTGAAACTGACTGTGATTTGGCGCAATAAGCCTTCTTTTATACCCCTCTATCGAACCCAGATTATCCTGGAAATTGTAGTATCTCATTAACCAATCATCTCACAGATTCCATCTTTGGTATATAGATAATAAGGATTTTCTCGCCAAGGGAAAAAAATCGCCAATTTTATCAATTTACTAAGCCTCTTTGATAGAATTTATACCAAAATAAATACAATTATTTACAAACTCGCAGCACTATATATATATAGTATGTTCAATAATGTACTCCAATTTTGTCTTTAAACTAACACTGACATTAAAAAAATCAGTTTAATTGACAAAATATATTAAATAAAATAAAGCTAGAATTTTTTTAATCTTGCATGACTTTTGACTAATGATGTAGTGCTTGCTTATTTAGCATGGAAAGAAGTTACTGCTTATGAAAATATTTGCTTTTCTTTAAACAGCTCTTAATTTATCGTGAAATTAAACTCACACCGAGACGAAATTTTTCCTTAGGGTTTTTTTAAATGTCATATTTCATAACAATAAAATTATTTCATTAGTATTTCTTTAGTTTCCTGTTACATATGATTAGCAATATTCTTCCAGTACGTGAAAACGAATTCAATTTTCTATTTCATCTCATTTGTGTTTTCAAAAAAAAAACTTTAATTTTAAATGATTGTTACGATTGTGAAAAATTATACTTTATTGTTTAAATTTTTAAATAAGATTGATTTAATCATGAACGTAATTTACGTAGTTTATAATTTAATCCTCTGACTGCCAGGACATACACAGCATACGTACACTTATTTCAGTAATCAGCGACCAGGGCGTACACCCTGTCAGTGATGCCAAATGGTCCACAATTATTTCCCCAAACAGGTCTTCAAATATCCCCAAATCAGGGGGGGGGTCGAAAAAAATCCCCAACTTGATTTCTACTAAAAAAGGGAAAATAAAAAATTAAAATATATATATATATATACATATATATATATATCAAGCAGATTTTTCTATGATTTAAGCTCAGATTTTTCCCCAAATGAAGGCAATTTTTGAAAAAAATCCCCAAATAACAATAAAGCTATTGAAGGTCTCTAGTCGCAGGAATAAATCATTACGTTGCCAACATTGACAGAAACTTGAAGAACTCCCCCAGATTTGTTCCAAAAAATTTTAGAATTCCCCAAAAAAGTCCCCACAAACATTTGGTCCCCAAAATTGTCCCCAGAAGCCTCAAAAATCCCCAAAATGGCGACAAAATCCCCAATCTGGCATCACTGCACCCTGTCCTTGTACGTCCTTCACTACATAGTAATGAATACATATTTAAAAAGGATTGGTCAGCAATATGCAAGTGATGTAACATAGTACTGTCGGCGATAAGTAACCCGTCCTGATCGCTGATTCACAGGTCTACAAAAATTATGTTGAAAAAACTTGATTTGATGATTTTAGCTGATTTTTGTGTTCTTTGATGTGCTGAAATCGAAAATGCAGTCAGTTTTTATCTATTACGTATAGATTTTTGCCAGTATAGGGTGTTTACCGACACAATTTCTTACATATACAATCATAACAAAAGGTTGGTTGGTTGGAATGGTTTTACGTCACACTAGTGCTGCGCAATCATAAAAATAGGTATCCATGATTCATGGAAACATACTGTAAAACTTATCATATGATTATATTGGTGGAAGAGTAATGAAAGAAATTGTATAGGTAAGCATCCTGTATTGACAAAAATCTATACGTGATAGAGAAAGACTGGCTTCTATTACGTTTCAACTCACCAAAAAACATAAAGATCAGTTTAAATTATCAAATCAAAATTTTTGATGTCGACCTGTGTTACTGAGAAGAGCGGACGTAGGCTACGTACGTCCTGGCAGTCATAGGGTTAATAAGAGTTAAATTACAGATTTATTATTAATTATTTTTGTAATTAATTAAAACTATTAATTATTTTTATTATTAATATAATATTAATTAATTTTACAATTAATTTTAATTTATAATTAATTTATAATCAATTATTTTTGTTATAATTTTATCACAATAAATTTATTTATGTGGTAATTATAATTTTATTTATGTTGTATTCCCTCCAAGTAATCATAATTTTTGCAATTCGATAAATAAATAAACATTTATGCCAAAATCTACATTTGTGTCAAAATTTATTAAATATTACTAAACTGCCTTCGATCATAATATATTATAAAATATATGCATTTATTTTCTTAACTTATGAAGATGAATATTGGTTAAATTAGTGCTTGTTTATTTTGCATTTAAAAAAAAATATCTAAGGAGAATATTTATTTTTCTTTAAACAACTCTTAGTTTATCGAGATAATGATGTTTTTAGCGTGATAAAAATAAACGTTAAAGATTTCAAAATAGTTTCTTAGTGTTTAGCAACTTAGGCAAAATTTTTATGGCCAGAGGGGTTTTTATTTTTATTTTATTTTTATTTTTAAACCAAATAAAAACGCCAGTTTTCATTCATTGTTCTTTTGCGTCAAGTTAAAATGAACAGTTTTAAGATTCTTTCTAAAAAGTAAAACTTACGAAATACAATCTGCCTTTTTTATTTATCATTAATCTTCTGAAGCATAAGTCCAAGATATCTAATAAGCAAAAATTAAATCCTTTTGAAACAAACTTTCACTGAAACATATAATGTACAACATTTTCTTTACACCCCTGGAGTTTCCAGATAATTTATCTAGATATTTGTCACTACGGTTTTAAATTGTTCTGTCATAGCCTCCTAAACTAGATGCCTGTCGAGTGCCTGGAAAACTTGGCAACAGGTGAAGCGGTAGACAGCGCCACCTGGTACAGATTGGACGACTTTTTTATTCAACAGCCACCAAAAATTTTTTTAAGTGGGATATGATATACATAAAAGGCGAATAGAATCGAAGAAACGTCGATTATATATATCATATATAACTTTTTTAAATTATTGGTGATAGTTGAATGAAAAAGTCACGGAATTTGTACCAGGTGGCGCTGTCTACCGCTTCAACTGTTGCCAAGTTTTCGAGCCACTCGACAGGCATCTAGTTTAGGAGGCTATGGTTCTGTTATAAGGTGAAGATTTATACTGAGTACACAAAATGCTTGCATACTTATCACAAAAAGAAATTACGGCTTTTTGATGTGACAGTTTTTTTTCAACAGTACTTAACCCTTGATAAAACTTAAATCAGTTTTGCTCTGTAACTAATCATTCGACCCATAGACTACGAATTAAAAAAAGTATATTTTTATATTTCCTTTATTTATTTCAAACAAATTATCGTAATTAAAAAAAAATATTATAATATTTCGATTTAAAAAAATAGAAAAGGGGTACAAAATTATCGTTTGCACCCTTGGCAGATGTTAAAAGTGTGCTTTCAACAAATAGCCTTGTTGCAGTAGTTGCATACATATTTTGTCATTCTGCGTTTCTTAGATGGGCAGAAAGTACAAATTCTGTGTTCGCTCGCTGCACTTTTAGCCTTATTTTCTGTGGGCTTTTCAATATTCAAAATATCTTCAATATTTATTTTGATGATCTCTAAACATTCGACTGTTAGACGACGAATAGAAGAAATCTCGAAAAGTACAGCAGAAAGTGTACAGCCGTCTTTATCACCTTCGGATAATTCATTTGACTAGTTATGAAGGTACTGAGAGTGAGGTGGTGTGAGCGCAGCCGGGACATCTCGAATTTGCAAAACTGGTAGGGGTCAGTAGTCTATTGGACGAATGTTTAGTTATCTAGAGTTAATTTATAGTACTGATAATCAAATTTGTAGCATGATGAAATTCCATATTAGTGTTTTCAAAAGGGAACTTTTGTCTCTCAAAAATGAAATAGGTATATTTTAAAATTATTTCTTAAATTTCATGAAACATATGTATAACTTTTTTTTTTTCTTTGTATTTCGTTAGAAAAATGTAGCGACATTTTGAGTTTCATTTTAATAAATTATTTACTAAGAGTCGGTCGTTTTTGAACGGAGTAATTAACAAGCCAAATATTGCTAAAATTTTATTTACTATAACTTAAAAAGTAATTACTTCTAAAACTTGTACATTTTAATATAGATGCTTATCTCTCTATTACAGCTTTTAAATTGGCTCTGTAATTCCCATTTAATTATTTTTTTTTTAAACAAAGATATAATCACGAAATTTTCGTCAGTGTATAATCTTTCACGCAACGTAATAACTTTAAATCTAATAACTTTATGTAAATAGTGTCCTCACAAAAAAGGAACAGTTTTTAGAACTCTTTTAAAGAAATATAACATCTACGCAGTATCTTTAAAAAAAATTCATTAGTTTTTACTAAAAAAAAAAAAAAAAAAAAAAAAAAAATGGCCGACTCTCATCACCAAAATAGTTAAATCTAGACCAATCAAAAATTAGCAGTGGTCCGCCCGGATGTGTTCTGCCGACAAACTCTTTGCTTTATTTATATAGATAAAAGATTCAATAGCATATAAAAGTATTAACGTCAAATAAATAAGTTAGAACTTTATTTTTCAATTTTTAATCAATCTAATTTAATAATAAATTAAGTTTATTTCTTTTTAATTATGGCGAAAACTCATTAGTATATTTAAATACATCATTATTTAATTACTCTTTTTTAAATTATTGTTTATTATTTAAAATATAACCAAAAAATAATAATTAAGCATGTGATTTATTAGTAAAGATTTCAAAATTTCGAGACTACTCTAAAATTAAAACTCCAATAAAACTTTTAATCTGTGTTATCAAACATTAAAGATTTGAAAAATTAAATTAAATTAAATTAAATTAAATTATCAATTATTTTTTTTCCTGAAATTTTAAATATAATTTCATAACATTTTATTTAAAGACTTAATTTTAAAATATATTTTAAATCAACTATACAAATTTCTTAGATTTATATATAGATAGATAGATAGATAGATATACTTTAAATAGAAAACTCACGATTTTCAAAAATTAATAACTTGATGTTTCACTTTTTTCTGGAATAAGAACATAAAATTTTAATTGATACAGATTTTTTTTTTTTCAAATTTTATTGAAATTAATTTAATGATAAATTGAGTTTATTTCTTAATTAATTGTAGCAAAAACTATTTAGTTTATTCAAATATATTATTAGTAATTTATTTCTTCAAATTTTTATTTATTTATTTATTTTTTCAAAATATAATCGAAAAATAATAATCAAACATATACATTATCAGTAAAGATTTTTAAATTTTAAATTCCTGTAGAAATAAAACATTTTTAAAATATTTAATCTGCTTTAATGAAACATTAATATTTAAAAAAATAAGTTTACTTAACTGACATTTCTTTTCGGAAATTTTAAATATAATTTTGTAACATTTTATCTAAACAAGTTTGTTTTGTAATACATTTTATTTTAACTTTAACTGCATTATTTTACCAATATTTTCTTTTTTAATCAAACAGTAAACTCTCGATTTTTCTAAATACGTAAATAACTACTATATATATATATTAAAAAAAAAAAAAAAAAAAAAAACATTTATGTTTTATTTTTTCACGAGATAATAATATTATGTTTTAATGATATAAATTTTTATATTTTTTGTATAAGTAGAAAATAATTAAAAGTGATAGTTTCATAGCATGTTTTAATTTAGAATACAAAGAAACGATCATGTAATTCATAATAAGACTTGCTCCTTTAATAGCATCATAATTAATTTAAGTAAATTACGTCATTAAGAAAAATTACAATTAATTTCTTAAGTGTTATATAAAGAGATTTCTTTAATACATTCTTGTTTTAAAAATATAAGCTTAACAAAGTTATAATAGCATTTTCTTCATTTTTTTTTTTTTTTTTTTTTAAACATTATGTCGCTATAAAACTCATATAATAAGATGGGGTTTTTAAAGTAATATATATTGCCATAGTGTAATTTATTTCGTATATTGCTTATTTTTATTTATTTATTCTTTTTTTTTTCTTTTAATTAAGACGTACTTTTTCTGAAAACATCGTTATGAAAAACCTGTTTTTTTTTTTTTTTTTTTTTTTTTTAAGGAAATACACTGTTAAAGAAAAATAATAATCTCATACTATTAAGTGAGCAATATTTGCATATATATATATGTATATTTCACTGTTCTCGAAAACGGTAGCTCGGACAGCTACGTGATTTAACACAAAGATGCCCTCCGTAGGGTCATTGTGCACACCGAAATCAGATTTTCGAATTTTTGATTAATTTTCTTTTAATTAATAAAAATATGAAAATAAAACTTCCCATTTCTATAATGGCGCAGAATGGAGAATCTTAGGAGAGATTTGATTGGTTTATTTGATTTTCATTGATCTAGGTGTATTTTACATTGAACTACAGCAACGTTATGAGGAATTACGAGAGATATGATTGGTTTATTTGATTTTCATTGGTTTGAGTGTATTTTACGTTGAACTAGAGCTACGTTATGAGGATTTACGAGAGATTTGATTGGTTCATTTGATTTTCATTGGTTTGAGTGTATTTTACGTTGAACTAGAGCTACGTTATGAAGAATTACGAGAGATTTTATTGGTTTATTTGATTTTCATTGATTTGAGTGTATTTTACGTTGATCTAGAGCTACGTTTAGATTTTATTTAAAAATATTTAAATTTTTAATATTTTAATATTATGCGACTTTTACAGAGAACAAATTACGATTGGCGCCGCAGGTCCCCGAGAGCATGTTATTTGGTAAAACTTTTCATGGGTCTCTGGCCAGCTAGCTGGTGAATCCAGCTAGTTATAATAACAATAATAAGTGATCTTTGTGTTTTAAACGTTTAACGGAGACATTCCTGGAACAGGTTCCTAAGTTTGGAACAGGTTCCTAAGAATAACAGACTTTTTTTCATGAAACTTGATGATTTCAGGATTTTATTGATATTTTTAAGGATATTGTTGGTGGTTACTGATATATTCAAGGAATGTATGAATTTGGAACAAGTCCCAAAGAATAACTGTTTTTTTTTTTTTTTTTATGAAACTTTCTAATTACAGAAATTTATTGAAATTTTTAATGATATTGCTGGTGGTTACTGATATATTCAAGGAACGCTACTAGTAAATATTGGATTGATCTTGAGGTTCAGCGAGTTTTACATCGCACTGGTACGAAATTTTGCAACGGTTTGGGAATCTCTCCAAAAGGTGGTCAGGAAAAATTCCATTACAATTTTAAACTTCCGGTGGGGATATTCAGGGAGTTACACTTCTTTGACTTCCAGAGAAATTATTCTGGATTGGAACATGGAGGATATCGCGGCCCGCGGAAACGACATATTTTACGTGCACCAGCCACCATTAGTGTACACGACGGTCTTTGGCCGGCTCGCGTACCGAACCCACAATCTACCAATTACGAGGTGGGCGCTCTACCGACTGGGCTACCGCGACCCGTAGGTGGAAGGAATTAGATTCAACAATCGAAGAGTGAGCGTCGTACACATTGCATAGAAGTTGATAATATCTGTAAGTAATGCTTTTTATCATCCGTTACATGTCCATCACCCGTCACCAGTTCTAAACTCGCTCCGAAACTTAAGAGCGAGTTCATATCACCAGAAAGTCTAGCGATTAAAGCAACGTTTTGAGAAATACGTGCAGCGACACCGAAATTGTGTAGAACAAGTAATATAAAAAGAAAATTTTTTAAGTCAATTCCTACTTACAAACACTATCGAAAAAGTTTTTTTTTTTAAATAATTTTGAATTGGGAAATAAAAAGCGCGCGTGAAAAATGAAATAAAAATAATTATAAGATAAAAAAAGAGAACTTTTTATATACCATGTTTTAAATTTTCCGATGAATCATAGAACTCTTATCTATGTGCATAAAAATTTTAAAGTGATAATGACGTCAATTTTTGTGATATGCATAATTTAACTTTTTATAATTTTTTAATGTTCACGTTTAATTAAATGTATTTATTTTTATGTCGAAAGAAAATGAACTCGTATTTTTTTTTTTTTTTTTTTTTTTTTTTTTTTGCAACAATTAAATTATAGCTAATATTTTAATGGCTATTGTAACGCTATTAGGATGTTATTGTTTTCATATTTTAATTAATTATAAGAAAACTAATAAAAAATTCGAAAATCGGACTTCGAAGTAGTGTGTTGTCACCATGTTCTGAGCAATCCTGAAAGTTTCAAATTTTCTAGCTAGTCGGAAAGTTAGTTAAATATCGATTGCAAGATTTGTACAAGAGGGAGAGTGTGAACTAATAGTAGGAATTAAAAAAAAAAAGTGTATTGCATGCGTGTCGTACAATTATATTGTAAAGCAATTCTGAAGAAAGTGATTTTTTATCTACATCGTTCGAGTGCAATTTACTTTTTGAACATCTCTAGTATATTCATGAAATGAAGGTTTTAGATTCATAAAAAATGTTGAATTCCAGTTTTTGGCGAATCTTTACGCCTTAAGAGATCCTGAACGGTTTTTGACATTTTTGGAGTGATGTCTGTCTGTGTGAGTATAATAAAAATTGTGTGTACAGACACAGATCCAGTAGTACCAAATTAAGGAGCATTTTTATTCAATAATCATCAATAATTTTCAGGGGCGATCTTTTATGTAGATGATAGACGTTCAAACTTCGATGTGATTAAGCAAATATTAAAATTAAACATTGGCGGTAGATATTGAATATAAAAGTCCCTAAAATTGACAACAATTATAGATCGTAAACAAATGCACAGAATTTCATGAATAAATGTATTTAGGGCCGTATTTACCAAACTTCATTGATCGAGTATTAAGCCATGGATCAGCAAATCCAAGAATCAAAGCTAACACTGGATTAAATTCCTACGGTATTCACCATCAGCCGAGTACGTGATCCATGGATTAACTGGAAGAGAAATAAAAGCTTCGTTTTGATTGGCCAAGAACGAAGATAAACTTTATGCACAGGTTCGGCTTCAATTAACTAATCAATCGGATTAGAAAGGGTAAAAAGCAAATTGGCAACACTGACACACGGCTCGCTCTTGTTTACATCGCTTTTGTTTACGCACGGATTAAGAATCAATTTTACTTTAGAACATTTTTAAAAAGAATAACCACGCAGACAACAACTGTTTACACTACGATTTGAAATTTTGATTGTTATGGATAAGAGAAAAAATTATACGTATTAGTATTAGAGATTCCACGGAATCTTTATTTAATCGATAGCGATATCGAAATGCCACATTATCCAAAGAATCCAAATCATTTACTCTAATTTGATGCTGAGAATAGATCGTCAACGTCAGCCATGTTTCTTATTTGTTTACGAAGCTGAGCTGCGGAGTGCGCATGCGTTACGAAAAGATCCGAGAATTATCTCTGTTAATCCTCCGATAATCGAGGGTCAAAAGCGAAGTGTTAAAGTAGCCAGTGAACTGCGGATTTTCGTTGGAGAATAGCGATTTTCGTATGATCGAGTGATTACCGCTGATCCGAGGTTTAATCCGAGTTGGTGAATACGGCCCTTAGTTGAATCTCTCATGTATTAGCGTCTATCAATTTTAGTGCATATCGCTTAACAAGTATCGCTGCTATGTTGTAATTTGTTTTACAGTCGACAGCAAAATTATCCGAGCACTAGCGAAAATTCCTATGTAAAAAAAGTACATTTAATACTTTTTTCTTAAGTAAATCCTTGTCGAATCATGTTCTTAGTCAGTCTAAACAAATGATTCAACAAGGACTTATTTAACAAAACTGTATTAAGTGTACTTTTTCTATATAGGGAATTTTTGATAGCGCTCTAATAACTTTGCTGCCGACTATTTTTAAGAGAAGCCAACATTTTAGCTACAACAGTGTATAATTGCTTATAACTTAGTACGTAAGAGGATCATTATCAAAAACTACTCTGATTCAATTTACGTGCGTATCGGCCGACGAATGGCGTGAGTATGTTTCAGTTTTTCCCATTTATGAGATGACGATAAGTCAGTTTTTATAAATAAACTACAGTCAAACCTCGTTAACGTGTATATCAAGGGGGATAAAAAAAAATTTTTCATGTTATCAGTAGTTCATGTTATAAGTATCTAATCTTCAAATAACTAAACTAATCTCCATTTTGACAGGGATTTTGGCAACAGTTCACGTTAAAAGTAATTCACGTTAACAGTGTTCACGTTAACGAGGTTTTACTGTATATTGATATTTGAGACAGCTATTATTAAAAGTAAATCGTGACCTAGTATAGGTGTAGCCAAGTAGCGTTGTTATTGTACGACTTTTGCGATTTTTAAATGGCTATTTTTCAGCATCTATTTGTTACAAGTGCATTATGGCTGCATGCCAAATTTTTATTGTGAAATGCTGTGTTTATTAAATTTTGTGCATGTTCACCAGTAAGCAAACGATGTTAAATGGAATATTATAGAAAAAAGTTTTGTGATAGCCAAATTTATTAAATTTGCGTTAAACTAATATAACAAAGAGAAGAAAGACATGATGAAATATAATAGGAAATTACTGCTCATTCTTGCTCAGAATTTAATTTGTAGTTAGATTTTCTGTACTAAGAAATAAATTATCCTTATTTCAATATTTAAATTGACTAAATTATTTCTAACATATATAATGTTCTATCACTGTTAAAGGTAAAGTGTAACATTAATTATACCGTAAAAGGAGTTTTCCTGAATATTATTGAAGCAATAAGCTGTAATAAGTTAAGCATTATTATTCCACCCAATCATAATAATGTTTTCGTAGTTTCATGTTAATTTGTTATATGAATAGTTTTCAGATATGTATAGCTTAATTCTATTACAAGTTTTGCGAGGCTTAATGCAAATCTAAGGTAGAATAATTTAATACATTTTATTATCAGAAACGCTTTTAATTATAAAAAGAGAAGATTCTTAAAATGCATGTACTTAATAATATACTAAAAAGGTACCAAAAAGTATTATAAAGGCACATTCAAACGCGTTGTTTTATTAAAATTATATTTAAAATTTAAAATTCATATTGAATAATCTTTTCACTTCGACATCATAGAATCTTCAGGTTAAAAAAAATTTCTAAAGTTCGCTGAATGCAATGAAATGTTTAATCCACATGGAAAGGCCACCTTTGACCTCTGTTTAAAGTTCAAAATAACAGCAGTTGTCTTTTACCGAGCTTGCCTTCATTTGCATTATGTAGACATTTATTTATTCTTTTCTAAATCTATTATAATTTAAATTTTCTTGTAATAATCATTATACTCGTAATTATTGCATTTAAAACACTTTTTTAATACTTGTTGTTTACCAGTGAGATATTATTCAAATCATAATATTTTCCGTTTTCTTCTTCATGTTCATAATATTACTTAACATTTACTTAATGACTCAAAGCATAATATTCGATAGTGTTTCATTACGTTTAGTTCTGTTTAAAGTAAATGAATGTCTGTAGAATAAATAAAACGTTTTTTCATTAAAATATTTGTAATTAAGGAATCACATTTAATAATGATTTGTCAGTTTATATTATCAGTGAATTATTATTATTATTATTATTAATGTTATATAATTACGACGAGTACTGCACAGAAATGTATTGTGCAAATCTACACCGGGAAATATATATATATATATATATATATATATATATACCGCCTTCATCTAGAACAAATAAGTACACCCCGCGACAAAGTGTTTTTTCTTTGATTTTTCATAAAATAACATTACCTAAATTGTGCTTATCATATATTATCATAAAATAACACTATTCCCGGACTAATTTTTGTTTTAAGACTAATTTAGAAAAAATTTAAGACTAAAATTTTTCTAATTTAAGACTACACACCGCGACAAAAAGATAGGAACAAAGATTTTATTTTTTAATTTTTTGAATATGATTATTGTGAATATGAATATTTTGAATATGAATATTTTGAATATGATTCAAATATTTAATATGTTTTTGATATGATAATATTTTGTTATGATAATAAATGATCAGCACAATTTAGATAATGTTATTTTATGAAAAATTAAAAAGAAAAAAAAAAAACCCTTTGTTCCTATCCTTTTGTCGCGGAGTGTAATCCTAAATTAGAAAAATTTTAGTCTTAAGAATTTTCTAAATTAGTCTTAAAACAAAAATTAGTCCGGGAATAGTGTTATTTTATGATAATAATAAATGATAACCACAATTTAGATAATGTTATTTTATGAAAAATCAAAGAAAAAAAACCTTTGTAACTATCTTTTTGTCGCGGGGTGTAGTCATTTTCTGAATCACTAAACTAGAAAAATAGAATCACTAAGTTAGAACTCGAATTTATGTGTGTAAGGCAAAGAAACTGAATAAATGAATGATCGAGAAATTCTAGTCTATACATTTCTAGATGATGAAACAATATTATGAATATTATTGAATATTATGAATCTTTCGTATTGAAAGATAATCTCGCATGATTTCCTACAATTCAATCATAAAGTAAATTTATAGTTACTGAAACTTACCTCTTGTGTTCGGATTCATTTTCAACGAATTTTTAAATAAGTTTCATCACGATGGAAGTATACGCAAGCGAAGTGATGACAGGACTGGCCGTTCGTGGATGCAAGAAAAATATTTCCTTTGTTAAACGCCCATTGGATTTTTTGTTAAAAATTATTAAAAATCGAGGAAAATTATTTCCCGATTTTAATCCCCATATTTCGGTATAGGTATGTATTAGTTATCATGTGCATGCGTAAGATTAAGCTGTTTTCGTTGTAAAATTCATAAAATTTGAATTTTAAATTTCAAAACTCTAGAAAACAAACTTCCATATTTGATTGAAAACATAAACATTTCATTTCAAAGGATAATATTTACGCAATAAATATCCAACTAATATAATAATTAAAAGGAAATTGATAAATATTCTATCATAATTTGAAGTCAAATTTGTTTTCAAAAGTCTAAATAAAGTATCTGATACAAGATAATAATATATTGCAGCGGAATAGATTTGATATTGGTCATCCTTGGCAAAAAAAAAAATATCGCCAAGTTATCTGGCGAACATAACTTAATTCCTTTAAAAAATCATGGTTATTTTAACAACTTACATTAAGAGAGTAATGAATAATATGAAACAATATTTCGTACAATACATATTACGAAAATATACATCTGGCCTGTATATTTTCGTATTACGTTTTTTACCGCCAAATACACAATACGCCAAGGACGACAGGGTTTTGAAATTTGAAATTAAAATTTCTTCAATTTGACAGCAAAATAACTCAATCTAATACATGCACATGATAACTAATACATATATATACCCAAATATGGGGATTAAAATCGGGAAATAATTTCCCTCAATTTTTAATAATTTTTTACAAAAATTCCAATGGGCGATTGACATAGGAAATCATTTTCTTGCATCCACGGTCGGTCAGTGACGTCACACTTCGCTTGCGTATTTTAACGAGAGCCATGATTTATATTCTAGATGTCATCAACATAATATATTTTTTTTTCAGTGTAACGATTTTTTATAACTGTAACTGTTTATTTAATTTAATTTATTACGTTTGAGACGTTTGTTCTCCATTTGCTTTTGTCTGTGCAAAAAAGCAATTGTTGAGAACTTTTATGCATAAACATAATTTTATTCATATAATATATTACTCTTACAGCGAAAACGAAACGTTATTTTTCCTTACGTAAAAGGAAATTTCCATAATGTGCATTGAAGCTGAAGTTTGTAACAGATGGAACATTATTATTCCATCTAGTCATAATAAATAAGCGGTGTTCTAACAGTTTCATGTTAATTTGTTAGGTGAATAATTTACGGAAGTATATAACATTATTCTGCCAAAAATTTTTCAAGTTTTTCTAAAAGCTGAAAAAAGACAATGATTCATCTTACCATAATATATATATATATTATTGTTAGTTTAGTAAATAAAATATAAATTGCTATTCATTTAATCATTTAATTAAAAAAAAAAAATCCGTATTTGCTTAGAAGTAGAAATCTATCACCGGTGAAACGTCATCACTCTATCTAGTCAATATGTGTTGTTATTGCATTTTACGCTAATTTGTTACGTGAATAATTTACAAAAGTGTATATACAGTCGGCAGCAAAATTATTGAAGCGCTAGCAAGAATTCCTACATTAAAGATGTGCACCTAATACTGCTTTGTTGAGCAAATATTTGTTGAGTCATTATTTTAGACATTATGCTGTTTACAAAAAAGTAAGTTGATGATAAAAATTAGCGATCAAACTACAAAAACATAAATAAATAAATAAATAAATAAATAAAAGATGTAGATGAGTGTTTTAATAATTTTCCTGCCGACTGTAGCTTTATTCCATCAAGGATTTCTAAAGATTTTACAATGACCTAAGATAAAATTAGACTGTGCATATTCGCATCTAAATATTTTTTAATAGATTCATTTCATGAAAGGGGGATTAATATTTTTTTTTTTTTTTAACGAATTTGGTATCAGTGCGTAAACAAAAAAGGAGAGTATAAAATTTAAACATTATTGCTTATTTTTGCGTAGAATTTTACTATTATTTGTAATTTCTATTTTAGGATAAAATTATTCCAAAAACGTTCTTTAGCGTGCATTATTTTACAGTAAATGTTACGGATACTTTATAGACACTTGTAATTTCAGTGTCAGGCAAAAAAGTATATTGCAAAATGTTCCTGACAGTAAGTTGATTAAGATATGTCAATAATTTGGACAGTAAACGTTACACTTATTTTAGATATATTTGAAAGTTATTCTTAATTCATCAAAATAACTTTCAGAGGTGAAATGACAAAATTATATATATATATATATATATATATATATCAATAACTAATCGTAGTAAATGCCAAGCAATAGATGTAAATCACTGAAACCACATAGATCAATAAGAATGAAATTACAATAAACTAAAATTTTGCCGGTGCGTGAAAACGACATGGAAATCAAACCAAAAAATAGAAACAAGCAATGAAAAAATAAACAAGTAAGACAGTATTTTAAAGAAAACATTTTTTCATTTCAGAAAAGCTCAGAATGGTGAAAAAGAACTCATCAGGTGTGACTTTTTTACACTGTAAAAAATAGGTTCTTAAAAATAAGTATATATTGTCTCAAAATAGCCCCGAAACAATATATACTTAAATTTGAAAACCCATGGACTCGTATTTGAGCATATTGACATGCTCAAAAATGGGGTTGACCATTAAGAATGACAATATCCCATGTTTGACATGTCAATGTACTCAAAAATGAGTACATGGGTTTTCAAATTTAAGTATATATTGTTTCGGGGCTATTTTTTGAAATATATGTACTTATTTTTAAGAACCTATGTTTTACAGTGTAATCGTTGAGGACCAATGTACAATTTCGTTCGTTAGCAGCTATAATAGCAAATTGCTAACGGGTACCCTGTCGTACAATAAATTAATTGAAGTTAAAAATGAATAATATAGTGGAATGAATTATTTAGTTCAAGAAATCAGAGAATCAATCAGAAAGCAATCATAAAAAACAAACATTATTCTCACAGGATGAGGCATTTGGTGTCACAGGGATTAAAACAAGCAAAATAATTCAAAGGTTTGGTTGTACATAACAGATGAAGAATAACGATACTAAACAGCAACATGGTTATTTATTTATTGATTGATTATCGTGTGTTTTAGTGTTTGATAATTAATTTTAAGAATAGTCGACAACTCAAAAATGAAAAAAATGATCATTTTAAGGAAAAAATAAGGAATATATTTTAATACATAGTAAATGCAACAGTCTTTCTGCTTTTTTTTTTTTTTTTTTTTTTAATATAAATATATAATTTCACAAAAATTAATTCATTTTATAAAATTTTATCATGTTTCTTTAATTAAAGAAAATTTTTAGAATAATGTTTTCCAAATGCAATTGCAATTAAATAAGAAAAAAATACTAAAAATATTGGTGTAAAAAAGAAGGCGGGGCTAACAATACTACGGAGTATTAATTAGGATGGTGGCAGGTATGCATATGTATGTTCGAAAATTAAAAATGTATTATAATCATATGATAAACATACAAAATTTTTTAATCCTTAATTTTAACAAAGCGACCCCAAACGTTTTTCTTTACTTACTTATTGGTCCCAATTTGTCTTCTAGAGTAAAGATTTCATTAAAAAATATGAGACTTAACTAAACTTTATATCCCGGATGTTTCAGGATAATGCGATTGGTATTTTTTAAAATAATCAACAAAACGTGTAAAATCTAGAGTGTTTCCATTATTTTGTCTCAGAGTAAATAGTGATTATTTGCATATTTCTAAAACATATCCGTTTTCGTGCATATATTCTATGACTGTTACAGCGAAAACGGAACCTAATTAATTCTTTTGTTAAAAGAAATATTTCGTAATGTGCATTGGATCAGAAATTTGTTAGAGGAGAAACATGATTATTCCATCTAATTAAAATATGTAACTGGTGTTCTTGAATTTTCAAGCTAATTTGTTACTTGAGTAATTTATAGGAATGAGAGCACTATTCTATGAGAGATTTTGCAAGTTTTTCTACAAAGATTTTGATAAGATATAATACTGCCTTTTCTTATCTATGTATTTTTTAACAGGTACGCTTACACTGAGAAAAAAAAAAATATATACCGCTTTCATCTAGAACGAATAGGTGGTCCTTTTCTAAATCCCTAAACTAGAAATATAGATTTCCGAGCTATGAGTATAAGGCACGATAATACACTGAGAAAAAATTCTATAACTGACATCTAGAATCTAAATTGTGGCTCTAGAAAAAATAGTTTACCTTATAAATTTCTTATAAAAAATTTTCTAGTCCTCTTCGAAAGCGAATTCTAGAGACCTCTATTAGAATTCTTGAGCGTTTGCCTATACTATCGGGGACAAACCTATTTGAAAAATAGCTCCAAATAAATGTGAGTACAAGAGGCGGGTTTCAGCAGCTATAATCTTGGTTTATGACCCAATTCTAGAAAATCAAGCGAGAATTTCTCGTAATACAAGATTCAAAATATTCAGAATATTGTTTCACAATCTAGAAATGTGTAGATTAGAAATTCTCGACCATTTCGTCTATTGAGTTTATTGGCGTGCCTTATGCGCATAGCTCGGAAATCTATATTTCTAGTTTAAGGATTTAGAAAATGACCATTTATGCATTCTAGATGAAGAGGGTATATTTTTTTTCTCCGTGTAATGACCGGATGATTAATGACACTGATCTGCAATTAGAGAATTGCATAAGATGTTTCAACTATTTCTTATAGTTCTTTACTTGCTGAAACTGAAAAATACAGTAAACAAGTTCCATCATATCTATTTTTATTTATCCCAAAATGCATATTTTTTTTGTTGAATTTTGTGTTAAATCTTGAAAATTGGTACCGTATAATTGATTATAAAAAATATGTTCATTAATTATATCTAAATTTAAAACAATATTTATCATTAAAGTAATACAAAAAAAGTACAAATTTTAAAATGAGAGGGATGTGGGCAGTAGAAGGTGTGAAAGGGAAAGCGCATTCAGATGGGGTAAGGGAATCATTAAATATGTATATATATATACGTTTCACTAGCAAAAATAGTGAATATGGTATATTAACCCTTAACGCTCGGCATATTTTCCTATTTTGAACAGTAAGACACGCCTTTTGGCGCTCCTTTAAAACGTCGCACGCGTCTAGTTTCCAACTTACTACCTTTTGGCTACCGAAAAATTGTAATAATTTGTTTTATTTTACTTCATCATTAAATAAAATAAATCTCTCTGTTAAAACTTTCCGGTAGCCGAAAGATAGCCTATAGTTACACGTTTTAGAAAAATAACATTTCATTTGCAGAGGAACACCTTAAGGCGTGGCTCGATTTTTTCATGTCCCTTCAGAAGGGACATACGAGCGATAAGGGTTAAATATAACATGAAGGAATTGGTTGTTTAAATTATGAGAAAGTATATGTTAAATTTCATGCAATAAAATGAGTGATTTTATTTTGCAAACTCTTGTTATTTTGTAAAATAACTAGGGGGCTCTGCCCCCTGCTCGCTCCGCTCACCAACCCCCGAGGAAGGCTTCGCCTCCCCCCGACTCGCTTCGCTCATTAATCCCTGCGGGATTCTACCCGACTATTCACAACTTTGCCTTTCATTGAATTGGAATATTAATAATACATAACACAAGAGAGTTGAACAATATTATAGAAATCCACCATATTTGGTATCGCATTGAAATACACAATATTTAATATTATATCGTTTATAATATGTCAAAAATCTGTTATAACGTTCGACAATTTAATAACAATTTGCCATTATTTTGAGAGAGAACATAAAATAAACAACCATAGCACTAATTATTTAGAACAGAGGGAAATTCTTGACATCTAAATCATTTAGCGTTACAACTGTAGTATATGGTCGACTTGTTAAATTTTTGTCACTGTTTGACGATGAATTTTTTGGGTGTTATTGCTTGATTACAGAAATTATGAACTTATTTTTTCTAATGCCTATATATATTTTTTTTACTATTGAATTTTTTTAGTTAATTTAAGACAATATGTAATAATCTGCATTTATTTCCAGCGTACAGCAAGGTTTAAAATGGTCCTTCCAACACTAAAGATGCAACTTTTTAAAGTGCATTTTTTCTAGAATATGATTTAGTCAGGTTGAAGATAAATATTTTATGCGATTATTGCAATTATTTTAAAAATTTCATTAGTAGTAGTAGTACGACAGGACAATTTCTTTCAGATAGCGAATTTGCATTGTCGACACTTATTGTACTACACCATGAATTTGCCAAGATGCCTGTCAATATCTGATTTTACCATTTAATTTCTTAAACTGTATTAAATACTAAGGAACAACTTTAGTATATCCCCACAGCGATATTTGGCGATTTTTTGTTGGCGATTATGGCTAAATCATAAATGATAAATGATAAAATCATAATCTAAATCATAGATTATAAATTATAAAACATAAAATCATAAATCCAAAATAAACAACATATAAGCTGCCATATTATATCGCAAACAGTCCGGAATGACATCGTTATCGTTCAAAACGACGCCAAAGAAAAATCGCCAAATTCAGCTGTAGGGATACACTAAAGTTATATCAATACTAAGTTAAATCGGGGAAAAAAAAAAAAAAAAAAAAAATCACATTTTTCGAAATCTACTGATAAGTGAAAAATTCTTCCTTGATTGTATTGTAAAAATGAATTGCCGGTTTGAAGTAATCGAGATAGACCATCACCATTCCATTCATAAATTGGATGGCTTTTGAATATTTGTTGACAATATTTTCTGAATAAGTGTTGATGATGGCTCCTGAATACTTGTTGGCGATATCTGCTGAATAATTATTATTGTTGGCGATATCTACTGGATATATATTGATCATGACATCTTAATAGTTGTTGGCGATGTCTCCTGAACCTGTGTTGATTTTGGTCTGAATATTTGTTGGCTACATCTTCTGGATATGTACTGATTACACCTTGATTATTTTTACATATATATTATGTAATATTAAATTTAGAAAATATAAAACGAGAGTGGAGAATGAAATTTAATGACATTGGATAATTTAATTTAATTTAATTTAATTTATAAAGATATCAATGGTACAGGAAAAACTACTTCAGCCTTTTTCTTTCTAATAATGAACAGAACGAAAAACGGATATTTTACCTAGATATATTTTGTACATTTAGACCAAATAAAAAAAATTCTTCTTTTTTTACCTCGTGTATTAAGTTGAAAAATATTTAAAATAAAATTGAAAAAAAAAATCGTTCTAAAGCAATGGTACAGTTTAACCTCTTGGCGAAATTTTAAGTTTGGCACCGAAGTAGCTTAGACAATTCTCGCGAAAATCTTGACATGCATAATTGCGATAGATAATTTAAGTTATCGTCAAAATAAATAAAAAATTTAAAATCAGCCAATGAGATCCTGTATTAGCTGTAACTACAATATTTTAGCAATGCAGTTACTACATTCCTTTATATATAAAAAAAAATAATATATATATATATATATATATATATATCCTGTTGTATTGAATTCTGTTTTCTGCAAAGTTTTATATCAATGCTTAAAAAACAAAAATAGGTTGCGGATTTTATTATTATTATCATTATTATTGCACCATTTTATAATTTATCTCTATAGGAAGGCATGGCTAGAGTTAAAATGGCTATTGTGGTTGCGTACATGAATTCCTTGGCGAAAAACGTACGAGCTTCATTTCTAAATTTAAAAATCGCTAAATTGGTCATAGTAAAGATCTATCCTTTTAAATATATTTTGAGTTAAAAAACTAAATCTTTATGTAAACTAATATAAAATTTTATCTCATAAATTCAATTTTAAAAATGTCTGCGCTTAACCTCCAACTCTATACCAATAATTTTAGGAATAACTATAGTATTTCCCCTCAGCTAGATATGGCGATTTTTCGTTGGCGATTATGGCTAAATCATAAATCTAAAAATCATATAGCATAAATGATAAAATCGTAAGCTAAATTATAAATCATAAATCATAAAATCATAAATCCAAAATAAATAGCATGCTGGCTCTGGCTGCCATATTATATCGCAAACAATCCAGAACGACATCGTTATTGTTCAAATCGGCGCCAAAGAAAAATCGCCAAATTCAGCTGAGGGGAAATACTATAGTTGTACCTAATTTTAACATAATCATGGTATTCATTACTAAATCTTTTTCGCCTAATGTTAAAATAAAGGAACAACTTCAGTATATCCCCACAACGATATTTGGCGATTTTTTGTTGACGATTATGGCTAAATCATAAATCTAAAAATCATAAATCATAAAATCATAATCTAAATCATAAAACCATAAATGATAAAATCATAATCTAAATCATAAAACATAAAATCACAAATCCAAAATAAACAACATATAGGCTATAGGCTGCCATATTATATCGCAAACAGTCCAGAACGACATCGTTATCGTTCAAAACGGAGCCAAAGAAAAATCGCCAAATTCAGCTATGGGGATATACTGAAGTTATACCATAAAATAAAATAAAAATATAAGCTAATTTTTGTTTCACCTTTATTAAATTTTTACGTATTAAAAATATTGGTTATTTTCAAATGTTTTGCTATTCTAAATATTTTTTTCTTCTCTCGAGCATCTCAAAGATGCCAATTATTCAATTTTTATTATTTACACCATTGATCGCATTTTAATTTTCCTGAGGAAAGTGACATCAGAGACACAGAAAAAAACGTCATAAGAGAAACTTTTCCCTCCGGTGGCAAATAGAGTACCTTTATAAATCCGCGTGTTTACTTAATAACTTACTTAATTAAAATGATAGAAATTTCTAAGCAGCTGAAATGCCTTCCTTAAAGCAGTCGGAATACACTGATATATCTCATGACGCGGGGAACCCTGCCCTCCGCGAGAAGTTGCTGTCGCAGACAAAAAAAATTGATGCCAGCGACAGTTACTTTTTTTTAATATATAGAGATAATAATAATAACAATGACAGACGTGATGGGCAAAATGGAGGCCAATTTTTGTCTTAGAATCGTCGGAAACAAATTTTACGAAAAATGTTTATTTTATAGACCTGTGCAATTATTGTTTATCGAAAACAGATATCACTAATGGAATAAAAATATAATATTATACAACTGGGAGATATTACTCATTTTTTATTTTATTATTATTTTTATTACTATTATTTTGGAATTTATAATTGGAGTTTCGAAGCTAAAGATAAAATTGCAGCAATAAAAATCACGTTATTAAATAGCATATTTTATTCCTAACTGATACATTAATTTTGTTACCATTTCATTGATTTTAGGGTGGTTTGTCTAAAAATAAACGGAGAGGTCTTTAATTTCCCTTATGATTAAATTATTACTTCACCTGGTCATAATAAATACACCCCGCAACAAAAAGGTAGGTACAAAGGGTTTTTTCTTTGATTTTTCATAAAATAACATTATCTAAATTGTGCTTATCATTTATTATTATCATAAAATAACACTATTCCCGGACAATGTTTTGTTTTAAGACTAATTTAGAAAAATTTTAAGACTTCATTTTTCTAATTTAAGATTACACACCGCGACAAAAAGATAGGAACAAAGGTTTTTTTTTTTTTTTTTTTTTTTTTTTTTTTGAATATGATTATTTTGAATATGAATATTTTGAACATGATACAAATATTTAATATGTTTTTGATATGATAATATTTTGTTATGATAATAAATGATCAGCACAATTTAGATAATGTTATTTTATGAAAAATTAAAAAAAAAAAAAAAAAAAAAAGCCTTTGTTCCTATCTTTTTGTCGCGGAGTGTAGTCTTAAATTAGAAAAATTTTAGTCTTTAAACTTTTCTAAATTAGTCTTAAAACAAAATTTAGTACGGGAATAGTGTTATTTTATGATAATAGTAAATGATAAGCACAATTTAGATATTGTTATTTTATGAAAAATCAAAGAAAAAACCCTTTGTACCTATCTTTTTATCGTGGAGTGTACAGTGATCTCGCAGTTTCAGATTTATTTATTCCGTAAGTAATTTACAAAAATAAGTAACTTTATTCTGTCAAGCATTTCGTACGATTTTGTAGAAAGCTAAAGAAAAAAAAAAAAAAATGATTACGCATTTTCTCATTGAAATATTTTTGAAAATGTTAGTTGAATGATTAAAATATTTTTTTCTTTTTTTAAGTAATACAACGATAAGTTTACATATTGAAGTTTTTGATTTATTTGTAGCACAAAAATTAATTATCATTTATAATATTTCCTTTATTTAGAAAAAAATTTAATATGTAGGGGAGAACCGTATATTATGGACCATCGTGTAATACGGACCATGAGGAAATTAATGTTCAGCGCTAGATGGTGAAACTATCTCACTGCGTTTAGTGATTATTATTGTTATCTAAAGCAGGAAGTGATTTGTACGTGCGTACCTGTATTTGGACGATTATGAAATTGAGTTTTCGGTTTATATGATCACTGATGTAACAAGTATATTAAAATGAAAGTATTACTTTCTACTGTTAAGTAATTGTAATATAATTTTCGCGTTAATAGTAGCAAATCTACTTATTTTATGAACAATTTAGACATGCGTTTCATGGGCATCAATTTGCATAGCGATTTTTGACTGGAAACCTGGAAACCACGTTGCTCTGTTTACGCGTGTAACATGAACCATGCTGTGTTGTGTAACATGGACCAGTGGTCCATAATAAAAACAGAGAGATTTTGTTAATGCTCGGCGTACACATGTCCCATACTCAAAATCTTGAGGCTATAGAATAGGTCAGGGAAGCAGAGGTAATGAAATTATCACTTCTTTCGCACACTACCCATTGGATATAACTTTTAGACCTCCCCTTTTTTTTCATCCATTTCTACTATTCCCAAGAAATGTACAAGTGTGTGAGGGAACATGCTGGACAGTTCTTTTCACAATTCCAAGTGTGTCAACTGTTGGGGAACGGGAAGGATCACTATGGACCACTTGGTCCATATTACACATACGTTCGTGTAATATGGACCACTGATACATAAATAAAATAATTATTTTCTGCAATTATTAATAGTTCCCAGAGTACTTTACAAAGTTTAAACTATGTAACTATGTAATTGTAGTGAGCAGCCACCAAATTAAATCTTTTTATTTTAATAATGTTTTATGAGCATTGTTGCTTAGGGGGTCCATAATACACGGTTCTCCCCTAAATATATATATATATATATATATATATATATATATATTGTACAATAAATTTTATTCTGCGGCTGTTGCAGCAGAAACGAACATTATTAATCCTTACGTTAAAAGGAAATTTCCATAATGTGTACTGAATCAGAAATCTGCAACTGGTGAAACATTATTACGCTTCTAGTCGGAATAAGTATCCGGTGTTTTCGTATTTTCACACTAATTTGTTTCGAGAATAATTTATAAAAGTGTACCTCTTTATTCTCTCTATCAGAAATTTTGCAAGTATTTATACAAAGAGGAAGATAACAAAAGATAAAATGTGTAAATGCATTTTCTTAGCAAAATTTAAACAAGTTACCTTTAATAAATGAATAATCAATAGATACTGAAAATGCATATTGAAGCAGAAATATGCAACAGGTGAAACTTTATTATGCCTTTTGGCCATAATAAGTATCCGATATTTTCATAGTTTCATGCTTATTTTTTACCACAATAATTTGCTGAAGTGTACAATTTATTCTATCGAAGGTTTTACAAGTTTTTTTTTTTTTTTTTAAGTAGACTAAAATGACAAAAGATGAAACGTGAAAATGTATTTTTTTAAATAAAAATCTAAACAAGTTACTTTAATAAATGGTTAATCAATAGATATTGAAAATGTGTACTGAATCAGAAATATGCAATAGGTGTACAATCAGAAGTATGCCTTCTCACAATAAGTGTACGGTGTTTTCTTTATTTACGCTAATTCGTTACGGGAAAATTTTACCTAAATATATATTTTTATTATATTAGATGCATTACAAGTTTTTATGAAAAGAAAAAGATAACAAAACGTCATAATGCTTTTTCTTATTAAAATCTGAACAAGTTAGCTTAATAAACTGATGATTAATAGTTATTGATAATTTGTACTGAAGTAGAAATTTAGGTGAAATATTATTATTCCTTCTAATTACAATAAATATACGGTATTATTTTTTTTTCTTCATGCTAATTTGTTTCGGGAATAATTTAAACAAATGTACCTTTTAATTCTATCACAGGTTTTCCAAGTTTTTATGCAAAAAGGAAGATAACAAATAATAAAATGGGAAAGTACATTTTCTTCTCAAAATTGGAACAATTAGTTTGATAAACGGATGATGAATAATTACTGATAATTTGTACAGATGCAAAAATATGCAATAGGTCGAACATTGTTAGGCATACTAGTAATAATATGTATCCGGTATTTTCATAGTGGCATGCAATTATTTTGCGAGAATAACGTACAAAAAATATCGCATTATTCTCTGAGACGTTTTGCAAGATTTCATGCAAAAGTGAAGACCCAAAAGAGAGAGAGAGAGAGAGAAAGAGAGAAAAATTAGAGCTGCTATCAGACGGAATAGCGTATTGCCTGAAGTACAAATTGCTCAAAAGCTACCAAATGACCTTCTCGAGGTGCTTGTAAGGTTATTTTTTAAACATAAACGAAATCTATAAATATAAAAAATGGTCCTAACATTTGGCGGTATTTCGACCTCAAGGATGTTTGAAAATGAATAAGGATAGAGGATATTCTGGAATCACGAACTCTTATTAGAAGAAATATACAGTTCCTAGTTCCTTATCCTAGTTCCTCCGAACTCAGCTCATTTCTATAGAATTCTTAAGTAGCCCATGAAGTGGTTAGTTGCCATGCGGTGATCCAGCGTTATTCGCCCCTTTGGTCAATATAAACACGTTAAATTTGGCCTTGTCCAGGTAGGTAGAGACCGTTCAGAAGTTTCCAAGATTCCAAGAATTCTGATTTTATGCAAAAACTTACTCTAGAAGATAAAAATAGTTGAAAGTTCGTAAATGAAGAATATACGTGAGGCAAATTGTATCAAACGGTGATACAACATTTTGACCGTTTCTTTCATGAAAACCTGTTTATGAGGTAATACAATATTCTAACAACTTTCATATTGAACTTTCGTCTGATAGCGCTTTAATGTGTACTGAAGCAACAAGTGAAACATTAGTGTGCCTTCTAGCAATAATACTATAGAAGAGGATTTACAGAAGTGTACCGCTTTTATTCTATTAAAAGTTTTGCAAGTTTTTATATAAAGAGGAAGATAATAAAAGATTAAACGTTGAAATGCTTTTCTTATCAAAAATTTTTTGAACAGGTTATACTAATGAACGGATAAGTAACGGTTCTTGTTTCTAAGAAATTAATAGCACTACGTGGGAACAATATAAAATTATTTGCAGATTTGTATTTTTACATGGAATTCAATTCAACATATACAGAGGCTGTTCGCACACTTTTTAGATGATTTTATTTCGCAGTAAGAAAAAATCGTTTGCATGGAGAATTTTATTTTCACAACAGTTATATTTTTGGAAGTTTTATTTATCTTCTGATATTTAGAATTTTTGTTTAGATGCAAAAATGCGCTTTTAAAATGGCAGTGGATGGAAGGATAGGTTTCCGCTCTTTTCAAAGATAGTTTTTAGTGAAATCTTTATGAAAAGCATTTATCAGGAGAAAAATTAAAAAATAGTGCAACAACAACTGCATCTTGGGTCTATTTAAGTGGTTGCAATAAAAAAAGGTCAATTTATTATCACAAAAGTGGAGAAAAAAAAATTTGCTACATGGCTCAAAGCATCAAAAGAAAGTTTTTCTAAAGGATTTATGATTGCCACTTTTTTTTCATATAAGCGCAAGATAAAAGCAAAAAAATGTGACAAAAATGTCAAAATCAACTCTAAATACTCTTAAGAACATATTTTAATTCCAATTTTCAAAAATAAAAATCCAGATCTTTATCCACAATGCTATCAATCCGTTGAACTGTATCAAGACAAAACAAGCAGCCACACATCACAGTCCGCAATTGCTTTTCTAGAAAAAAATTGGAACAAAAAACGGGAATTAAAACCATACCCTTCACTGACATTCCTGCTAAATCTTCTGATGTATCACTGTTGGATTTTTGTGTTTTTCGACTCTTAAAATCAACATTATCCAAACACCGACCTACAACGCTTTGTGGACTCTAGAAAGCCGTTCAAGAGGAGTAGAAAAATATACCTCTTCCGATATTATGAAAAGCATTATTATCATAGAAATTATGATGTAGAATGTTAGTTAAGAACAAGGGCTTTAAAACTGAACAAATAAAACTCGAAATGTGAGTGAAATTGCTTCAGTACACTCCATCAAAATCGTCTAAAAAATGTGAGAACAGCCTCTGTAATATGACTTAAGAAAATAATTAATACGAATGACTTCCGTGTAAATTATTTTATATTAAAAAACTAGTAAAATTATCCTGTAAAATAAAAACGATAGAGTAACTTAACGAAAAAGAAAAACAAAATAAAAAATTCCGGAGAAGCAAGATACGCTTTGCCTATTTCATTAATAACTTGTGAATTTACAGGTTGAAAAATTTAAATTCGAATCAGTACTCTGGCTGGGGGGTCTTTGTATTTTTCGGAAATAATTGTTAAAATTCTCATAAAAATGTTAATAAAAATTTCAACCGAAATCTAGTATAATGTACACAGGATTTCAAAAACTAGTTTTCAAATTTGAAATTATATAAAAGACAAACAGTGAAAAAACAAAAAGGGAAAATAAGTGGTATGTTGGATAGACAGGTGAAGAATTTGTTATACACCGGTTTGTAGAAATAGTTCGAAGATTGGATAATAGGTAAATCACAATACATGAAACTTTAAATAGTACTCAGAAGTACAGAAAGTTCATTCGTCTGTTTCATTGCTCAAACGTGTAAGAGAGAAGTATCAAATTAGATAATATAAAAAATTAAGAACATCATGTGGCATAGCTGCCAACTGTAATTATCTATTGAAGAAAATTGTTCTACAAAAAATACGGTGTGGAAAAAACGGCGGATACTAGCAATATTCCGGAATAAATTTTGAAAATTTGTAGCTTTGGTGTCGCATTCCTTGGAGCAGCGTGATTTTATTGTACTAGAATACCACGGATTTGGTCGAAGTCCGACAATGACAAGGCGATGCTTTCAATAACATTTCAATGTTAAAAAATATATCGACCAGGAAAGAATTCGTACTTTATTCATGTAGAAAATTCCAAACCAGTCTATAGTCTATTCAATATACCAGTTGTTTCACCTTTTTGTCTTTTGCTGTTTCACAGTTATGTCCTTTCAATGTTGGAAATTTCTATGCAATCCACTAAGCATAAAATACAATATTTTAGTATAAAATACAATGCATACTATCTGTACACCATAGATTACCATACAGACAAGACAGTGTAGCGAAAACGTGAACTGGAGCGATAATAACACCACTATAGTCCGTTCAAGTTAAAGTGATACCAAAAGTAAACAAATGGGTTACCAAGGTATTCCATTTTTGTGTCTTTCCTGTGGAAATGGCGACTTTTTTTATTCATGAAAAAAATGTGTTAAGGTCAACCCCAATTAGTCAACCTCCCTTCAAACAATAAAGAGCTCATGAAAAGATAAAACTATCCCCCCACCACTTCTTTTTTGTGTTTTGTCGTTTATGACAAACACTTGTACCTTAAAAAATATACAACAATGAAAGATCCATTAAAGTAAGAGAAAATCGTTAAAGTAACAAAAGAAGAGGTGGGGAAAATTCTAACAAGAGAATGGGAGAAATGAGTGACCTTTGCTAGCGCCAACAGTAACTGTGACATTATCCATATCGCCAAACATTTTGTTTGGCGATATGGATTTTGTTTATTTTCGGTATCAGCTTAAGTTGAACAGACTATAGGGTCAACGAAGGGGAACTAAGAACTTCTACATGTGTTAGGTCTACATGAATATCATTTTTGATCAAAAATTAATATTCTATTTCGCGAGTAGGTAGTAGATGGAGCAGGTTAGTGTGTAAATATTTTGTCTTTCTCCATTTTCTATTAATTTTGAGTTCGTAATATTATAGTCAAAATATTCAGAGACATTCTTACAAAAATAAAATTAATATTTATAATGTTTAAAAATAGACTTTGTCGAGCGCATTCATACTCAAGAACAAATAAAAATTACAAACTATAATTCTGAACTAGCAGTATGAAATCGTTTAACATTGCTTGGTTTAAATAATACAACGGAAAAAATATTTTAAGTTCATGTACGTTTTCAAAGCATATTAGTTTAATTTTTAGTTCTTGCTTTTTAAAATACATTGTTTTTGACGGACAAGTTTGTAAAAATAACAAAATTGCCAATGGAAAACATAGATACAATAAGAATAAGACGAGCGATTATGTAAGCTTGGGAAACTTACGGACGTTGCCCCCAGTGTCACTGTAGTCGAAATTTGGTTACCATTAAGTATATAGGAGTAACCTATTTGTATAATAAACTGTGATCTACGATAACAAGAAACATTTACTTTCATTTCCAGAAAGGATATTAATAACTAACGGTTCTTCAAATTCCTACAGATCTAATACCAAATAACGTCTGTATCGTGACTTACATGTTTTTTGCATTTAATAAATAAATAAGACAAATAATAAGACAACGTTTATCATTCTTATTATTTTCATATCTTAATATAGTAATAATAATAATAATAGTTATATTTTAACTCATATATCGTATAAAGTTCAATCCGGTATGAAGTACAACATATACAATATATACGCTAACAATTCTCTAGAAACAATTACTTTCATCTCCGGAAGATATATTAATAATCAAAGATTTGTCTAATGCACAAGGAACTGATTCGTTCCCATGAGATCTAACATCAAATAACCTCTGTTTTGTGAGAGATACATGGTTTTATCTTTTAATAAGTACAGTTGGAAGATAAATAGTGAGAATTTAGGAAAATCTGTGTCCAAATATTTTCTTACCTAAGCAAAAGCATAAAGGGTTTTAGAGTCTGAATATTTTTTATCATTTTTTGAATGCACAAATTTTTTAACATATGTTTCAAAAGTAGCTTTAATAAGATATATGACCGCATTAAGATAATAATAAATTGTAAAGTCGAAAACTTTAATGTTTAATATTTTTCAATACTGTTGAAAAAATTCTGGTTTTTTTTTTTTTTTTCTTACTTTCTTTGGCTATCCTGTATAGCTAAATTTAAATCAGTACTACTCTGTAACTTATGTTTAGACTCACAGGTTAAGCCTTACTTTTAGAGTCATTAACTGAAAATATGTATATTTTACTCTTTTTTTTAATTTATGTAAAACAAAGTTAAAACAAAGTTAAAAGTGAAGTATTATTTCCAAGTATTTTTATTAGTACATAGAAAAGTAGTAAAAATTACCGTTTGCAAAATTTCCAGGCGTTAAAAATGGGCTTTCTGCAAATAACCTTGCTGCAAATGTTGAATTTGTCATTCTGTGTTTCTTAAATGAATAGAAAAAGCGAGTTTTGCATTCGTTCGATGGAATGTTTTTACAAATGCAACAAACTGAGGCAAATTAAAGCATTAACCTGCTCGGTAATACCAAATTATAACACTGAATATCCTAATTGTTATCATTGAAATCAGTAAAGAATTTTTGGCCTACACTGAGAAAAAAAAAAAAAAATATATATATATATATATACCGCTTTCCTCTAGAATGAATAAGTGGCCATTTTCTAAAACCCTTAACAAGAAATATAGATTTCCGAACAATGCGCATAAGGCACGCTAATAAAATGAATAGACGAAATGATCGAGTATTTCTAGTTTACACATTTCTAGATGGTGAAACAATATTCTGAATCTTTTCTATTGCGAGAAATTATCGCTTGATTTTCTAGAATTGGGTAATAAACCAAGATTATAGTTGCTGAAACCTGCCTCTTGTAGTCTCATTTGTTTGCAGAGATTTTTAAATAACTTTGCCCTCGATAATGTAGGCAAACGCTCTAGAATTCTAATAGGGGCTTCTAGAACTCGCCCTAGAACTTCTAGGGGCTCTAGAAATAAATGAATAATAAATAAGTAATATATATATATATATATTATATATATATATCTTAATGTTAAATTGAGTATAGAATCCATTGGCGAAATTTGAAATTTGGCATCGAAGTAGCTCGGATGTTTCTCTTTAAGATCTTTACTTATGCAATTGTAATTCATCGCCAGAATGAAGACCAGAATTTAAAAACCGCCAAGGGTCTTTTATGTTAAAACTATATCAAAGGAATTTTAAGAAATGAATACAGTAATGAATTCTAGGGAATGAAACACCGTTACTGCATGTCTATATGTGAAAGAATAGATTAAAATAAGTCCTGTCCTACTAAATAAAATTCTGTTTTGTACAAAATTTTATATCTATTTCATAGAAAACAATAAAAGGTTTTGGGTTTTTTTTTGTTATTTTTTGACCGAATTAAATTCAGTCCATACATTTTAATTTTTAAATTGAATATCATGGTAAATAATTTTAAGCTACTTCATGCTATTCAATGTACTGTTTTATATTTTCATACAACTTTCTTTTTCTTATGTTTTTCTATATGCGTATTTTTAATACCTAAACCTATATTCTAAACTTTAATACGAATACGGATCTTTCTTTTCTCATGGATATCTGCGGATACGGAGCTCCTGTACATGTCATGTTGTGGCCATTACAAAACTTTCTTCTATAATTTTCTATACAAATTCACGCAGTACAAATTAGTTATTAAAATTATTATTCGTTCAAAATTATTTATCATGATGAAAGCTGTTGATTTTCATTTCAGAGAATAATCGAAAATCTCAATAAAGTCATTTTTGTGCATTATAGACGACATCCAAGAAAATACTTTAGGTTGGCGGGAAAGTTCTGTTGTATTTTGAATAAAACTTTGAATCAATTTTAATAATACCTATTTACATTTTACTCAATAATATAATATTTGCATTATTTGCAACCACTCGTTATAATCTTTTAGACGGCTTTTCGATCCTCCTAACGTAGAAGTTCTCATCCTTAGTTCCAAAATAGACAGCAGTTGCCATGGAGACGATTTCCAAAGAAACAAGGAAATTTTTTTCGCATCAGATAATTCTGAAACAATCGAAACAGATAGTAATACGATAGAAATATGTTAGGTGAATATGAATGGTCGACTAAGAGCTTTTCCTATCCAAGCTCATTCAAATTTTGTGGCGACACCATTACAGTATGTGATTTTGCGTTATCTTGATAGAACAGAATTTATTTTTTAATCGCTATTACTAGCCGCTTTTCCTTGATAGTTGCATTCAACTTATCAAGCTGGTTACAATAGATGTTTGTATTGATGGTTTGCCTCTGTTTAAGCAGCTCGTAGTCAACGGAGTTCTATCCCACCACAAACTGAGCATCACCTTCCGTTGATGAAGATCTGGTTTTGCACTAATTGTGACGAATGTTCCAGGTTTGCAGTAAACTTGTTTTTTCTCTTTATATTCTCGTAAAGAATCCAGTTTTCCTCTTTCGTGATGAACTTGTGCTAAAACGGCTCCCCATCCTGTCTAACAAGGAGAGATGAACAGATTCTTACACTAACCGATAAATTTCTTTCAGTCAAAATGTGCGTAGTCCAAATACGCTGCTTCAAGACAAATCCAAAATGTCTGATGTGTTCCTCAGCAGTCAAATGGTGCATACTGAGTCCATTTGCAATTATTCTAGTAGTGAGATGTGAGTTATTCTCCATCATGGACCACAAAATGTCATTATCGATCTTGGATGGCCGCTCTGATCGACGATCTTCTTTGACACTGAAATCACTGGAAGGAAATTTAGCAATGCCTGGTAGGTCCGAACCAACTAGATAAATAAATTAGAGTGCTGATTCAATGAATAAAGGATTAACTTTCCTTGGTTCAACATGAATCACGTGATATGAACCAATAGATTGCTATGTTTGGCCCTTTATCTCAATTCTGGCATTTAAAATTTCAATTCAGAAAATCATCATTATTATTAGGTAACGCGACAGTTCTATGACCGAAATAAATTGATTTTTAAATAATTTTTCACGTATTTCACTATATAATAAATAATACTCTTTTCTTTTTCATGATTTTCCAACAAAGCTTAAAAGTGTTTATAAAGAAAAGTTAAACAAGCTAAATTTAACAACAAATAATAATTAAACAACTATTTTTAAATATGTTGTTGGTTAGATTTCGACTACACGAAAAAAAAAAAAAAAAAAAAAAAAAAAAAACTAAATTAAAAACTAAAATGATTTAGAATAAAAAATATTAAACTACATAAGTAAACAAAAACATTGGCGATTATGATTTTCGCCAAATACAATCTCCAAACCGTTGCCACAGAAATTTATTGAAAATAAGCTGTTACCTGGGGAACGAACGCATAGATGGTTCATGTCACATGACTCATGTTGGACCATATCAGGGTTACCATTTATCACTCTACTTTATTTATCTCGTTGATCCGAACATATACAACTTTATTTCCCAATGTGTCACATATATTTTTACAAGCAACCGATGATTTGCTTCCTTTCTGTAACTCATACCAAATGCAATGTCTCAAATGCACTTTATCCACTACCACCTTATTCACTCCTTACTGTGCAACTAATTAATGAAGGATATTGCAAGAAGCACTCTTATATCTTCCGAGAGGTACGCTAAATAATAAGACCCCCCCCCCCCCACGAAACATTCTGCCTGCTTCTCTTGACCTGACAGGTAAAATTACTTTCAGATAAGAAAATACGACAGAATTTTCTTGCTAACCGAATACATTTATACATTTTTTTTTCTTATACAGACATATTAATTTTTTAGAAAAGGCGGGATAGTAGCGACATCTCTTGGGTGATTTTCACCAAAAGTTCATAAGCACTAATTTATGTGAAATGTAACTGCATAAGTGTGTATTCTCTACAGTAGTTCTTGAGATACAGTTGTCAAAAATGTTTTGTCACAGCCACGCACAGACAGACATTTTCAAAAAATAGTCAAATCATATTCTGGATATCACAAAACATGTAATTCCCTCGAAAACGCGCAGTCGACAACTTTTACTAACCCAATACTTTCTTTTATTAATTATAGAAAATGGTAAAAATGTTCAAAGTCTTTTGATGAAATTAAGGGAAAATAGTAAAATGGCAAATAAATCTTTTGATTTCTTCGATATAATATTGAACATCATTACTTAAATATGCACAATTAATAATCGCGAAACCATTCATCATGTCTTTCTCCCTTAAAATTCAAATTAGCGTAAAAACATAAAGATAATATACTTCTTTTCTTATATTCAATGCTAATTTCTTTTCATTAAACCTCATTTCAGATTTTTCAAATGCGATTTCAGAAAACTATATTCTTTTTAAACGTTTACTGTTATCAAAGAACAATTTTTTCATTTGATGTACTTAAAAAAAAAAAAAAAAAAGAAAGAAAGAAAAGAAAAGAAAAGAAAACTAAATCGAAAACACTCTTTAACGTTAAACTATTTGTTTATGTTTAAAAAAATGTCTGTTTCAATTTAGTAGAAAATTAAATTACCAAATTAAGATTGTCACTAAAAAATTGTTTTGAACTAGATTTTTAAATATAGAAAACAAACATGCGAAATATATGTATATATATTTCTGTTTTAAAGTTAATAATGCCTGACACATAAGTGTCGTTAAGTAAAAGCACTTTTTTTTTTTTTTTTTAAATAAATAAAATAACATTTTCTAGTTAAGAATTTTCATGTTAGCCTAGAAACAAATGGCTTCAACACAAAATTTATTAATTTATTTTTTTAAATGTTTGTTTTTAAAAAAGTTATTGGATATTTTTAAAGCCAAATATTAAAAGTGTAAATGAATATGCAATAAATAATAGTCTCTAACGTCTATCTTTCTTATATATATTTATATATATATATATACCAAAATAAATGAATAAGTAAATAAAGCAAAAAAAATAAAGTAAAATAATATACAGTGCAGATTTATTTTCTTTGATTTTTTTAAAAATTGGTTTATAATTTTTCAAAACAGATTAAAGAAAACTAAACTATCTTAAATGTTTATTTATTTATGAAAAATGGATAGCAAAAAAATGATTGCATTAAAAAAAAAAAAAAAAATCAGCTAACACATTATTTTTATAATTTTATTAGTACATAAAAAAATATTGGATTCCCGATTTTTTTTTTTTTTTTTTAGTTTTCTTGATTGATTTGCACATTTTGAGATATCCTGAAAACCACATTACTATTTTAAAAATTCTCAGTCTGGTTATCCGTGTGTCTATGTATTATTAAAATACTGCGGATTCTGCATCGCCCGAACCAATAGGTGAAATTCAATAAATCTTTATATTTGGCTGGAGCTTGAAATAAATTGGTGCTGGTTAGGCTTTAGGTTATATCACCATGTTGCGATACTCTGCTTCGATCTCTCTCTCTCTCTTTTATGAGAAGGCTATATCTTGTCTTCATCGTATAATATTGAAAATTTATTTTTCGGACTGAGTGAAAATAATGCCTGGACCGGGAGTCGAACCCCGGATCTTTGACTTACAAGGTCAAATACAATTTAAATACATTTAAATACAATTAAATTGTATGTCTTTCTCCCATTGTTTAATGGTGTTTTCCATTACCTGCGGCTTATTTCTGTCGAGCTATCTATATGATAGACCAGATGTTTCTGCCTAAAGGTTGTCTGAGAGAGTAATGCCGACCGGTTGTCGGCCTGGATAGCTCAATTGGCAGAGCCTTGACCTTGGAAGTCAAAGATCCGGGGTTCGACTCCCGGTCCAGGCATTATTTTCACTCAGTCGGAAAAATAAAATTTCAATATTATTTTCTTCCCAATCAGTTGATTGTGTGATTTTAATAAAAATTGTATTTCATCGTATAAGTTTATTAAACCTACATGTACATTGTAAATAAATAAAAAAATAAAAAACGGATGAAAATACAGCAAAAAATTCTCGTGAATGCTTTTTTCAGCTTTTAGTCATATACAAACACACACACAAAAAAAAAAAAAAAAAAAAAAAAGCGCATTCGCAAAATATGCTGTTATTTATACACCAAAATTACTGCATATTATATAATGTGCTGTAATTTGTGGTGCCATCTTTTGACCATTTTATATCCTAACTTATGATTAATGCCTTAATTTTTATTTCACTGAGAAGGAGAAAAAAAAAGATATATATGTATATACATTTATTTTTCTAGTCTAATTCTAGTCTTTCTTTGTCTAATCTAATTCTAGAATTTCGAGAATTTCTAGTCTAAACGTTCCTAGATGGTGAGACAATATTATAAATATTACAAATTACTAGTACTATGAATCCTTTGTATTGCGATAAATTCTGGCTTGATTTCCTATAACTGGATCATAAACCAAAATGATAATTATTAAAACTCGCCTCTTGAGTTCATATTTATTTGTAGAGATTTTTAAATAAGTTTGAGTACGATAATATTGGAAAACGCTATAGAATTCCAATAGGGGTTTTCTAGAACTCGCTATCAAAGGGAACTAGAATTTATAAGGATGACATGGAACTATTTTTACTAGAGATAAAATTTAGTTTCTAGAAGTCAGTCACAGAATTTATTTTCAGTGTTTAACTTTCTGTTTAAAAACAAATTATTTTAGATTTTGATAAACCGAAAATTAAAATGTCAAATTTGAATATTATTTTTTAAATGTTTTCTGAACCTTTAACCATATTTTATTGAAAATTTATTTTTCCAACTGAGTGAAAATAATGCCTGGACCGGGAGTCGAACCCCGGATCATTGATCAAGGCCCTACCAATTGAGCTATCCAGGCCGACAACCGGTGGGCATTACTCACTCAGATGGGCATTACTCCCGGTCCAGGCATTATTTTCCCTCAGTTGAAAAAATAAATTTTCAATAAAATATGATTTTCTTCCCAATCTGTTGATTGTGTGGTATTAATAAATGTATGAACCTTTAACATTGTACTTTCAGAACATCGACTTATTATTATTATTGATATTTAAAACAAAATATTAGATATTTTACATGCCACTGTAAAAATTACGGAAAATTTGGAAGTAAGATTTTTATTTTATTTCTTTTTTTTTTTTTTTTTTTTTTTTTTTTTTTTTAAGCGTAGTTATTAAAAACGTAAATCAGTTCTAATAACTAGTCAGAAATATTCATATAAAAATTTAAATGATTATATAAAGGATGGAAAGTGCACATATATTTCCCTTTAATAAAAAATATTTCCTTTGCTAAAATAACTAAATAAATTCGTCTTTTCTTGATTCTAGAACTTATATACTTTTTCTTGAATTTTGAAATTTTTCAAATCCGAAATTACAGAGATTTCGCTTCTGATATCTTTATTTGTTTTTCAGGATTAGTAGAGAAAATATGAGTTTTTTTTTTTAAATATAATTTATCATTTTACATTTCTAGACGTTTTCGTTTGTTTATGTCTTCAAAGTCGTCTGGTTCAATTGATTAGAAAGTTAGATTACCAAACTAAATCTCTAAATAAAAAATATTTTGTATTTGATTTTTAAGAACAAAAAATAAGCATGTACATTTTAAAACATTCTTCTTTTTTTAGTGTTTAACGAAGTCTGACATATTTCAAAGAGAAAAAAAAATATTAAAAATAAATTTAGGAAGTTATTAATTATATTTTATAGTAAACAAGTTTAGTTGAAATTTCGATTTAAATAATTTTCAAAGCATAGTTATGACGAAAACTAGTATGCTATAACCATCACAAAACTTTCTTGCATATCATTCCTTATATAAGTGCCACTTACATACACAAAAATTTAACCATAGCTTCTCAAAATAAAGATTTAACGTACGGAGCTTGGTGCAATTTTAATCAAAAGATGTTCAGATGTGACTATGTGAAAAACCACAGAAGGTGATAATAATAGCATCACCTGTCGGTCGATATGCACCCAAATTAGGTCAGCATTCGTTTTCACAATGATTATCTCACGTGTCTATTTTGTTGCATTTATAAATCATAGAAGCTGAGATTTAGCCTTCCTATTCCCGGGATAAATTCCAGTACAACAACGCTGCCTGTAAAAAGTAACGTAAAAGTGCACGTAAACATAAAATTAAATATTCACTATAATCTTATATTACACATGTCTATATCCAAAATTTTGGTTTGATAATTTTGGCAGATCTTATGTTTTCTGGTGTGCTGAAACCGAAACACAAGCTAGTTTTTCTGCATTACGTGCAGATTTTTGTCAATACAGGTTGTCTACTAACACAGTTTCTTCCACGACTGTTCCACCAATATAAATATAGGGTAACTTTTATAGTATGTTTTCATGATTAATTATAATTAATCACAGAAACATACTAGAACGTACCGAAAAGGAAAGTAAGAATGTGTCGGTATACATGTTGTATTGGCGAAAATCGGTACTTGATAGAGAAAATTTTTTTCATTTTCGGTTTCAGCACATTAAAAAACACACGTGTCAGCTAAAATTACACTGGTCCACAGTGGTTCGGAAACAACGTTTAAATTATTATTTGTAGTATTATTTCCAATTTTTATTTAAATATCTGCAAGCAAAAAAGTCCCACCACGTCACATTTTTCTGTTAGAGTATCAGAAATGGCAATTTTCAAGAATTTTTATCATTTTCACAGTATCACAGGTTGTAACCCTTCCTGCTGGCAACTCAGAGTCCTGGCAAATCAGAGTTCCGGCAACCATGTTTGTCCCAATTTTTTGTTTAAATATCAGAAAATGGCAAATTTCATTATTATTTTTTATTATTTTTACTATACAGTCGACAGCAAAAGTATCCGAGCACTAGCCAATAATTCCGATATTAAAAAAGTAAATTTAATATTACTTTGTTAAATAAATCCTTATGGAATCATTTTCTTAGACTAATTAAGAACATGACTCGACAAGGATTTATTTCACAAAGCAGTATAAAGTGTACTTTTTTTAGACAGGGATTGTTTACAGATTAAATAATCGTAACAAAAAATTTGTACGTGTTACAGATTTTTCGCTATTATTTTTTAATTCTGCACAACAAAATTAGTTGAAAATTTCATTTCTGTTACCCTCCAAAATTTTTGTTTGTCGACTAGTGTTATGAAATCAAACTTTACCAATATTATTTTTGTAGACGTGTGTAAAAGATGTCGGATGGGTTGTGGGGTTTAAGACCAATTGACTGCATTAGGGTCCTGGGCTTGAGGGGGAGTGTCTTCTGTAAGAGTCTTTCTAAGGGGGTCCAAGCCCGTATTTACGCAAATTTCCTAGAAAATCACGAAAAACTCCGAACGGCTAGGCCGACGAGCGCGACCTGTGATCGAACCTTGCACTTCACGTCTACAAACTTTGAGCGCAGAACCGCTCGGGCCGCTGGTGGGCCGTTAGAGGTGTCGGATATATAATTCGCTTATAAAAATAGCAAAGAGCAAAATATAATAGCATGTAATGTGCATTGTTTTAGCCCGCAAAAATTACAGCGTTGGAGTTTACATTAATGGAAACAGTATCAAAATTGTATAACGTAACATGGGCACCGCAATCATTCCGCTTTCAAACAATCGGTTCACGAGAGCATTTGTTTTTATTCAAAAATAAAACTTAATCTGTCTTTTTTTTTTTTTTTCTTTTTATAAGTTACTCAAATAAGCATAGAAAAAAACTAGTTGGCATAGGTGGACTCTGCTCAGTTCCCCATCATATTTATGTTCTCAGAAATTTCTAGTGCGAAACATATTATAATCATGTTAAAAGAAATGAATTTGACCAAAGCTTGATACAGTGACAGAATGAAATCCCCGCTTAATAGGCTATCCACCGTTTACTTCGATATATTTATCTTATTCTAATCTATTAATTTATTTTGTCGGGGTCCATTCCGTTGTTTAATTTTCATGCTACTATTTCCAATGCAATAATCCTCAAAATTCATATTTTTATGAAAAATTTACAATTTCGCTATGTTGATAAAATCGTAAATTACGAATAATTTACGAAATTTTAATAGTAGAGTATTTGTATTCAATCATGTTCAAACAAATATCATAAATGTAATTTTGAAGTTATCTAATGTATTTAGGATCCTCAAAAAGGAAGTTTATGCTCAATTTTGCCTTATTCTGACATGTTAAGTAAATCGTAAATTCCAAATAACTTACGAATTTTTTAAATTGGAAAAATCATAGTCTATGATATTCATGCCAGTATCCTAAATAATATTTCGAAAGTGGTTTGATATCTTTACGATGAAAATATCCCTCAAGATTGACGTTTATGTGAAATTTTGCTCTATTCAGCCATGTTAAGAAATTCGTAAATTTCCAATAACTTACGAAATCTTTATATTGGAAAATTCATAGTCATTAATATTCATGCCAGTGTCCTAAATAATATTTCAAAAGTAGTCTGACAACTTTACGATGAAAATATCGCTCAAATATGACGTTTATGTGAAATTTTGCCCTATACTGCCATGTTAAGAAATTCGTAAATTTCCAATAACTTGCGAAATTTTCAAAGTAGCATATTTATAGTTACTGATGTTCATTCCGGCATCAAAACTGATATTTTAAAACTGGTCTGACATTTTTACAGTAAAAAGTTTCCATTTAATGCACGTTTAAGTGATTGTTTGTCCTATTCTCCCATGTTAAGAAAATCGTAAATTTCTAATAACTTACGAAGTTTTTAAATTCGAATGTTGCAAATGAATAGGGTTCTGGCCAGTGTCGAAAGTAATATTTTAAAACTGATCTGACCTCTCTGCGACAATTTGTTCTTGAGATATCGTGTACACAGACTAACAAACTAACGGACTAACACAGTAACCCACTAACAGACTAACAGACACCCTACAGACAGACACCATAGAAATTTTGTCATTTTCGGATTCCTCACACCTGAAAACGTGTAGAAAAGTCAAAAAACCGAGGTCGAAAATTTTCACGATTACCTAAGTTCCCCATACCTGTAGTATGATGGGGAACTAATAATGATAACATGATATCATATATTTACTATCCACAACACTTTAAATTTTAACTATTAGTATATCATACATAACTTTCACATACGCAGATTAATATAGCAGAATAATAATATATGATAACAGTACTTGAAGTAAAATTAGTTTCATATTTCCTTTTTTTTTCTTTTTTTAAGAAACAGCGGTAACGTTTCATGGGAATTTCGAGGGACATGAAAAATTTATAAAATTATTTTTGAAGTACAATGCTTTTACCGTGCGGCGAAAAAGTAAATTCTCAAGAGAAATAAAAGAAGTTTGAAGAGTGCATTACTCAAAATGTTGATGTGTTGTCTTTAATCCGTTTATTTTCATGTAAAAGCAAGTTTTTGTTATGCATAAAAAGCAACTGGAATATTATTCATGTAAAAAGCCTTTTTGTAATATTGAAATTGTATTTTATTTGGTTTTAACCCATATTTCACCATCGTCCTAAAAATAGGACACCATGCATATGTGGTATTTATATAAATTCTTTTGAATATTTTAATTCAAATTAAAGGCGATAGATTATTTCAAAGCTCAATAAATACGTATGTGTCTTTATCATTAGTGAAAATTAACGTTTAATATATTTTTTGTAATTTTTAAAATGACGTTTTTTGATGATTTATTCATTATATTTTCGACACATTATTACTTAAAAAGATTTTACGTTCAACGATAATGGGCATATAAATTTAATGAGGTTATATTCACACTTTTGTACTGGTAAGACAATTATATATATATGGTCTGTTTTCCTTATATTTCCGACTGTCCTAAAACCATCGTCCTATTTTTAGGACAGCTTGTACCGATTAAGTTAATGAAAGGTTGGTAAGTTTTCTGATTTTGTGTGTATACATAGGCTTAAAGAAACATATATTTAAGATTTTATAAAGAAAAAAATTATTTTTTCAATGCTTAGTAGAATATGGGTTAAGGAAAAAAAAAGTATTCAGCCAATAAAATATTTTTTGAGTATAAATAAAAACAATTCTTGTACCTGTAAAATGTAACGGGCATAGATAAAATAATAATAATAATAATAAATAAAGAGATAGAAAGAAAAGAAAAGGAAAATAAACAAAGCAATTTTTTCTTTTCTAAGTAATAGCTATAAAATTCTGAATAAAATAGAATTTAATTTACTACGACAAGACTGTTTTAGTCGACTCTTCGATATGCAGTAACTGTGTTGTGTTCCTTAGCAACAGTTATTATATACCTTTCATAATATCTCTTTTTTACATCTTTAGTACAGGACAACCTTGGCGGCTTTAAAATTTTTGTTGTCATTTTAGAGATAAATTAATATGCTATGGCAATGGCGTAAGTAAAGACGTTAACAAGGAACACTCGAGCTATTTAGTTGCCAAATTTAAAATTTCAGGAGTCCTATACTATAGCTGTTCAATTTCTTTGATACGATTTTCTCAATTTTATTTCAAATATATTTTTTATTTGATGCGATAGGGAGAAAAGGAAAATTTTTAATTGGTTTAAATGTACAAAAAGCGTTAAAAAGGAAAAAAAAAAAAAAAAAAGTCTTTCCCTCAGTTTAAATAAAAAGATCCATTGTTTTTACTTTATATTATTTATTTATTTATCTATTTTGACATAAAAATAAATAAATCTAATAAATATCATATTCTTATTACATGTTAGTATGATGTGTAATTTAAGTAAATTAAGAGAAAGGTATTCAAACAATTATGCTAGAATTTGTGAATCATGTTTAATTTTTAGATTCTTCAAATTCTTATGACCATATACCTGAATTAATTCAACTAATATAATTATTTATAATCGCAGTTTTCCTACCTTGTTAAAACATTAAAGTCCATAGGATATCCATAATTATCTGCATTTAGTACCCATTTTATAACACTATATAATTCTAGACAGAAACTAACAGGCTGTCATATTTATAAAGACAGGGCGAACAAAATATTTCATTGTTTATTAAACAAAATTAACAATTAATTATTAAAATCAATTTTATTTATTTATTTATTTTAAATAATTATCAACTTGTTGATTGTGGACACAGCGGATTCACGTACACGTATAGAAAAACGGATAGAAAGACAGACAATTAAATCAGATAATTCAAATGATAATCCAACAAGGATGGTAATCAAACATGACAATCAAACAATGATAATCAAACAATGATAATTAAACAAGGATAGAAAGCATTAAAATGCTTAATAAATAGGAAAATGCAACTGCAGCAGTTTCTAATTACTGCTCTTAATGTATCTTATTAATTATTGGTCAAATCTAAAACCTGTAGATGGCGCTGCGCGCCGATATTAATGTTTTTGTTTTCTTCTTTTCTCGTCAGTGTGTTCTTCGTGTTCGTCTTTGTTGTAATAAATGTATGTCTCAGTAATTGATATCCTATTATTTCCGATTTGTGTCGTCAATTCACACCAATGAATTGGAATGAACCAACAGTGGCCTGCAGTCCCCACGACTCTGGACCGATAAGGTAAGATATTTACCTTATTTCAATTTAATATTCTGAAAATGACTATTAATGACTATTTGTGATCTAACATGCGTCGCCAAAGTAGCGACATGGTTTTGAATGATAAATTTTATATAACGTCGTTAAAGGTTTAACGACAAAATTTATGGCGCGTTAGAAAAACTGCAAGTCAAGAATAACGAAATTATAGAAGTTGAAGATCAAATTGAGGCCAAAATCACGGATCTCAATGAGCTACAAACTGAAATAGAATCGAGACAAGAATATAGGGATTCAATTATTGATGTAAAAGCTCAAATTATGAATAAGATAGAGAAAATTAAAAATTTAAATGTCACTCCGATCTTATCACAGCCAAGAAATGAGCAAACACCCAATTTGCATTTAGAAAGAAGTAATGCAAGTTCCGTGAGATTGCCCAAGATATCAATTCCTGTTTATGAGGGTTCTCCGGAAAACTGGATCGAGTTCTGGAACCAGTATGAAGTAACAATACATGAAAACAAGGATATATCTAATGTTCAGAAATTCGTATATTTACGCAGCTTTTTAAAAGCCCAAGCTTTAACAGCTATTCAGGGTTTAGCACTCTCAGATCAAAATTACAATACTGCAATTGATTTATTAAAATCTAGATTTGGAAAAAAAGATATTATAATAAGATATAAAATTGACGCGTTATTAAATTTGAACCCTGTTAAATCTCCAAATCAAATTAAAGAATTGCGCTTACTGCACGACGCCCTTGATGTTAATATTAAATCTCTCGAAAATTTAGGAGTTGATTTAAAATCCTACGGAAATTTGTTATTTCCAATTGTTACAAAATAATTACCTACCAGTATTATGATACACTATAATAAAATGAAAACAGCATCCGAGGAATGGGATGTACAAGATTTGTTAAAATATTTAAAATTAGAAGTTCAGACTAGGGAAAAAACCTTTTTATTTTTAAAACGCGAAGTAGAAACTCACAATAGCGGGTATAAAAACTCAAATTCCAGATTTGATTCAAAATCATCGGAAAATAATAATAATGCTTCCTACCGGAAATCTGGTTCGGGATATAAAAATTCTAACACAATGCAAAAGGCATCAGCCTTTAAATTAACTGTTAGTAAATGTATATTTTGTGTTGATGCAGTAAATGATCATGACAGTAAAATGTGTAAATTAAATTTAGAGGACAAAAAATTGTCTTTACGCAAACAGGGAATCTGTTATTTATGTTTCAAAAGAGGTAAACATACAGCTAAATTTTGTTTATCGGGTCTCAAATGTGACACATGTTCAGGAAAACACAATACATTAATTTGCTATAAGCAAAAATCGGAAATTCCAACGCCTCAAATGAAAGATAAAAATCACATCGAACATACCCAAACAAATACTTCTGAGAACAGTGCTTGCGAAAATGATAATTCTGTATTGTCCTATAAGTGTCCTGTACAAAATCCGCTTGAGAATAATGAAATATATTTACAAACTTGCTTCGCAAGAATAACAAATAATTCTAATTTAAACTCTCTAAAGTGTGCCATATTATTTGATAATGCGTCTCAACGAAACTTCATAAACATATCACTCGCGCGTGAATTAAAATTGCCGGTGATTAGAAAAGAAACTCTAATCATATATCCGTTTTCTTGTGATCAACCCCAATCAAATGAATATTCAGTCGTAAATTTCAAATTGTCTCATTTAAAAAACCACAAACAGAAATGTTATGTAGAGGCATTGGTCGTAAATCAAATATCTTTTACGAAGTTAAAGATACTAGATGACGCATCATTTCGGAAACTTTTGGTTTCGAGTCAGGGGGAAGGAAATAAATTTTCGCAATTGCAATCGAAGGCTCCAGAGATATTAATCGGCGGGGGGTTATTTTGGAAACTGCAAAAAAATAAAAAGAAAATTAATCGTTCGTTGTTTGCTGTAAATACATTATTGGGATGGACATTGTCAGGCAATAATAATTCAGGAAAGAATCCAGACAGCTTAATTACTGGCGCCTCTGTGTTAAAGATTGAATGTGGTAACTCTATTTGTTTACATGAAAACCATCCATGCATGAAAATAAATGAATCATCCGATTGTACGGGTAATGATTTGCAAAGCTTATGGTCGTTGGATTTTTTGGGAATAAATGATGATAAATTGATTTCTACTTCCGATCTGGAAATAATAAATAAATTTGATAAACAGTTAGAATATAAACAGGGTCATTATGTTACTCATTTATTATGGAATGCCCATGGTATTGATAAATTTGAGAATAATTTTGAAAACGCTAAACGGCAATTCAATTATTTGAGAAAAAGATTAAAAGCGGATAAATGGATTTTTGAGCAATATAGGCAGATAATCACAGAACAAGAACAACGAGGGATAGTTGAAGAATGCGGTCGCTCTCAAAGGGAGTATTTCGCCCCACATCGTGCGATTATTAGAAAGGAAAAACAAACATCAAAGGTACGAATTATTTTTAATTGTTCCAGTAGAGTTTCGGGGTGTAAATCTTTAAATGATTGTCTCGTAAAAGGGCCATGTCTTACACCACCAATTTTGGATGTAATTAATAGATTTCGAATGTTTAAGATTGCGTTTTGCGCAGATAGTGAAAAAGCGTTTCTAATGATAGAAATCGCGGAACCTGATAGAAATTTTCTGAAGTTTTTATGGTTTGACGAGGACACCCAGAATTATAAAATAATGCGAATGACCAGAGCGACATTTGGTTGTACAACTTCTCCTTTCTTTTTAACGGCAACAATTAAGAAACACATTAAGGAATATAGGGAAATTTATCCGGATAGTTATGAAATGTTAAATTCAGCTCTGTTTGTGGACGATTTGCTTTATGGCTCCGATACCGTAAACGGTGCCTATGAATTAACTTCTACTGCGGTAAATATTTTAGCAAAGGCTGGAATGAAATTCAGAAAGTTTAGTACGAATTCACAGAAATTAAAGAACATGTGGGATAAAAATGATTGTTTTTCGGAGGTAAATAATGAAAGTGTAATAAATATTCTTGGATTGGTGTGGGATAAAGATAGTGATAAATTAGGATTAGCTTTGAAATCTATAGTTGAAAATTTGGATATATCGGTATGTACGAAAAGATATGTATTACATACAGCTGCAAAATTTTTTGATCCTATTGGGATTATAATTAGGATAAAGTGTTTTCTTCAAAGAATGTGGGAAAGAGGTATGGATTGGGATCACGAATTGCCGGATGATCTTAAGGGAATTTGGATAAAGTGGTGTAACGAAATTAAGGATTTATTAGAAATACGAATAGATAGATGCTATTTCACGTATGTTGATTTGAAAAATTCGTGTGTAGAACTTCACAGTTTTTCAGATGCTTCACCACTTGAATATGGTTGTGTTGCATATTTTAGGGTTATCAGTAATGATAAAAAATGTTATGTAAGCATGATTATGTCGAAGGCTAGAGTTGTGCCGCTAAAGAAACTAACGTTACCAAGACTGGAGTTAATGGGAGCGGTGATAGCAGCTAGAGTAGCGAAATATATTTGTGATATATTTAAGGAAATTAACATCGAGAAATTTTATTGGACAGATTCTACTATCGATTTACACTGGGTGAAGGGATCGACGAAACAATGGAAACCCTTTGTTAAAAATAGAGTAGTTGAAATTCAGGAATTGTCAGTACCCGAAAATTGGTCATATTGTAATACAAAGGATAATCCCGCAGATTTAGTTACTCGTGGTATTAGCGCAAATGCGTTAGTTAATAATGATTTTTGGTTTAAAGGTCCAAAATGGTTATCTGAGCTAAATGGTAAAGGTAATGATATTGGGGAAAAGGTAGACACGCAATATATTACCGAAGAAAAAAGGAAAACACCTGAAAAAATAATTCAGTTTAAAATCTCTATAGAAACAGTTGAACCAATATTGGATCTTGAAAAATATAGTAACATTTTAAGAGTTCTCAGAATTACGGCATGGATAAAGAGATTTCTTAACAACGCGAATCCTAAAAACGAGAAAGTTAAGGGTCCATTATCGGCAGAAGAAATTGGTAGTGCGCAAACAATGTGGGTTAAATATACACAGAAATTTAGTTTTCCGAATGAATTAAACTGTTTGATAAATGGGGAACCTATTTCTAAAAATTCAAATTTAATTGAGTTCTCACCATTTTTGGATTCCGAGGGAATAATGCGTATCGGAGGAAGGCTTCAGAAATCAAATTATTCCTTTAACGAAAAACACCCGATCCTGATGCCTTCAAAGGGTAAATTAATTGATTTGTTAATAAAAAATGCGCATGAAAAAGTTTTTCATTTTGGCATTAATGATACATTAGTTCAATTACGGGAGGAATTTTGGGTAATCAAGGGCAGACAGGCAGTAAAAAGCGTATTAAGAAGATGCAGAATTTGCATAAAATTTAATTCTAGAGCTGGAGCCCAGATAACAGCTCCGTTACCTGCAGATCGCATCAATGAACAAAAGCCCTTTGCAGTGATAGGCCTTGATTTTGCAGGCCCCTTATACATCCGAAATAATGATAGCAAATATTATATTCTGTTGTGCACATGCGCAATAACTAGAGCAGTGCACCTGGAATTGGTAGAGAACCTATCATCGGAAACATTTGTACTAGCATTCAGAAGAATAGTAGCAAGGCGTGGTCTTTGCCATACGGTATACTCCGATAACGCACGAACCTTTCATCGAGCTGATATAGAGTTAAAGCACATCTGGAAAATGATCAGCCATCCCGACGTTAAAGATTACTATAGTAGTAATAAAATAATATGGAAATATATCATGGAAATGTCGCCATGGTAGGGAGGCTTCTATGAAAGACTGGTGCGATCCGTAAAAACTGCACTAAGAAAGGTGGTTGGCAAAACCACTTTAACACACACACAACTACATACAGTTATATGTGAAATTGAAGCTTCAATAAATTCGCGACCCATTTCATATATATATGCAGACTCAGGAGAACCTTCTCCAATTACGCCAGCACACTTCTTGGTAGGTCAACGACTAACTACCCTACCTATCGTGCATATGAAACCCCATGTCCTTCCTGGAACTTCTCTAACATATGTAAAACGTTTCAACCAAAAAGAACGAATATTGGACCAGTTCTGGTCAAGATGGAAGAAGGAATACCTTCTTCAGCTGAAAAACGCCATGACAAGTCGACACCCTAGTATTCGAGAATATTCGCCAAACGATGTTGTTTTAATCCACGATGCTAAGTTGCCAAGACACTTGTGGAAATTAGGAGTAGTAACTCAAGTGTTTCCCGGTAGAGATGGAAAGGTACGATCTTGTGAGATAAAAACAGCTACAGGTACATTTAGACGGCCTTTCCAGTTGATTTATCCAGTTGAAATTTTTGAAAGAGACTAAAATAAACTTTAAAAACTTATATTTACAAACTATGACTTTTGGGTGAACTTTAAATTCTCTTTGATAATTACAATTAGAAATGAACATAAAGTCAATGTTCATCCGGGGGCCAATGTATTAATTATTGGTCAAATCTAAAACCTGTAGATGGCGCTGCGCGCCGATATTAATGTTTTTGTTTTCTTCTTTTCTCGTCAGTGTGTTCTTCGTGTTCGTCTTTGTTGTAATAAATGTATGTCTCAGTAATTGATATCCTATTATTTCCGATTTGTGTCGTCAATTCACACCAATGAATTGGAATGAACCAACAGTGGCCTGCAGTCCCCACGACTCTGGACCGATAAGGTAAGATAAGACCTTATTTCAATTTAATATTCTGAAAATGACTATTAATGACTATTTGTGATCTAACGTACGTCGCCAAAGTAGCGACATGATTTTGAATGATAAATTTTATATAACGTCGTTAAGAGTTTAATGACATATCTGATTACTTTTTTGTGACCCTGTAAATGCTGTCCGTACTATATTCTACAAAAAATATTTTTTTGTGCATATGACTATTAAATGTCAATTTCCATATGATTTCTGCAAAATAAAGGTATTTAAATAGGGTTTATCGGAATATCTCTTATAGAACGTAGTGCTTCCGAATTCTATTGGGTGTTTCTATAAAGAAACTAACGGGTGTATTTACCCAATTTTTCAATTCCTGCTATTAGTTCACACTCTCACTACATATATCTTGTACAAATCTTGCAATCGATTTTTAACTAACTTCCCGACTAGCTAAAAATTCGAAACTTTCAGGATTGCTCAGAACACGGTGTCAACACAGTACTTCGAAGTCAGATTTTCGAATTTTTTATTAGTTTTCTTATAATTAATTAAAATATGAAAATAATAACATCCTAATGGCGTTAAAATAGCCATTAAAATATTAGGTATAATTTAATTGTTGCCAAAAAAGAAAAATTCGCGAGTTTTCTTTCGACATAAAAATAAATACATTTAATTAAATGTGAACATTAAAAAAATTATAAAAAGTTAAATTATGCATCTCACAAAATTGACGTCATTATCTTTTTAAAAATTTTATGCACATTGATAAGAGCTCTATGATTCATCAGAAAATTTAAAACATGGTATATAAAAAGGTTTTTTTATCTTATAATAATTTTTATTTCATTTTGCACGCGCGCTTTTTATTTCCTAATTCAAAATTATAAAAAAAAAAAAAAAAAAAAAAAAATTGATAGTGCTTGTAAGTAGGAATTGACTCTAAAAAATTTTCTTGTATATTACTTGTTAATAAATAATATTCCATAGTAAACTTGAATAACATATATCAGTTTCAAGAGATTCCACGAATAGTTCCGGTAGTTAGACCGCCGAGAGACAGACGGACAGATAGATACTCAAATACAAAGACAAACTGAAGTCATGAACACTTTTTAACTTTGTTAGAAAGTGTTAAAAATCTTAGAAGTTTGCTTTTTAAGTATATAAGTAAAAATACCGACCATAGTTTCCAAAGAAACCTACATAGATAACTTATTCATTTAGGTTTCATGTTTAAATGGTCGCTTTTTCCTCACTTTTCGCTATCTCTTTACGCACTAAAAGTTAATATTATTGACGTAATAAAATGTTGTTAGAACCTGTATTAAAATTTTATACAAATATTTGGGATTTTATTAAAATTTATATGTCTCAACATATTTAAAAAAAAAGCTACTACCTCTTGCTACAAAATATTTTGGTTGCAACCGCATCTCTTTGCAAACGGGGGTGTCCTTCGCATCATGAGAGGTGTCAATGTTTACCGAATACTCCAAGTAAAACATATCATTTGGTTAGAAATTTTTATCTCTTTAATTAACGAAGTTATCAATTAAAAACCTCGCGTTAACAAAGGTACTCTAATTGCCAATTTTCAAATAGTTACTCTTATTACGTTGAATTTTTTTCTGTCTCTAACATCATAGTCTCAAAAATAAATAAATAAAAAAATATTTAAAATAAAAACACTTTAGAAACACGTCGATTGAAATAATTATATTTAATTGAAATAATTTTTAAAAATTATGTACAAATTTCGAAGTTTTTTGCTTTAAATATAAAACATCTTCAGGAATTACATTAGTAGGTTTCATATTAGCAGTTTAAATTCATTGTAGAGTAGTTCGCAGTTACAGTTAAACAATCTTGAAGTACTTACAGGTGGGACAGTCTTTTAGAAGCAAAATTCACAACTACAGATTCGTTTGTGAATTTTGCTTCTAAAAGACTGTAATTACTAATGTAAGGACTATAATTACTAAAGTCAGGAATTACTAATGTAATTCCTGAATATGCTTTATATTTAAAGCGAAAAGCTTCAAAATTTGTACATATTTCTTTAAAATGATTTTAATTAAATATAATTATTTTAATTGACGTGTTTATAAAGTGTTTTTATTATAAATAATCTATGACACGCGGGTTTTTAACAATATCTCTTAAATAACATAACATAACATAACATAACATAACGTAATATAACCAGAAAATTAAATATATAGCCAGAAAAACATTGAAACTGATAAATTTGCAGTATATTTTTGATATGTCTTAGCGTTCATAATGGAAAGATAAACTTTTATATAAATTTACTAATTTCGGATTAGCAAGATAGTTCTTTGAAAACCCTAATATCTAAGACATTTTGCATAAAAATTTCTGAAAGAATCGCCTTTTCAAGGAATTATTTCAAGGAACACACTTCTGTATTTCATTATTTGGTAATGAAAAAAAGCATTAATTTTAACATTTTACATACGAATTTTTTACATACAAAGCTTTATTATTATTTACTTTTAAAAGGAAATAATATCGTTTACCTTGTTATTATTTTTTTTTTCTAACGACGAAAATATTTGAGTTAAACTTATTTTTAAAAATAAATTAAAAGATGAAACTTCGTCTCAGAGGATGTTTAAATATACACGCTAATAAACTACATGTCAGTTTTGTATAAAGAAGAAAAAAAAGAAAAAAACTAAATTTACCAAGTTAATAAATATTCGTAGATTTTTGCAATAATATGCATTGCCTGATATATTTTATGAAAATCTCTGAAACTAAATTTAGAAATTTCATTTGGAAAACTTAAACATTAAACTCAAACTTTTCTAATTAAAAGCCATGTTTGAAATGTCAGGAAAGTGTGACATTTCTAAGTATTTAGTCTCTAAGGGAAAAAATATAAGCTTGTTTTTTAAATCTGTAACTTTATTATTCAAAAACTGTTTTATTCATAGACTATTTTTATTTTATGGTTATGTTTTAAATAACTTTTCATTGCAGTAGAAATTCAGTCATGCGTATGAGATTACAAATTAATAAACTGAAAAATCTTCACGTTTTCATCGGCATATTTTCTTATATATATATATATATATATATATATAGTGAAACTTGAATAATTCGAACTTGTTTAGTTCGAAATTCTGGATAATTCGAATTTTTTACTCGGTCCCTTGAATTTTGTATTAAAATAATATTAAAAAATCATGGATAATTCGAATTCTGCTTTGGATAATTCGAATTTTTCGTACAACTACCTTTAAAATATTACAGTAAAATTTGTTCCCGAGATTATTCTCAGCTAGAGTGCATTATTTTTTTTTTAACCGTCTTTCAAAAGAAGGATGAGGAAATGTGCATCAGAAGAAGATATGGTCCATATACATGAACTTCCAGGGCTTTTTTTTAATTGAATGCCATGTCTAATGTAGAATATTCTGTTTTTGTATCAAATGATAGGTAGAAGTCATATGCAATGGCACAAAGATTGTACTTAAAGAAGCAAACAAAAATATCTGACTATTTTTTAAAAAGTGTTGAATAATTAAGCTCGTAAAAAAATACTGATTTCTTGGGGGGTGCGGGGGGTGTAGCAGTATTCTTAGATATAAAGTTTATGTGTTAAATCTTTGATCGTAGAGTTTTACTTTTTTAATTTATCTCTTAATTTTGACAAAATAGTATATGTAATTTGAAGTTTTGGATATTTCGAATTTTTCTCTGGTCCCTCCAGCTTCGAATTATCAAAGTTCTACTGTATATACATATATATATATATATATATATATATATATATATATATACATATATACAGGGTGATTTAAAAACTAACGGTCAAAATGACTTGATAATTTACGAGAACAATCTTCAGGCAATGAAAATTTGTTTGGCGATGGAAAAAAGTATTTCTAAAATGTGCCTATAGATGGCGCTGTCAAGGTAATTTCAAAAGAAAATAGATTCATTATTCACAGGAATGTTGTTAGCAATAGAATAGAATAGCAGGAAACAATAGACTTTAAGGGTTTACGACAACTTTTTTAGCAAAAAAACAAAAATACATGTTTATAGCGGAAACAGTGATAGTGACAAGAGAAAAAGAGGAGCTTCATAAAACAAACATCTTACGATTGGTTAAAGGCCCTCTTCACTTACCGTCGCTGGAAGCCCAAGCCAATGTTATTCTATGGGGAAATTTTCTTTACAAATAACTTATTAACTAATACATATTTTTAAATTCTGTTTTCACATTCAGAAAATTCCCAACTGTTAAATTGACGGGCTTTTTTTTTAAAATGTATTTTTTTTAATTTTAATATTTTATTTTGAAATTGCAAAATTAAAAAAATTCACATATTGAAAATTCGTATTTTGCAGCTTCAAGATAAAATATAAAAAATTAAAAAATTAATTTTTTAAAAAAGGTCCGTCAATTTAACAGCTGGGAATTTTCAGAATGTGATAATAGAATTCAAAAACATGTATTACTTAATAAGTTATTTCTAAAGAAAATTTTCCCATAGAATAACATTAGCTTCGGCTTCCGGCGACGGTGAGTGAAGCGGGCCCTTAACGGTACATTTTGGAATTTTTTTTTTTTTTCCTTTGCCTAACAATTGTTCTGGTATAATATCAATTCATTTTCAACAGTAGTTTTAAAATTATAGCGATTTGAAATCATAATTTTAATTATAATCTCCCTGTATATTGCGTAAAAAATTTCATTCAAAACTTTGAATATATAAGAAAGGAACATTTAAACTGTATTTTATAGATTTTCACTCAAAAATTTGGAAAATTCCGCCGATGGGTGTTGGTTTCCGGAGACCTCTCAGAAAAACGGTTGTCACGATTTCTCAAAAACTAATGCAACGATATTATCGAAAATTTTTACGATCTCATCGACAATTTTTTTTATGGAGTTTTTTTATGGATTTTTTTTTTTACTATTCCGACCAGAAACAATTGTTTTGAGTTACTTTAAATTTATAGAGTTTACTTATAAAATTATTATTTACCTAGAATTCCTGAAAATGACTAATTAAGCTCAGTCGGGAGAAAACGATCTAGTAGAAATGAAAAATAATCTATTTAAAAAAAACCTTTAAAACCCAAATTTTTATTATAGCGTATCATATAAATATTTTCGAAGTTAGAATAAAATTTAATTTGAAAAAACAAAATTGGAGAAATTTGAACTGTGTTAAGAAAAGAGAATTATCTCTTAAAATTCACAACAGACGGAAGCACCACACGATTGCCTATAAGTTTTGTGATTTCATTTTCTGATTAAGGGCCAATATCTGCAATTTATTATTCGTTTGAGGCACCTTTTTATAATTATTTTAGTTTATTATTTTTTTTATATATTATAACTTAACATTTTACTGATTTGGTTAATGTTTATGTGTTTTTCCTAATCATTTTTATTCTGTATTGTTAATTGTTTCATTGACATTTTAGTGAATATTCCGCCCAATAGAGGGCGCTTGTAGTCCACAAAAAACTCTCTTTTGCTTCTAAAAAGAGATGTAAGGAAAAGGCTTCATAAAAAAAAAAAAAAAAAAAAAAAAAAAACGCTTCAAAAATTCTTAGAATACTGTGTAGTCACCGATAAATTTTCTTTTATCAATTGACATCTTTTCTACTAATTGTCTGCAAAATTTAACACTCCGGACCTTTAGGGAATCGAACGCGGGACCACTGGGGTATTAACATGGCGCTCTTACCAACTGAGCCATGGAGAGATAAATGAGAAAACTAGTATTTACCTTAAAAAAGAGGTGCATTTTTTATTTGGTTGAGATTGACAAACATACCGTAGTGAATGACAGTAAGTACATAAGAATTTGGGAATAAAACGGAGATTTGTCTGAACAGTTTTTAAATAAAAGTTTAAAAATAATCCTTTGAGTGTTATAAATGATTTACTTTTACACCAAATTAGGTGGGAATTTTCTCTTCGGTTTAAGTTACAAGATGCTGTTATTAAGAATTTTTAACTGTAACCATCTTATAGATATATAAAGAACAACCGGGTCAAATGTGCCTACTGAAAAAATGCTAATGTTACAAGATAATAAATCAAACAAAATCAAGTAACAGTTATTAGAAATGCACCATATTTTAATTATTTATTTTATAAGCATATTCAAGAATTTCATAAACTAAACGTAAGGCATTTATTATTGTAGTTTTCTCGGTGGAAATCATCTATTACACAATTAAATAGAAATTGGGGAAAAGAATTAATTTACCGATAACTAATTAGTGTCTTTTAAAATGTTATTTAAATATTTGCATAATAATTATATTTTGATTTAATTTTCCTAGAGAAAATTTATCGTTTACAGAAAGTTTTGTAATTTTCTGACATAACATTTAATTACATAACAATACTTAGTTGGAAAGGTTTTATTTCTGGAAATTGCAATAAACGAAAAAGAAAAAATTTTTTTTTTCATTTGTTAATTAGTAGAAATAGGAAACGAAGCTCGTTTAAAAATATTAAGGAAAAAATGAATTCCACAGGCTTAAATTTTAATAAATTTTCGAGTTTTATTCATTAAAAAAAATAATAAAATCCTTAAAAATTTTTGTATTAGCAAAACAGATTCAAAAAGTATAAAAAATATGATTCGAAAACCAAGAAAGAACACCGAAACAATAAAATATTAAAATATTAAACACTAATACATAAAGAATTTCATGATTTTAATACCAGATATTTCGTGTAATATTTAAGTACCTGGATTACAGCGTCTAGAATAAACAGTGTAGAAATCGCCTATAACCGTAATGTTTAAATAATGGTACAAAAATTATGCTTCCCCAGATGTCGCTGTGATCAAAGGTTTTGCTCAAATCGAAGACCTGATTGGCTTTAATCACGTGATCTAAGCACATAATTAACCAATATGGAGTCTCGGATTTGATGACGGAACAATAGCTTCGATTACAATGACATCTGGTGACAGGCTTAATATTTTTAGTACAATTTTATTTGCCGCTTTCCACACTGTCTATTCCAGACGCTGTACCTGGATGATCGAGTTCACTCGGCCTCATTGTAAAAACATTTCGTAGTATAGAAACAGAGATTTGTATTCAGATAATTTATATATGTTATTTGTTTGCCCTGAACAAAGCGCGGGATACCACTGAAAACAAATTTTTCTGGAGATAAGGGAAATTCAAATCAAACTATCATATCAAATCTGTAACTATAATTTCACAGGCCTACAAAAATGTTGACAAAATTGGATTTGACGATATTAGCTGATCTTTATGTTTTTTGATATGCTGAAACCGAAAATGCAGCCCATTTTTCTCTATCACGTATAGATTTTTGTCAATACAGGGTGTTTACCGACACAATTTCTTACATATACCATTATAACAATCGGTTGGTTGGTTGGTTGATATGGTTGTAAGTCACACTAGTGCTTCACAATTACAACAATAGGCATATATGATTAATTAATCATGGAAACATACAATAAAACTCACTATGTAATTATATTGGTGGAAGAGTAATGGTAGGAATTGTATAGGCAAGCACCCTGTATTGACAAAAATCTATACGTGATAGAGAAAAACTGGCTTCATTTTCGGTTTCAGCACACCAAAAAACATAAAGATCAGCCAAAATTATAAAATCAAAATTTTATATGTCGACCTGTGTTTCCTATCATAATCGTTCATGCAATTTCCTAGAAGACCAGATTTCTGCTATATATTGTTCCACTGAAAGACCAGAGACGGCTAATTTTTCTGGAGAAGAAGTTAAGTAAGACCGGTTTATCATCTGAAAAAAAAAAAAAAAAAAAAAAAAAACTTTGAACATATTTTTTCAAAATCATTCCAGCTTTTCTTTTTTTTTTTTTATGAAAATAAAGTTTTTGCTGTTTCCTCCTGAGTTTATGTGCGAATTACGAACCATGAATGTTAGTAAAGGTAAGGATAAATTTACCATTTACAGTGTTAAAGGAATGTTCTAAAATTAAAAATTAAAATAAAATACAAATATTGAAAAGATTAATTAATTTTTTTTCCGGTTGTGAGAAGTGTGACCACGCATGCGCAGACACATATCAGAAAACTCCACTTATTTTTTGAAATAACAAATTTAAAGCACAATTCTTTGCTGACCACTTCAACGATTTAGGTGTGACAAAGGCTAATATAGTATTAGAGCAATACCTAAACAACACTTTTTGTTACAAATTTTGGAAAACAGTAATAGAGTTAAAATAGAGTATGAGTATAAAACAGAAGCAGTGATAATAAAATTGTTTACAGCTAAATGAATGCTATTTTCTCCTCTAGCAAAACTTCATATTTTACATACTCCTCCATTGAACATTGGCATGAGTTTTAAAACCTCTTCTGTTCGAATAGTGAGAACAAGGAATAACTATGTTTTAAATCTATGATTTCACCTGTAAATAACGTTTGTTTACATGTCTCCGTTTAAACACGACTGCAACGTCTTCCTAATGACCTTTTTTTTTTTTTTTTTTTTTTACCATTTGCTGATAATTTTAAACACACCGTGTAATATAATATATTCACTGTAAAAAAAAAAAAAAAAAAAGAAAGAAGAAAAAAGAAATATTTGTTACTGACACCTGTAAAATAAATTGCGGTCCTAAAGAAAATATTTCCACGTCATCCTTAAAAATTCTAGTTCCCTTTGTTAAAGAATTCTAGAAACCCTCATTGAAATTTTAGAGCGTTTACCAATATCATCACGATCACACTTATTTAACAATCTTTTCGAATAGAAAAAACCCCAATAAGTGCGGTTTACTAACTATAATTCTAGTTCATCAATTAATTCTAGAAACCAAGCAAGAATTTCTTGCAATTCAAAGAATTCCTAATATAATGTATGATTTGACCATCTACAAATGCATAGTCTAGACATTGTAGATCTTTTCTTGAATTCAGTTTACCGTATTTTCCGGCGTATAACGCATAGGTTTGTTAAATCAGTTTTACATTGAATATTTTAATGTACAGTAAAAGCTATTATTTAACAAGCTTTTGTTTCTTACAAATATAGCCTTATTTGGTAATTAAAATTTCGAGTGTGTAACTCATTTATGTGATCTGCGTGTTATACCCGGAAAATATGGTATATACAGTCAAATCTCGTACAACGCACTCCCATAAAACGCGATTTCGTATAACGCGACGAAAAATCTGCGACTATTACTCACACAACGCGATAAAGAGTCTTGTATAACACGTAAAATAAAGGAAGCACGTGACGACATTTTTTCTACTTTCAAACTGTTCAAGGCAGGATTGCTCCGTTACTATGGCAACATCCGACGCTTTTGGTCTCATTGCGGAATGAAATCGTCTGCTCAATGTATGTCTCCTATAACGCGGAACGTATTCCCCGCGTTATACGAGAGTCTACTGTATTTACCTTTTTCGTATAGTTCTAAAATCTATGTTTCTAGTTTAGAGTTTTAGAAAATGACTACTTATTCGTTCTAGATAACGCCAGTATAATTTTTTTTCCAGTCTGAATAATTTATGATACATAAATATTAGTGTATTAAAAATTTTTTTTTTTTTTTTAGAATTTTATAAAATTTAAAATAATTTGATTTGATTTACAGTGCGTGACAAACAGATTATAAATTATTTTCTTCCTCAAAACATTATTTAATTTCCTCTAACATTAATGAATTATTTTTGGAACTGCCTTGTCGTAATAAATCCAGATTTCAGGAAAAATTTCAAAATATTTCGTCATTAAAATAATTTTAAAGAAAGGATACTTGATTTCTCACCATCATACGATATCCATCTGTCAATATGTTCTTTTAATATTACATAACTGAATATATAATATGTACTTTTCCTGTTTATTTCAATATGAATAAAATGTTTTTTCCAGGCCAAACTTTTTCCTCATTCTTCCACCAGTATTGTCCTTTCGTAATTTTTCCCGATTAGTTTAGTAAAAAATTATCACAGAAATGTACTTGTGGAAGAATCAGGTGAAAATCGAGTCTATAGCCACCAGGAAGTTAAATCCCGTTTGCTCAGTGTTCTCTTCAATTAAATTCATATCTGTATTTAACATTAGTTATTAGAAATAAAATAATTTATTAAAATTATTATTCTATACATTTACTTTATGTATTGTTATTGTTAATAATACTATTATAAATATTTATTTAATATGTTTGATTAAAAAATAATTAGCTGAGGTAAAAAATAAAGTAAGTTTTATAAAAACAAATTACATATAATTAAATAAAAGGTTACAAAATTATAATGTTGCGTTTGATATAATTTATTACGTCTCATTATATATGTAAATATAATAACAGGAGACTTGGCGTTGGAATTTTAAAACCCGAATAAACTACTACGTTAGAAACGCCAAATATTTTTCTTTGGCGTTTCTGACGTAGTAGTTTATTCGGGTTTTAATATATATACATATACACGTCAAAATGAATGAATAGTTCTTCGAAATAAAATCACATACATTAAAAAAAATTAAAATTAATAATATTATTGGTAAATGAATATATTAGATTATATGTATGTGCGTGTGTGCGTTTATACATTTGCAGTGGCTGATTCATAGATTTAAAAACTATTGCGCTATTAAATATGATATGAAGCTTTTATATATTTTTTCACTGTTCCTAAATAAAAGTAATAGCAAATTTCTGATGTTCTGATGAAACCGGAACAGATATTTTTATTACTCCGCAGGTTTTTATAAGCAAATCTGAATATACGCGTGCCTTCAAAAGACTTGTCTAAAGATTTAAATAAAAAATAATGCTATTTACAAAAAATACTCTATTTGTTTATATTTAATTTAATTTATATATATTTTTCCTATATGAAAAAAGTTAGAATTTCAAATTTTTGTAAGCATTATATAACAGGTAGCAATGCAAACAAGTTCTATCCTCTTAAGATACTTCTCAATTTACAATTATACTTCGAATCTTTTTCTTAATTACCTTTCGTAAAGTGTTATAGGCTTATTAAAATAAAAAAATTCACTAAATATCTAAATAAACTGCGCACATTTCAGTTTATAATATTTTTTTGAAATGATTAACAAAAATATCTCTCACTTTAAAATGAAAATTTTAAAAATACATTGTTTTCATAACTGCGTGCGGAATTAATTATCCTAAACTATACTTTAAATAGAATACAATAAAGCGTAAAAGTGTATATAAATTATTTTATTGCACAATGCTTAGCACGTCTTGACGTTATGTTGGATAAATTTGCATTTAAAAGGAAAAATGAAATTTAAAGAAAATTCATAACAGGAAGATAAATTAAAATTACTGAGAGAGAACAGAATACGTTAAGAGAAGACATCCATTTTTGAATAATGAATAATAAATACAAATTTATTCAAATCATTTCTGAGGACATATGCTTAAAAAAAAAAAAAAAAAATCTGGAGTGACTCCACTCGACTTTCCGAACATTGAGTAATTAACGGATTTGTAGATAAAGTAAAGTAAGAGGAGTTGTTAAATAAACAAAAGAGAAAATTAAAATAGGGTATTTGAGTGTATTTCTAAATATAGTACACGATGTTTAATTTAGCGCTATTGTACTTTGAGCCCATAGATCATAATGATAAAGAATTTTTCGTTGTGTCCCTGTAAAAACCTTTAAATATTAGATCCCCCAAAATGCTTATAGTTAGTGCAACAGTGATTTATAATACTCATATAAATTTTCAGCTCAATTCAATAAGGCGTTTAGATGCTATCGTACTTTTAAAAATTTAGTACCATAGGCCATAATGATAAAGAATTTTCTTTGTGTCCCTGTAAAAAAACTGTAAGTGCTAGATTCACCAAAGTCTATACAGTTAGTTCAACTGATATTTATATATTTTTTCAGCTTCATCGAATGAGGCATTTAAATGCTATCGCACTTTAAAGTTTGAGCCCACATGCCTCAATGATAAAGAAATCGCCATTGTGTCCCTGTAAAAAGAACCATAAGTGCTAGTTTCACCAAAATCTATACAATTCGTGCAACTGTGACCTATAACATGTATATAATTTTTTTGCACATTTTAATAAGGCTTTTAGACGCTATCGCACTTTTAAAAATTTGGCCCCATAGGCCGTAATGATAATGAATATTTTTTTGTGTCCCTGTAAAAAAACTAAAAGTGTTTGATTCACCAAAATTAATTGGGTTCGTGCTACAGTGACTTACAACATATGTACCAACTTTCAGCTCATTCGAGCAAAGCGTTTAGACGTTAGTGTTTTCAATCACACACATACACACACACATACATACACACATACATACATACATACACACATACATACCTACACACATACATACATCATCGTAAAAATCGTAAAAACGGACTCAGGGGACCTCAAAGCGTATAGAAATACCACAATCTCAAATTCGGATTTTTGACATGATTACAATCCTTTCCTAACATATGTATTTTCGGAAAGTAATTAAAAAAAAAGTTTTTGTGCCAGTAAGGATTAAATAATATTTTATAACATTGCTCTAGTTTTAGGTACCTTTACATATTATAGATACTTTATTAATTTAAATATTTAAAAGAAAAAATCCCGGCAACGTTTTCAAACGTATAGGCCAAATAATGAACTTTTATTGCATAAACAGTGAAGTACTTATTTAATTTAATTGCTTTATATTCTACTAACTTGAATCAAAGAGAAAAAAAAATGATTTTTGGAAATCAGAAGCAATCACAGTTGCTTAATACATTCAGTTATTTCTTTTTTGCAATAATTTAAATCAAATCACCCGTTTTACGATGAAAAAATTGCTATAACCTAAAATTAAATGAAAGTAAGATGGAGAAATTAAATTTTCAATTAATTAAATAAAATTACTTTTATTAAAGCTTTATAAACTCATTCAGAAATACATAAAACTAAAAAAACTGTGGATAATTATATAAACTACACATATTCAATTTAGATGGTTTCTTTTGAAATAGTTAAAAAAATACCTCTCACATTAAAATGAAAATTTAAACTTGTGCATTATTGTCATAATCATCTATATGTTTTGAGGCGAAATTAATTTTCCTCAGCTATTTTTTAAAATACAACTAAGAGCAAGAACATACATTAGATATTTTATTATACAATGATTATCACGTCTTTACTTTATGGCAAATAAATTTACATTTAAAGTTTAAAATGTAGTTTATTGAAATTACAAAACAGAAAAATAAATTAAAAATTACTGAATGCAACGCATTAAGAAAAGAGTGTTATTTTAAAATGAAAATGTAATAAATAGTAGATGAAAAGTTATTAAAATTATTATTGCGGACGTACAAAAAAAAAAAAAAAAAAAAGTTTATTGCTTGTAAGTGCACTGTAAATACAAGTGTCTGAAATTCAGACACAATTGTGTCTAAAATGGGTGTTCAATTTTAAGATGCTAAAAAGTGTCTTATTTATTTCAGACACTTGAAGTATCTTAAAAGGCACATCGTTTCACACTCGAAGTGTCTGAAATTCCGCCATCTTTGATCCTGTCTACAGTGAATATTTTTCATAAATAAATAAATAAAAAGATTAGTTTTATACTGTTTACCTGTGAAAAATATATTTTAGAATCACCTAGAGCATAAAAAAAAGCATTAATAATTTTTACAAAAACATTTTCCGTTGCCCGCGTCGGGAATCGAACTGACAATCAGCGGATTCAAAGGCGAGCGTTTTCCCAATCAAGCCATCGGTACTCACGCTGTATTTTGCTTGTATAATGAAATATATTCTAGTATCCCTAAAACAAATCGAAGTTTTATATCTTTGCAATAAAACTGTCCAAAAGAAGTAAAGCTTAATACATATTATTATCTTAAATTTCATGTGTAGAGGTTTAGAGGTTTTTTTTTTTTTTTTTTTTTTTTGTAAAATGCCTAGTAAATATGAAAAAATAGTAGACTATGGATTTTAAGCGATTTTTTTTTTTTTTTTTTTTTAACTGGTATTTGCAAGAAAACAAACTATATGATGAAACCAAAAGAATTGCTCTTTTACTTTTTGAAGTGTAGGGAAACATAAAATATTTTTTAAAACGCAGAAAAAAAATCAATTATACACAAATTGTTTAAGATTGTTTAGTTACGAATTCGCTTTCTTAGCTACAAGTTACATGCTTCCTTTACATTAATAGTTTTTTGTTTTATTACACGTGAGAACTTTAAATAAAAATTAACTTTGTTTTTTATTTTTAAGAGAATAAGTTCCGCGTCTAAGTATTTTAAATAAGTTAACTACTTATATTATATAAAATAATATCAAATTTATTTGTTAAAAAAATGTTAAAACAGGATATGCATGCAGCTTAAAGTAGATTCCATATGGAAAATTTGTTAAGTAATGCAAATATCTGAATTTCTAAGTGTCTGAAATTTGTAATGTCTGAACTTTTAAGTGCCTAAATTGTAAAATGTCTGAAATTTTATCTGTCTAAACTGTAATATGTCTTAATTTCAGACATATCAATCTTATTCAGACACTTATCTCAGCTCATTTATAAAAAAGGCAGTTACGTGTCTTACTTTAAGACAGCACATGCGTCTGAAATTTTGCATGCGTAAGTGTTTCAGGCATTTATGTGTCTGAATATGCATTTCAGACACATGTCTGGCTGAATTTAAGACACTTCTATTTATAGTGTGTTTGATAATGTTTTAAGAGTGTTGTATATATTAGTTTTAGGTATCTATGTATTACTTTTAGGTATATTGTAGACTTTATCATTTTATATAATTAAAAATAATAATTATAATGCTTTAAATGTTTTGAAAAGTCTAGGCATAACAAGGAACATAAAATATTTATTTGGTTTAATTTCTTTAGATTATACTAAAACTTGTATCGAAATGTAGTAATATAACAAGATAAAAAAAAGGAAGAAAGAAAAGAAAAATTTTAAATAAATTACTTACCTTAAGTTATAAAAAAAAATCTTGTAACGCAAAAAAAAAAAAAAAAAAAAAAAAAAAATAATAATAATAATAATAATAATAATAATAATAATAAATAAATAAATAAATAAATAAAGTAAGTTTGTAAAAGAAAAACTTCAAATAAATAAATAAAATAATTAAAAATTTCATAATAGTGTGTTTGAATATATTATGTAGTTTATTTCAGGGGAAAAAATTAGATTCCAACATTCAATGTATATATATATATATATATATATATATATATATATATACATATAATAATTGCATGCATGCATACGTCTGAATTTATTCTACAACACATTAAAGCACAATTTTTATTTTAAATCTTTTGATATTTAAATAGTTCACGTACATCAAAAAGAGATTTTACTTTAACTTTCATTTATTATTATTACTATTATTATTTTATTTAATCCTTTCCTTTTCCTTTTTTTTTTTTTCCAACGGTACATTACTTTAAAAAAAAAAAAAAAAAAAAAAAAAAAAAACACAAATTCTTTAGTGCAGAAGTAATTTTCCTAAACTATATTTTAAAATGCAATAAAGCGTAGAAACATATATCAAGTGTTTTAGTATGCAAAGATTAGCACGTCTTTATTTTATGTCTGATAAATTTACATTTAAATTGAAAAATGAAGTTTACAGAAAAATTCGTAGCAGAAAATTAAACTAAAATTACTAGTGAAGTAATATTCAAATTTAATTTCTAATGCAGATTAAAACTTAACAATTTTCAAACTCAAACTATTTTTATAGGCATAAAAGTTCCCTATAAATGTAGTCCTTTAATTATCATTGAAGCATATCAGTTATTGTGATTAAAATAGAGTACCATTAAATTATCCGAATAAACAGAGAAAATGAAAGGGCAGAGTAATTGTTGTTTTACATGGAAGTAAAGAAATAAAGCAGAAAATTTTAATGAAAAACACTAATGAAATTACTTTCGTATAATCAGCTTAAGAGAGAACAGTTTGGGTTAAGACTTTTATTTTAAACGAAAATTTGAATAGACGTAAATTTATTCAAATTATTGAGGACATACACTAAAATATTTTATTTCTATAGCATGAGAAATATTATTTATAAACTGTATTGCATTAGTTTTTGGTGCCTTTATATAACAGAGACACTTCATTATTATTATTATTATTATTATTAAAACCAATGTAACATTTAAAATGAGGTAATGAATACAAAAATTTTAAAACTTTAAAGTTTTAAAAATTTTGTATGTATTATCTCATTTTAAATGTTACATTGGTTTTAATACACACGGGTTTTCATAATTATGAGGACACCCGTTTTTCGATATTAACTAAACGCTGAACACTATTATTTAAACAAATATATTTTTTATTAATTTGAATTTAATTAATAGACTATATTTAAAATTTTTTATCGTTTTTCTATCTTAAAAAACTTTAAATACGCTCAAAAGGATGATTTTTCAGGTGTTCACAATTATAAGGACAGCTCGAATCTCAGTAATTTTTTACGTTTGACCACATTTCTTTCAGCACTTTTAGATCTTCGAATTTCATTAGAAATTCGATGAATTGAAATTATCCTTCCACTTAAAAAACACATTTATGGTACTTCACTACATGAGCGTTCTTTTTTTCGAGAAATTATCAGTGATGTCCGTCCAAGAAAAATTGAAGGCTTATTTATGAATTAATATAGCCCAGTATTTAACAAATTTGCATGTCAACTGTAATTTATCCGCTTGTAAGTTAAATAAAACGAAAAAAAATCTTGATTGTCCCTATAATTATGAACACCTGAAAACGTGGAGAAAAAAAATATTTTGCATTAAATTTTATTAATTTTGTTTCATATTAAAAAAAAAAAAAAAAAAAAAAAATTATAGCAGTTTTGGTTTTTAGAATACTAGCTATATTAAGTGTACTTAGTATAATCTTGTTCACAATTACTTTTACATTAGTTATTTCAAAACATAAAGTGTCCTTATAAATATGAGAAGGAGTGTATTAATGAGATGTATAAATTATGTTTAATTTTATTAATTTATTATTATTATTATTATTATTATTATTATTTTGATAAGAAATAGGTATAAATTAAAACGTTTTTAAAAATCTAAGCGAAGCAATGAATTTAGTATATTTATTTATTTCTTAATTTTCTTTGTGACCTACAAATTAAAACCGAATAATAATAATAATAATAATAATAATAATTCTCGATTATTGGGGGCAATTTTATAATGCCTTAGCCCATTAAATTAGTTTTTTCTAAAACAATTTGAAAGGAATGTCACATTTTAAATAAAAATAGCCATAAATTTGAACGTTTTAAAAAGTCTAAGCTAAACAAGTAATTTAATATATTTCCTTAATGTAATTTGATTTATGTTTTACTAAAATCGAAAAAAAAAAAAAAAAATGGTTATGGGAGGTAATTTTAGCTTTTCAAAACAATTTAAAATGAATACCACTCACTAAAGATTAAAATTTTAACGCATCACATTAATAGTATTTTGAGTACATTATTGTTTCAGGGTCAAAGTAATTTTCTGAATTTTATAAGAATGCTTTTATGTTAAGTCGGTGAGTCTGTCTTTCATTTGTCTGTCAGCAATTACCTATAATTGGAATTTAGTGAAAAATCTTCATAGAACTTCCTGGAAATGTCTAGAAACTTCATTATACCTTCTAGAAACTTCATGGAACATTCTAGAAACTTCGTTGAAACCTTATAGAAACTTAAAAGAATCTTTTAGAAACGTCAAATAAACGTCTAAAAAACATCATAGGATATTCTAGAAGCATCATGGAAACGTCTAGAAATTTTATGGATCACTTTTATCTTTTCAGTTATGTAAATCAGTTTCCTACAAAACTAAAAAATAAAAATAAGAGATGAGTAAATAAATAAATAAATAAATAAATAAAATAGAATAATTAGAACATTTTTATAAAGAAACTTTCTAAAGGTGCGCTAAAAAAAATGAAAATAGGAAACAGAAAAATTGGGGTCAGCTTGAAAAGAAAAAAAAAAAAAATGCAAGTAAAAAAAAATAATAATAATAACATTTGAAGCTTTTTATTGTAGAGCACTGAAAAGCATAAAATAAAAATGTATTCTGTCAAAGACATGCTATAAATAAATGAAAGTTTCAACACTAAGAAAATTTTAGAGAAAAATATAGATAATTCACTTTTGCAAGAGATCAAAATTTTTAAATATTCAAAATATTTTAAAAAGCTTTCGAGACCAATAATCTTAATCATTAGTTTCTACATAAGTATTTGTTAAGCCATAAATTTCAAAGGTCTCGAAAGCTTTTTAAAATATTTTGAATATTTAAAAATTTTTATCTCTTGCAAAAGTGAATATTCTATATTTTTCTCTAAAATTTTCTTGGTGTTGAAATTTTCGTTTGTTTATAGCATGTCTTTGCAAGAATAAATTTTTATTTTATGCTTTTCAGGGCTCCACAATAAAAAACTTATACTGTTATTTATTTTTTTATTTATTTATTTATTTATTTATTTTAGTTATAAAAAAAGCTTTTATAAAAACGAATCAAAAATTCTTGATACTGTGTAGACTTTGAAAGATTTTCTATCAATTGACATCTTTTCTATTAATTAAATGCAAAAATTAGCACATAGGCCCTTGGAGAATCGAACCCACGACACGCTCTAACCAAAAATCTAAAAGCAGTAAAGAAAAGTCATGGTACATGCTAAAACATTCCAACAATTACAAAAAGAATATTCTCGAATGCATTTTAAAATATTTTGAATATTTAAAAATTTTTATCTCTTGCAAAGTGAAATATTTATATTTTTCTTTAAATATTTATATTTTTGTGTTTCAACAATTTTCTTATTGTTGAAACTTTTATTTGTTTTTTTAAAGCATGTCCTTGCAAGAATATTTATTTAATGCTTTTCAGGGCTACACAATAAAAACTTCCAGTTTCTTTCTTTCTTTCTCTCTCTCTCTCTCTCTCTCTTTTTTTTTTTTTTTTTTTTTTTTTATTACATTTTTATTCTTTTGCGTTTTAGTAACTAAAAGAAACTTCTTAAAAAAAATAAAAAATAAAAAAAAAAAAAGATTAGGCTAGTACGTAGATAACGAAGGATTTTCATTTTATCATTTATCACCTTTCCTATTAATTATGTGCAATAAAGTAACACATCGATCTTCGTACTTACAACCATCGCGTTGTAAACATGACGCTCTATCCAATTAAGCTAATAAGTGACGAAAAAGGTGCTAACATTTACGTTAAAGTGGAGACGTTTTGTTTTTCAGTGTGACACGAAAACACGATAACAAAATCCAATTACACTAAAAAGCTTCTAAAAAAATATATTTATTTTTGCACTTTTTATTAAAACTTTTTATTTTGTGCTTTTCAATATCTAAAATATTTTGTGCTTTTCAATATCTAAAAAAACAAAGAAAGCTTCTTAAAAAAAACTTTTCAAAAATTATTAGGATGCTGTGTATTCAACGCAAAATTTTTATTTATCAATTAACACCTTTTTAACTAATTATCTGCAAAAATTAACAGGTCAGACCTTCGCGGATCGAACTCACGACCACCACGTTATTAATTTGAAGCTCTAACCAATTAAACCAAGAAGCGACATTCGGAATAGCTCATATTTACTTGAAAATGGAGGCGCCTTGTTCATTAGCGTGACGCAAAGACACGATGAAAAAGTCGATTTCACATAAAAAGCTACTAATAAATAAAATTTTAAGATCATTCAAAGTTAACAAATGAAAAGTTTACTCACAAAAAGAAACTGCTCAACTTTGAGAACTTAAAAAAAAAAAAAAAATCTTCAAGCTGATTACAATTTTTTTTAAATTCTCCAATTTTTTGTGTCCTCTATAAAAACATTTTATTTTTATTTATTTATTTATTTATTACTCTTCTTTATTTGACATACACTTATTCACAAAAAACGTATACACCTGATATTTTATTGTACAAAAATTAGGTGATATTTGTTTTATGTCAGATAAGTTCCATTTAAAAACCAATTTAATTTTTGAACATATTCGTAACAGAGAATTAAAATTCCTGATAAACGAACACGCAAACATAATTTCGAATACAAAGCTTATGTTGGAAAATTTCCACATAAAATACATTTAAAAGTACATAATTTGCGAAAGCAATTGGAAAATAAAGGAATATTTTTTACTAGATAAAACAAAGTTCTATTGCATAATCATCGTAAAAAAAAAGTATTAAATAATAGTTCTTTTTGCATGAAAATAATACATGCATAAAAACAAATAAACGAATTATACATTTATTTTTTCTGTATAATTAACAAAATGCGTAATTTGAGGGAATAAGGTGCGAGTTTTGTTTTTATGTGAAAAGTGAAACCAGTATTATTCAAAATATTCGGAACATATGTTTAAAGTTTTTATTACTAGCATGAGATTTTACATAAAAATCTTTGTTTCTAGTTTTATGTTTATATAGTACTGCCAACAGTTCAAATTTTTAGATACTTTTTTTTTTTTTTTTTTTTTTTACGCAAGCATTTTTATAAGCATTTGTAGAGGTTTAAATAAGGTGAAAATTTCTATAAGTCATACCAGTATCCAGAAATCGAAACTGTTGGAATTAATGATATTACTTTATATTTAAGTAATATATATATAAATAAAGCAAAGAGTTTGTCGGGAACAAATCCAGTTGGACCACTCCAATTTTTGATTGGTCTAGATTTAGCTACTTTTGTGATGAAAGATAGCCTCTTTTTTTTTTTTTAAGTAAAAACTGATCATTTTTTTTTTTTTAAGAGATACTGCATAGATGTTATACTTTTAAAAAGAGCTCTAAAAAATGCTTATTTTTTGTGTGGACACTATATACATCAAGTTATTAAAGATATTACGTTGCAAAGTTTTCTTTTAATTAATTAAAATGTGAAAGTAAATATTAGTTATAATTTAATAGTTCCCCCCCCAAAAAAAAAAAAATATATATATATATATATTTTTTTTTACATAAAAATAAATGCATTTAATTAAACGTGAACATTAAAAAATTGTAAAAAATTAAATTACGCATCTCACAAAAATTGACGTCATTATCAATTTAAAATTTTCTACACATTGATAAAGTGTTAATGTAGTTCTATAGCAATAAGATTTAACAGAAAATTTAAAAACATGGTATATATATATATATATATATATATATATATATATATTTTTTTTTTAATGTTGTAATTCTTTATAATTTTGTTGTTATTTCGGCGATGAGTTGATGTGGGTATCGCAAATGCATAAGTAAACATTTTGGCGAGAAACGTCCGAGCTACTTCAGTGCCAAATTTCAAATTCTGCCAAGAGGTCCAAGCTGTTTCAATGTTTTTGCACAATTTTTTCTCAATTTTATTTTAGATATTTTTGTAATGAGAATGGAAAAAAAAGGAAAAGCATTTTTTTTTTTAATTGGTCTAATTATACAAAATATCTCCATGTAAAATATTATGCGTTTTCCGTTCTGTTTATTATCAAAAAGAAAATGACTAATGTAGTTGTTCCTGTATTATTGACATTTCTATAAATTAAATTAAATTATCCAGTACCAAGACGTTGCGGTGAAGAAGTCTCTGCCGAAATCAGCGAGGACCCGAAGCGAAGTTTTTAAGCAATTTCAACATATTTTCTTTTTAGTTTTAATTTGTAGAACGGTATAAAAAATATTGATTCTTTTTTTTATCTCATTTAAATATAGGGACTAGCGAAGTGGGCAAAGCCTGCTAGTTTTATATATTATGTATACTTTACACGGTTAAATTTTTTTTCCTAGATTCAACTACTGTAGCTGCAACCATGCGATGGTGAAACCTTATATCATTATTTGGTGTTCCGTTAAACCAAGGCTTGGAACTGTGTGAGGAATAAGTGGTCTCCATAATCTCAATTACTCAAAGATTAACTTAATCTAACTTACTTAAGTAGTAAATAAGAGCACGAGACAAGAGTTAAATAAAAAATAACAAAGTTTATTTAACGCTCAATTTCAAGACGGGTGTTGTGCTAACTCAGTTTTAACTCTCAAATAACCTTAGGGGATAACTTCAGCAAATCATAAAATAAAAGGTAACTTATCTTACCAATACCAATATTGTCGACGACTGCTCTCTGTCGACCACTGAACTATCCTTACACAAGAACCGTCGGCAGGATTCCCTTGGCGCGACAGATTCTTCACTCAAATCGTACTCTATTCTACAACATTACAAATCTCTACCATCACTTAACACTCGTATAAGAACCACTCTCATCAATACCACTCTCCTACGCTCCTCTTTTCACACCTCTTTTACACCCCTTTTCTACGAAAACCCATCACCATCTTATACTACTTCCTACCAACTTCCTTTCTCTTCATTTCAATCAATACTTCTAAAATCGCTTCCAATTCCTCTACCTCTCACAACTTAATTCGTTCGTTGCAGCACCATGTCCACACAAAACTAATCCGACCAAAACTTTCGCCGAGTCACTGGCGTCGAAGCGATTTAACCGTCCCAACTTTATACTTTGCTGGATTCAGCTTAATTTCAAACAAACTGCGGTGACGTTCCATAGTCTCAACCTCATAACTGCAATAGCTACATCTATAAAGTGCAGATAATCTTTTACCATAATTTGGCGCTTTTTTTTCCTTTCAGCAAGAAGCATTAAATCATGGTAGAAGCTTTCACCATCGCATGGTTGCAGCTACAGTTGTACCAAGTTTTGGTTCAACCTAGCAAATTGAAACTACTGTAATACCAACATTTGGTTCAACCTTGAACTGAAATTTTTAACAGTGTACAATTATTACATTATTTGAATAAATGATAGTTTTAATTTTGAATATTTAGTATATTTAAGGGGACAATCAACCTTTAAATTAATTATTTTTATTTTAAATTCTCTCTCTCAGGGGTCATACTCTCTGCCCTTTTTTCAGGACACTCTGAAAAATAAGAAAATTTAACCTTTTTTCCTACCACTAATTTTATGCAGAAATATTTCTGAATACATTTATAGCAATGTGCCATGAGTATGTAGGGTAGCGAATATTGCATAAAAATAGTGGTAGCAATAAATTTAAATAGTTTTCATTCCTGAGAGTGTCCTGAAAAAAGGGCTGACAGTACAACTCCTGCTCGCTTCGTAAATCATATACTGTCACGAAATCTACCAATTATTTATTATCTGTAGAGCATATTTTAAAGCATAAAAAGTAATTTTAGAAAAATAAAGATCCTCTTTTTATATGGAAAATATTACAAAATAATGCCTAATTTTTAAAGTATTCCATGCAAATTCTAAATTATTTTAAATCTTTTTTTTTTTTTTTTTTTTTTTTTTTTTTCTTTTCTGTATTTAACTGAACACATCTGGGTAATTTTTTTTCTTAAATCTCAATTACAGAATCAATTATAAGCAAAAAAAAAAGTTTGAATTTCTTTTCATTATTTTTTGTTTTACGATTGAATTGGAGAGTTTATAATAAAGGTAATAAATTTCTTGCTTTCGTGGCAAATACACTGATTGATATTCATGCAAATTTTTGAAAATATTGGATGAAAACAAATTCGCAAGGAGCATTATAAGTAACTGGTTATTACCAAAATTTGTAACCCAAGGAAAATAAAATTAAGTTTAAAAGTTATGCAAAAGCTGTCAAACAATGTTTCAGGAATTGTCGAATGATAGTACAGTAGAGCGACGATTATCCGGATGCCGATTAACCGGAATGTCCAATTAACCGGATCGATCAAGGAGCATTTTTTTCTTTCTTTTCCGGTCTTCTAAAAAAAAAAAAAAAAAAAACTCACGAAAATTAATTTTTATCTTAGATTATCTGAAGACGGTCGAAATCGCTCCTTTTGTCCCCGCCTTTCCACTCGCTTTCTTCCGCACAATTTTCATAGAACTTATATAAGGTCTATGACAGTTTCAGTGAGGGGGGAGAGTGGAAAGGGCTGAATGAAGGGATTAGGATTTTTCTTTCTCTAAGATTTAGAGAGGGTAGGAATGCGTTTCAAGAAACCAATAAATCGGCTATTTCTAAACATTGCTGGGAAGAAAATCATAATTTTAAATTTAATTCAGCTAAAATAATTTGCAGACCTAAATTCATTCATGAGCTCGATTTCTTTGAAGCTTTTCATATTTATAAAAATTTTAAAAACCTTGTAAATTGTGATTTCGGTATTCCCTTTTTGTCTGACTGTTGGAAATTTTATATTCAGTCCACATTTTCTTAATTTTTCTACTGTTTACACAGCTAACTTTCCTAAATTCCTATTGGCCACTGCCCCCACCTTTCCCGTAATCCTATTAGTTGAATTAAATCCGGCCCCTCTCCTATATATACGAGCACTTCTCCTGATTCAGAATCCGTTTTGCACTGAAGACGGCACGCTTAAAGCTGCCGAAACAGCTGTATGCATTTCCAATATTTTTCTTTGGCGTTTCTGACGTAGTAGTTTATTCGGGTTTTAATATTCCAACGCCAAGTCCCCTGCTATTATTATAATGCGTTTCCTGGTTCATTTTCTTTTGACTGGCTTCTTCACTGAATTAGAACACGGACTCTACAATGGGCGATTTAGTGCATCGGTGATAAAAAATGCAGTATCAATTGTATCAGCTGTTAAAAAAAGAATGTCCTGTATGAATCAAAAGACTTTCAAGAATTTATTTTTACCATCACAATAAATTGTTTTTTAAATATGTAAACTATGTAATACTATAATAGAATTTATATGTGAGTTTTTACATAAAATTTGTACCGTTTTTATAGAAAATAAAATTTAACAAGTTAAAAAATTAACTTCTACACACGCCATTTGTAATATGATAAATAGGCACTACTAGGAAGTTACCTAAAAAACATTGACTTGGCCGTTTTATAAGTTGTCCAATTATCCGGATTTTTCGTTAATCGGATCGGCCTCGGTCCCGGCCGATCCGGATAATCGGCGCTCTACTGTACTTCAAAAGCGTTATATAGCTTCATACATTTTATAATAACTATATGGATATTTTTAATTGCATCGATTTTTATCACTTTCATCGTCACTTGCCCTTTAAGCAAAATAATAAATTTAATAATTAGCAATTTTATTTAATTTAATTGTTTTGCGTCCTGCAGAAAGCTTTCTGGAAAAAGTTAAATTAAATTTCAGTTACCTGGGATATTCACAGTATATTAATAATAGACATTAAAATACTTAAAATAATTTGAAAAAAAAAAACTTATATTTATGATGAAAATTTTAATAGTCCCATTAACATCTCTTGAACTATGCTCGTGCTTCAGTGTTGAAGTAATTTCCTAAATTATATTAAATACACTTAATCACAAAAGCACACATCTTTTATCTTAAAGTACAATACTTAAAAGAAATTTGCGTAAAATAGGCGTGGATTAAAAAAGAAATTTTTTGTTTTAAATAAATTCATATCATAAAATTTAATTAACATTTTCTGCTGGTGAAATATACATACATTTAATTTCAAATGTAAAACATAAATAGGCAATTTTCAATTTTAAAACATTCTTAAAAGCATATATTCTGCAAAAATAGCACAAAGTAACGGATAAGTTTAATGCTGGAATAAAAATAAATGAAGTACCATTAAATTATCTAAATAAGAAAAAAGTAAAAGTATTAAGTTATAGGTTATTTAAAGACGAAATACAAAAACAGAAAATAAAAGCTGATTAGAATAAATAAATTAAATTACTTTTGAATAACTAACGCAGGGATTACAAGGTCTGAAGATTTATTTTATTTGCATGTGGAAATAATCCAGAACTGGTGCAAATTAATCAAGTTATTTTTAATGCATACTGAAAACAATTTACTGAATGCACAGCTTTTAAATTTTGCATCACGATCTTTGTATTATATTGTATTTATAAACATAATTAAATTAATTTTAGTACTTATATTATTATTATTATTATCATCTAAAAATAATTATAATATTAAACGTTTTAAAGTTATAAATATAACAATTAATTAAAGTTATTTCTTTCTTTATTTTATATTCGATTAAACTTAATTTAAAAAGATAAATTTTGTCGTCTTGATCAATCACAGTTGAATAACGACCAGATAATCATATTGTCGATAAAGATTCCAAAAGTTAGCGATAACCTGCTTCTTCGTTATTTATTTATTTATTTTGTTGTTGTTACACATAGCTCTTAAACAAATGAGCATATGATTATGAAATCTGGATAACATAAGCGTTGCAAAATCCTTAATTGTGTTTTATATAAATTTTACATTGGGAATAATTTAAAAACTTATATTTTTTTTTCTCTATCTAAAAAATAATTATAATATTAAACGTTTTAAAGTTATAAATATAACAATTAATTAGAGTTATTTCTTTATTTATTTTATATTCTATTAAACTTAATTTAAAAAGATAAATTTTGTCGTCTTGGTCAATCACAGTTGAATAACGACCAGATAATCATATTGACGATAATGATTCCAAAAGTTAGCGATAACCTGCTTCTTCGTTATTTATTTATTTATTTATTTATTTTGTTGTTGTTACACATAGCTCTTAAACAAATGAACATATGATTATGAAATCTGGATAACATGAGCGATGCAAAATCCTTAATTGTGTTTTATATAAATTTTACATTGGGAATAATTTAAAAACTTATGATCATTTTTTTTTTCTCTATTTTTCCTTATAACTGTTAATTTGAAGAAAAATATTTAAAAAAAAAGAAAAGAAAAAGAATGATTTTTCAAAAATGAAAACGAAATACAAGTCATTTTAATTACTTTCAGTGCTTGATAGAGTTGAAATATAAGGGATTTTGTCGCAATGATAAAAACCCAGATTTAACAGTGAGCATGCTGTCATAATCCTAAAATTTCCGTAAGAGAAGCAATGGTCCCAGAAAATCTAAAGTTTCTATAATTATACCCTTAAGTGCCTGTGTATGTCCTAGCATGTGCGTACTCTATAGAAACAACTCCGGAATGCAATTTTTGGTGTTAAAAATACCACTACTAATTGAATATGGAGCAGAAAAATTTCTAAGAATAAAATTATCTACAGGATGGGTATGAATAAAGTTTCACTATGAACATTCTCCTGTAGCCAAACTGAGCTATCTGATTGCCCCAAAAAATTGTATCCGCACATTTCAAAAAATGTCGTTTTAATATCCAAAACAATATTTTTTATTTCAAAAAATATTCACCAGAGGGCGCATATTATGGAAAAATTAATTTGGAAGATGGAATAACTCGTAAGGGAAAAATCAATCATTTTATTATTATTATTTTATGCATTCTGTATGAACTTCTATTTTATAATTTATGTTTTTTTTCATGGAAAATGTCGCTCATCGTGCAATTTTTAAACTAAAAATTTTATTTTTGAACATTTGAGGGTGTTTTTTGAAACGTGAAGATACCATTTTTGGTGGTAATGTGCTTTTTTTTTTTTTTTTTTTTTTTTTTTTTTTCGGGGGGGGGGAAGGCTACAGAAGGCTATTTATAGCGAAATTTAATCTTAACCATTTAAAAAGTAATTCGTGGATAAAGATTTTGTTTTTAATGAACATTTTCTTTTAGAATTTTATTAGTTAATTATTAACATGTTTGCATTTATTGAGAGAACACTGAGCAAACTTATTGTTAATATTTATTTCACCTAAAATTTCATCTCTTAACATTATAAAATTATACATAAGCATTAAAATTATATCTATATGAAATACTTTTCACAAATTCTTTCAAGAAATATGTTAAGTTTTTTTTTTTTTTTTTTTTTTTTTTTGTGTGTGTGTGTGTGTGTTTTTTTCCCCCCTGAAATATCAATATTAAGAATATTTTAAGCTTTCATATATTATATTTAATGGGATATTTCTTTCCACAGCATTTTAATCTCAGAACGGAAGAAGATTAGACGTTCAAACATTTGTTATGATAATGATTATTTTTATGGAAAAATGGCTGCTAAACTTTACAATTATTCCTTGTTAAAGAATAATTTGATAAAGAAACTAAAAAAGGATCTGAAGTAAAGTTATTAATGTTGTTAAAATTTCTAAGGAATTCAAATTAACAGTATCATAAATGAACAAAAAATACATATTTTATGCAAATGATAGCATAAAGATTATATAATGATGAGATTGCTAAGACTTCATTCTTTACATTCTTTATATTTTTCAAACATGGATTGAGGTGTTTTTTTTAAGTTAGCATAAATCAAGATAAAGAAAAGAAAGATCATCAATCAAAATAAGTGAGAATTATTTTCGTATAATTATCAATCAATTGCAAAATAAAATTATAATTTCAGCACTTTAGTAAAATATATGTTTTTATAATGTTGTATATACATTAAATACAAGTACAGAACTGAATTTTATTGGAAAAAGTCATTTATAACAAGTTATATTTTCAAAATAATAAGTAAATTATTAAAGCTGACTTGAATAAAGAATAAAACATATCATTTTATGTTAATGTGTAAATAAATATGTAAAATATAATTACCAAATTCGACTAACTGATTTTCTTATTGTATATATATAACTAAAATAGTTTCAAATTAACGAAGATTCAGAGAATAAATTACTGAGTACACTTATATGGAATAGATGCTAGTGTACACCAAATAACATTTTGAAGATAAGGATATATTAAATAATACAGCAATTTCAAATCAAAAACCTTGTTTTCTAGTAAACTATAAACAATATCGCAGAGTTAACTGGTTGTAAAAACAGTTTGAATAAGGATAAACTGATAAAGCTTTTTCATGAAGACTCTTCATTATTGATCTTTGATAAACAATGGAAGAACAAAGTATAGCTGAAGACGTTAACTTGACAGCAAACAAGGTTTCACAAGGGGTTAGACCTATCAGTGCCATAGCTCATCGTATGTTTCATCCTCCAAAATTAGAAAGGTAAGTTTATAAACATGATGACGATTATTCATTAAATATTTCATACTGACAGTACTAAAGTGAATATATGTCTTAAGGGAATGGTGAACGTTGAAAATATTTTCTTTGAAATTACTGTCATACAAGGAAATTCTCCATACGGCATACGCGATAACCAGAAAATTCTGAAAAAATTAAAAAAGAACCTTCCCCTAAAGTTACTTATGTTTATAAAAAAGAGAAAAAAAATAGGCGGAATCGGAATAGATATTCTTTAAAAAATGATGAAAATGTCCGTTTCTTGGCTATTATCACTCATTGGCAACACAACAAAAGTTAAAACAAGACTTTTTTTATTTATTTTTTCCATAATCTTTAAGATTTTTTTTTCTGTATTCTCCACACTTAAATAATTTCAGTGTGATTACTTCAAAGAAACACTTTTATAACTACAATTATGTTATACACACGCACACTAGTGTATATATATATATATATATATATATATATATATATATATATATATATATATATATATATATATATATATATATATATGTGTGTGTGTGTGTGTGTGTGTGTATTGAAATCTAATGATCGTATAATAACGACCTTTGTTAATTGTGAAGCACTTAAATAAAAAATTTGCGTGTTACAGCTTAAAATAAAACATTATATACCTTTCTTAATGCATAGTAAATTAAAAATAACAGCTTGCATCTGAATAAATACTAATCAGTTAAAGGAGCGCTTTTCGTATGTTCATAGAAAACCAGTTAGGACAACACCCCCCCCCCCCAAAAAAAAAAAAAAAAAAAAAAAAAAAAAAGATTAAATGATTTTAAATTGAATATTAAAGCCAAATTTTTAGTATAGCATACGTATGTACCTTTAAAATATATAATTTTACAGTCATTAATATTTCATTACATGGGTTGATTAAAATTTACCAAAAACCTTTTTCAGTTTTATCTGCTATATTAATTTAAATAAATTTATCTTAAATACATTTGTATGACTATAATTTTGTGAAATATGTAAAGATACTCTGCTGGTTTGTTCAATTTTTAAACCAATTTTTAATTGAATATTATAAAGAGTAAAAAGTTTTAAGCACACATTGATTTTAATTTATAGTGTGAGGGAGAATATCTAAAATACTATTAAACCAAACATCCACAAAAACCAATTTATTTTGATTAGAATACTGATCGTTATTTAAATGTGTGCACTTTAAAGATGTGATCCCATTCCATAATCATTCCATATTAAAAAAAAAAAAAAATTTCACTGCCCCCTCCACATTTTTCCCCCCTTGGCTGAGGGGGGGGGGAGATGTTAAAAGAAAACCACAATTTTCCCTAAAACTTTAAATAAAATTCCTGTTTCTTTAGTCGTCCTCATACATCAAATTTATTTTTTACGAAAATATTCATTATTACACGAAATATATTAACTTTATAAACGGAAATCATTAAAAAATGCTTGAAGCAATAAAATAATATACACCAAAAAAGTGAATGAAAGTTCCGTATAAATAGTTACACCTGTCTACAATTTGAACTGCAAAGTCTTTGCAAGACCCTGTGTGTCGATTTCTATTGTAGAATCCTTATTTTCAGCTTAATGATTTTTATTTATTTATTTATTTTATTTTGTTTTTGTTTTTTCATATTTTAAAACATGATCTTAAAAGTTAACTAAAATTATAAATTAATAATTGTAATTTGCAAAATTCAAAAGATTTTGCAAATAAAATAAAGTACTAAATATTAGGGGTGGGAATCGATTAAGAGTTTTAACTGGGTTAATCGTAGTTCATTAATCGATTAATCGGTCGATTAATCGGATTTTTAATCGGTTTTCATTTTTCTTTATATTATTTTATTTCAATGATGAATAAAACTCTCATATTGTGTGTGTATGTGTATATATATATATATTATTCATAAGTTTGACTGTTTTTTTTTCCCAAAAATATTTCACTAATCAATTATATATGTGTCATAACAGAAATTTAAATCAATTTTCAGAGTAATAATTGGTGATTTTAAGTGTTAATTTCATATAAATATTTTCACTTATTCAATTTTTTTTTTATTAAATAAATTAATTTTTTGATTCATTTTGAAAGAAACATTAAATGAACTTACACATATTTTAGTTTTATATCGCTTTGTCCATCTTGCTTGTAACTATTTTTAAATGAATTCTCAAAATTTCATGTCTTTATCATAAAAATCTCAAATTCTTATAAATTAGTTCTTCTTTGTCACTTCGGACTAGATCACAGAAGGTTATTTTCTGTTTCTACTTCAATAGTTTCTATCAGCAATTCTGAACAGACAATAAACGCTTGAAGATATTGTGAAACTCTGTTGACATTTTCCTCATTAGAGGGATATTGGAAATCTCAACCCCCCCCCCTTTTTTTTTATCTTTAGCATTTCCCTTTTTTGAAAGCGTCTTGTTTCTGAGAATACTATTACCCTAGCCAACACTTTCTGTTGAAGGCTACAGAGAGGTGGTGTTGCTCCAGCATGCACATTAAGTGGCATTTTGTTTAATAACTGTCCTTCCTGTTTTCTCTATCAACAAAAGTGCAACAATTTCTTTTAAGGGGTTTTATTTTTATCCATATATTTATTTATTTATTTATTTATTTATTTATTATTATTATTATTATTATTATTATTATTATTTTCTTTTTCATTATTTGATGGATGTTTCTTAGAATGTTTGTTAGCAATATATGTGAAAAAATATTTTGTAGACAGAACAACATTTTTACTTTAATTCGTAGTTTGAAAATTTTAATCGGATTTGGAAATTTTTTAATCGAATTAATCGATCCGATTAACTCGATTAAAAACATTGATCGGGACTAAGCATTGATCGATTAACCGAACCGATTAATCGATTAATCGGCACAGCCCTACTAAATATACATTCAACTTAAGCGCATATGGTTTAAACATATGTTAAACATACGTTAAAAAACGTTTTTAAGACGTAAAATTAAGTAATTTCAACAACAAGTCACCTCAGTAAATTATAGAAGCTTATAATATAAATTAATCAACTATTTTATCTCATAATTTTAAAGTTATTCAATAACTATTCCTCAAACGTTTGTTTAGCAAACTATTTTCGAATTTATTAAAATTACTTCATTTGGCGAAAAAGTACTTTTTTCGCCAAATATAGTGTGCTGTTTTTGGGTTTTACGCGCGAAATGCTGGAAAGTATTTATTTTTTTACGGATTAGCTACTGGGATTTCGCTGACAAAATTTGACTGATCCTATATTACGTGAGTAGTATCAATGGAATTTATTTTTAGAATATTCTGAGTGTGCCCTTTAAGAAGATTTTTCTTCTTCGAATTGTAAAAGTTTGCATACATGTGCAGTGAAATGTATCAACATTAAGTATATTAAAATTTTTTACGATTTAAAAAAATGAAATTCAAAATTTTAGTTATTTTTATTTTTATTTATTTTTATTTATATAATTTTATTCATTGTATTTTATTTCTTTATTTCTTTCAATTTTATTTCTTTATTTCTTTTCATTATTTGAAAAATTTTAAAATGCTTCATGCGACTAACTTAAAAAAAAAAAAAAAAAAAAAAAATCCCAAATTTTACGTTATTATTGTTTATCATTGTACGGGGTGCTTAAAATTAAAGTTACGATTTCAAAGCGATAAAATTTTAAAACATCCCATCAGAACGATTTGATATTTTACCAAAGCAATCGTGAGGCAATAAAATTTTGTTTGGCAAAAGAAAACAAAATAGTTCCAGTAGTTCCAATAGATGGCGCTGTCGTGGTAATGCCAGGGGAAATGCTTAAATGGAAACAGGAATTTTGTTAGCAACGCAATGGAATAGCAGGAAATAATAAACTTCAAGGGTTTACAACATTTTTTTTTTTTTTTTTTTTTTTTTAAGCAAAAAGACAAGAATACGTGTTTACAGCGGAAACAGTCATAGTGAAAAGAGAAAAAGAGAAGATTCGTGAAACACATATTTTAAGGATAATTAACAATACATTTTTGAACTTTTTTTTTTTTTTTTTTTTTTGGCAAACAAAATTTTATTGCCTCACGATTGCTCTGGTAAAATAACAAATCGCACTGATGGGTAGTTTTCAAATTATAGCGTTTTGAATTCGTAACTTTAATTGTAATCACCCTGTACTCTAAACTTGTTAATGCATTAATTTGTGGGTTGTTTGATAAATTCATTTTTTTTTTTTTTATATTTTTGCGTTTGAGTGTTAAAAATTCGCATGAAACTTCAGCATTATGTAAAATCTAGGGAAAAGGAAGCAGCAAAATTAAATTCAAAAACTGGCGTACAGACAATAGCAAGCAATTAAAACTTCTTCACACACCATAAATTTTTAATTCAGCACAACCGGTTTCGAAAGGACGTATCCTTTCTTCATCAGGTGCAAACGCGTGCAACTGCCTTGGAGGCAAAAGCAAGACTGAAAGCAGGACAAAATCCAGAGGGGGAGGAGCAACACAAACAACCAATAGGAAGCAACATGCAGGGCAGGACCAATGAGAGAGGAACACAGGTACACATACACCACAAAAAGAGGAGGAAGGAAAAGAGTAAACATATATATATATATATATTTTTTTTTTAAATACAATAATATTAAACTAATAAGTAAATTTAATAAAATTTATCTATTAATATTTTAATTAGAATTATTTTATTATAACTAATATGATGTTATAAACATAATGAAGGAAATTATTTAATTGAATTAAACAAATTTTTCCAGGCTGTAGACAGCAAAGTGGAATCAGATTTTTCATTGCCGCGTTTGCACCTGATGAAGAAAGGCTACGTCCTTTCGAAACCGGTTGTGCTGATTTAAAATTTATGGTGTGTGAAGAAGTTTTAATTGCTTGCTAAAAGGAAGCAGATTAAAATTTTTAGTTTCTTTCTTTCTTTCTTTTTTTCTTTTTTTAGTTTTAATAATTTTTGAGAAATTTTAATATATTTAAAATTGATATCATTTCAATGCACATCTATGAAAACTCTTATAATTTTAAGACATTAATTTTAAAGACTAGTTTTTAATATTCATCATTCCCTTAAATACCTAAAAAGGGGAACAGTTATAGGGTCATTTTGGAGATGCTTTATTGGGTCATTGTTTTCTGAATAATGACGGCCAGAAAATTAAAAATATTTTAATAATACTGACAATTATTTTTTATTACAAGGATTATTACGAGCAAAATGTAATTTAAAAATTATCTTCATTTCATCCTACTATGCACGATTATATTTTATAAAATAGAAGGTATTTTGAAAAAAAGAAAGTTATAGTATTAAACTAAACTTCTTTTTCATAATAAAACAAACAATTCCTGCATCATGTATCGACAACCTGTGTTCACTGTTTTTGAATGTGACACCTTTTCTTCTTCTTATGATGTCCCTTAGGAGAAATATAATCTTTTATATGAAATCTTCAGTCGTGCTAAGTCAAAGATAATAAAATTTTAATTATAAATAGTGTTGTAAAGTAAAAAAAAAAAAAAAAAGTACTAAAGATATTTTTATAAGCAGCAATAAAATGCCATATTTCACGATGATTTCTACACAAATTCAAACAATTTTACGAAATTTTATTTTGAAAAGAAAATCATGACGTGGTGGAATATTTTTACGATTATTTTCGGTTTCAGTGAGAAAGTCTATAAGAAATAATAATAATAATAATAAAATCCTATACATTTGTTTGATTTTGAATCTATGCAAATGACTAAAATGTTAGTTACAGTTAGCTTATATATGCGTATGTGTGCATAAAGCTTTTTTCTTTTTTTTTTTTTTTCTTTTTTTTTTTTTTTTTTTTTTTTAATTTACGCTGTAATTCTACATGCCATATTAATTAAATAATTTGCAGCAGTTTAAAAAACAACTGCTCACAGTGTACACTATTTTAAATGCATCTAGAAAAAATATTATTAATCTGGAAAAGCATTGTTCTATATGAATATTCCCCGTAGAGATATAACATGTAAATTAACATTTCCTGGTTTTTCATGTACCCATCTCCTTATATTTAGTAAAATTTTCTCTTAAATAATACATTCTTCCTCCTTCCCCCCTGGGTACATGAAAAAAGCTGGAAATGAATAAATAAAGCCGAAAATGAATACATTTCTACTTCAATCAGGACTTTACCTGTTGATTAGTCTTTTGAAATGTTGAATGGTGTAAAGTAAAACTAGCGGAAGCTTATTGATTGCGTATCAACGAAAAGGAAGTAGGGTTTGTCGTCCAAGCTGAAATCGTCATAAATTATTAACGTTTTCAAAATTGGCTGTCTGTTTTAAACAGTAATGGATTTTCTACATGTCAGACAATCATCTATAACTTGTATGTAAGTACTGATTATTTGCATTCTTTATCAAGCAAAATTGAGACCTAGTTTTCTTTTAAATATGAAAAATTATTCATAATTAATGCAATTTTTAAATTTCAATATTAATTGAAAGAAATTGCTTCATAAATATGTTAACCAAATAAATATTCCCTTCATTTTGTTTTAGCTTTTTTTAGTTTTTTTATATTCTGATGTAATAACAAATTGAGAAATTTTTAAACTTATGGATGTTGTAACCTATTTTTCTTTCAAAACATTTTTCTATATCGATTAAGCTTGTTTATATCTTTTGAAATGTTACATGTTTGCATATTTATGAAGATAATAATTTTTATGTAGTTTATTAGAAAATTTCCTTATAGTTCTCAAAAACCTCATGATGTTTTCCACATGAAAAAAAGTGATGCTTTGCAAATGATTTAATGTTATAATCGTTATCAAACAAAACAAAGCTAATATATAATACAACATTTACTTCTGCATTTTCACTTTTATAAACATGCAAAATTTCGACTTATATATACGACCTCGTGTACATTAAATGTATAGGAAAATCTAATTTGAACAATGCAGAGAAGGAAACTACATATATATATATATATATATATATATATATATATATATAAGAAAATTGAAATGAAATAAATAATATGTATATGTTAAAATAAATATGCAAAATAATTTTAAAATAAGATTCGCTTCTACTTTCCACGCAAAAGTATTGTATCATGAAAATAATTATTATTAAAGTGTGTGTATATATATATGATAATATATATCATGTATATATATTAAGATGTACGTGTATATATTAGAATGTGCATGAGTGTTAACCATGTCCACTTGATTAACAAAGTAAAAGAATTTTTAACGTTAATTTTGCTAACGTTAATTGTGAAAAATGATAATTGTTAATATGGAAACTCACGAAAAGAGCAATTGATTAGCGGTGCTTGTGGTGCAATTGACCGGTTACCATTTTTCTTTTATTTATTTATTCATTTACTTTTATAAAATGCAAATTACAGATAGTACAGTCGGTAACAAAAGTGTCCGAACACTAGAAAAATCCCTATGCATAAAAAGTACACTTCAGACGGTTTTGTTAAATAAATCCTTGTCGAATCCTGTTCTTAGTCAGTGTAAGAACATGATTCGATAAGGATTTATTTAACAAAACCGTATGAAGTGTACTCTTTTACGTAGGAATTTTTGCTAGTGTTCGGACACTTTTGTTACCGACTGTACACGCACCCAAAAACGTTTACAATTTCAAACGTATTCAGTCAAAATACTGTAAACAACGTATCACGAAGAATGATTCGAAAAATTTTAATCTTTTCTTAAAACGTGTTTTTTGTCTGTAATATATTACATTGTACACCCAGTAGCAGTAATTTTACACGAAAGTATGCAAAATATGATAAATTTATACACATAACCTAGTGAGTTTCTCGACAATAATGTTTCTTCTTTCAAATTAGCAAAATTCTAGTAAAACAATAAAATAACAAAATTTCTGTACTCTCATATACTGTAAGTGTAAATATATTTTTCTAAGTAATTAAAATAATATATTATTAAATTATTTTTTCTAAATAATAAGAATTACATGATTATTAGTAAGAAAATAGATTTTGTTAAATTTCTAAGCGTTTTGTTTACGTTAGTGTATGGGTTGTGGTCGACTGTCTTCTCAAAGGATCTATGCCTAGGGAGCATGCCCTCGTAAGGTATCATATTTCATATTCGAGCGATTTTCAGAGGAAAACATGAAATACTCTGGAAAACAAAGACAACGACGGAATCCTCAGATCGAACCTTACTCTTTCTGTCCATCAGTCTTGAAAGTGGTAATTTTTAAGATTTAGCGACTGTTTTGAAGATAATTTCTTATAAAATTTAAATAACTTTACGATATTTTAATATCTTTAACTTGACAATAGCAAAATTTGATATATATGCAGATTCAAAAAGGCATTAGCTTATTATATATAATATGATAAGATTACTATTTATCACTTATTTAAAAAATCGGATACTTTGTATAATGTAAGTGGAAATAAATTATAGCGCACATTTTAAATTGTGTTATATTATTATTATATTAAGTATACTACATTTTTCGTACATATGTGATAAATACGAAATTTTTAGCCCATTTATAGCGCTTTAAAAAAGAAATTCCTTCATTTATTTCTCTTTAAAGTTACAGTTAAAAGAATAAATTTAAACATACCATTCGTATACATGTGAAAAATGAGAAAATTTTAGGGCATTTACTGTGCTTTAGAAAGGAAATTCATTTATTCCTTTCTCTTTAAAGCTGTAAAAATAAATTTAAAGAATTTTTTCTCTGTTATTAAGAACAATACATATTGTATATATTTGTTTTAAGATGTCATCCTGCAGGTATAATACATTAAATAATTTAATTGATAAAATCTGCAAGCATAATTGGAAAGATTCTTTGACCTATTCGAATATCATCAATTTTCATTCCTGTTATCAGGGATAAAAGAGTTAAGCTTTTTTTGCCACCACTATTTTCCTACAAAAATTTCTAACCTATGAATTGACAGATATAACTGTGAAAGTATGATAAAAAATTTTGTATAAAAGGTGGCAAAAAAATCGGAACTCTTTCATCCCTGTGTTATTTAACCATTTTAAGGATTTTCCATACGATAAATTTTATTATAAATGAATTAAAAATTGTTTAATTGATAAGACGATTTACAAATCATTATTCTGCATTAATAATACTCATTTCTTTATGTACTCCTCAAACTTTGTAGCAAGCGCATCAAAGTATTTTATATGCCACTTCTTTAATTTAATAATCATTAATCATTCATTCTAAACTCCGCTCTCACCTGATTTCATTTACTTTTCTTGCAGAAAACACAGCAGTGGTGACCTTCACAGCCGACTCAAAACTAGGAAAATCCTAGGAGTTGGTGAAACTGACAATGGAGATATTCACAGATCGAAGGTAAGTAGATTTTTCCGATTTCTTTAACATTAGTATATGTATGTATTTTTTCCAAAGCCACTTAATGAATTGTTTCATTTCATAAGTTTATCAAAAAATTTGTCCTAAAACTTAGATGTTTCTAATTGTGTTAGAATTAGACATAGACTTGTTATTGAGTTCAATTAAGGGAAAATGGCACTGCGAGCAGACTCAATAGTAGTATTTCTTAGAAAGTCACTAAAATATGCCCAGTTGCCGAAGTAAATTTCAAAGGACAACTAGCAGGAATATTTTGAAGCGCCCACATAAAAAAAATAATGTTTTGATGGAAATTTTTTACTTTCTCTTACCCATAGGGTCGAGAATGTATTATTTTAGGGTCAAATTTTCGAACGTGAGTTTTTGTTATATTTATATGTTCTGAGGTCCCCTGAATATGAAAATCATGGTCTGTGTGTCTGTCTGTCTGTGTGGATGTCTGTGTGTCTGTTATCAACATATCTCAAGAACAAATAGAAGCAGAAATTCCAAACTCAGTATTCTAAATGTGTATCATATAGGGATGCTACAGTAAGCTTTACGTTGAGATGTAGCAAATGGTTCGTGTACAGGGACACTCAAAAGTATTCAAATACATTACGTCTATGGGGGAAATTACAGGTAAGTAGAGTTTAACATCTATAGACTGCACTAAACAAAATGAAACGAATATATATTTTGTGTAATAGAGATAGTCAACTGGGGAAAAAAATTGTGTATGTAGGAGCCTCGCCTCCCCCCCTGGGGGGAAGTCCCCCCTCGAGGGGAGTAAATTTTCATGGTGGGTATCTTTAAAAAGAGCTCGTCAATACCTTTAAAACGAATGGTTGAACCATCGATCTGCAATAATTTAAAATAAAGTTATCGATTTTTTTCATTTTTAACAAAAAAAAAAAAAAAAAAAAAAAATTTTTTTTTAATGTAATATTGAGAATAAATTAAACTTTATTTAGGATATTTAGTGTTATACTACTTCTCCAATATGGAAACCGTGTGCATTATCATGGAAGATAATTTTTTTTTAATAATAATTTTAATAAATTATTTTTACTGAGTGAATTTGTATAGGAAAATATAGAAGAAAGTCGTATGGTGGCCACAACACACTAGTTATTTGTTGTTAGTGGACGTGCTTTACTAATAATATTTTACCATTTCCAAGAAAGCTGTTCGGGAATTCAAATAAATTCGTCATAGAGATATGGTAAATAATGTATGTTTTAAGCTAAATATTCATCGCTTGTTTTTCTGTACATTAATGAAACGTGGGGTTGAGAGGGGCGGTAGCCCCCTTCACACAGAACTAATTATCATATAAAATTCTTCCTTAGCCTAATATGAATTGTTTAACATAGGTTTACATAACAGTACTCGTTATCTTACCTCTTAATCTCCTGGTAAGGGAAAGTAGTGTGAGTGACACACCAGATTATTATTTTTGAATCGGATTATATTGTTAAAAAAATCAGTTCTATTTAAATATAATCATTTTATAAATTAAAATTAAGATTTTAATGATGTTAAAGTAGCTCACAGAGCCCCCTAGCTCCGAAACATTTATTAAGTGTGTTATAGTGAAAGGATTATATGAGATTAGGATATATTTATAATATCATGTGTTTAAGAAAGTACATTTAATACTGTTTTATCAAGTAAAACCTTGTAGAATGTAAGAATCATGTTCTTAGTCAGTATAAGAACATGATTCTACAAAGATTTATTTAACAAAACAGTATTAAGTGTACTTTTTCTACATAAGAATTATTGCTAGCGCTCGAATAATTTTGCTGTCGACTGTACTTTTAAAATAGTTCTCGTCGCCTCTCTGATTGTTCAAATAGGAATTTACACTCTATTATGAATAAAAAAATATTTTCTACAGACGAAAACATAATCATCTTATGATTTAAACTATGATATTAATTATGTTAAAAAAGCTTACAGTGCCCCCTAACGCCAAAAATATGCTGTGAGCTATAATTATATTAAATACTGTTATATTTATTATTTTTCAACGAACGTCTTAATTGCCTTACAAATAACTAGTTATTAAAATCATAGCCTCCTAAACTAGATGCCTGTCGCGTTGCTCGAAAACTTGGCAATAGTTGAAGCGGTAGACAGTTTTTTTGTTATATATATATATATATATATATATATATATATATATATTTTTTTTTTTTTTTTTTTTTTTTTTTGCCATTGTTTTTTATAACATAAAAGATGCGATTCGGCATCGAATCTATCAATTCTAACAAAATATCGCAAGACAGTTCTTCCCAAGCACATTTTATAGCATTCTTTAGGTCTTCGACACATTTAAACTGCCTCCCATTTTGGTAAATCGCACCAGCTAAGATCCCCCACAAGTTTTCGATGGGATTTAAGTCTGGGGAGCGAGAAGGCCACGTGAGAACATTGATACTTTGCTCTGAAAACCACTTTTTTGTTTCGTGTGATGCATGAATCAGCGCGTTATCGTGCTGGAAAGTGTAGTTTTCGCCACAAAGAAGTTCACCGTATATGGCTAGTTGATCTTTAAGAAGATTCTTTTCGGAATACATTCTTGAATGCACAAAAACAATATCCGTTTTCCCTTGAGCCGAAAAACCAGCCCAAACCATTACTGAGCCTCCAATCTTTATTAAAATTTTGATACAAATTTTTTTTTTAATTGCGATATGATATACATAAAAGTCGAAGAAAAGTCGATTATATATATCATATATCACTTCTTAAAATTATTGGTAACAGTTGAATAAAAAAGTCGCGCAATCTGTACCAGGGTGGTACTGTCTACCGCTTCAGCTGATGCCAAGCAACGCGACAGGTATCTAGTTTAGGAGGCTATATAAAAATATTTATCTAAATCTAAAAGCAAACAGACAAGCAGACAAACTGAAGTCATATTAGCTTTTAAATTTTGTTGGAAAATAAAAGTAAATCCTGCAGTCTCTTCCTTAAACCATGAAATATTAAGTATATCATCAAGTGAATTTATCATTATTATTTAAAATTAATACATGCATAAAAATTTAAACTTTTCAATAATTCTAATAATTTTCAAACGTCTACATATTTTTTAGAATTTCTCACCTTTACCCATTAAGTAAAAGATTTAAAATACATGCCATTTTAATTAAACCGAACTTTTTTCTTCTATAATGATCAAAGTAATCATCTTATAAAACTGAGATTGTTTCCAATATTTATTTATGTATTTTTATTTATTTATTTATTTTAGAGAATTATCATGCATGTTATTACCGTGATAAATTAATTCACTAGTATGTCTTTAAAAAGTTTCTTCAAATTACAGCTTTAATAAAAGTATTTAAAGTGTAAAATTACTTTAATACCATTTATTAATGCTTGCGTTATCAACTACTATATGGTGAGATTAATTTACACCATTTTAACCTTTATTTTTGTTAAGACAACTTTAAATAAAACTTTATTTTGCTGTGATATTATTATAATGAATAAGATTACTAGTATATGCTTAAAAGTTTCTTTTCATTACATCTTAATTAAAAGTTTTTATAAAGCATAAATTAATTTTAATACCGTATATTAAAATTTTCTTTTTATTGCTATCAGCTGTATAATTAGTTTACACTTTCCGTCACTTTACTTTTTAATTTTTATACATCAGCTTTGAATAAATCTTTATTTTACTGTGTCAGCATTGTGATAAATGAGGTACCTAGAATATTTCCAAGATTTTTTCCTCGTTAAATCTTAGATCAAAAATTTTAAAAGGTGTAAATTTATTTTAATACCGTTTATTATTTAATAATTTCTTTTTAATGTTATTAGCTATATACGTAGTTACTTCCTGTCATTTTACCTTTTAATTTCGATATTTCAACTATCTGCTTTAAATAAAACTTTATTTTTTTTTTATGTTAGTATTGTGATAAATAAAATTATGAGCATATCTTTTATAGTTTCTCCTCATTACACTTTAAATAAATATATATTAAGAGTGTAAGTTTTTATGTGTTTTTATAAAATTTAAATGTATATTGTAAGGTGGTCATTTATATACTGAGGTTACATTCCATTTTTTTTTTTTTTTTTTTTTTTTTCCTCCAAATAAATCAGTTTCAAGATAATTTTTACTTCATTACGTTAGTATTGTAAAAAAAAAAAAAAAAAAAAAAAAAAATTACTGATTTATACGTTAAGCATTTAAATTTAAGGTGTGAGTTGTTTTTAAGATATGAGTTATTTAATTACCGTAATTTCTGGTAGATACCCCGCAGGTTATATAATCCAGTTTTGTACCAGAAATTTCAATTGATAAATAAATTTATATTTGTACGAGCTCTTCCTTCGAAAAAGTCTAGAATTCTCTATTAAATAAAATTTCTAGTGAAGAAATGACACATCTTACCTGCGGCTTATCTACCAGAAATTGCGGTACTTTTTTTGTTTGAGTTCAGTTACTTATCTTCTTGGGGATATGGAGGGCTTATTTGACGGTTCCTGTGATTAACCTTCAAATTATGTTGAAAATATGTAGCTAAATTTGAGGCAACCATAAAAAATAATTAAAACAATTATAAAAAATAAAAATGATAAAAAATATCACTACCAATATCAGAAATAATAAACTGAAATACGACACACTATTTGCCATATGTGCAAATAGTGTGTCGGCCCTTTTATTATATTCAGTAATGTCTTTCTGAGGTGATTCTGTATACACAGTGTTTTCTTTTAATTACTTTATGTTTTCTTTTTGATAAGCCACCTTCTGGGTTATAATGAACATCTGTACATAAATAAAAACTTTGAAAAAACACCATTAATGGCAAAAACTCGCAACATTTGGTTCAGGTCTAACACAACCCTTCATCAGATGAACAAATTAGACACGAGTGCTGCATAGAAAAGTGACAACGTGACCCAAAACAATTATTTCAAGATTTTTTTAACCCCTTACCTGCCGAGGAAAACTTACGAGATTCGTTTCTCAGTGCCACCTTCTTTCACACAAGCGCGTGTAGTTATGCTTTCGCTGTTCCAGAAACATTCCCTTTCAGATTTCTCCCACACCCCACTACTTTGAAATAAGTAAATCCATTGAACTACTATCAACACTATCAAGGTCTCATTCAAAATCCTTTTATTGAATTCCAAAGCCGTGGGACTCGTTTCACTAGTAGCAGCGTAGTTCAAAGGAAAGATATGTCCGGGCAGTTAACGCATCGGCTTAGCAAGACGAACATATACGCCCGAGGCAATTAAGGGGTTAATTACTGGTGTTTTTTTTTTTTTTTCCAATGTTTTACCATATTATTCTTCAACACCTCTGGTGTACTTTTAATATCTGTACATAAAATTTCCTCGAGGTTACGTTTTTTGCATCTAGCAATAATGCCTTTCATAACTGCCAATATTTTAATTTATTTCGGAGTACTTTTAGCACCGCCTTTATTCCATACCACTTTTTCTTAAAGAGTAAATTTTTTCTTATTTTCCCCAAATTCTCATGTACTTACTGTCATTCACTACGGGATGTTTGTAAATCTCAAGCTAACAAAAAATGCTCCTCCATTTTAAGGTAAATATAAGCTTTTTCATTTGTCTCTCCGTGGCTCAGGTGGTTAGAGCGCCATGTTAATAACGCGGTGGTCGAGCGTTCGAAGGTCCGGAGTGTTAATTTTTGCAGATAATTAGTAGAAAAGATGTCAGTTGATAAAAGAAAATTTTTCGTTGACTACGCAGTATCCTAAGAATTTTTGAAGAGTTTTTTTAAGAAGCCTTTTTTTTTATGTTCGAATGCTGAAATTTAAGGCAAAAATTTAGTATTCAAACATAATAAAATATTTTATAAAAAATAACTCATCGATAAATTCCCAAAGTACTACACAAACATATTTAAAACATTTTTTAAAACTCATAATTAAAAAATTGTATCCAGGGAGCAACATTGTATGCATATTTTTATAATTATAAAGCAATTATGCAGTTATTTACAAAGTTTTTATGCATGTTTACGCTTGTAATGACCGATAGATGGCACAACCAGAGCAATAACTAATTGCCAATCATAGAAATGCATTGGTCAATGGAAGTCTGCAAATTTTTTTGTATTAAGGTGAAATTTGCAGAGCTGCCAACCTAATCCGGCAAATTGTTAGTACCGCCTCTTTTTCTACACTACTTAATTTTTAGAGTAATTCTCTCCAAATTTATCGACAATGATTTAAGAAGAAAAATACTCTAAAAATTAAGTGTTGTAGAAAAAGGGGCGGTACTAACAATTTAACGGATTAGGTTAGCAACTCTCAATTTAAAATTTCACCTTAACCCCTTAACGTGCGCTGTCCTCGCTGCGAGGACGCAAAATTTAAGATCCAGCTGCAAAAATTCATCCCGAAAATTTTTTAGCAAAATTTACGTTTATAACATAGCAGAAAAGGCCGTTTTTTTTACCCTTAAAATTTAAAATTTCTTTTAGTTTAATTTAGTTTATGAATTCCGGTGGCAGTATAATTTAAATGATCTGAATTGTCTTGCGCCGCAAAGGGTTAATACAAAAGAATTTGCAAAATCATAACTTCAAAAAGATTTATGTGATATGATACATCAAGAATTTGGGTTTTAAAAGTTTTTTTAAATAGATTATTCGTAGTTATACATTGGAGAAAAATATTATAAAAATAAAGTGGTGCGAAATAAAGGCGGAGCTAAAAATTCTCCGGAATAAATTAAAATATTGGCAGCTATGATACCTTTCATTACATTCAATAATGTCTTTCTAAAGTGATTTTCTATACACTGCATTTTTTTCTTTTAATTATTTTATGTTGTCTTTCAGATAAGTCAGCTTCTGGGTCATAATGAACATTTGTACATAAAATTTCCTCGAGGTTACGGTTTTTGGCATCTAGCAATGGCAGTCACCTTTACATTTCTCGGCATAACAGTAAGTATTACACAGAAATTGTCGAAATATTTGTATTCATTTAACTTAACTTGTATTAGCTAAATAATTTGTATTTTACTATTTTTTTAGAAATTAATTTATATTTTGTCAATATTTTATTACGAAATATTAGAAAAATCAATTAACTTGTTTTACTTTCTTCTATAGGTAATATAGAGAAAATATTGGATTCGTGAAAATTTTCGACCTCCGTTTTTTCATAGATTTACACGTTTCGGGATGTCCTGAACACGAATTGATGGTTTTTAGAAAATGTCTGTCTGTCTGTGTGTATCACGATTTTTTGTGGACACTGTATCTCATGAACCAATGAATGAACTTTAACCAAACTTGGTATTTAATTGCACCCTGACATAAACTGATGCTGATTAGATTTCGGGATCAATCGCTTAACAGGTGGCGCTGTGATCGCATTTTTTCTAAACTTTTAACATGGCAGTATAGGACAAAATTTCGTATAAATGTGCATAATGAGAGTTATTTTTAACTTGTGATTGTAAAATTAATATGAATTATTGATAATAGTAATAGTTAACTAGGAAAAAAATTCTGTGCATGTGGGGGCATCGCTCCCCCCTGGGGGGGAAGTACCCCCCCGGGGGGTAAATTTTCAAGATGGGTATATTTCGAAAGGTTTCGTCAATACCTTTAAAACGAATGGTTGAACTATAAATCTTTGATAAATTAAAACAAAGTTATCGATTTTTTTCACTTTTAACAAAAAAAACTTATTTTAACTTTCTTTTATTTTTTTTATTGTTACTGAGTGAATTTGTATAGCAAAATATAGAAGAAAGTCTTTTGGTGGCCACAACATACTAGTTTTTTTTTTTTTTTTTTTTTTTTTTTTGAGAAGTGTGCATATAAATGGGTGGGGCAGGTTATCATCGTGAAGACATCTTTACTCATCAATCAGACGTTGATAATGACAACAATCAAAAATTATTGTCCCGAATAAACTAACGCATGGTTCATCCTGATGTAGATTTATCTGCCGCACGCGTCGAAGAAAGTTTTCCACCTCTGGCATTTGCAATCAGTACAGTCGGCAGTACAATTATTCCAGCGTTAGCACTCGAATAATTTTGCTGCCGACTGTACCTCCTGTTGTTATAATTGGCATAAAAAACTTTGGTTTATTTAGTAAAATTCTTCAAGAAGCTATAAAAATAACGTCATTGATTGTTAAACTTCCCCCAGCATGTCCAAAATTTCAAGGGTCTCTTTTCGAAAACGAATAATTAAAAACAATTTCCGAGCATCTCCGCGTGGCAAATGAGAACCTAGTTTTAAGCTGGAACGCATGTGAGACTGCTGTATCATAGCCTCCGAAACTAGATGCCTGTCGCGTGGCTAGGATATTTGGCAACAGTTGAAGCGGTGAACAGCGCCACCTGGTGCAGATTGCGCGACTTTTTTATTCAACTGTCACCAATAATTTTAAAAAGTGATACACGATATATAAAATCGACGTTTCTTCGATTCTATTCCCCTTTTATGTATATCATATCCCACTTTTAAAGATTTTTGGTGGCTGTTGAATAAAAAAGTCGCTTAATCTGTACCAGGTGGCGTTGTCTACCGCTTCAACTGTTGCCAAGTTTCCGAGCCACGGAAACTTGGCATAATGCTAAGTGCTAGTCAGTGTGATGATAGGCACAATTTATCCAAGTTTCACATCTTATTTGCGTCTCTATTAACACTTTCGCGACCGCATGCTTTTGTCTTTTTGACAGTAAAGTCCACCTGTGGGCATTATTCTCTCAAGTTACAATATTTCAGAACGATATTTTCTGTATTTACATTTATATTACAAATGAATACACATTACAATTATATTCTTTCTTATCAAAGTGTTTTTATCAATAGTATATTTGATTGTAAAAATATGAATATTGGGTATATTCTTAAGAAATATATAACGCACAAATTGCGAAAGAAACGCCCACTGGCGGAGTTACAGATTTTCAAATGACGTGAATCTACGTCAGCGGTCGCGAAAGTGTTATGTAATTTTCCACAGATTGTTTTATTTCCAAAAAGCTTACGGGAGGATCTATTTAAGACCATTAATGGTTTCATCATTTAACTTATCTTTAACCGTTTTCGGTTCAAAAATCATTAGGTTATACTGAATTATCTCAGTTCTCAGTTATCTTTGCTCCTGTTTTACACATATCCCCATCAATCTATGAAACTCAAATGAAGTGTTCCTTAATGAGTACAAAATTTTGCTTCATTTTGCAGAAGGTGGCATTTATCCTTCTACAAATCATTTCTTAAAAGTATCTTGATAATTATTATTATAATTATGATAATTATTATTATTATCATCATCATCATCATTTTTAATTTTATACTATTTGCTGTTTTGTTATAGTGATTTCTATTAACTGTTTCTATAATTTTCTTTCAAATAAATAATTTTAGAATATGATGCGTTCTCAGTTGTTTAAGTCCTTTAAATTTTCTTCTTTGAAATGTAATTCTATAGAACTTTTGTTGTTCCGTATTAAATAGGTAACTCATTAAAAAATGGCATTCTTCGAGTTTTGCTTTAAGAATTCCACTGTTTTGAAGTGGCAATAAATAATAATAATAATAATAATAATTTAAATATATTTCTTTTCCATATTAAGAATAAGAGCCCTGAGTTTCTTAATGAAATAAAATATTAAAATTTATTATTATTATTATTATTCTTAAATTGCTTACTAAGATGAAAAAAAAAACGTGTTCAAAGGCAGAATTAGTTAAAACGGTTTTCAAAAACAATTCTTTTTTATGTAAAATGTCCTTATAATGTGGGGCCGCGGTAGGCCAGTCGGTAGAGTGCCGGCCTCGTAATTGGAAGATTGCGGGTTCAGTACTCGAGCCGGCCAAAGACCGTCGTGTACACTAATGGTGGCTGGTGCACGTAAAATCTGTCGTGGCCGCAATGTCCTCCATGTTCCCATCAAAAATTATACTTCTGGGGGTCACCGGAGCGGGAGAGCCATCCCTTCCGTAGATGATCAAAATTGTGATGGCATGTCTCCGGACCACCTCTAGGGGTGTGTCCCAGACCGTCGCCAATTGCCCATCTGCCCAGCACTAGTGCGACGTAAAACCCAACCAACCAACCAACCAACTTTATAATGTGAAACAAAAAAAAAAAAAAAAACCATAGTATTACATAAGAAGGAAGAAAAAGTGAATTTAACTGATGTGCAGCCTTTATTAATCTGGCCCAATATATTTGTTGGGTATTTTTCGATTTATTTATTTGCTACCAAATATGTCATAATCAACGAACGCCAGAATTTTTTATATTATCAAAAACTTTTGCAGATTTTGTCAAGAAAAGTTTTTTTAATTGATTTATAAAATAGATTGTGTTTTTTTATTTGTGTTTTCTTATTTCTTTTTAGAACTTATTTTTTCCTGAGAGTTCGTATGATCTTCCTCTGCCGTCTGTAACATCTCAAGAAAATGGTTACGACTTGGCTGCGAGATTTTATGGTTGCACACTACTTGGTAAGAGGGATTACAGCCAACTGTTCATTTTTAACTTATTTCTTGCTAATATTATTATTGTTTATGTAAATCCCCATATTTGTTTATTTAAAACCCATTTAAGGAAATGATATGCAAAGCGCATTGCAAAATTCTAAATTTATCTAAGGTTATTCGTGCTTATTTATTGTTGAGTGGTTTTGCAGTTTTCGATGCATATATTCATCGAGATTTTATTCATAAAGTTATTTATTTATTTATTGATAACATATACATTAGATTTGTATGCTTGACTCTCGAAGCCCGCTTGTCAATCTTCGTCAGATAGAGACAGATAGCACATGACAGAATTACAGTACGAAGAATTGGAAAAGACACCCAGGACCAGCACGGGAATCGAACCCGCTCTCCTACGCTCGAAGGCGATTAGCAGTGTGGTGACATAACCACTCGGCCACAGGGGGCCCATTCATCAAGTGTGGCTCTGCGCAATTGATTACCGACAAATAACACCAACGCATCCTCTCTAGAACTCCAGGTGTTGAATCTGTCCAGTCCACAGCGAAAAGAATTTTCGCAATGAAATAGTCAATGCTCTCATGGAGAAAATTCGAAAAAATAACGTTAACACTTTCGCGACCGCATGCTTTTGTCTTTTTGAAAGTAAGGTCCGCCTGTGGGCGTTATTCTCCCAAGTTACAATATTTCAGAATAAAATTTTCTGCATTCACATTTGAACTGCAAATGGATATACATTATAATTATATTCTTTCTAATCAAAGTATTTGTATCCATAGTGCATTGATTGCACAAATATGAAAATTGGGCATATTCTTAAGAAATAAAGAATATATAAATTGCGATAGAAACACCCACTGGCGGAGTTACAGATTTTCAAATAACGTGAATCTACATCAGTGGTGACAAAAGTGTTAATAGACTACCACCGGAAAAAAAAAATGCTTAAGTATAATGATTATGTTAGAAGGAAAGCTAACGTAACGAAGCACTTTTTGTATTAACCCATTTTATCCCACTGTCCTATTTAAAGGACGGCTGAAAAATAGCATATAGAAATGAGAATTTGCTTGGTGCGAATATTTTGTCAACTGGAATGTATAATGGTATATATAAGCTTCTGCTAGCGTGTTATGAGTCTCACCTTCTCCTTCTCCTTCATCTGGAATCTTTGTTTAACCATTACATTAGGGGGCGTGGTATATCTTCTCTTTGCGGTTGAAAATTTTTTCTGGAGAACTATCATGTAAGTTTCATGTAAAAGTCATGAAAGTTTTATACAGATAAAGCAAAACTTTATACTCGGAAAGCACTTTTCACTATTGAAGAGAACACTAAAACATATAAGTGCAAATTTCATCCTCTTTATTTCAATGTCCTGCGTACAAGGTTGGATAACATTTCTTATACAGACATACTTGCCAACCATCTCATTATGAACCGTACAATTTTTAGTAACCGCCTTTTTTTTCACACCAATAAATTTTTAGCGTAATTTTAGTCTTATTTAATCGTAACAACATTTGGAGAGAATTACTCTAAAAATATAGTGGTGTGAGAAAAGGGGCGTTTTTTCAGGGGGCGTTAACAATTGTACGGTTATTAATGAGATGGTTGGCAAGTATGTACAGAATATATTTTTTTTTTTTTTTTTTTTTTTTGTTGTTGTATTTAGTTTATTTAGGTTTAATTAACCTTAAAAAAATATAATTTTTCTCAAATTTGAGCAAAATAAATAAATTGGGATAAAAAGGGTTATTTATTTTTTATTTTATTTTTTTTTATTTGTTAGAAATGAAGTCTTGTTTTAAAATTATTTTCTAGTTGTGTGCTTTAATTTTTTTTGCCTTTACATTTATATATTTAATGCTTATTTTTACTATGATTTCAGGTATAGCATTCCTTTTGTGGTCGTTTTGGGGCACAATGGATAAAGCAGTGGCTCGTTCACTTTTACTAGCAGTTGCAATCTGCCATAGTCTCCAGATAATAGGTAAATTTTAACTAATTGAATCTAAATTATCTAAGCATTTCCTAACATTTATTTTTCAGTTTTTCATTTACTTACATAATACATACGCTATTCATATTACTTATAGATTGCAAATATTTCAAATCAAAATTAGTTTTTGGTCAAGATCTAAAACAAACTTAGATCTTTGTAAAAATCCTTATATTTCGGGGTTCTTAAGCCCGTATTTTCCAGAACTAATCTTTTTGCATAATATTATTTCCGTTAAATTATCGACGAACCATACATTAAAGCATACATACATTACATACAGGCTATCTAAAATTACTGATTCTAAAAAATATGGTAATAACCATGTATTACTATGCTCAAAATTAATTGCTTTGTGCACTTGTGATTTCATGTGCACTCATTACACTATACATATTATTTTAATGACTAAAAATAACAATTTCTAACTTTAAAAGAGCTTGTTATATCGTAACTAAAAAATAAGCTGCTCAATAACATACATACATGTGCACGCACGCATACAGCTACACATACACATACACACACACACATGCTTTTGATCAGAAATATATCCTCCTTAATTCATTCCAGAACATTTTTAGCCCACATTTGTTTCACACCATTTAATTTATAAAATAATTTTCTATAATACATAACTACGATAAAATAAGAAAAAAATATTCCCATAAAAAAGTAGTATGAAAAACAAAAGGCGGGGCTAAAAATGCTCCAGAATAAATTAAGGAACTTAGCAACTCTGCATATGCGTTGTCCAATACTGCAGCATGCAGTATAATTCTATTTCTATTTTTTTAGAACCTTTTTTTTCTTTACTTATTTATCAGTTTTTTTTTTTTTTTTTACAATAATATGCGCATCATAATTATCTTTAAAACATATTTTGCCATGCTTGTTGTTAAAATAAATAAAATATCGAATTTTAATTTCTAACATTAAAATAAGTGTTCATAGAGTAACTAATAAGGGAGTTGCACAAGACATTGTAGAATTACATACTTGCCAACCATCTCATTATGAACCGAACAATTTTTAGTACCTGCCTTCTTTTTCACACCAATAATTTTTTAGAGTAATTTTAATCTTATTTAATCGTAACAACAATTGTAGAGAATAACTCTAAAAATATAGTGGTGTGAGAAAAGGGGCGTTTTTTCAGGGGGCGTTAACAATTGTAAGGTTATTAATGAGATGGTTGGCAAGTATGGAATTACAGGTGCATACACTTTTTATCTGAAACAGATATTTATTATTCAATACTTCTGGAGATAAATTATATATTTTTTATGCTTTACCGCATAATTAATTATACCGCTTTTTGCTTGTTAGTGCTAGAGGCCTATTTCAGTCGGTACAGTTGTCGAATTTTTATAATACACTCTTAATAGTGCTAAGGGCCTATTTCAGTCGGTTTATTGAATGGGAATTTATTGAATGAAGTCCCCCCAAGGCACAACTTTGACATGAGTCCCCCCCCCAGGCCCAACTTTGACATGAGTCCCCCCCAAGGTACCCCTATTTCAGTCGGTACAGCGTTGTCGAATTTTTATAATACACTCTTAATAGTGCTAAGGGCCTATTTCAGTCGGTTTATTGAATGGGGATTTATTGAATGAAGTCCCCCCCCCCAAGGCCCAACTTTGACATGAGTCCCCCCCCCAGGCCCAACTTTGACATGAGTCCCCCCCAGGCCCAACTTTGACATGAGTCCCCCCCCCAAGGCACACCTTTGACATGAGTCCCCCCCCAAGGCACACCTCCCCCTCATTGGGAAAAAGAGAAAAAACGTTGTTTTGCGGCTATAAGACAGTTTGGACTTCCAACGTTATTTGTTACAATATCTGCAGCTGAAACACATTGGTTTGATTTAATGAAAACTTTATCATGGAATTTAGATCGTCACGAATTAACTAAAGAAGAATTTGTCGATATTAACAAGTTTAGCAGTAGGCCTCTGGCACTAAATTAAAATCTGTCAATGTCAGATTTTCATGTTTTAAATAATGAAATAATGTCGTGTCTGTATAATTTTTTTATTATTTAACCTTTTGTCGGTACTATTTAATTTCACTCTTCTGGTAAGCGTTGTCAAATTTCGGAACCGGTTTCCTAATCAATCACTTCGAGGGCTATTCTTTTATTATGTATATGAAATATCATTCCTCAAAGTTATTGGTGATGGTTGAATAAAAATTTCCCTAGATTTGACAACACTCTTTAGAGCATTTTACAGCGTTAGGGACGGCAAAGGGTTAAAATTATTAATTAACATGATAATTAATTACACATAATTTCCCAATGATCTCTGTGCGCCCCTGTTAAACTATGTATATTGTTTTATGACTAAAATATAAAATGTCACCTAACTTTAAAACAGATGCCCACACAAGAACTATAAAAGTTGATACACAATAAGACAATATTGCATCGCGCGTTTTTGAACCAAAACATATCCAATATTGCATGTTTATAATGCAGTATAGATATTTTTTTCGGTGTCACTAATAATTTTTTGTTTATTGTTTTAGCTTTGGTCATTTGACAGTTATGTGCGCGCCTCATTACTTTCTTGTACACTTATTAAACTACACATGTTATTTTAATGATTAACGTATGAAGCGATAACTTTTAAATTTAAAACAGAAAGATATGCAGTGGTCAACATTTGGGGTGTTATAGAAGATTTTATACAATTACACGCACACGCACATTTTTGATCCAACATATGTCTATATGCTTCTGTGTGCAGTGCATAAATTATTACATTCATATACATTCATATATATATGTGTGTGATATTATTCGTTAATTTTTTTTTTTTTTTTTGCCTGTAATGCCTACTTTGGTCATTTCACAAGAATTTAGACGTCTCATGACATTTTTGTATACCTATTAAACTGAACATGCTGATTTAATGACTAAAATATGAAATATTAATTTCTAACTTCAAAACAGTTCATATAATGATCTACGTGGGAGGTGCACAGCAAGATGTTATACAATTACACACACTCTTTTGATTCGAAGAATATCTGTTATTCAGTATAACTGGGTGCAGTGTAAAAATACTTTCCGCCTTCTGATTTTTAAAATTTTCGTTATTTTTTATTTATTTATTTATTGGCATTTGCAGTTTTGGTCATTTCTCAAGAATTCGCGCCTCACGGCTTCCTAGTAAAACTATTAAGTTACGCATATTATTTTAATGACTTAAATACAAACTATCAATTACTAATGTGAAAACTGGTGTCCATAGAGTAACTAAAAAATGCACAATTACACGGTCTGATATAACAAAAAAAAAAAAAAGAAGGATAACCTCAACTAATTTTTCCACAGATCACGTTAAATATGCGGCTGGTGTCTATCGATTAGTAATAACATCTTCTTTATAACGGTATAATTATAGTTTGCTTAGGGGGTCGTCTACATATTAAAACTTACACCAGCTTCATTTTTTCATATAAAAAGACACGTTTATAACAACTTTCACAGATATTTGGATCATAGCCTCCTAAACTAGATGCCTTTGGCGTGGCTCGGAAACTTGGCGGTAGACAGCGCCACCTGGTACAGATTGTGCGACTGTTTTATTCAACAGCCACCAAATATTTTTTAAAGTGGAATTTTATATACATAAAAGGCGAATAGAATCGAAGAAACGTCGATTGTATAAATCATACATCACTTCTACCGCTTGAACTGCTGCTAAGTTTCCGAGACACGTGGAAGGTATCTAGTTTAGGAGGATATGTTTGGATCAAACATCCAGGACAATGGTATATGTTACGCATTTTTCTCGAATTTTCATAGAGTTGTAAACTGTCAAAGGCAGAGGTTGTGCATGTAAAATATATGAGCAGTATGTTCAGCAATATTTATTGTACAGATTAACTTGTTTTTGTAAAATTCACGCAATACTGGTGAAAGGTTGCGTGATCAGATCCCAAACGAAATATGAACCCCGCCTTGTAAGTTCTTTTGAAATAATACTACGTCATCCTTGCAAACATTTTAATTAATATTCTGTATAATTATTAGCACCCGCACCTTTTTTCGCACTGTTTTAATTTTAGAGTAATTTTCTCTAAATATAATTAGGATTAAATAAGAAGAAAAATACTCTAAAACAAGAATGGTGGGGGGGGGGGAAGGAGGAGCTGACAATTTTACGGAATAGTAATTTGAATGTTGCCAGGTATGCTATATCTTAGCCTCCTTAACTAGATGCCTGCCGCGTGGCCCATAAACTTGACAACAGTTTAAGCGGTAGACAGCGCCACCTGGTACAGATTGCATGACTTTTTTATTCAACTGTCACCAATAATTTTAAGAAGTGATACATGATATATATAATCGACATTTCTTCGATTCTATCCGCCTTTTATGTATATCATATCCCACTTTTAAAATTTTTTGGTGGCTGTTGAATAAAACAGTCGTGAAATCTGTACCAGGTGGCGCTGTCTACCGCTTCAACTGTTACCAAGCTTCCGAGCTACGCGACAGGCATATAGTTTAGGAGGCTATGGCTATATCTTAAATGATTTTTCGTATTCGTGTTTCACTTTTTAATGTGCCGCCAGCATTTATAAACTCTAGTGGTATTTACCACATCCATTGTTGAAGAAAAATTTTAAATGATTTGATCACGAATGTGTAAAATCCTTTTCTCAAATAATGCAACGTTTTAGAGAAACGCCTGAACACGGGGCTTGCTGTTCAAAAGATGAATATATCTGACAACAGTTTGTTAAGTCTTTTTTTCGTAAAATGTAAATATTTTTTCCTGTGTTTTTGCAGCTAATTTTTTCTTACAATCTTGCGGTCCATATTTTGTATTGAACACTGTAGGGTTCTTCTGCCTCTAGTTATTTAAATTGCAACGTATAAAGTAACATAAAAAACTATTTAATTTTTATATTAAAAAAATTAATGCTTTTTTAAAACCATATTTAAAAAGAAAATGTAGAGAGAAAAAAAGAAAGAGAAAAATCATATGTTACAGTTTGTAGTTTTGTACACTTTAAAAGAATCAAAGAATTCGTGAAGCTTTAATATTAAAAATTTTTAATGGAGTGATTATTTATTAAACAGTATTTTCACGAATAAATCATTTTTCAGTTAAATCAAAGGTGCAATGTATTTGGTGTTTGAAAGTTTTTGAGCGAACAGAATGTGGAAGAGAAGTCGCAATATTATTCATATCAAGTTAAAGTTCGGCTTAACAATCATATTTTTTATCAACAAATACTTAAAATTAAAGTAATATGACCTAACAGTTTTAAAGCTTTAAGTAATTTGCTTACAACTTGCATGCATACGTAAAAACTAAAATATTAGGTCTTCTGGAAAGTTCTCTCCTTTTTATATATCGGAAATTTATTTTGGATAAGATTTATTCTTGGCTAACTTTTAAGTTTATGCAAAATATCATAAAAAAAATTATTAAGCAAAAAATTCCGGTGACTCTTAATTAATTAAAAAGAGAAGAAAAAAAAAAAAACAGGTATTTCTTATAAGACCTAACAGTTATTCAATTGAATTAAGATGCAAACACCGTTTCTTTATTAGCATAAATTATTTCATGTTTAAAGATTTCGACTTTTGTATTTTTTCTCGTTACTGTCTAAATAACTATAATACTTTTCTGAGTGAGTTCTTAATTTTCTAAATTTATGGATGAAGCCCTAATATGTTTTCGCATATAGCTGCAATCAAGTATTAATTAAATGTATATAAATGTACCTTGTTTTCCGAACTGCCTTGAACTCAAAAATTTAAAGTCTAAAATAGATGTTACATTTGAAAATGTAAGGTAATGCAAGTTTTAATAGATGGACGACAACTTAATTAAAATATAACTATAGCATTAATACCTAGATGTTATAACCAATCAATCGGTACTATCCGCACATTTTTTTTACGATGATTCGTAGCGAAATTAACCCTTATCGCTCGTATGTCCCTTCTGAGGGGACATTAAAACATTGAGCCACACCTTAAGGTGTTCCTGCAAATAAAATGTTATTTTTCCAGAGTTGCCAACTTTTATAATTTATTCCGGAGCAAATTTAGCCCCGCCTTCTTTTCGCACCAGAAATTTTATAGAACATTTTTCTTTAGTATGTGACAACGGTTACATAAATAAAAATCATTCTTTAAAATTTCCGGTGGGAGAAAAGGGCGCGGCTAACAATGCTCCGGAATAAATTACAAAAGTTGGCAACTCTGTTTTTCTAAAACGTGTAACTATAGGCTACCTTTCGACTACAGGAAAATTTTAACAGAAAGATTTATTTTATTTAATGATGAAGTAACATAAGACAAATTATTACAATTTTTCGGTAGCCAAAAGGTAGTAAGTTGGAAACTATACGTGTGACGTCTTACGGAAAATATGCCGAGCGCAAGGGGTTAATCCAGGGATGTCTGTTTTTTTCTGCTGACTGTACATACACGCGCTTTTTATTCTAAACATATTTGTTATTAAATATTTTTGCACCCAGAATATTTTTATTTTTTTGTTTTCTGATTTTTTTTAACATCACTAACTGTATCATTTTTTTGTTCGTCTTTTTAGCTTTGGTAATTTCACAATGGGGAGATCTTCTCAATTGGCGAACCCTCACCTACTTGTTGATGCGCTCGGTTCTGGTGTTGCCCAATGCATTCTACTACCGGAACATTGGATTTTGCGGAATACGGATGAGGAAATCTAATTCATTTAGCAATCTCAGGGACTGTGCATCTAACAATAACGGCCACCCGAAAAAAGCGGATTAAGGAACTTTTATGTCAAGAAAAAACACCTTTCAAAAATGATTGTAAATACATATGGTCTTTTTTTTTCTTCTTCTTCTTCTTTCTGTACAATCGATATAAGTGATTTTGCAGTTTTAATTTTTATTGATTATTTCTCCTAACATATACACTGTTAAAACTACAGGTGACACATGGCACCTTTTAGGGGTGAAAAGCTTGTCTCACTGGTGACACCCCTAAGGGAGCCAAAATGGCACCCTTAATCTAAGGTGCCCCGGGGCACCTTAGTATAAGGGTGCCGTTCTTTCACCTTAGTTAAGGGTGCCATTTTGGCTCCCTTAGGGGTGTCACCAGTGAGACAAGCTTTTCACCCCTAAAAGGTGCCATGTGTCACCTGTAGTTTTAACAGTGTAGAATATTTATTTGTTTGTCTTGCAGTTTCAGAACAAACTGCTTTTTTTGTATTTTTTTAATAGTTCAAGACTGAAAAGGAGTTCTTTCTATGTGTAAAAATTTAAAACATTACACAGAAATGTTATAAATTGAAAACACACGCAACAATTGTTTTGGATGGAACTATCTATGCACAAACACTTTCTCAGTAAAAAGCAAAATAGGCACGAGTGCAAGATAGAAGTATCAAAGTCTGTGTGCGTTGTTGCCTTTTCATCACGCGTGAAAAGCGTACTCATGATTATCGACTGAAACTATCATAGCAGATCTACTCCAATTTTCTTTAATATTTATTACTTGTTTTTAAAAATAGAGGTTATATTCCTGGAACATATTTATTGAGATTCGAATTCAGTTTAATGCTTGAACTTTATCGAACTTTGTCGATATCTTTTTAGGCATACACATATTTGAGATATCAAATTAGCGAACAAACATTTTGTTGGATTTCAAATGGCGAACCCAATGAAACTTTCCTATTATATTTGCTTCATTTTATATGATTCACAGTTATTTTTTGCATTTCGTCTGCTTTTAATTCTGTATTCACACAGAATAAAAAGCATTGACATTAAAATCGTTTGCCAAAAATCCAAATAAAGTTCTAATAAATATTTTGTTTATGTTACTAGTAAAGTGTTTAAATTAATATTTAATAACTTTTTGCCTTTATTAACAATAGTTTTAATGTGTAAAAATTAAATTAAATCAAAGGTACATTTCAGATCAACTCGAAAACACAAAATCATTGCTTCATCATCATCATCATCTTCTTCTTCTTCCTTTTTTTTTTTTTTTTTTTTTTTCTTTTTAAGAAACGTTTCGATACATTTGTTTTAACGTTTTATGAATGTACGTAATGTTCTTCGAAATAAATTCCTTTACTATAACATTTTTCTAAGTGGCGTATGGTATGCATAGAACATTTATAGAAATAGTATTTCTTAAATTCAACAATACAGAGCTGCCAACATAATCCAGAGGATTGTTAGCACCGCCCTTTTTTTCACATCAACCTTTTTTAAGAATATTTTTCTTCTTAATTCAACGTAAATACATTTGAAGAGAATTACTCTAAAAATTAAATGGGGTAGAAAAAGGGGCGGTACTAACAATCCTGCGGATTAGGTTGGACGCTCTGAATAATACATAAATTAAAAGATAATTACATATTACTTTCGACTCTAGTATGCCTCTTATATATATATATATATTTAAATACAATTACCTTTTGTATATAACGAACTAAAATGTAACCCCCCCCCCTTTTTTTTTTTATTAACAAAATTTTATATAACGTCGATTTACAACCGAGGATCAACCATTTCTGAAAGGTGTTTTCATCTATTAATCATACATTTATATACATTTCATTGTGACGTTACCCATAGAATAGAATTATGTGTAAATGTGAATTATGTGAAAAATATGTGCACATTCTTCATTGTATGTGTTTTTATTTGTGGAAAAAAAAAAATGGTGTTTTCATGTAAAAAATGATAAAGTAACTGTATTGTCTCATATATATTATATTTATGTACTTTCACGTTTCTTGGTGTTGCAGATATTTGTAATATAAAAGGTTTCCGCTTTTCTTTTAGCATTATTTCTGCAAGATATTCGCCATCTTTATCTTTTGCATTATTTATTTATTGACATCATTAATCTTAAAAAATCGGTGGAACTGAATCTTTAGATTTTACGCAATGCATCTATAAAAGTTCCGTACATACCTGCCAACCTACTAATTAATATCAGGAATATTATCAGTACACGTACCCCCATTTTTTTACACCAGTTTTTTATTTGAGTATTTTGCTTCTTATTTAATCGTAATTACATTTGAAGAAAATTTCTCTAAAAATAAAGTGGTGTTGAAGAAGAGGTGGGTTCTAAAAGTCTTCCGGATATTAATTAGTAGGTTGGCAGATATGTTAATTCTAACTTTTTAAAATAAATTCTCAGTGAGATATTGTAGAGTTTTCAGAAGTCACTATTTTGAATATCACTTAATATAAAGCAATCTTATTATTATTCATTGGAGATATGTACCACAAATGATAATGAAGATTAATTAAAAAAAAAAAAAATTAAGTGATACTCAGTGAAAAAAAGAGGCGGGTTCTAAAAGTTTTTAGATATTAAGTAACAGTTTTGCAGATACATTAATTTTAAATGAGAAGGGCGTGGTAAGCTACTTTTTTTTAATCGGACTGTTTAAAGGTTAAGCACTCATTCATTTCTGTGGTAAAATTTTTTACTACGGCCTTAGAAAAAGAATTTCTGAAAAAAGAAATGAATACTGTGTGTGACACTTTGTTCTTTTATTTTATTCTTTCATGTATTTTAGTAGAGTAAACACGGTAGACGTAGTAAAATAGCTTACCACGCCTTCTCCATTAAAACATTAATCAAATCGGTGGGAAAATGAACTTCCCATGTCCATATAAAGGGTATATATATTTAAAAAAAAAAAAAAAAAAAAAAACTTATTAAACACCAGTATTTCGTTTGAAGTTTCTATAATAGTTTCTTGTAAATTTCGTTTGTTGTTTTATGTATGTCTGCTTAGGCGGCTATTGCTATTTAAGGATAGAGAATTTTGAAATATCTAAATGCATCCTTGCCAACATCCTAATTAATATTCCGTAGTGTTGTTAGTCCCGCCCTTTTCCTCCGACCAATAAATTTGTAGAGCAGTATTCTCCAAATGCAATTACGATTAAATAATATGAAAATACTTTAAAAAAATTACTGATGTCAGAAAGAAGGCGGGGCTAACGATACAATGAAATATTAATTAGGATGTAGGCAAGTATGAAAAATGATAAATTTCGGTAAATTCTATTTTTTCGAATCCTAAATTTTTGCTAGTTACTATTATTGGAATTCTAAGAATTTTTGAAAAATGTGTTTTCAAACTTTTTCGATGCATTGCGTATTCGATTTTTTTTATTTTATTTTTTTTAACGATTTTATTAGAATTTGTTTAACATAAATTTTCTCATATCAGTAGACCTCTGAAATATTCTTTTACCATAACATTCTTATGTGAAACATAAATTTTGCAGTTAACTTATTTTTAAACATATATCCAGGCCTCGCAGCGTTCCTAAAATTTAATACTCATTTAATTATAGCACCACTATGGTAACATAATACTTTTTTGCTTAGTGTTTTGATATGTTTTAGCATTAACACATTCAAGAAGATTTTTTTAGTTACGATAGTGGTGTCAATGGGAGTGGTGTCAATAAAATGGTTGTAAAATTTTAGGAAAGCTGCGAGGCCTGTATATCTAACCTTTATATTTCCTGAATGAATAAATTTATTTTATACATGTGTTAGACATAAATTTTCGCACAACATATTGTTTATGCTAAGTGTTTATAAATTATGTTATATTTTTATTTATTTATCCATCACGTTACACCACATTTAATTTGATTATTACTATGATATTTGTGTAGTTCATATATTTTCATCATAGTTTATGCTATTTTTATGCATATATGACTTTTTACATTTTATAGAAAATTACATATAAATGAAATCTGAAGATTTTTTCATGAAAATGATCCTTTTGTATTTGTAAACGTTTATAAATCAATTGTATAGTTTCCAACATATCGATTTCTTAAATAATACTTACCACCAATATGTTTTAACTCTTTGACGCAGATGGGACACCGGTGTCCCTTTTGCTAATTTATTTTTTGACGCTCTTATTACAAATATTATTATTATATGATAGTTTTTTATTATAAAAGAGAGTCTAATAATTACTATAAAAAATCTATTAGATTATCAGAGTAAATTTTTTACTAAAATAAAAATGTTAAATAAAAGTAGTTTGAAAAAAATTTATCAACCAATTTCAAAAATTTATTTCTAATTAAATTTGATTATTTAAAAAAGATCAGTAATGAATTATTGCTACTCCTGTATCAAAGTAATTGAAAATAAGTGCAATTTGTAAAAATATTTATTCATGGGACGCCCGTGTCCCATGATGAATTTACCTTTAACGCAGAAAGGGACACCGGTGCCCCACTCTATATTTTAGAACCAAAATTAGTTAAAATTTTAAATATAACATTTTCCACCTATTTAGATCTAAAATAACTTAAAACTATCAAAAAAGTGTAAAAATTATGTTTGATGAGAAATCTGCTTCAAAGGGTTAATGGAAACCTGTAATATTTATTTTCTATTGGAAATTGTTTTAAAATTTTTCCGTTATAAAGCCTATTGGAAAAAACGTAAATGTTGTCGTTTATGTATTTGTATAATATTAGGAAAACCCATTAATTTTATAATCAACTATTAATTTTAGATTTAAAAAAAATCTTATGTATAATATAATGTTAAAATAAATTTGTTAAAGATTTGCAAACTCATATCATTCCCGGATTATGTGTATTTTTCTGTGTTTGACGCATTTTTAAAGGCAAACTTATTTTTGTAAAATCATATCTTGTTAAAATAAACTAACAAGAAATAAATGTTATCAACAATAGGTGTTATATTTTACAGTGATAAATTATTACTGTTATTATAATCTATAAAAAAAAATATTAAATTAGATTTCTAAAACGTTAATAAATGTATATTATTCCCACTCTTTTGTGTATTTTCCTGCATTTTGCGTATTTTGTAAGAAAAGTGAATCGTTTTAAATCTCTATTTTATTACAGAAACCATCTTTTACGAATAATAAATGTAAGATTTTAGATTAATAACACTGTTAAAGAATAATTAATATTTTTATCTATAACGAAAATTTAAGTTAAATTTCTGAAAAATTACGAAATACATATTGTTTCCAATTTTGTGTATTATCCTGCGTTTAGGTCATAAAAAAAAAAAAAAAAAAAAAAAAAAAAAAAATGAATGGATGAAAAATGATAATATTTCTATAAAAAGGTCTAAATTCTTGTTATGAATAAAGAAATTAATAAGAAAAAGTTAATAAAAACATAATGTAATTAATAATATAATTAATGTAAATAAGATTTGTAATTTACAGTTATAACTGCTACTGAAAGGAAAAGGGGTAATTAAAAGTTTCTTATATATATGTGATTTTTTAAGTGAGAGTTATTAAAAATTACTAAATGCATGACATTTACTATTCCTCTTTATTTTCCTCCATTTGGTGCACATTTAAAAGGCAGATGAACGATTTTAAATAATTACTTTTACTGTAAATATCCTGTTAAAAAAAAGTAAAGAAGTATGAAAAAGTTATGAATAATATGTTTATAGTAGAAATACTATTAAAAGATAAAAAATAATCTAAAATTTAAAAAATGTATTAGTATTTACTTTAAGCATTATACACATGCAAATTTACATAAAAATAAAATAAATAAATAAAAGTAAAATAATGTCTCTTTTTTTTTTTTTTTTTTTTTTTAAAGATTTTGAGATAAGTTTTATGAAATCAATCATAAAACTTATAACGCGTTGTCTAGTAAAATATTGTTAAGCTTCGTGCTTTAATATTGATATCCTAATAAACTATGCCAAGTGCAAAATGATATGGACGTACATTTTCTACGAAAAATATATACTGTTGTTTTTTGTTAAAGATTTTTGCAAAATTTTTCATGAAATCAATCTCAAGAAAATTTACATTGTCTAAAAAAAACCCCTTTGTTAGACTTTTCGTTTTATCATTTGCGTGCTAACAAATTATGGCCCAGAGGAAAATTACAACAACCCCTTCTCTTCCTCTTAAAAAATAATTTTTTCTAAGTTGGTGAGAGAATATTTAATGTTTATTATTATTATGCGATAACCACTTCAGATATTTTTATCGTACATAACTATTTATATATTATACTCTTACCAATCCCTTAAAACTTATTGAGCATACTACATTCAATATGGTGTATGAACGGTTAATTAATCATACTGTAAAGGCACAAAATTAAAAAATTTACTGAATGGTTTTAGAATACAATAACCTGGATTTATACCCTGGATTGCAATTTCAGACCAATTACAATTTTAATAGTTCGAAGAATTAAAAATATTTCATGTACCTGTTGTGTTTATCAATTACATGCTAAAGAAATTATACCAAGCGCAAAAAAATACACATACGTATATTTTTCTCTGTAGAAAAAATCTTTTGCCTAAGCTGGAGAGAGAATTTCCAATACTATTATATGATATGTAAATAAATGTCTTAATAAATATTTCTACTACATAACTGTATAAAATGTACTATTATTGATATTCTCTATTAACCAAAAAGCAATAAAACTGAGCAGATTTTCACGTGAAAATTATATAATTTTTGTCAATGTCATTTAATCAATGTGTGTAAACTCATTTTTGGATGTCTAAAATAAAATTGTTGTGATAATTTTGTTTTTTTTTATTTCTTTCATTCTATAGAATTTTAAATTTTCATAGAATTTATTTTTTTATTTTTTTCTCCTTTTACAGTCAGCAGCAAAAGTATCCGATCACTAGCCAATAATTCCGATATAAAAAAACTACACTTAATACTGTTTTGTTAAATAAATCCTTGTCGAATCATGTTCTTAGACTAAGAACATGACTCGACAAGGATTTATTTAACAAAGCAGAAAGTATTAAGTGTACTTTTTTTAGACAGGGATTATTGCTAGTGATCGGATACTTTTGCTGCCGACTGCATATACATATACTGTAAAAAAAAAAAAAAAAAAAAAACTATTACCAGCTGCAATCACAGATTGCAGCTGGTAATAGGTTTTTTTTTTACAGTGTAAGAATGAAAATGGTTCGTAAAAATTTCCGATGGATTTACAATGGATATTTGATAAAATGTTTTTAAATGATCTCAACAGGATTTCGCCATTCTTAGAAAACATCTTCCTATCTGTGTGTTTATGTGTGTTTGTCCGTCTGTGTATGTAGTATGTATTTGTACAAAACTTCAGGTACTGTTGCTTTGATGAACTCCCCCCCCCCCCCCCATTTACGTGCGAGGTGCAGAATCGAATTAAGATCGTGATAGATGATCTAGCTTTTTCGTTATTATTTTCTAAAACTCTCATGCATAAGGACTACAAACTCAAAAAAAAAAAAAAAAAAAAAAAAAAAAAGACTCCTACGGAGGTAATCTCATCAAGGTCTTGGTCCCTAGAGTAAACTTTCAGCCTCCTTACGATGTAACACAACAAAAATATATCTCAGCTTATGTTCAATTTGGGTGCATATTGGACAAGAGGTGACGCAGTTTAACCACAAGGATACGTTTTGTAGCTATATTTCGGCGTCTATTGCATTGAGTCACACCAAACTTGATATATAAGATGTATATATTTCTTATATCTTGATTGTAATAATACGTTTATTCCGAAAACTCTTGCCACTACACTACTCGCCAAACTCTTGTATCTACTTTTCACACTCTTCTAAATTTTTTATATTACTGCGAATTGTAATTATATTATCAGAAATTGATTCAATTTCATGAATGAATGATTGAGGACATTTTGACTCTGAAAATACAAACATTTTACAAATAAAGTCGAAATACAATAAAATATTATCATTAAAACTTTATAGGATAGAGTTTTCCATTAAACTTTGGCGGAAATCGTGACGTCAGATATGATACGCAAAGCAAAAACCAATCAACAACGTCAAACTGCATCCCCGTTTGAGCTCAAGTAAAGGTAGTAAATATGCCTCCCGGTATATTGTCGATTAGACAGACAAACATTGCTATAAAAATTTGGTGAAAGGTAGTGAAAAAAAATGTCTCAATAAGTTGACAACATTGTGAAGGGTTTATTTATATCATCATTTAATACCACTTTTTTTTTTTAAAGCTTTTTTAGAGGGAGGGAATTTTTAAAACTAAATTTTTATAAATAATTCTGCAATTTGAATTAACAAACGCATGCCACTGTAATGTAATCAATCATGAACAATTCTAATCTAATATTTCACTGTTCCTTTCATTGAAATTCAGTCAAAAAATAATTAAATTTCAACTGTATTTGATTTCTGATATTAAACATTCAAATAATTCAAGAATCTTATCAGACAGCTGAAACTATGCTTCTAACAATTTATAACAAGAAACGAGTTTTTCTATTTTTTTTATTAATATTAAAAGCGAATAAAATATTTCTTTCTCCCCAGATATTAACTTTATGAATGTTCCGAGAAACTGGCAAAGAAATTGTTTTTCACGAGAGAAAAATAACTTCACGAGAGAAAAACAACTGAAATGAGAATTTTCCTAAAAAAATTAGCCAGTGAGAGCAAACTAAATAAAGATCTGAAACAATTTATATTTAAATGAAATTTTTTTGTTTTGATAATCGCGGGAAAAATGTTTATAAAATCACATTAAAATGAATATATTGAAAAATTACATTTTATAATTCTTAAAAATTTAAATCCTATTTACAAACTAGTATGCTATGGCCATCACAAAACTTCTTTCTATATCATTCTATATAGCAACGCCACTTATTGTTTAACGTGTATAATAGATTAATAATAGAGATTAATATCACAATAAAAATTTTACTTATGGAGTTTCGCGCAAATTTAATCAACAGATGCTGAAATATAACCTTGGTGAAAACCACTGAAAGTGAGCAATATCAATGCCACCTGTCGGCCAGTATACACTCAAATTAAGTCAGTAAACTTGTTTTCATAATGGTTCTGTCAAATGTAAAGTTTAGTGCATTTATATGCCATAGAAATTGAGATTTAGCCTTTCTGATCACGTGGCAAACTGCATCACAGCAGTGACATTTTTTGGCCAACATGCACTACTAATGAATCAGCATATTGTTTCATAACAGCCTTTTCCTATATCAAGTTTTGTGCAGTTCTATAGAACAGAGTTTGAGTTGTAACTTTTCCATTTACAGGGAAAAGTGCAGCATTGCAGCGCCATCCATTGACCATTATGCACACAAATTGAATCAGCGTATTCTCGCATAATGCTCCTTTTATATAATAGGCTTTGTTCAATTATACTCAATAGAACCTGAGATATAACCTTCCCTTCAATTTGAGAAATCACAATATAACAACGCCACCTGTACAGCGATTTGCGCCAAAAGTTGATAGGCATTAACTTATATAAGAGTATAATAATGTATATATTATGTGAAATTCTGAACAGTACTTCCTGAGATACAGTTTCAAAAAAAAAAAAATAACAAACATACACACGGGCACACACAGGCATTTTTTAAGAGTGGTCAAATCTTATACTAGTTGTTAAGAAAATGTTTGTTGTTCCAACAAAACCTTTTTGTGTGTGTGTAAATAAAAACGTTAACACACTCTTATCATAAAAAAAAAAAAAAAAAAAAAAAAAATTAACCATCACAATTTCTTTTTCTATATCATTCTGATATTAATTGTTCGGGAAACTTTACGATGGAGATGATAACAGACTAAATGATTAGGTTCTCCATAAATATTTTCTTTCTTCATCTCGAGTACGAATTAGTATTCTTGTAAAAAGTGATTAGTACAAAACTTTCGTAACAACTGCATCACAAAAACCATCTGCTGGATAATAAATATTTAGTGAACGTAGATTCTTACAATAAACATTTTACATATGTAATTATACACACAATTATACATTATATATATTGAGATATAACTTTCCTATAAATGGAGAAAATTCAGCACAGTAGCACCACCTGCTACGTAATATATGCCAAAATATAATCAGTGACAATTTGTGGCAAATATGTAGGTTTCCTTTTAATATATGATGAAAAAAAAATTAGTAAAATTTGCACCTTTAGAGAGACCGATATTTTCTTAAAATGTTCAAACATTTTATTAAAAAAAAAAAAAAAAAATCTAGAAATGATTGTGTTCAGGAAATATCAAAACATGTAATTTCCAGAAGAACCGAAAGTCGAAAATTATCACGAATCCACTACTTTATTTTCAGGTATATAAAACAAAATAAAAAGAAAATTGTTAAGTAAATGAGAAAACTACATTCATTCGAATAAAATGGTATCGAAGATTAAAAATTACCTAAAGAATAAAATGAAAGAAATTTATCCAGGTAATAAAAAATATAACTTTTTTTTTTCTTTTTTTTTTTTTTTTTTTTTTTTTTTGTAAAAATGTATTAAAATATTAATAATAATTAATAAATAATTTATAGGAAAAATCATGCGATAATAAATATTTACTTTTACAGGAGGACAGCTATTAATTTTCTAATACATTGAAACGTTACAATACGCAAACATTATTTTAAAAATATGATGCTATAACGCTCAGCCATTCCTTTATTTGATAAGAAAGATTTTGTTCCCTTTTAATTAATTACATAATACAAAAATTCATTTATTCGCGTAAAATGGCATCTAACATACACAATTTTCTACAAAATAAAATGAACAGAATATTCCCAGCTCAAGTGAAATGTACTTTACAACTTTTTTTTGCTTTGTAAGAATGTACAAAGCAAATGAATGTATTAAAGTATTAACTTAAGTGTTAATCATTTATAGGAAATATTTTGAATTTTTGAATTTTTAACTTCACCGAATGTCACCTAATAATTTCTTTATTTGATAAGGAAAATTTTGTTCCGATTAAATTAATTGAATAACATTACGTTTCAAATAATTTTGGTCCATAAACTGTGACGTACATCAAAAAACATTTTTGGTATCTTTTAAAAATTTGTAAGTTCAAACAATTACATGAAAGTAATCTACAATGTATTTGTGTTCGTCTGAATACAGCGTTTAATAGCTGTCTTATTCACTCATACAAAAATAGGAACACTAAAATATGTAGTTTCTCAAAAATGAGCAATATTACACGAATTTTCAGTTCGTCACGTATTCAAAATAGCTCTGTCACAAATACACTCAAATTTAAAAATCCCGTTTGCTTATTATTGAGAGTATTAATCTGCTCAAAATTTGGCATCGACCATTGTGAATCCCAAAATTCCAAACATAGATTCTCATTGGTGTATTATTCCGCATACCAGTATAAATAATCTGGTGTGTCACTCACATGACTTTCTCTTACCCTGAAATTTAATACTATAAATACAGGTTGGAGATTAAGGGATAAGATAACGAGTACTGTTATGTAAACCTATGTTAAACAATTCAAATTAGGCTTCGGAAGAGTTTTATAAGATAATTAGTTCTGTGTGAGGGGGCTACCGGCCCCCTCAACCCCCGGTTCATTAATACACCTACATTTGTATATAATTTAATTCGGTTATTAAAAAATAATTCTGTTTTTAAAAAATAATTTATTAGAATTATTATTTAAACAAATTATCTTTTATGATAATGCAGACGATTTCCATATCAGATAAGTAGAAAACACTAAATATCTAAAAAAAAGTTGAATGTATTCTCAATATTACATTTTTTTTTTTTTTTTTTTTTTTTTTGTTAAAAATTAAAAAAATCGATAACTTTATTTTAAATTATCGCAGATCGTTGATTCAACCATTTGTTTTAAAGGTTATATTGACAAGCTCTTTTGAAAGATACCCATCATCATGAAAATTTACTCCCCTCGAGGGGGGACTTCCCCCCCCGGGGGGAAGGCGAGGCTCCTACATACACAAAAAAAATTTCACAGTTGACTATCTCTCACAAAAAATATATATCCGTTTCGTTTGGTTTAGTGCAGTCTATAGATGTTAAACTCTACTTACCTGCAATTTCCTCCATAGACGTAATGTATTTGAATACTTTTGAGTGTCCCTGTACACGACCCATTTGCTTCATCTCAACTAAAAGCATAATATAGCATCCCTATATGATACACATTTAGAATTTCGAGTTTGGAATTTCTGCTGCTATTTGTTCTTGAGATATGCTGATAATAGCCAGACACACAGACCATTCGCTAAGAACGTGATTTTCGTATTCAGGTACCTCAGAACATGTAAATATAACAAAAACTCACGTTCGAAGATTTGACCCTAAAACAATACTTTTTTGACCCTATGGGTAAGAGAAAGTAAAAAGCCACGAAATATAGTTCTGAAGAATAGACAGAATAAAATTTGTTCTTGAACTCCCCCCCCCCCCCAAAAAAAAAAAATATATATATATATATAAATAAATAAAAATAAAATAAAATAAATAAATAAATATAAATATAAATATAAATAAAATAAAAAATAAATAAATAAATAAATAAAATAGAATAGAATAAATGTTCACGTGCTTTATATTACTGGTGCTGCCATTCATAGACAAAATTCTAAATCAAACACATTTATTTTATCGGATAATTCACTTGTTCCATTAGCCTCCCCTATCTCAAAAAAAAAAAAAAAAAAATGTGCAATGTTTATAATATTATGCGTACATATTGTTACGAATTTATAAAGAATAGTAGTTATTTTTATGTAATTTCATTCAAAGAGGCTTAGTCGGGTTACAAATTGTTAATTTTATGCATTTCTAGCTTGTTTTCACGTTAAAATAGCTCATTTTCCTTAAACCCGTTAAAAAGCTTAACAAGGGCAGGTAATGGCCTTGGCGACGAATTTGGTGAGAAAATCTTTAGTATCAATTATATCGATTACCTAACAAGGAAACATTCAAAAGGTGTCGTCTTCAAAAAATATTTAAAAATATATATATATGTGATTCTACTCTACCTAAAACACCAGAAAGTGAAAAAAAATATCTGCTGAAATTAATTGCAGCGACCACAAAAAATGATCAAAATTAAGCATATTTGGCGATTCCACATTTGTTAGGCGATTGATTTTGAGTACTTGGCGGAGAAAGAAAACACGGTTCTGTTCGTACACAGCAATCTCGGTGCTAGCGAACTGGACGCCTAACAGCGCTAAATCGCCAAATATGCTTAATTTTGATAATTTTTGATAACTAACTATGCCCAGGATACAATCCTTTTATATAGCCTCGTAGATTTCCAGAATATTTCCAGTTTCTCACGTAGTAATCGATTTAGATCTTACAAGGAAACATTCAAAAGGTGTCGTCTTCAAAAAATATTGAAAAAAGAAAAAATGTATGTGATTCTACTCTTCATAAGACACCAGGAAGTAAAAAAATTATCGACTGAAATGAATTACAGCGATCACAAAAAAATATCAAAATTACGCATATTTGGCGATTTCACATTGTTACGCGATTGGTTTTGAGTACTTGGCGGAGAAACAAAACACAGTTCTGTTCGTACACGGCAATCTCGGTGCTAGCGAACTGGACGCCTAACAGCGCTAAATCGCCAAATATGCTTAACTTTGATAATTTTATGTGGTCGCTGTAATTCATTTCAGCCGATAATTTTTTTCACTTCCTGGTGTTTTTATGAAGAGTAGAATCACATACTTTTTTTTTTTCAATGTTTTTTGTAGACGACACCTTTTGAATATTTTCTGTAAGATCTAAATCGATTACAACGTGTGATACTGGAAATATTCTGGAAATCTGCAAGGCTATATAAAAGGATTGTATCCTGGGCATAGTTAGCTTCACGCCAAGTTGCTTGATGCATAAAAGCTCCCTAACTGGGCCTTTGCTACTGATTAAGTACAGCTTACATGCTGTGTATTATGCTTATTATACAGTTTATGTTGCCAGCTGTTATTCAAGCTGTCTTTTCTAGTGAAGCAGAAGCTGATACTTGGTTAACAGTCGTGTAATCTTCTGGAATATTCTGTAAACAAACTTTTAATCCTTTGCAAGAGCTGACACTCATTCACGGACAATTCATGAACCCCAAGTACTCAACAATATTTTTATTGTAATATCTTTAAAAGAAAAAATTATTATTAGAATGGAAATGAGCACACCGCTTTCTCATTGGCTGTTTACAGAGAGGTCTATGACGTAAATTATCGGACTATCCAGTGACAGGGAGTATTCATTTGTACTTATTCTGTTGGTCATTCGAAGTAAATTGGCTTGATAAACAAATTATTGTTAAAATGACAAAATAAATGTACAAAACCAGTCTACAAAATAACTTTGGTTTTTTCTAAAAAACGTTTTTTTTCGGTGTACAGTTTAGACGTACACAGGTACATGCATACAACATCATGAAGAGATAAATAATAATAATAATAATAATAATTTAGAATAAATTATTTTTAATGTATTATTTAAAACATATTGATTTACAAAAATATGTTAGTCAGATTTCTTAAAATTTATAACACTTTTCTAGCACAGTAAAGAAACTATATATAGAATAGTCGTATAAAATGTTATATCGTCATATCTCACTTGTATGAAACTACAACTTATCGGATGCACGTGAAATGTCTTCACTGGGCCTCAAATATGAATGGCAGTTCAAATTGTGTCAGTGAGAGAGCAGTTTTTGGGTCATACAATTTCTTTTGTTTATCAATATTTAGATTTTTGTTTTTGGAAGTATTACAAATTCTGTAATCTGTTTACGTAAACTGAAGTAAAATAACTGGGTGTGATTTTCAGTAGGGAAGTTGAATTGGTTCGTAGTCTTATTCCCATGAACTTATTTCTGCCAACAGGTAGTTTAGGTTGCTTTATCTCCAAGACAGTGAGTGATTCAGGTAATATGAAACCCAAACTATTCCATATCATTTGCCTTTTTTGTAAAACTTGAACGTTGATAATTTTTTCAATACAATTTATTTTCGATAATAACACAGGTCTGCAACCAAAAAAAACTGCATAGGATTTTTTGACTGTTTCTTATAGATTTTTGCTCGATGAAACCAAAATATAGACCTGCCAACTATGCTAGTTTATCCGTAATGGTATTAGGCCCCGCCTTTTTTTCACACCAGAATATTTGTAGAGCAATATTCAGCAATATGTTCTCATGATTAAAAAAGAAGACTATTGTTCTACAACTATTCTGGTGTGAAAAAAAGGCGGGGCTTAATACCATTACGGATAAACTAGAATAGTTAGCAGGTCTACCAAAACATAAAGTAAAAAAGTTCTATCACGCCTAGTTTAATTATAAAACGCACATTTATAGTTAAATTTTGCATGAAATCATGAAACTTGATATCCTATAATTCATTATAAAAACATGTTTATTTACTGCTCCTTACTTTAAAACAATATTATAAAAATAAATCTAAACGTACAAAACACAAAATTGAAAATATGAGGGATATAGGGTCAGTAATAGGGGTGAAAGTGGAAACGTGTTCTTAGAGAAGGGGGAGGTTTAAAAAAGAAGAAAAAGTTTCACAGGCAAAAATAATGAACTCTTAATGTCAAATATCTGTACTGATAAGTATAAAGGATTTAAGTCCAAAAATGTCGATTTTAAGTTAAGTACACATAGTCAGACTCAGAAAAAAAATTCTCAATCGATTGGTATAAAGGATTTGAATCCATTTACCATTTAGTCTCTGAGAAAATCCATTGGTAAAAAAGATTCAAGTCAGAAATTTAGCATTAATCTTTGGTATAAAATATTTAATTCGATTTTTTCCCTTTATTAAATGAAGGTTGACAATCACTGAATTGTATAAAGGGTATAAATCAACATAATAAGTTTTTCCTAAACGATTCTTCTGATTAGTTTTTAGTTAGTTTAACTTTATTTTTTGTCTCCTGAAAAATCAAGAATATGGACTTAAATCCTTTATACTCCTCAGTACAAATATATCATAAAGTTTTTGTTTGCTTAATTATGAGAAAGAATATGTTTAGTTTAAGGTAAAAAATTAAAAATTTTGTATTGCAAACTTCCTTATTTTGAAAAAAATCCGTACGTGATAGTTAAAAATGGAAGTCATATTTGGATTCAGCCTCCTCAAAAACATGCAATTAAAAAAGAAAAAAAAAAAATCATGCAGCCAAGAAAAAAAAAAAAAATTCTGTTTTACAGACCTGTGTAATTTTTAAATAAAATTATTCAATTGCAGTTAACTACGACAGAAAACCAATTCGCATCAGTCGAATCCACAATTATCAAAAATACTTTAGTTTATTAGGGTGAGCTCAAACAGAAATGATATTCCACTTTCACCTTCTTTTCCCTATATGTTCGAAGAGTAAAAGAAAAATATTAAATAAAGAAGAAAAAAAATACATAAACAATATTGCATTCTAATGCATGTAAGAAACGAAAAAGAATCTATGCAATTAACGGAAGGTATGTTTAAAACTTTTTTTTTTCTCCTTAGTGATGTATTACGTCATTAATTTGTGCTTGTCGTTCACTGGAAAAACAATAGAGGTCGTTATGGAATATTAATTTTCGAGGCTGACAAACTGACAGGTATTAATTTACCAATACCTGGAAGCACAAAAATAAAGAACTATTATTTTTAAAACATGGCTGCTAAAGCACGTATTAATTTTCCTATATTCTAAGGGAAATATTTCTGCGATCCAGCATTCATGAAAATGTGTTTTAAAATATTTTGTTTTAGACACCCATAGACCATTTTCGGTTTTATTCTTTTTGTTTGTGAATATTCTTGAAATTATTAACAAAGATGTTTGTAGCATAAGATAAATTTTTAATATAATACGCAAGTATATAACATGCAACAAATAATTAAAAAAAACAAAAACTGTTAAAATCAATCATAAAAATTTTGGATTATTTATAAATTATTTAATCGCAACAATGTGTAGAATAATGACCAACAACAACTGTTTTAATAGATACCAGCAGGCTTGGTCCGCTTCGCTGGGCACTAAGAGGGGGGATTTCATAAAGTCCCGTTGCAATAAGTGTCGAATACATATAAACAGGGCCGCGGTAGCCTGGTCGGTAAGAGCAGCGAGTTCGTGATCAAAAGATTCCGGGTTCGGTCCTCCAGCCGGCCGAAGACCGTCGTGTACGCTAATGGCGTCTGGTGCACGTTAAATTCCGTCGTGGTCGCAAAGTCTTTCAAGTTCCCATCAAAAATTATACCTCTGGGGGTACCGGAACATGGGTTTAACTCGGTCTGATCCGGATCAAAATTCGAGTTCCTGTTGCTTGGCTGGTGCTGCCATCTTCCACCAACTTCTGGAACTAAAGTCGTACTTCCTCCCTATGAGGCGATCCTAAATAACGGAAGACGCACCCCCTCATGCCTTAAACATATCCGGTTAGTTCCACTACCGGGGCTCAGAATTTCCGAGTGTGGCATACGATAACAACGACAACAACAACATATAAACAATTTACGCGCGAAATTTCGTAACCGCTAATCCCATAGATTTTCCAAGGCAAATTTGGCGCGAAAAGGGGGGAGTCTTAAATTTGCTCTCTCGTAACGCCCCCCTCCACCCCAAAAACAAAAATCGAAAATCACAGAAGAACAAAAATGTGTTTTTGTAAATATCCCAAAGAAAAAACGTGTCGTTTCCAATACCTTTGTACCATTCTAGTTCCCCATCATACTATAGGTATGGGGAACTTAGATAATCGTGAAAATTTTCGAGCTCGGTTTTTTGACTTTTTTACACGTTTTCAGGTGTGAGGAATCCGAAAATGACAAAATTTTTATGGTGTCTGTCTGTATGGTGTCTGTTAGTCTGTTAGTCTATTAGTCTGTTAGTCCGTTAGTTTGTTAGTCTGTGTACAGGATATCTCAAGAACAAATTGTCGTAGAGAGGTCAGATCAGTTTTAAAATATTACTTTCAACACTGGCAAGAACCCTATTCATTTGCAACATTCGAATTTAAAAACTTCAGCAGTTATTCGAAATTTACGATTTTCTTAACATGGGAGAATAGGACAAAAATTCACTTAAACGTGCATTAAATGGAAACTTTTTACTGTAAAAATGTCAAACCAGTTTTAATATATCAGTTTTGATGCCGGAATGAACATAAGTAATTATAAACATGCTACTTTGAAAATTTCGCAAGTTATTGGATATTTACGAATTTCACATAAACGTCAATTTTGAGAGATATTTTCATCGTAGAGATGTCAGACTACTTTTTAAATATTATTTAGGACACTGGCATGAGCATTAATGACTATGAATTTTCCAATATAAAAATTTCGTAAGTTATTGGAAATTTACGAATTTCTTAACATGGCAGATTAGAGCAAAATTTCACATAAACGTCAATCCTGAGGGATATTTTCCTCGTAAAGATGTCAAACCACTTTCGAAATATTATTTAAGATACTGACATTAATACCATACAGTATGATTTTTCCAATTTAAAAAATTCGTAAGTTATTTGGAATTTACGATTTACTTAAAATGGCAGAATAAGGCAAAATCGAGCATAAACGTCCATTTTAAGGATCATAAATATATCAGACAATTTCAAAATAGCATTTATGATACTTGTATGAACATGATTGACTAGAAATATTCTAATAGGAAAATTTCGTAAGTTATTCGAAATTTAAGATTTTATCAACATAGCAAAATGGGGAGATATTTCATAAAAGTACGCATTTTTAGGAAAGTTGCATTGAAAATAGTAGCATGAAAATAAACTACGAAATTGATCCCAATAAAATAAATTAATAGATTAGAATAAGATATCGAACTGAATTGTGGGTAGCCTATTAGGCGAGGATTTCGTTCTGTCACTGTGTCAAGCGTTTGGTGAAATTCATTTCTCTTAACATGAATATAATAAGTCCTGTACAAGAAATTTATGAGAACATACATATGATGGGGAACTGAGCAGAGTCCACCTATGCCAACTAGTTTAATAGGGATTTACTAAAAAATACGGAATTTCAGAAATTTCCCCCTCCTATCTGTAAGAATCAAGAATTCCAAAATTTTACATAATGTTTTATTCATACTCATGTCAAGTCTTCTAATATGCAATTTCTTGACCTTGAAGTAATTTGGAGCCGAGATATGCTTACATACGTTTATTTTCATTCCTGCTCCGCCCCCCCCCAGGAAAAATGGGGGGAAACTTCGATAAATCCCGTTACTTCATGGGTCAAGGGGTCAGATACATATAAACAGTCCAAGCTCCAAACTTTCTGAATCAATTTCCCCTCCTCCCTCCGCTTAAAAATCGAAAATTCCCAAATCGCAGATAGTGTTTTATTTGTACTCATGTCTAGTCTTCCCATGTGCAATTTCTTTACTGTCAAGTAATTTGGAGCCGCGTTATGCTTAGAAACGTGTGTCTGACTTTGCTCCCCCCAGGGGAAGGACGGAAGGGAATTTCGAAAATCTTGATAGATATAATTTTAAGTTGGGTGAAGATCTAAGTTTCTGCCAAGTGCCGTTGAATTCCGTACAGTCGGTAACAAAAGTGTCCGAACACTAGCAAAAAATCCTATGTAGAAAAAGTACACTTCATACGGTTTTGTGAAATAAATTCTTGACGAATCCTGTTCTTGGTCAGTCTAAGAACATGATTCGATAAGGATTTATTTAAAAAACCGTATGAATGTACTTTTTTTACATAGGAATTTATGCTAGTGTTCGGACACTTTTGTTACCAACTGTACAGCTGTTTTTAAGTGATACCCGGACAAAAATAGCCTTACAGTCTTACGGACACATGACATAACCCACAGACAAAAATTTCTGAAGCCAGTGAAGATATCATAAAATTTTTTAATTCTGATAAATTTACAAACAAAAGTCTGATTTTATTTATACAGATAATAAGACCTTTCATTATAACACAATAAAATGAAAAAAAACAGCAATTGGTTAGGGATGAAAAACTTAAAGATGATCATTCATCATACAATAAAAAATGGCAGGTGCATTTGCTCTTCGTGTTTTTTAATATATTGTTATGAAAAATGTCAATTGCATCATATGCAGAGAGTAATTTGTAAAGCAAGAGGCAAGTTTTTATCACTGAATGCACTTCATTCAGCGTAAAAGCAATGCAACAAAACAATGACAGTTCTCGAAACAGTCCAACAATAAAGCTGTTGCTAATAACACACACGCACACACACAAAAAGAAAACAAAAACATTATTCAATGAATGTTCATGAAACAGTCCAAGAAAACAGACATTTGTTTGACACGAGTAAAGCAAACAGAATTAAATACAGTAAAGTCTCGCATAACGCGGGTGCAAGTTTGCCTCATGAATATTACAATTTTATATTTTAACACCACTGGTTCTATATCAAAGCAACTTCTTTATACAAAAAAAAAAAATCAAGTGTATGAACCAATAGATTGGTACTCTAAAAATTAAGTGACGTCAAAAAATAAAACTGTTTTATTTATTTGTCATCTCTGCCACCGCGTTGTAGAGACTTTACTTTACCTACTTAGAGAACAGTATGTAATTTCGCTGATTCATGAACAACAGTCAATCGTTTGGAATGCTATCTTAAACACAATCGGTCATAATGACTCTCTGAACACACTTACTCACAGAAGTCAACTTGCTTTTATTTGTATCTTTTAGCGAAAGTGTTTGTAGATGAATCCAATGGAAAGTACCAAAACTCGGCTTTCTCTTTCTATTTGTCATAGAGCTTCGAAACATCGCGAACCTTAAACTACCAATTTTTCCCCAAATGTGAATGCCGATTCTCCAAATTCGAAGCCAATTTGACAAGTTTGTCTCCAAGACCTACCTTACTGGAAGTGAAGGGACTGCCCCTTTTTTTTCAATTTGATTGTATATCTACTTTCACTGCAACAACCCATTTCAGGCAGAAAGATGATTAAATCCGTTGTTGTCAAAGTTTTTCTCAGTGCCTCCAACTATGAACGTTTCAAATATTCAATATAAACTATGTGGATAAAATGTATCAATACAAGAAACTCTCGACGGATTAAAAGTTTGTGACGCAGCTCTCCACTCTATGAAACCATGAATTTCAAATACGGGTCTTAAAAAAATTATATCAAATTTTGGTGACGCTATCCTATGAATTATTAAATATAGATCTTTTTTTTTTATTTCATTTGCTTTTTTATTCTGTTTATACTTACAATGTAAACAGATGTGTTTTACAATGTAAACAGATTTACTATGTGTATTTTAAACGTGAAAAGATAAAATTTATAGATATAAAATTTATTTTACTCGTCGATACACTTTCTTTCAACTCTCTCATATATTGAAAGTTTAGGTTTTAAAAGAAATGCCATCAAAACTTCTGTGACGCATTGGTGTTACTTTAAAAGATTTGATTTTAGATAACATAACAGTTATTTTTGTTTCGTCCTATAAAGTATATCTGCACATTGAAACATTGCTTTTAATTTTCCAATACACTGTCAAATATGTCACTTTCATTAAACTTATGTATTTAAGTGTATTTATTTCAATAAATTGTTTTATCCTCTACGTCATGCTATGTATTGAAATGCCTTTATTGCAAAAAATTATTTTATCTTTTCCGTCACGCTATCCAAAATTGCAAGTAAAATTTATGCAAATGTTTACTTTGTGTCATAGTATCCAAATTAATTGAAAATGTATGCGAATAGTTTGTTGCAGAGAAAATTAGCATAGTGCAGTAAGGTTAGCAAACATGCTTAGTTTACTATCCGACATTCTGTGTTAACAAAAGAACGTGGGAAAATAAATCACATGGATTGAGAAATGCCAAATTCGAGAAATGCGACTAATTCATTCTTATACTGTGAACCTTACTGTAATGAAGCACAATAATAAAATTTAAAAAAAAGTTATTTATTTATTTATTTATTTATTTACTTTCTTTTTATCCAATACAAAGAAAGTATTGGATTCGTAAAAATTTTCGACGTACGGTTTTCAAAGGATTTATGTGTTAGGAGATGTCATGATCACGATTGAAAATTTTTTAGAAACATTTTGTCTATCTGTCTGTGTTAGTGTAAGTGTATCTTTGTGGACGCCGTACTTGACGAACCAATAAACAAAATTGAACTAAACTTGGTATTTAGTGAACCTTGATCTGAATTGGTGCTGATTGCATTTTGAGATCAATCGCTCAACAGGTGCTGCTGTCGTCCTTTTTTTTATACATTAATATGACAGTATAGGACAAAATTTCATATAAATGTATACATAATGATATTTATGTTTAACTCTTCAATATGAAATTAAAAAAATATATTTTGATTATAATAATAGTTAACCAAATATATGTAGGGAAATCGATCTTACCCTAAGGGTGAAGTACCCCTCCTTCCCAGGGAATGTGATGTTTCATTTTTCACAAAAAAAAAAAAAAAAAAGTATTTATTTAGATATTGGTACAAAATAAACATTCTTTTGACCTTTAATGTTATACGTCACCGAGAGGAAAATCGTCTACATTCATCATGAAAATTAATTTTAATAATTAATACATTAATAAGTAATTTGTACTGCGTACATTTGTATAGGAAAATATAGAAGAAAGTCATATGGTGGCCACAACATAGAAGTTTTTTTTCTTTCTTTTTTCAACTGAAGGTATAAAATTGAGAAACGTTCTTTATCTGTCTTTGAAGTTTAGTAATTTTAGCTGCAAAGAGCAGAGACAAATATAAGCTATTACTTCGTAGTGATATATTTTGTTACATACCCTATACTAGAGCTCCTCCAATACAGGCTGGCTCATCAGGCATTTTGTTTCCCACTCAGCGATTGTTGCCCACGCGGTCCGAATTTCAAGTGTTATCAAATCACATAAAATGGAGGTTTTGCAGTCGAAAATTGCTCAGATCATACCAGAACTGCTTTTAGAACGTCTAGATTTCCAACAGCTGAAGAAAGGCGAAAGAAATGGGCTATTAATTGTCCAAAAGAAAATTGTACGCTAAGCTTTCAATCACAAATATGAAGTGCAATTATGATATGTTTTCTAGAATTTTTTGAATCAAATTTTTGTTTTTATTGCTGTTTGATTATTTAAATGTTGTATTTTACAACCTACACTACTTTTCAACGTGTATAAATATTTAAAATTAACCAATTTAATACCAACAGTGATGGCTACTTTTTACTAGGGTTATAAGAAAATTTCGCCAAACATTACCGCCAAACTTATCAAGTACAAACAATAATTCGCTCTTCTGTTTAGGCAAACTCGCCATTTTAGGCGATAAAGACTCCGAGTAATACGTCTGCAACTACACGTCGCCAAGGTATATTTCTGCTGAGCAACAATGAGTCAGCTCGTATTATAGGAGTCTTACCTTATACATACTTAAATAGATACGTCAGCTTAAAAAAAGCAAAATATGGACTGATGGTGCTTCTGAAGTATAATTTTACCAAAGTCATGTTGCAGAAATATTTCCTTATTATGATGTCACATTTTACAAGTTCAAAAATAAAAGTTCAAATACAAGTTCAAATGGTGTGTAAGACACTGTTAAAAATAAAATGATGTATTTCACCATAAAAATGGTTTCAATTAGCTGCAAAGAATTCTTTGGTGAAATATTTCACCATTTTAATGGTGCCATTTCAGTAGAAAGTACCACTGAAATGGAGAAATTTTGCACCAGTATACTGGTTGCAGCTAACTGGAACCATTTTTCTGTGAAATATAGCATTTTATTTTTAACAGTGCATACCATATGACATATTTTTAACGGTGTATCACTATTCAGTACTCACTATTACACATATATGCCCTTTTTGGAGGTAATGGTTGTCAGAAGCTGTAAAATTGAACTAAAAAATTAGACACCTAACAGATTGACTAAGAGGGAAATGACACATGTGAAAAGACATATAAAACAGAGTTTACAATAGCGAGTTTTAAAAAAAGGTCGGTAGAGCCGTTTTTGAAACACCCATTTAAGAGATCTAAAATTGGCATACCTATTCAAGATAGGTAATATGACTGTTATTTTTCCTGTAATAACCACGTAATGCATGCGAAAAAATATCTAAAAATAGGTTTACGAAGCAATTTTCAAGAAAATCACTAGAGCAGTTTTTGAGATACCGACTTACACCAGAACTTGGCAAACTCAGTTATTGTCCGGAAAACAACAATCACATTCCAAAGTATATCTAAAAGAAATTAAATATGACGAATTTGAAAAAATCCGTACAGCCGTTTATAAAGGAATGCACTTGCGAAGCCTAAAATTGGTCTACTTATACAGGATGCCTATCAATTTTTATGAACTAACGAACTATTAGATACGAAAGGACATTTAATAGTGTGTTTATATAGCAACTCTGAGGAAAATCGATAGAGCAGTTTTAGAGATACAGATTAATTTTATAAATATTCTTTGCATTTTTATTTTAAAATACGCAAATACCATAACGTGAATTTTGCTTTACTGACGATTGAAGGAACAATTATTACTGACAATTATACGAAGTTACTAGTATTATTTGGATTACTTACAGCCGAAGTTCTGCATAAATTTAATCTTAAAAGCAGACGTATGAGGTATATAATATTTAAGTGAAGAAAATACAAATGATGAGAAATATACTACAATTGCACACAAAAAACTAAACCATTCAGATTCATGGATATTTTGAATAAATAGCTAAATGGACTATAGTAAACTTTCGTACAACGTAGGGGCAAAGTTGCCAGGTGAATACTACAATTTTATATCAACACTAATTTTAAAACACCCCTACTTTTATATCAAAGAAACCGCTTTATACAACAACTAAATCGGGTGTAATTGAACCAATAAAATAATACTCTAAAAAGTCAGTAGTGTAGACAATAATAATAATAATAATAATAATAATAATAATAATAATAATAATAATCTCATTAGACTAATGTCGTCATATTTTCTTAAATTATCATTGAACTGAGTCCACGAGCTTAAATATTATCCATTTATAAACCTTTTTTTTTCATTTTCCACGCACGCTTTTTATTTCATAATTCAAAATTATTAAAAAAAACTTTTTCGATACTGTCCGTTTCTAAACTGATTACTATTATTTTTCTTTTCTTTTTCTATTAAAAAAAAAAAAAAAAGAAAAGAAAAAAGAAAAAAGAAAAAAAAAGGAAGAAAAAGATTTCGATGAAATTCTGGCAAAAGCAGAATTTAGTTTAGTACTGAGGACTATTAGTTTCTTAATTAATTAATTAATTTTTTTTTCTTCAAATTATAGCATCACTTTCAAATTATTAAATTATATTTTCGATAAATCTTTGATTACGACAAATGTCCAAGTATCGTCAAACTGTTATCGTAAATATCCGTAGATTTAGACTATTAGTCCTCGATCCTAAAAAGAATGTTATCGCTTAAATATTTGCAGCCTTCTATATCTTTTGAAGATTATGTATAGACCGCATGGTACACCTAAATATAATCCTATAGTAAAAATACAACCTAAAATACACTTCTGTCAATTTTTATTTATTGTCGCACTATAATCTACTTATTTTGTGTAGCCCTGTAAACGAAACGTGAATGACTTCCCTACCATATTCTACATGAGAATGTTTTTACACGTATAAAAAATATATATTCATTTCGTTTGGTTTAGTGCAGTCTATAGATGTTAAACTACTTACCTGCAATTTCCCCCATAGACGTAATGCATTTGAATTATTTTGGGGTTGTCCCTGTACACGAACCATTTGCTTCATCTCATTGAAAAACTTAGTGTAGCATCCCTATATGATACGCATTTTTAGAATACTAAGTTTGGACTTTCTGCTGCTATTTGTTTTTGAGATATGCTGATAACAGACAGACACACAGACCAACAGCTAAAAACATGATTTTCGGATTCAGGTGACCTCAAAACGTGTAAATATAACAAAAACTCACTTTCGAAAATTTGACCCAAATACAATACTTTCTCTGCCTCATGGGTAAGAGAAAGTAAAAACAGCAGAAAGGTATTCCCCCCCCCCCCCCTTCAAAAAGTTTTTTTTTTTTTTTCTTTTTTTTCTTTTGATAATATGAATATTTCTGTAAAACTTCTTTTTTTTTCCCAAAAACGTATACTTAAACATGTTCTAAAATTACATTAAAATTCATGAAAAAAACTAAGACTGATAGTTAAAAAATAAATATTTGTGAGTAAACACTTCAATTTAGAAAATTTCGCAACACTTGTTTCAGTTTGAAATATGAACGCGATTCTACATTGGGAGAAAAATGTCTTTTCAATGTAATTGCTTTCATGCCGTAACTGTGCCTAATTCTTCACTTGATTATTTCCTATTATTTCGTTTAGAGAATATTATTTCGAGTTTTTGGAATTTATAGCATTCCTTTACCAAATTTTTAGGATCTAAAATTTTTCCGAAGTTTGTGAGATTTTAAAACCTCTCTTACTTTAAACTGGCTTTTAAATGCACAATAGTATGTAAAATTAAATATTAACAATAATAATAATTATTATTGCAACACAAGTAATGCTACAAAAATGTTTCAGGCTTTATTGAAAAAAATATCCTTAAAAATTAATTCCACACAAAAGAGAAAAATAATCTACTCTTTTTACATACAAAGTTCAATAAAGATTATTAAAACATAATTTTAACTCATTAACTTTTTTTTTTTTTTTTTTTTTTTGCTCTTAACAAAATTGAGTAATTGAGTTTTGGCGTAATTCCTTAAAAAAAAAAAGAAAAAAAAAATCATGTATTATCCTGAAACTACTTTTGAAATTTTTGAAAAGATTGATTGAATTTAAGAAAAGAACTTCAATGTATTTTCTGTAGTTAAGAAAACAAATTTTCTACGACAATTATTTTTTTAACATGTTTATCAGTGAAAAATTAAATCAATGATAAAGGAAAAACTGCCGTAGCATGGAAGAAAAATATACATCATTTTTTATTTATATGGATGTTTTTTTGTTAAAAATAAATTGTTGTAGTTACTGTGAAAACAATAATAATAATAATAAATAATCCGGCAAACATGTTTTCATACCTCGGATAATGTTGAAGTTTTTATTTATTATTTTTTCCCTAATTATAAAAAATATTCAATAAATTTTCAAATAATTATATTTATTTGTAACTGTTTAGTTACAAAAAATTTTGTTACAAAAGACAAATTTGTTACAACTGTTACAAAAGTTGTGCTTTTCATTCGGAGACAACGCACGAATCCCAAGTACGCAACAATGATAAACTATTTAGAGAAAATGGGGTGCAAGGTTGATTTTCAGCACCAACTATGTGAAAAATACCAGAGCCGGGAATTGAAGCAGGGTACCCTACTTACTATGGGCATACCTGCCAACTTACTAATTAATATTCCGGAAAATTGTCAGTACTCGCCCCTTTTTCACACCAATCTTTTTACTTTCTCTTACCCATGGGGTCGAGAAAGTATTGTTTTATTACTTTATCTTATCCATAGGGTCGAGAAAGTATTGTTTTAGGGTCAAATTTTCGAACGTGAGTTTTTGTTATATTTACATGTTCTGAAGTCCCCTGAATGCGAAAATCATGTTTTTAGCGAATGGTCTGTGTGTCTGTCTGTATGTCTGTCTGTTATCAGCATATCTCAAGAACAAATAGTAGCAGAAATTCCAAACTCGATATTCTAAATGTGTATTATATAGGGATGCTGCAGTAAGCTTTTCGTTGAGATGAGGCAAATGGTTCGTGTACAGGGACAACAAAGTATTCAAATACATTACGTCTATGGGGGAAATTGCAGGTAAGTAGAGTTTAACATCTATAGGCTGCACTAAACCAAATGAAACGAATATATATTTTTTGTAATAGAGATAGTCAACAGGGAAAGAAATTGTGTATGTAGGAGCCTCGCTTCCCCCTGGGGTGGGGGGAAGTCCCCCTCGAAGGGAGTAAATTTTCATGATGGGTATCTTTCAAAAGAGCTCGTCAACACCTTTAAAAGGAATGGTTGAACCATCGATCTGTGATAATTTAAAACAAAGTTATTGATTTTTTGTTTAATTTTAACGAAAAAAAAAAATCGTATAAGATATTAATATTGAGAATAAAATGGGCTTTTTTTGGATATTTAGTGTTAAACCAAATGAGAAGACTATATATTTTTTGTAATACAGATAGTCAACTGGGAAAATTTTGTTGTGTATGTTGGAGCCTCGCCTACCCCCCTGGGGGATGGAGTCATAGGTTTACATAACAGTACTCGTTATCTTACCTCTTAATCTCCAACCTGTATTTATAATATTAAATTTCAGGGTAAGAGAAAGTCGTGTGAGTGACACAACAGATTATTTATAGTATTTTTCTTCTTACTTAATCGTAACTAAAATTTGGAAAAAATTTCTCTAAAAATAAATTGGTGTGGAAAAAAGAGCAGGTTCTAACAATCTTTTCCAGAATATTAATTAGTAAGTTGACAGGCATGTGTGTGAATGCTCTGCCACTGAACCACTTTGGCTGATTACCAACTCGGCATTTCCCACATAATATCCCATAGGTACCAAGTCTCCATTATTTTCAGCAGAGACTTCATACCAGAAAGTTTTGATGAATGTTTTCAGTTTATTTAATATTGTTTATTCGTTGAAAATATGGAAAATATGTGTGAAAAATTCCTTTTTTAAATATACTGGTGATAAATCAAGGGCTGCAACAGACGACTTTTTTATATTCATTTCGTACCACTGCTTCCAAAAAATAAAATTTTTAATATATTTTCACAGGTAAATTTGCACTCTGCCTGCATACATTTATTACAAATTTTACGTTATTGAAATAGTAGTACGAAAATAATAAAGAAAATGTCGCCTGTAGTAGGTCTGTAAATCTCATTTTAAATTTTAAAATGTTGGCAGTTAGGATATCCGTCGTCAAAGCTACCATGTCTGTAAACACAGAAATAATAGGTGAGCAGTTTCGCGTTTGCAGACACGGTGGCTTTGCCAACGGATATTATGTGGGAAATGCGTTGTTTGTAATCAACCAGGGTGGTTAAGTGGCAAATCATCAACACAGAAAACGGAGTGCCCGGGTTCGATTCCCGGCTCTGGCATTTTCCCCATAGTTAATGTAGAAAATAAATCTTGCACTCCATTTTCTCTAAATGAATATTCATGTTTGATGAATATATGAATAATATTTCTAAATTAATAAACTAATTTAAATATTCTATGAAAAAGAAAAAGGCAACAGTTTAGATAAATTAAATAGCTAAAACAGTAAATTGTAAAAAAAATCAATCAGTTTCATTAAATAAAACAATGTACAAAAAGAAAAAAAAAAAATGCAGCCTTTTTTACAACGGGATTGTTTACTTCGTATATATTTTCATGTAAAACTGGCAAAGCACTTTTATTCCAGCCAGATCAACGGTGGAAACTAAATCGAAATCTTATCCTCACGAATTATATTTAAATATTCATGCTGAGGAAATGAACAGAATCTCAAAGCATTCTGAGTTGATTTCATACAGTTCTCCTTTAAAATTTATTCAGATATTTTCCTAAGCCTTTAGATACTCTACAGCGAGAAAATTCGATTAAGAAGGATTCCGAGATATATTTCTTCGAATATTTTTGGATGTGTTTTATAACACATCCAAATCTTAAGCAACTTAATTATTTTTTCTGTCGCATTGTTGTATGTAAAATAAATCACTATTTTAACCCTTTGACGATCCATCCATATTTTCATTTGAAAATTGCTAAGCTAATATCTAAAACTATAGCTGATCAAAAATATGTCAAAGGAAAAATGTAACATTTTAATAAAATAGGGGGCTCTGCCCCCTGCTCGCTCCGCTCACCAACCCCCGAAGGAGGCTTCGCCTTCTCCCCGACTCAGTTTACTTATTAACACATGCAGACCTCTTCCCGCCTATTCGCTGCTTTCTTTCCCTGAAAAGGAATATTAATAGTGCATTTTACAAGACAAAAGCAGAAAATTATTATGGAAATCCTCATATTCAATGTCAAATTCAAATATATAATATTTATACATATTTTTTAATAGAAAGAAAATCATAATATCCAGACCATTTTGCATTACAGCTTTAGTATATGACACTTTTTATTTATTTTTTTACATTCTTAAATCAGGACCACGGTACCCCAGTCGGCAGAGCGCCGAGCTCGTAATTGGAAGATAGTGGGTTCGGTTCTCGAGCCGACCAAAGACCGTCGTGTACACTAATGGTGGCTGGTGCACGTAAAATATGTCGTGGCCACAATATCCTCCGTGTTCCCATTAACATTATACCTCTGGGGGCCACCGAAGATGGGAAGCTATCCCCTTCGTGTAGGACCAAAATTGTGGTGGCATTCTCCGGAACATCCGTAGGAGTGCGTCCCAGACCGTCGCCAATTATACATAGCGCAGTAATGGTGCGACGTCAATCACAACCTACCTAATTATCTACCTACCTACAACCATGGATCATATTTTAATTTTCCCGTGTAAGAAGATTAATTTTCTAAAAGTAGAGAAAGAAAGTTGATATTTATTTTCTTTGTTTTTTACATCCATGGTTTCGGGCCGCGGTACTCTAGTCGGTAAAGCGCTGAGCACGTAATTGGAAGATTGCCGATTCGATACTTGGGCCGGCCAAAGACCGTCTATTGGTGACTGGTGCGCATAAAATCTGTCGTGGTCGCAAAGTCCTCTATGTTCCCATCCCCACTATACCTCTGGGGATCACCAAAGCGGAGGGGGAATCCCCTCCGTGAAGATTCAAAATTGTGATGACATGTCTCGGGAACATCTGTAGGGGTGCGTCCCAGACCGTCGCCAATTACCCATAGCGCACTACTGGTGCGACGTCAAATCCAACCAGCCTACCTACCTACGTACAACCATCGATCACTTTGAATTTTCTCGTGTAAAATGACTTCATGACAGAAGAACAACGTCACTGGGAGAAACTTTTTTCAAAATAGCAAATAGAGTACCTTCATAAACTTGTCGTTTTTAGTTAATAACTTCTTTAATTAAAATGATAGGAATTTGTAAGCGGCTGAAATTAATCCTTGGAGTACTCGGAATACATTGATACCTCTCATGACGCGAAGAACCCTGCCCTCCATTAGAAGATGCTGTCGCAGACAAAAAAATTTGACGCCAGTGACAGTAACTTTTTTTTAATATATAGAGAAAAAAAATCTGGAGTCACTCCACTCGACTTTCCGAACATTTAGTAATTAACAGTTTTGTAGATAAAGTAAAGAAAGAGGAGTTGTTAAACAAACAAAAGAGAGAAAACCATAATAGAGTGTTTGAGTATTTTTCTCCATATATTACACGATGTTTTATTTAACGCTACTGAACATTGAGTCCATAGATCATAATGATAAAGAATTTTTCGTTGTGTCCCTGTAAAAACCTATAAATGCTAGATTCACCAAAATGCTTATAGTCCCAAGTAGTACCGGAACGTTCTTTGTACGTCTAATAACGGTTACAATAGTTCAAACACCGTGTTTCGTGTCAAAATAACGTTCCATTAGACGTTCAAAAATTGTATTATTTAGAACGTTCAAAAAAAGTGTGCATTGTACCTTCCATAAAACGTACAATTTCAGTTCTATACAAAACGTTTAAACGTAACACCGTCATAAAACGTTCCGTCTCAGTGAGATTATTACGAATAGGACAAAATGCCAAGATTCAGTTTTGATTTCGTAATATTCATTGAATGTTGGTGTTAGGATTAAAACAAACTAACTACACGAGGGTCCTAGGTCTGGATGGTGTGTCCTCCGTGGAAATCATTCTAAGAATGCCTAACCCTTATTTATGCGAGTTTCAAAGAAAATCACGGAAAACTCCGAAAACCTAAGTCGACGAGCGCGACCAGGAATCGAAACCAACACTTCCCGTCTGTAAGGTTCGGGAGTAGAACCTCGCGGTCACTAATACTCATCGGGAAGTTACAGAAATGAGTTTTTTTTTTCTTTCTTTAAGCATAATTTTAAACTTTTATTATATTTTATTTATGATTCTATTTAGGTTTGAATGTTACTGTAAATTATCAATATTGATAATGTTTTTAAATCATTAATCTCTTTAATTGTTCTTATTTTATTTATTTATTTATTTTTAAATCCAAATTTTATTTAATAAATTTTAATAAAAGAAAATTATTTAATATATATTTCAAAAAGTATTTTCTTAATAGATGAAGATTTTACGTAGCCATTCTCTTTTAATTAAACTGTTTAAAAGAAATCTTCTACCCATCGCAATACTTTATTCTGTAACATTCTATATAACAGCGCCACTTAACCAGTTAACATGAACAAAAATTTAATAAACACTGTATCTCAAAATTAAAATTTTACATATTTAATTTGTTGCAGATTTCACTAACACATGCTGAGGTATAGCTATCTGGAAAAATTGCATAATATAGAGTACTATATCGGCCGATATATACCCAAACTGAATTATCATAGTTTTTCATAATATATATTTCACATACTCATGTTAGTGAATTTTTAATAATAATAATAATAATAATAATAATAATAATAATCTGAGATATTGCTTTCCTTTAAACGGCATTGAGTTACAGCACATTAGTGCCACCTCTCAATCAATATATGCTCAAATTAGATCACCATAGTTTAACATAATATCTATCTCACATATCAAGTTTGGTGCAGTTTTATTCAATAGAAACTGAGATACTGCCCTCTGTTACATGGGGAGGGGGGCATTACATAATAGCTGAGCACCTATTAGGTCATATATTCCAAAAATTAATCGGGGCTAGTTTAAATAAAAGTTCGACTACATATCAAGTTAGGTTAAATTCTGTCCACTGATTCTTCAGATGGAATTTCCACAAAATTTTATTAAGATGCGCAAACAAGTTCTAAAAATTGTCGAATCCTATCGAGGACGTCTCAAGGAGTGTTAAAACCCCGAAAATTTCCATGCATCAATTGCGTTCTTTTTACGAGTATGTATACAGAAAAAATAAAGTGTATGCCATTTCTGATCCTTTCACTGAATATTTTGTTCAATGCTGAAATATACACTAAAACAAAATATACTTTTCCGTTTAATTCGAGATTTTAAAATGGAAAAATAAAGTGATCTCATAAGTTTTTCAAATACTTTATAAAAATTTAAATAATTGTTTAACTCAGCTCCATTTTTCCTAAAAAGAAAGAAAAAAAAAACTATATGTTTTCTACAGCTATAAATGCTTAAAAAATTTCTGTTTCAAATGTTGAACTTTGAAACATGATTATTCCGGATGTAAGAAGGGAAGAGCAGATGAAATTGACAGCTGTGGATTGCATTTATTTAATTCTCGCTGACCGTGCAAAGTGAAACAAACGCCAGCGCCAGATCTTGGGAATGTCGTGTCGTTATGTGAAGCGGTAATTTTAAAACATGTAATCTGTTTTGTTCAGTTTTCGCGTTATAATGACTTGGATAAGCTTTAGAAAAGGTAAAAATGTAATATTTTTAACCTGTAATATTCTCTTGTTCTATTTATTAAAGTCTTATTTTAATATCAATTAAACAATCATTTTCATATCTGCGTAAGTTCTTAAGACTAACTTTTGAAACTTGTAAGCAGCGTTTTATCGCAGAAAAAACTGCTCCAGTTACAGAAAACCGCTTAGAAATTATGGATTCATTTTATTAATTTAGTCTTCTGAGATGGAAATTGTTAAAATGACTATTTTTGGTTATTATGTTTCTGAATGAAGTAACATAAAGAGTTTAAAAGATGAGAGTAAATTTTAAGTGAATGCCCTTGCAGACTGGTCATTGTGTATTTTAAAATGCTAGTTGCAAGGGTGTTTTCTTGAAAGAAAATTAAGAAAGTTTGAAGAAAGGTTTGTAAGGTTTATGAAGAAAATTAAGGTTTGTAATTCTTTTTTTTTTCTTTTTAAATTCTGAAGTATTTATTTAATGTTTATATGATCATATACATAATCTAGTTTATGCAAATTGCATATTTTTAAAATAATATCCTAAGTTTCACCGACTTATAATTTTAAATATCTCTTTATTGTAATTTATTAAATAAAATATATCAACTTGTTTAACTGCATAATAAAACAAAGATTCAATTCAATTTTATTCCACATCTTTATTAAAAAAAAAACATATTCTGCTTTAAAAAAATAAAATAAAAAAAACGATATTAATAAGTAAATAAATGATATACTAAGAAATAATATATTAATTATAAATAATATACTTACTATATTATTTATTAATAATAATATTTACATTTATTAATTATTTAATATGCCATGATAGCATAATTGCATCAAATGAGTAAAAATTGCGTTGACTCAATTTAAAGAAATTTAAACATTTAAAGAATACCAATTACATTGCCATGTGGAATAAATTTAAATACCTGCAAACATCATTTTTGTAAACTGCTGCTGTAAACTGAAAATATGTATACACACTTGCACTGAAATTTAAAAATATGAAGTATGTTAAATATTTTAGAAAAATATTTTTATTAAAAAAATATTTATATATTTAAGTATTTGGAAATTTTTTAAATTTCTTCCTTCTAACTAATTTTTAATTTTTCGTTTCAATTTCTTATTATTATAAATATAAATTAACAATATATTCTAAACTCAATTATATATTATTTTAGCGGTGTATTGGTACATTCATTTTCGAAATTATTTTTTATGTTGGAATATTAAAACTTTCTATGGACTTCAGTATTCAAATATATTTATAAACTATCCATGGACTTACAAAGTAGTACCCAGAAATGTTTAAAACATACAGGGTGCAAAGTCGAGAGCAGGCCTTTATTTGCGCAACAATTGGTCTCACATGTCCTCCAATAAGAAAATGTATTTACAAAAAAAAAAAAAAAAAAGTAAGCAAAAAGTAAGTGCTCATATTTTTTAAAACATTTTGTAACTGATTCTATATATTTGCGACCAATAGTTGCGGATATAAAGGTATTCTCGTGACTATGCTTTGCACCCTGTATTAAAAAAAAAAAAATAGTATAAATGAATTTTTAATCTTAGTTAAAGCCAAGCAGCAGATAAAAGATCACTGAAACCACATAGAACAATGAGAAGGAAATTACAAGAAATTTAAATAACCCGGGGAGACTGATTGTGATTTATTGAAGCATTTATTATTTATTTATTTATTTTTATTTTATTTAACTTCAGTCTAATCATAAATTTATTCCTATATTGTAAGTTGCAATTTTAATAATTTTGCCGGTGCTAAAAACCACATGAAACTCAAATCAAAAGATACAAACAAGCAACGAGGAAATAAAAAATTAAGACATCATTTTGAAAAAAAATTTTTAAGGAAAAGCTTAGAACCATAGAAAAAAAAAACTCGTCAGGGGTGACCTTTTTCGTCGTTGAGCACCAATGTACGATTTCGTTCGTTAGCAGCTATAATAGCAAATTGCTAGCGGGCACCCTATCGTACAAGAAATTAATTGAAGTTAAAATTGAAGAATAAATTGGAATAAATTATTTAGTTCAAGGAATCAGAGAATCAAACAGAAAACAACCATGAAAAACAAACATTAATCATAGGATGACGCATTCGGAATCACAAGGATTAAAACAAGCAAAATAATTCAAGAGTTTAGTTGTACATAGCAGATGAAGAATAATGATACAATACAGCAACGGGGATATAAATTACTTTTTTTTTTAATTCAAATAATGTTTGAGAAAATTTAACATACTTACTATTCCTTTAATTTCAACGTACATGTATGAAAAATTCCATATTTTATGACAGTAATTCCCAAAAAGTGTCATAACGTCTCTATATCCCTTAAAAAATTTCTTAAATTTTTGCATTTTTAAAAAATTTCTTTTTTCCCCTAATCTGAAGATAATCACATTATAGTATTAATTACGAAACTTTGAATAAACACCATAAAATGCAAGAACTCGCGACTGCTACAAACAAAGGACGGCTGCTATAAACAAAGCGGCAACGCATTCAACACACTCAACGTGCTTGTTTGCAGTTCTCGCGCCTACATTGCTCGCCTGATGAAGGGTTGTGTCTTCTTTTGACGCGAAACAGTTGGTGCGAGTTCTTGCATTTCATTGTGTTTATTCAAAGTTTTTTAATTAATACTATAACTTCATTATCTTCAGATTAGGGGAAAAAGAAATTTTTAAAAAATGCAAAGATTTAAGAAATTTTTTAAGGGATAAAAAGACGTTATGACATTTTTTGGGGAAAACTGTCGTAGAATATAGAATTTTTAATGCATATACGTTATAATTAAAGGAATAGCAAGTATGTTAAAATTTCTCAAACATTATTTGAATTGAAAAAAAAAAGTAATTCATATCCCTGTTCATGTGTTGTATCATTATTCGTCATCAGCTATGTACATTTTACTTCTAAACGCCCGTACTGAGGGGATTATTTATAATGACGTCACTTTTTTTTTTTTTTTTTTTTTTTTTTTTTACTACACTATTTTAGAACGTTTATAGTACGTTTTCTAGAACGTTCTGAAAATGTGTATAACGTTTTGAAAACGTTCTAAAAACGTTTAGAACGTTCTGAGACCGTATACGTAGAACGTTCTCAGAACGTTTCTATAACACCGATGGTATTGCTACACGTTCATTGAACGTTCTCTGAACCGTACTATTGTACGTCTTCAAGATGGACAAATAGACGTCTATAACACGTTCAAAGTGAACGTTCTTAGAACGTGTTTGCAGAACAATTTTTGAACGTTCAGAGAACGTTTCTGTGCTGCTTGGGGTTAGTGCAACCGTGATTTATAATATTCATATAAATTTTCAGCTCAATTGAATAAGGCATTTAGATGCTATCGCACTTATAAAAATTTGGTCCCATAGGCCATAATGATAAAGAATTTTTCTTTGTTCCCCTGAAAAAAACTGTAAGAGATAAATTGACCAAAATCTATACAGTTGGTGCAACCGTGATCTATAACATGTGTACAAATTTTTTGCTCAGATTAATAAGGCGTTTAGATGCTATTGCACTTTTAAAAGTTTGGCCCCATAGGCCATAATGATAAAGAATTTTTCCTTGTGTCCCTGTAAAAAAACTATAAGTGCTATTCACCAAAATCAATAGGGTTCGTACTATGGTGACTTACAATTTACGTACCAACTTTCAGCTAATTCGAATAAAGCGTTTAGATGCTAGCGTGTTCACTCAGACATACACACACACATACATACATATCATCGTAAAAATCGTGAAAACGGACTCAGGGGACCTCGAAACGTATAGAAACATCAAAATCTCAAATTCGGATTTTTGACATGATTACAATACTTTCCTCACTGTAGTGTTCGGAAAGTAAAAATGATATGAAACACTATTTATTAATCTGGTTAAACTCCAATAATAAGTAATTTAATAAATTAATTAGTTTGTAAATAAACTCTATAAATTCCAAGTATACTCGCAATACTTGTTTTAGGTCAACACTTGTTTTAGAGCACGGAAACGAGTAGGTCGAGCAGCAATTCTACACTCGCACCTACTAGAAATTTAAAGTGAAGTGACTTCTGCATTTGGCTTTCTCTGAAACATTGTTTGTTAAATTTCGAAGTAGTGCTGCTATCTACTGAACAGAGAAGAGCCAATAGTTTAAAGATCGATTAAAACAAATGGAAAAATATTGAAAAATTGTTGCACAATATATATATATATTATTATTATTATTATTAAATGTTTCTTTTCAGCGAAAAATCAATGAACGTCAAAGGATTAAAACAAAATTCATGCAAAAAGTTAATAGTTGGCTAAGACAATGTTAGGGACGAGTATGGAAGAAAGTAAGAAACCTATGAATTATAATTGCAACGTGAAAAAGCTGCCATAGTGTAAGACTCTGAGAGTAAAACTTCGCGAAGAAATTGAAATTGAAAACAAGTCCTTCCGGCTTATTCGGAAGGATAGGTTGATTTCTTTTTTCTTATCAAGTAGCCAAGTCAATTTGTTTCAAAATGGCGGCTACAAACTATTAATGCACTTGATAGAAATATTGATGTAGGCTATGCACATATGGAGTTTTAAGCAAATTTGTTCATAAATACCTTTTTATGTGAATTTAAAATTTTCAAGTGGCCGGCGCTTTGAAACAAAATGGTGAGTTATGTTGACAAATATATGAAATGTATTTGTGAGATAAGTCTACTGTACACATACAGTTCGAATTAATTCAAAATCTCAAAAGTCATCGTGTTGAAAAATTAAGTGGCAGGCACTTCGATCAAAATGGCAGAGAAAGTTGCTCATCTAAGATATCGTTGCAAATTTGAAAATATTTTTTTTTTTTTTTTTTTTTTTTTTTTGTAGAAATTCTTTCAAAGAGGCTTAGTAAGTTGATAAATGTAAGTTTTCTGCATTTCTAGTTTGTTTTAGCATTAAAATAGCCTAATTTTTTCCTTAAAAACGCATTAAAAAGATCCAGTAACGCAGCTAATGGATTTGGCGCCAAATTTGGCGACTTTTCCCATATGGCGACTTTTGGCGAGAAAATACTTATTATCGATATACCAAAGATGGACGCAATAACGTGATTGGTTCACGAGTTACGTGAATTTTCTATATTTTTGTTGTTTGAATGATAAATCCATTTTTCAACTTTGATTTGAATTGATTAAGTATTTCTAAAGTTACCGTGATAACAAATGTTCAAGTGGACGCCAGTTGGAAACAATACAGTGGAACAAGTTACCCAGCAAACATATCCAAGATATATGAAGCACAGGTTCACTGTCCAACTGTGGTTTAAATCAGTGCCGTGTTTCAAAAGTTAATTTTATGACAAATTTTCAAGTGGCAGTCTAAGTGGTTGCAACTTGGAAACAAAATGGCAAAACAACTTGCCTAGCGAAATCATCCAGTATACTTGTATGATAAGTTCCTTGTCCAGTTCTAGTTCAAATTAAATCAGTATTTCAAAAATTATCGTCATAAGAAATTTTCAGGTGGCACCACTTGGAAAAAAAAGCTGAGTGAGATGTCCAGCGAACTTATCTGAAATATTTGAAGGATAAATCCACTACCGAAATTTCATGCAAATTGATTCTGTATTAAAAAAGTTACCATAATGACAAATTTTCAAGTGGCCGCCACTTGGAAATAAAATTGCGGATCAAGTAACCAAGTGAACTTATCCTAGATATTTGAACCATAAGTTCACTATCTAACTTTTATTTGAATCAGTTTCGTATTTTAAAAGTTATCGTCATGGCATATTTTCAAGTGGCTGGAACTTAGAAACAAGATGTCGGGACAAGTTGCCCAGTGAAACATTCAAGATAATTATATGATAATATCACTGTCCAAATTTGGTTCGATTTGGAGTATTATTTCAGAAGTTATCGTGATTTTAAATTTCAAGTGGTCTCGCTTAACTTATCTGCCACGTTATTAAAAATGGCGGATATAGTTTACTAATAAACTTCATTGAGATCCTTATGTGGTCTGTATTTACATCAAAATTCAAACAATTTCAGAATACGCTTTTTACAATTTAAATTTAAAATTTTCAAGTAGTCTCCACTTGAAAAAATAATGGCGGAGCAACTTGGTTAACAAACTCATCTAAGATATTTATAAGATAAGGTAAGACACTGTTCAAATTTGGTTCCATTTGGAGTATTATTACGGAAGTTATCATGGTTTTAAATTTTCAAGTGGTAGCCTGATTTCAAGTGGCCCCGCTTAGCTTAAAATGTACCCCACTTTATTAAAAATAGTGCATAAAGTTCATTAATAAAGTTATTTGAGACACTTGTATAATCTATGTATGCATCAAAATAAAAAAAAAAATTCGGAATACGCTTTTTACAATTTGAATTTGAAATTTTCAAGTGGTCTCCACTTGAAAACAAAATGGCAGAGCAACTTGGTTAACAAATTCATCTAAGTTATTTATAAGATAAGTTAAGACACTGTCCAAATTCGGTTCGAATTGAAGTATTATTTCAGAAGTTATTGTGATTGTAAATTTTCAAGTGGTAGCGTGATTTCAAGTGGCCCCGCTTAACTTAAGATATCAACCACTTTATTAAAAGTGACGGATAAATTTCATTAAAAAACTTCATTGAGACCCTTATGTGGTCTATATTTACATCAAATTTCAAACAAATTTGGAATACGCTTTTTACAACTTAATATCTGCCACTTTATTAAAAATAGTGGATAAACTTCATTAATAAACTTCATTGAAACCCTTATGTGGCCTGTATTTACAACAAAATTCAAGCAAATCGTGCTTTAAATATGCTTTTTACAATGTCGGTTTGAAATTTTCAAGTGTCTGCCACTTGAAAACAAGAAGTCGGTGCAACTTTGTTAACGAACTCATCCAAGATATTTATAAGATCCGTTCACTGTCCTAATTTGGTTCAATTTCGAGTATTATTTCGGGAGTTATCGTGATGACAAAATTTTCATTATAGATAGATAGATAGATAGATAGATAGATAAACGAAGTGATTGCAATAGGTCGATTTCTAAAGAAATCAGCCTAAAATTAGTGCGAAAAAGAGATAATTTTGTAAATAGATAATACAAGTATTGCTACATCTAAAAATAATCGAAATTTTCAAAATATTAAAAAAAAAAATTAATTCATATGAATTGGATATTAGTTTACATCTTATTTTTTTAAGCATGAGATGAGGCAAAAAAAAAATGCTCTCTAAGAAGATTAGGTTTGAGATATATTGTTACTTTTGCTTATGGATATTGTGCAGATGATAGTGCACGAACCAGAAAAAAGAATAGAATATACACTGCGTGTCATAAATATACTTACCCTTGTGTTTTTCATTAAAACCTTAAAATATCGGATAGTATGCAAGTAGTTTATTGGTAATATTATTGTATTATGAAAGAATAATCTAATTTTTAAATAGAAACCGGAAAAATTTTTACAATATTAAATGAGTGTACAGATATCGAAATCTGAACATTGTGTGCCGTGTCATAAATATACCTAATATGCTATTTTTTACAGTTTTCGTGTGCGTAAAAGGACTATTGCGATTTTTTTTTTCAATGCTGCCACGTGGCAAGGAACTAACTGAATTTGAAAAAGCTCAAATTGAATCTTTACGTGCTGCAGGTAAAAGTCATACTTTTATTGCAAACCACCTACATCGATCCAAGAGATGTATTCAAGATTTTGTTACAAAGATGTGGTCATATGGCATAAAAAGACGAAGTGGTCGTCCTAAAATACTGACTCAACGAGAAGAAAGGCAGATTTCTAGAATTGCATCGAATTCAACAAAATCTGCCAGTGAAATTAAAGTTGAGTGCCAGTTGCAAGTGAGCAAATCTACCATAATCAGAGCTATACATCGAAATTCTAATTTGAAGAGAGAGAAAAAGACTTCAGCTTCAAAATTAAAGGCGGAACACAAAATTCAGAGACTGGAATTTGCTTAAAAATAACATGAGCACAGACTGGAATATGGTTCGTATTTTGCTCTTTTCATTAATCACTTATATATTTTATTTTTATTGTACTGATCATATTTAGCTACGAAAAATACTTATTCTGGATGGGCCTGATGGGTTTAAATACTATTGGAGAGATATGAGGAAAGAAAAACGTTATTTCTCCAGAAGAAATTTTGGTGGTGGAAGTGTTATGGTATTGGGTGCTTTCTGTAGCCAAGGAACTCTTTCACTTCATCAAAGATGAACAACAACGACTTCGTTAGTGTGTTAACACACATTTATTGCCATTTTTAAGAAGATTTCGTCGCAAAAAGTACACCTTTCAGATAGATAATGCAAGCATCCTTACTAATTCTACCACTTCTCAATGGTTTTCAGCCAATCACATTCAAGTATTAAAATGACTCGCCTGCTCGCCTGATCTGAATCCAATGGAAAACCTTTGGGGAATATTTGTACGCGAGATATGTTCCAAAAACAAACAATTTCATTCTACAGACGAACTTAAAGCTGCAATTTTGAATGCCTGGTCCAAAATTGATGCACAAACTACAAGTAACCTTGTGCATAAAATGAATAATCGCATTTTTCAGTTAATCCAGATAAATGGAAATGTAATTGATTATTAATATGTGCTACTTTTCATATAATCTTTGTTTTTCTTTGGGGTAGGTATATTTTTGACACGCTGCAAACATTAACGTTTTTCGCTTTTTTGTATCTTTTAAAGAAAATACATCCGATATTATTCAGGTCAGTTGCTTTTATTTACGAGTTATAGATGTGCAATTTAAAAAAACTAATGTCAATTAAAAATTTTTAATTTCAAGATCACGAAACTAAAATTTTAAAAGTAGGTATATTTAAGACACGCACTGTATGTTTAAACAACTATTGTTAACAACTATTATTAAAGCGTTTTAAGCTAAACCCAAAAGTTAAAAATGAAATTTAAGAGACATCAATGTACACTAGGTTGTTTATAAAAATATTTAGTTTTGAATTCAGAACATACATATATTTAGATGGTTGGCTAAATTGTCTAGATAAATTTATCTCAAAAATTAAGGGCTTGCTTATTACAGATCAATTGAGAAGAAAAAAAAAAAAGTCTTTGGGGACTGCCGATGGAAGTGAAAACTAAGTAACTTGTGAATTGTATCGTCGAGCTATTAGATTATTATTTTCGAATTATATATATATATATATATATATATATATATATATAAATAATATAATGTATATATATATATATATATATATACTACTCGTATATACTACCAGTAGCCAGTATACTACTCGTATAAGTATACATTTTATACATATATATATATATATGAGACATGCCGCGCCGTGCGCTACATATATGGATATATATGTAGAGAGATATACTCTTTGTACATATATATATATATAATATATACTAATAACGCAGGGAGGTATATCTATGTACATATATACACAGTAGACATATAGCTCATGGAAAGCGTTCGGTGACGATGACGCGAGTTCCATGATTTTTGTTCGTGCTCAACGCGCCTAAAGAAGTTTTAACTTATAAGCATTCGGTGACGATGCCGCGTGTTCCATGATTTTTATTCACCCAAAAAGTGCTCAACGCGCCTAAAGAAGTTTTCACTTAAAAAAAATGCATTAGTAATGACGTTGGAGATTATTTAACAGAATTAACGAAGTTGTAAAGATCCTGTAAAACTTCCCGAAATGACTGATGATTATGAAATTACAGGAGAAAATAATAAAATACGCCCAAGCTATAATTTCAAAAAGGGATTTTTCGATAAAAGAACAGAGGATACTGATGACTCTGTGGGAATTTAAAAAAAAAAAAAAAAATCATAAGAGATTGAATGTAACTTTAACACAATAAATATTAATTTTAAATTTGCAGATGAAATTATAATTATATATTGTTAAAAAGATAGAAAAAAAAAAAAAAAAAAAAAACGTGTGGAACTCGAGGACTGCCGCGGTAAAGCTATTGCATAGCATTTTTTATCAACTTATGCAATTATAATTATTTATTTATTTTATTTATGCAGTATTTTTTTTTCTTTGATAATAATTCAAGTTTTTTCTTTGATATTAATTCAAGTTACACTTTTTGAGCGTGGTGACCGATAAGAAAACAAATTTTAATAGAGAAAAGGTATTTAATAGGTTTTAAACGCCTGCAAGTCGAATGGGGATATTCAAGTTTTTTCTTTGATATTAATGAATAAGATAACAATAATGATAAGAAAACAAATTTTAATAGAGAAAATGTATTTTAATAGGTTTTAAAGGCCTGCAAGACGAATGGGGATATTCAAGTTTTTTCTTTGATATTAATTCAAGTTACACTTTTTGAGCGTGGTGACCGATAAGAAAACAAATTTTAATAGAGAAAAGGTATTTAATAGGTTTTAAAGGCCTGCAAGTCGAATGGGGATATTCAAGTTTTTTCTTTGATATTAATTCAAGTTACACTTTTTGAGCGGGGTGACCGATAAGAAAACAAATTTTAATAGAGAAAAGGTATTTAATAGGTTTTAAAGGCCTGCAAGTCGAATGGGGATATTCAAGTTTTTTCTTTGATATTAATGAATAAGATAACAATAATGATAAGAAAACAAATTTTAATAGAGAAAAGGTAGTTAATAGGTTTTAAAGGCCTGCAAGTCGAATGGGGATATTCAAGTTTTTTCTTTGATATTAGTTCAAGATACACTTTTTGAGCGTGGTGACCGATAAGAAAACAAATTTTAATAGAGAAAAGGTATTTAATAGTTTTTAAAGGCCTGTAAGTCGAATGGGGATATTCAAGTTTTTTCTTTGATATTCATTCAAGTTACATTTTTTGAGCGTGGTGACCGATAAAAAAACAAATTGTAATAGAGAAAAGGTATTTAATAGGTTTTAAAGGCCTGCAAGTCGAATGGGGATATTCAAGGATTTTCTTTGATATTAATGAATAAGATAACAAAAGTGATAAGAAAACAAATTTTAATAGAGAAAAGGTATTTTAATAGGTTTTAAAGGCCTGCAAGTCGAATGGGGATATTCAAGTTTTTTCTTTGATATTAATTCAAGTTACACTTTTTGAGCGTGGTTACCGATAAGAAAACAAATTTTAATAGAGAAAAGGTATTTAATAGGTTTTAAAGGCCTGCAAGTCGAATGGGGATATTCAAGTTTTTTCTTTGATATTAATTCAAGTTACACTTTTTGAGCGTGGTGACCGATAAGAAAACGAATTTTAATTGAGAAAAGGTATTTAATAGGTTTTAAAGGCCTACAAGTCGAATGGGGATATTCAAGTTTTCTCTTTGATATTAATTCAAGTTACACTTTTTGAGCGTGGTGACTGATAAGAAAACAAATTTTAATGGAGAAAAGGTATTTAATAGGTTTTAAAGGCCTGCAAGTCGAATGGGGATATTCAAGCTCTTTCTTTGATATTAATGAATAAGATAACAATAATGATAAGATAACAATAATGATAAGAAAACAAATTCTATTAGAGAAAAGGTATTTTAATAGGTTTTAAAGGCCTGCAAGTCGAATGGGGATATTCAAGTTTTTTCTTTGATATTAATTCAAGTTACACTTTTTGAGCGTGGTGACCGATAAGAAAACAAATTTTAATAGAGAAAAGGTATTTAATAGGTCTTAAAGGCCTGCAAGTCGAATGGGGATATTCAAGTTTTTTCTTTGATATTAATTCGTTACACTTTTTGAGCGTGGTGACCGATATAAAACAAATTTTAATAGAGAAAATGTATTTAATAGGTTTTAAAGGCCTGCAAGTCGAATGGGGATATTCAAGGTTTTTCTTTGATATTAATGAATAAGATAACAATAATGATAAGATAACAATAATGATAAGAAAACAAATTTTAATAGAGAAAAGGTATTTAATAGGTTTTAAAGGCCTGCAAGTCGAATGGGGATATTCAAGTTTTTTCTTTGATATTAATTCAAGTTACACTTTTTGAGCGTGGTGACCGATAAGAAAACAAATTTTAATAGAGAAAGGGTATAGGTTTAAAAGGCCTGCACGTCGAATGGGGATATTCAAGTTTTTTCTTTGATATTAATTCAAGTTACACTTTTTGAGCGTGGTGACCGATAAGAAAACAAATTTTAATAGAGAAAGGGTATTTCAATAGGTTTTAAAAGCCTGCACGTCGAATGGGGATATTCAAGTTTTTTCTTTGATATTAATTCAAGTTACCTTTTTTCAGCGTGGTGACCGATAAGAAAACAAATTTTAATATAGAAAAGGTATTTTAATAGGTTTTAAAGGCCTGCAAGTCGAATGGGGATATTCAAGTTTTTTCTTTGATATTAATTCAAGTTACACTTTTTGAGCGTGGTGACCGATAAGAAAACGAATTTTAATTGAGAAAAGGTATTTAATAGGTTTTAAAGGCCTGCAAGTCGAATGGGGATATTCAAGTTTTTTCTTTGATATTAATTCAAGTTACACTTTTTAAACGTGGTGACTGATAAGAAAACAAATTTTAATAGAGAAAAGGTATTTAATAGGTTTTAAAGGCCTGCAAGTCGAATGGGGATATTCAAGCTTTTTCTTTGATATTAATGAATAAGATAACAATAATGATAAGATAACAATAATGATAAGAAAACAAATTTTATTAGAGAAAAGGTATTTTAATAGGTTTTAAAGGCCTGCAAGTCGAATGGGGATATTCAAGTTTTTTCTTTGATATTAATTCAAGTTACACTTTTTGAGCGTAGTGACCGATAAGAAAACAAATTTTAATAGAGAAAAGGTATTTAATAGGTTTTAAAGGCCTGCAAGTCGAATGGGGATATTCAAGTTTTTTCTTTGATATTAATTCGTTACACTTTTTGAGCGTGGTGACCGATATAAAACAAATTTTAATAGAGAAAATGTATTTAATAGGTTTTAAAGGCCTGCAAGTCGAATGGGGATATTCAAGGTTTTTCTTTGATATTAATGAATAAGATAACAATAATGATAAGATAACAATAATGATAAGAAAACAAATTTTAATAGAGAAAAGTTATTTAATAGGTTTTAAAGGCCTGCAAGTCGAATGGGGATATTCAAGTTTTTTCTTTGATATTAATTCAAGTTACACTTTTTGAGCGTGGTGACCGATAAGAAAACAAATTTTAATAGAGAAAGGGTATTTCAATAGGTTTTAAAGGCCTGCACGTCGAATGGGGATATTCAAGTTTTTTCTTTGATATTAATTCAAGTTACCTTTTTTCAGCGTGGTGACCGATAAGAAAACAAATTTTAATAGAGAAAAGGTATTTTAATAGGTTTTAAAGGCCTGCAAGTCGAATGGGGATATTCAAGTTTTTTCTTTGATATTAATTCAAGTTACACTTTTTGAGCGTGGTGACCGATAAGAAAACAAATTTTAATAGAGAAAAGGTATTTAATAGGTTTTAAAGGCCTGCAAGTCGAATGGGGATATTCAAGTTTTATCTGATCTACTTTATACACAAATTTTACGCGTACAGCTATTCACTGTTGTACATAGATGATAGATACCTATACACCTATATACTTTCTCACAAACAGCTGCTTACGTATTCGTCCGATTTCGGAGCAGCTCGTCTCGATCTGTGCGAGCTTCGTACAGCCGAAGTCTACCGAAATCTGCCGAACTGTGTTAGGATTTTTTTTCGTTACGGAATTTTTTGATTCGGTCGCCGCGCTCAAAGCCCGCGATAAAAGCTATACAATAGCTTAAAAGAGATCATTGAACTGTATCGACTGTAACTCATCAACACATCTTAAATCATTTTCATTTAAGTTAAATAAAAGACAATCATAAAATGTGAACAACATAAATATGCAGGACAGAGATAAAGAATATTTAAATCCATTATATTTTTACATACTAAGTAAATGATTTTGATTTGCCGGTCTGGAGAGATATTGGAAACGGTACAGATAGTGGAATTAAAGTGAAATTTACAAAAACGAAATATCACTTGGTCCCCTTACTGGTGAGCACTGCTTTTGTATGGAGCATACCTATTGTTTACCTCTTGTACGCGTTATGTCAGAAGGAGATTTTGGAATTATCCATATGAACACTGGTGTAATGAACAATAAATTTTAATCTTAGGATTATTTAGTAGGAAACCGTATGGCTAAAATGGTTCAAACCCTCATCAAAGAAAAGAAGATATCCATAGAGGAAATAAATATTCCGCGTTTGCAAGCTTAACAAGAGCAGTTTAGAGTGGTAGAGATAAAGAGACGTCATAACGCAGAACAAAACTCTGTTCAAGAGAAGAAAGAAAAAATTGGCAATCCAGCAATCGTTGCAGAAAGCAATGAAGATTTAGAAGATAATTTGCCTGGTCCAGGCAAAATAAATAAATTTAAAAGTAAACGAAATTGTAAATGATCCAGATAGTAAATACGTGTTACAAAAATGAATTGTGCTGAGGGTAACTAAAGATCATTTAGGAAAAATTGAGAAGTTGATAGTGATTCCAGCCTATTTATGTGTAACAAAAATAAGTAACAGACTGAATAAATTATTTTATTAGCTTAGTTGTTATAGAGAAATCAAAAATTTTGTTGATGATGATGTCGTGTCTATGAAAGTGCAATTAAATGGCTCCGAAGCTGTCGAAGACAGCTTTAGCAACCTCGACAGCCCTATCTGTATAAAGTAGGTCTACTGGGTCTTCAAAGCCGATATTAAGAAGTTTGGCCTGGATTGCTGGGCAGCTTAAGATGTGTTGGGGAGACAGTGGGATGTCGTCTGGGCAGTGAGGACAAATGTTGGTGTAACTACGCTGCCCGTCCTCCGAAATCCTCATCCCCTTTAAATGGTTTGTCCTCAGTCTGGTTAAAATAGTTGATAAGGCTCTATCACAGTTCAATTCCGGAATGGAGTTTCGTTTAACTTGTTGACCGATTAGTCTTCGGCCAGCGACGGCATTGGCGTCAACGAGGGTTAGACATTTGGATGGCTGAGGAGAATTACGTGCAGCCTTTGCGAGCTCATCGGCCTTCTCATTACCGAAAATATTTACATGAGCCGGTATCCATTGCAAGATGCAGGAACCCTGGGCAGCAATGATTTTGTTTGTGAGCTCAATGATCTGATGGCTGAGTTGACATTTGCCCTTCTGGATCGCTTGCAATGCTGATCTGCAATCAGAGAATATGATGATGCCTTTGGAACTCTGGACCTCCTTAGACAGATAAATCTCCAGAGCACATTTGATGGCGACGAGCTCGGATGTGTAGTTGGAGGCGATTTTCCCAACAGGAATACCGTGGCATTCCTGCGCTCCGTCTGGTTCAATGAAAAAGACACCTGCTCCTCCTCTATCGAGATTAGAGTCAGAAGAGCCATCTGTGTAGGCGATCGTCAGATCTTGATTTGAGGTCGTGAGTACTTCAATGGTATGGTCGCCTTTCTCTTTAATTATTGTGGTGGGATCTTTCTTGGTGCAAGGTTGTAAGAGATTTAAATAGATTTTTGTTTGGGGGAGAGGGCACAGGATGTTGTAAGGCTCTTTGGAAATTTTGAAGGTCTCATATTTGAGGTTGATATCATTCCTGATATCTTGGTCAAGTTGGAGGGTCGAGGATCTCTTCAGCCTGCAATTTCCACTCCACGCTCTAAAGGTTCTACTTGAGATATGGCGATCAGCAAGGGTTTGGATTTTGTTGGTAAATTTAATGGTTGTTAATTTTCTTCTGCTTTCCAAGGGGGCAAGGCCACATTCCTTTTCAATTTTGATGTTATTCGTTGATGAAACAGCTCCAGTGATGATTTTAGAGGCCCTGTATTGAATAGCGTCGATCTTTTCTTTAACAGTAGGCCTTGCCGATGCCCATATGGGTGCTGCATATTCGAGAATAGGCCTGACGATAGAAGTGTAGGTATTCTTGAGAGTTTTTGGACTAGATCCCCAGGAAGCACCACAAAGTCTTTTGAGGATGTTAAGCTTTTTCATTGCTTTATTTGAAATATTTTCAAGGTGTTTAGAGAATCTTAACTCTGCATCTAGAGTTAGTCCAAGATACTTGGGGTTAGAAGTTTGTTTAATTTCTGAACCAAATAGCTTTATAATAGGATGGAACGAGCTTCTATTTTTTCTATCTGTTGAGAAAATACAAAAGTTTGTTTTGTCTGGATTAATTTTGAGCTTAAGATCTTTTGACCAGGTTTCAATGCCTTTCATACAGATGTTAAGAGCTTTTTGTGAAACTTTGAGATTTGAGTGGGTGTGCCAGACTGCAATATCATCGGCATAACAGGCAACTTTGATTTCTTTACTGATGTGGGGGTCTATCGTATTCATGTACAGAAGGAAAAGGAGAGGGCTAAGTACGGAGCCCTGAGGAACTCCCGCCCAGGAACCCGAACATCACCGCCATTAGCCACCTTTCAGCAGACAGAACACACTGGAGAGTTCTAGATTCTGCCATCAGTGACCATTACCCAGTTCTCACATCCTTCTCAATAGACCAAGAACGTCCTCCGCAACTCAAGCGCTCATGGAACTTCCGAAAAGCAGACTGGCCTGGGTTTACCCAAGAACTTGAGAACCTATGCGCTGAACCAACAGTCTGTAGTAACCTTGAGGAACTTCTCTCTCTCTTAACTAGCCGCATCCAAAACGCAGCAAAACATCATATCCCTAGAGGAAAGCGAAAGGACAATTGGATTCCTTTTTGGAAGGATTACAACATCGAGGCACTAATAAAGGAAAGAGACCAAACCAGTAAGGAAATACAATGCAACAACAGTGAAGAGTTAAGACGTAAACTTATAGAAGTTAGTCACAAGTTGGAAGAAGCCATCTCAGCTGGCAAACAAGAGAAATGGACAGAGCTCTGCGAAAAACTTGACCCAAGAAAAGGTACGTCCCAATATTGGAACTTGATTAAGACTCTAAATAACTCAAGCAGTCCAGCAGTCAACACACAGGCGGAACCTCAGTCAAATGTCATCGCCACAAACGGCTCATATGCCAGAACAAACAAAGAAACAGCAAACCTACTTGCAAAGCACTACGAAATTTCAAGCAAACTACAGTATACAGCAGGAGACAAAAAAGTTAATAAAAATTACAAATCTGTTATTAAAAGAAGCAGGAAAATGACTGATAACAGCATCTTCACATCTGACTTTAGTCCTGAGGAACTGGAATCTGCAATCAATCGCCTGGATCAAAATAGATCCCCCGGACCAGATCTCATTTTCGGACAGATGATCACGCATTTTGGTGAAAACGCTAAAAGAGATTTGCTGAATATCTTTAATACCTCATGGCGCACTGGAAAGTTACCCAAATCCTGGAAGAACTCTGTAATTGTTCCCATCCTAAAACCTGGAAAATCTGCAAGTAACTGCGCTAACTACAGACCTATCTCGCTCACCTGCATTCTGTGCAAACTTATGGAGCGCATTATACATTCCAGACTGATGAATTGGATCACTGAGAACAACATCTTGCACTCATACCAGACCGCATATAGAGCCAATCACAGCACCGTCGACCAGCTTTTCTACCTTTGCCAATCTATTATTGACGGTTTCCAGAGCAAGCCCCATAAGAAAACTACCCTGGTTCTTCTCGATCTCTCTGCTGCTTTCGACAGAGTCTGGAGACAGAAACTGATCAACATCTTACACGAAACAGGCATTATATCAAATGCTCTAATTTGGATTAATGACTTTCTCAGAAAAAGAAGCTTTAAAGTTAGAGTTGATGGCAGCTTCTCTACTACTCACCAAAAATTTTGTTACATCGTGTGATTCATGTTAGAGTATTAGAGAAAAAAAAATCCTTTAAAGTTTACATTTATTAATGAAGAAGTATTCTCAAAATTAAATATCAATGCTTCTGGTGCGCTATATATGACGGAAAATGCAAAAATGGTTTTTCTTCACCTCAAGTAGTGGAAGAAAAAAAGAAATAAAGGAGCGATTTCGATAAAGAAGTTGTAGTCAGTCATACTAGAACTCCTAGATAGATAGGCTGACGCATCCGCCATTTTCTAGCCCACAAGACCGGCTGACAATTTACTATTGGTGGTTTTTCGGCAATAAATTGCACGAATAACTACAGAAAAGGGCACCGCCTGTTTATATTTTCTTCTAATCCAGAAAGAAGGAAAAAGTGGATTATAAATTGCAGATTTAACTCGTGTTTACCCGGAGCAGGACGTAAGATTTCCCTTATTTTCAAGTTATTTCATTTTATTTTCAAAGTTGTTTGAATAATTTAATATGAACGTACTTTTTTTTTAAGTTATTGTTTTAAATTCTTTTAAAATTAACTTTAATATTACATTTCTTTTAACGTGAAGGGTTGCAGTTTTGAAAATGTTAGCGATGTTTTTAAAATTGCCAACTTTTTTGTTTTGTGATAAGAGGTTCTAGATCACTTGATTTGTATAGAAGTTTAAAGGCGATAACAACGCTAATCAGGTAACCTAGCTTTTTCTATCGCCAACACTTTCCAAGACGGGCTAGAAAATGGCGGACACTGCGCCAGCTCTTATCATATAGGAGTTTTAAGTTATACTATCCTCAGTGCTGTAGACGTTATTCATATCATGATGATTATTATTATAGGTATGGAATCAGGAGAGGGCGTTATTCAGGATACAATCGTTTCTCTCTGTCTCGTCGCAGGACATATATTGATAACAGATATAATCCAGAACCAAGTATGGCCAAGTCTTTGGCCAGAACCAAGTCTTTGGATTAAGTCTTTATACTTAAGAAAGATAATTAGGAGAAATATTTGGGAAATAGGGACCTGTAGAAGGTATTCAACTGGTTTATAATGCTCAGAATGGTAGAACTAGAGGTTTTGAGTACGCTTTTCTTGAAAATATAGAAAATTTTAAAGTTTTTAAAAAAATATAACTTAACATAATTAAATATTATTCGTCTCACTGTTAAATAAAATTTAAATAATGTTTAAAATGATATATTTATTTAGAATAAAAAAAAAATTATAAAAGCACAATTTTAAAAACATAAAACACAGAACAGACGTTTCGGCAGTAAATCAGTCTTCATCACTGTCATTACATTACATGCCCAATAGTTAAAATCTAGTTGTTGTATTGTTTCGTATCGCATTGATCGTTTATAATGAAAAAAGTTACCAAGGAATTATAAACTAGAAACATATCAAAAAATTGTCCAATGCAGTCATCAGGATGCTTTTATTGAAGAAACTTTCCAAAAATATCAAGGATGATTATTTTTAAAACATTGCATACAAAGCTCTGTTAACTATTTAATGAAGATATAACAATCAATGGTGAAACGTTGAGATTGTCGAATAAGATCAGGAAAAAGCGAATGTAATTGCGACTTAGCTGTACAATGATTTGGAGCAGATCTGGTTTTCCTTCACTAGAATAGATCTGGGATGTCTAAACTGAAAAGCCAATGTTTTGAAAAAACAGCCAAATTTTAATGCCATATACTTTCTTTGTTTCTCGAATAAAATGATATAAATATTTTGAACTTAAAAATTCGTTATAAAAACTTATAGCCAATTATTTCGCCAACAAAATAAATCAGATGAATCAAAAACCATTACATATAACGCTTGCACTATAATTATTATTTAGAAGCTATATATATATATATATATATTATGATATTAACTGACAGGGATTTTTAAATTTAGCTATAATGAAATTAAACTTGTGCAATATTATTTGACGCTGAGTTTTCTAAAAGAGTAATTTATTTAATAAATAATACTCTTAACTGTCAGTTAGTTGACTTCTTATGGGTTAATCAAGAAGTTATTTATTAACTGAAAAAGATTTAAATTGTATCACTTAATGATATTTATTCAACAAACAAAGTAATAAATCTACAATTAATTATTTGAGCTATCAAGAGCTTTGTTAATGGAAAACACACAAAGAGTGGTTTTTTAATAAGTCTTACTCATAAAATTAAAAGAAAGTTTGTATTATTCAGTTCAGTCAAATGAATTAAATGAACTGATATTATTAAGTGAGCTTTTTAGATAATTTACAGTCCTTAAGTAACTTAATTGCAAATTATATTTAAACAAAATTTAATTATTTAATTATTTAACTGATAATTTGCTACTTAATAAATTTAGAATAAAATTAGATGTATATAAAAAATGTGTGAGTTACTTTAGCCCCGTTCATGGGACAGGATTGTAACTTCGTAAATATTCCTCTTAGAAAGATTCGCAAGTCATGTGGAAGTTAAGACAATTTAGAAGTTTGGACCATGACAATATCAAAATATGAAGCATGATTGGGGTCAATAGAGCGATTTACAAGTTAAGATTTAATATCACCAGATTTATATATGCGTTTTCGTGCTTTGATTCTGATATCATTAGTTCCACCGGTTTCACCGGTAAAAGCATTCTTGTGTAAATTATGTCCCTCAGTTATAAAAAAATATATATTCTTTATGTTACTGCACGTCTCTCCAGGCGATAGTGAACTGAGATGTCAGAATTACCTGCGAATTAAATGTCATCCGTGGGGTAAAAATAAAAAAACATAAAAAGAAATTAAAAAATAATAATAAATTGCAAGATTGACAACCTAGAGACAATATATATATATATATTATAGAACAGAGAAAACGGGCGTACAATGGTATATAGGAATTCGTTATAAGATACCTTTAAAAAGTTTAAAGAGTTAAACTAAGTGTAGAATAATAGTGTAATAATAAATTTATATCGATCCTAAGAAGTGTGTTCCATCTTCCACATTTGTCAGACACTTTACAGCATGCAAGAAGGTGCTTATATTAGAATGAACCTCGTGCGAGCAGAAAACGTCTTCTTTGCTAAAGACATGGCTTAAATATTACTCTGTGGCTAAAGAGTTGTTCAACGTGATACTAGGGAATAGCAAAGAAAACAGATTCGGTAAAGAAGAAGAAGCTGTAAAATAAAAAAAGTCGAATGCAGGATACCTAACCGAAACAGGGGTATGCACAAACACCAGGTAAGTAACTTTCCAGCACAAGTATTTAGTAAGCCACCTTGGGTTACCTGACAAAGAAAATTGCTGCGTGTCTCCTTCCCGAGCAGGACACAGAGCAGACGACAAGGAAGGAACTGCCCAGTTTCAGCACTGGACAAACTACTCTGCCGAAAAGCGATGCATGCAGGCATAAAACAAAGAAATTTTATGAAAGAAAAAGTTCAGAAAAGTCCTACTTATTGAAAGATGCAAAAATAATTAAGCGTGAACCTAGGCGAGAAATACCTATACACTAGAAGAGCTGCTGTTTTTAATCATCGCTCGTGAATACATTTTTCACTTGATAAGATATTGTACTTCATCATTTCAATTCAAACAATTTTTATGTTTTTCCAATTTATGACATTTGATTACAAAAGTTTTATTCATCAATTATTATTATTATTATTATTATTATTATTATTTATCTTTTAAATGAGAAATATATTCCGCTTTTATTTATAAAAAATAAAAAATAAATCTCCTTAAAGCAGCAACTTTTATTCAACTAAGCTTTATTTCAAGATTTAATTTCAAATTTATTTCAAGAGTTACAAAAATTTTTCTATCTAAACAAACAAACAGAATAAATAAACAATAAGATACGAAAAATGTCCCAAGTGATTTCATCTAATAAATTTTCGACATCGAATTTTCTTCATTTATATTGTTTTTCAATAGTTCCATGCTAAGTATTTAAGGAAAAAAAGTTTTTGTTTAGGAAGAGTCACAAAATTAATAATTATCTTTATAAAAAGTTTGTAAACAAAATTCTATTTTCTTTTCTTAGAAATTAAGCATGTATTTCTTATCAGTAATAACACATAAACAAATTTAATTAGAAAATTTAAAATATTTAAGCTTATATTTATTCAAGTTATACACACTTAAAAAATAAATATTGTACAAAATGACAAAAATTCACATTTATTCATTGTTCTTTTTATTTTACTATGTTTTTATTAGCTCGCTTACTTGTTTGTCCAGTACAAATCTTGCAGTCGATTTTTAACCAACTTCCTGACTAGCTAGGCATTTGAAACTTTTAGAACAGCTCAGAACCCGATGACAATGCATTCTTGTAATACTTTTATTCAATTAATAAATATTTGAAAGTTCCTTATAATTGCTCTCTTTATTGCGCATTTGACCATTCCCTTTCAAGTTGATGGGATAATTCATCAAAACAATTTAAAAAAAGTAATTATTAATACATCGAATTGTCAAGTTTACATGATTCAACAGAAAATTAAATCGTGGTATATAAAAAATTCTTTTTATCTTATAATTATTTATTTATTTAATTTTATTTAAGATGACTGCATCAGTACGGGACATTTAAAACTTTTACGCAATTTTTTTTTTACATTGGTCTTAACATTAAAGATTATAACTACGACCAGCATTGTATACCTATATACTCTTTTTCTTTACATAATATAAAAAAATCTTATCACAAAGTTTGCCAGAAAATATCTATGCTATGGGGAAAATAATAATAATAATAATAAATAATAATAAAGCTATCTGTAACCGAACAACACAGAGAATATTCATACGCAACAAGTTTTTTCGGTAGCGCATACCGTCAAAATTCTTGCATTAAATAAAATTCTCCAGTTCTACCAGCCAATCGAACCCGAGACCACTTTATTTTACGCAATAATATTACCTCTCACAAATGGTTGTTCTGATATATCAGATATACTTTATAACACTTTATCAGCTATAGATAAAATAATTCTTTTGACAAATTAGATGTAATTTTAGATTAAATTTCTGTACTACCAGAAAATAAATTTTATGTAGGAAGGATAAAACGCCTTAAATAAACATAGTAAAGTTATTTTTGTATAAGGAATAAAAAATTGAAAGAAGATAAAAAAACCTTATATTAAAATTTTAGAACACAATATCATAAGTAAATAATTTTTAGATAATATACTTCAAAGGTAGCTTTCGTGAATTTTTTTTTCCTCTCATAGGGTAGGTGCTCCGGTGATTGGCATGCTCCAATAATTGACATATATCCCGAAATAATTAATAAATAAGAAAAATAATAAAATCATATATTTTATATTTTAGAATTTTAACATTTTATGCCCAACACTGGAGCATAGGTTGCTAATAACTGGTAAAATGAATAACTAGCAGTGTCAAACACTGGAACATAGGGGGCCAATTGCTGATAAAAGGAAAAAAAATGGCAGTGTCAATTACAGGAACATTGAGTGGGTTTCGAATAAGAATTCTTTAGAAAAAATAATAATTATCAAATGTATATATTTTAACATATATGTGGTTCTGAATGTCTTTCATGCCCTATGTACTTACTTAAGATTTCTAAAAATAGTTTCTGATGACTAGAATATTAAAAAACATCAGAGGTTGCTCTAAAAGTGTCAATCACTGGTGCACTGACCCTAATTGAAATTAAATTTGTTTTAAGAAATCATTATAGTAGTAAAGTACATTAAAAGTTAATCCATGTAACAACTTATTGCAGTTGGATATTGTTTTAAAATCTGTACAAACTGAATGCTTTTTGGTTTCTTGTATTAGATCCATTTTTATTTTGCTTTTATTCAATAATCAAAAAATAAATTTATTTAATTATTTAATAGGCAGAAAATCAATTAGTTTTCGGCTGAAAATCAATTAGTTATTATACAAATAGTATTGCATTAAAACAGTTTTTAAAAAGTACGTTCAAGATATCACTTGGTTTTATTTCGCTAGAGACATTAAAAATGTATACAAAAAAAAAAAGAAAGAAAGAAAGAAAGAAAGAGAGAAAGAAAGTTTTTAGATTCAAATGATTCCCAAGTGGCTCAAAGTAACAAACTTAATGTATCAAAAGAAGAAAACTTTTCTCTTTTATTATTTTTAACTACACTAAATTTTAAATACACTCTTAAGAATGTGATTTTTAGACAAAATACGAGGCTATACGAAATCAACAACTCAGTGATTTCTGAGATTAGGTTTAGAGAAATTTCTTTCTGTAATTATAAATAAAATATATTTTAAGATGTCATCATGGAGGCTAAATACATCAAAATATAAAGGATATAACAAGTAAGTATAAATGGAAGTTGTTTATAGCCTATGCGTACCGCACGGAATTTTTTTCTTTTTGCATCAGTTTTATTTTTATCCTGTATTTCTAGGTGAAAATAAATAAACACTAATATTGTAAAGGATTTTCTTTTCCATTTTTTTCCCCAATACTTTAATTATATTAAAGTATACGTAATCAGTATGAAAGTGAGCAATTTTGGGGGTTATTCAATATCTTTCAATAATAACAGTGACACAAAGCGTTCATCACCATCTGTATAAAGTAAGACAGGGCATATGCAGTCTAGAAATAGCGCCTTCCTATCAAAATACGACTACTACTACTACTACTACTACTAATAATAATAATAATAATAATAAATAACTACGCTGTCCGCCACGATGGCATTCTTGTACAGACAAGATTCCCTACAAATGTGTAAAGCTGCCTTCAAACTCAGGCAACGGGAGAGCGACAACGGCGGCATCTTTTCATATTCCTTTGCTGTAGTATTTGAGTCGTCGCTCGCTGGAGTCGTCGTTCACAAACCTCCTAGTGCGATAATTGCATGGGGACTTGAGTCTCTTTTGTAAAAGAGCAATAAAAAGTAATGTCATTCATTGTAAACGTGTGAAAATTTTCAAGTGACACTTTCGGGCAATGGATAATTTATGACTTTGTCGCTCCACTGCTGTTTCCAGATTTTTAAGGCAGCTTAAACTAAAGGCCGGCTTTCATTGCGGTTGGAACTTCGAGGTTCAAAAAAGAATTAATCATGCTTCCGACACAAAGGGCCAAATGTTTTGTCATCAGTTGTAGACTTTTTCTTATCAGATTGCGCAGTTACTTCAAAGGAAAACATACAAAATTGACAAAGATATCTGCCTCTGGCCCCTCAATTATCTCAGCAGGGGGCTAGGTCTCTAGACTTCCAACCACGTTCGAGGGTTTTGAGCCCGGTTGACCGCATCAAAAGATTCTGAATAGTACCGCTCCAACCAACCGTCAGTGGAAACCGGACTTTACAGACACGGGTTATTAGAAACCTAGAAAAGGTACTGGGCCTGAACACCAGACAATACCCGAAGCTCATTTAAAGAAGCAACAAAAAATCTCACTAAAAAGACATTTGTGTGCCATGAGGGGGATGTCCTTGACAGAGACTCTGTGCAGGGATAAACCTTCTCATACAGAGGAAAAATTCTTACGTTCGAATCCGACTCTCATGTTGGTTTCTTGCGGTCGGCTCAAAAGCAGACTTCCGACACTCTGGCGTCACTACCATTGCAGCCCATATCCCAGCTAAAGATATCCGACACAATTGCCGCGATTCCCTGCCTACAAGAGTATTTCCATGTATAGTTTCCGACACGTTCGATGCTGAATTTCCAGGGAAAAGATTTTTTTCTAATGAATCTCCGGAGGGCCAACTAGCGTTGACGCTTGTTACAGAAAATAATCTATTTTATTAAAAACAAATGTTTAAAAATAAAAGTGTAATTATAGTTTTTGTCATAATAGTTTTCTATAATAATAGTCTTCCTCCATAATTAAAAAGGCAAAAAATAGTCTTTTGAGATGTTATAAAGTTGGTTGAGTTGGTTTAATTTTCGCACTTGAATTACGCAGTGAGCAACTGCCAACAGTCAAGGATTCATCCCTAGGTGTGGTCCTAAAACATGCCATCACGATTTTCATCCTAGACAGAAAGGATGGCTATTTTTATTTCGGTAATTTCCAAAGGTATTATTTTTAAAGAAGAGGGAAGACATTGCAGCCACGTAGAATTTTAATTTACCAGCCACCGTTTATGTGCACGAAGGTCATTACAAGGTTCGAGTATAGGAGGTATTATAAAATAAAGGAAAAAACAAGGAAGTACGTTGAAGGTTAAATGATGTAATCTAAATTTAGGGACATTTTTATTCAATATCACCAACAATTTTGAGGAGTGATATTCGATATACATAGTACTTAGTAGATGGTTATTCTTCGGAATGATTAGACAACCGTCATAATTAAAATTTATTTTTGAATATTGAATAAAAGATATGTAAATTTGGCAACACTGTATGTAACGGGCAAAAAACAATTGGATGGTTGGATGGTTGGGTTTTACGTCGCACTAGTGCTGCGCAGATGGGCAATTGGCGACGGTCTTGGACACACCCCTAAAGGTGGTCCGGAGACATGCCATCACAATTTTGATCCTCCACGGAAGGGATGGCTCTCCCGCTTCGGTGACCCCCCCCCCCCCCAAAAAAAAAAAAAAAAAAAAAAAAAAATTGGAAAATGTTTTATAATCTATCCAAACATACGACCTTTTTTTTTTTTTCCGGTGTTATGCTAATTTTTATTTCTTATTTATTCAAAAAATGATCTGCAATAAAAAATCATTTTTTCTGAAGGCAAATTGCTCTTATGCAAGCATTATTGCATAGAAAAGGTATATACAAAATATAATCAAAATACAACATGATTTTATTTAGTAAAAGACATTAAAAATTTTTAGATTGAGAGAGAGAGAGAGAAAGAGATTCAGATAATTTCTAAGTACCTCAATATAAGAAATTCTAAATCTGATATAAATAAATATTGGACATTGTGAAGGACTTTTTCTAGTAATATTTTTTACTGTACTAAAAATTTAGTAATCAATAGAACAGTGAGCAATTTCTAGACAACATACAAAGTTATTTAAAAATAATCTTTTTCTTTCTCTCTCTTTAAAATATCTGGTATTAGATATATTTTTAAGTTATAATTATATAAAAATTGAGCTACGACCAAAATATATATATATATATACATATTGTTTATTTTTTTATTAAAAAAGCAAATTGTTTCTATGCAAATAGTATTGAATAAAAACAGTATGCAAGAAATAGATTCAAGATAGTATACGGTTTTATTTTATGGGGCACATTAAAAATGTATACGAAGAAAGTTTTTGAAACTAGAATAATTCCCAAGTGGGTTAATGTAACAAATCTCCTATCTCGAGTGAGAGATTTCCTTTTCGATATTTTTTATTTCTTTTACTCACTGTTAACAAAGTAACGAATTGCAAGTATCGTAAGAAAAGATCAATATTTTTGTTATTGACTTTACAGCAGGGACTCATTCTTATTTTATGAAAGTTAACTACATATTTGTTTCAAATATTTATCTAAAGAAAAAAATGTTATCCGCATTTTTTAAAACTTTATTAACACTTTGCAGTTATTTAATACTAGCAGGCTGCGCCCGCTTCGCTGGTTACTATATTTAAATGAATTTTCGAAAGAATTGAATTAATATTTATTTTTTTACACTACCTTATAGACAAAAACTAAAAAAAAAAAAAAAAAATGAAACTGAAATTGCTCCAAACCGCACTTCTGGTACCCGCTGTCTAAGGCAGCTCTTTTCCCGCCCGCACTGCATCAGGTCTAGGTTTCCCATGCCTGCAGAAAGATCTTTCCCGGGTACTTCAATCTGTATATTTATCGACGACAGGGGGGATGTGCTACTATTTAAGAACTACGAGTTTAAAGATGACTGTATCTCAGCATCTAATAAATATTTTAGTTTTGAACCATGTATTTTATAGCCCATGCTATTTACACTATATTACGATTTGATTCCGACCAATGTAATAAAATAAAATAAAATAAAAAGTAGATTATTAAATATATATATATATATAAACAAATAAATTTTAATCATTTTAATCCTTTTTACTATGTATATACTACCATTTTTCCCGATAAATACTGTAAATAAAAAAAATAATAAATAAAAGTTTTTTCTTTTAAAGGAATTAATTAAATAATGAAAAATAAGAAGTTGTTCTACTATAAAAAATTAAACATAACTGTTATAAATACGTTTTTGAATTTAAAACGAATTATACTTAATTTTTTCTACTGCATTTTCAATAAATATAATAAATAAAAAAAATATAATAAAAAATAAAAAAAAAAATTTGCCTTCAAATGAATGCATTAAATAAAAATTAGTTGCGTAATAGCCGTTGCTAAGATACGCAGACGATTGAAGCAAAAGAATAAATCTATGAAAAATGAAACAATGAAGCCAATATTTAAAATCGGAAAAACATTAATTTGAAAAATTCAACTTCGAAATTCGAAAAAATCTCTATGAGGTGCACACCTGCAAGGTTCCAGGTACCTATATGTCAAATTTGGAAGCTCTGCGATCAGTAGTGTGAGCACCAGAGCGCAGACAGACACACTCACAGAGAGACACACGGACACTTTTATTTATTTATATAGATATTTTGTATTTAAAAAATGTAACAATATATCTATCTAGTATATATTTTTTAATGAAAATATTATAGCTATCGTTGTTAAGGAACACAACTTCATATTTTAAAGCAAGGAATCAGTACCTTTATGCTTTTTGTACACTTTAATAAAAGGATAACTATTATACTAAATTCTATTAAAATTGTTAAAAAAAGAAAAAAAAAAATCAAATGCTGAAAAATGAGTAAATAGACATACTCATTTCGTAATGAGTAATTTTGTTTCAAAAAGGAAAACATGTTTGTCTCATTTATGCAATATCGCATGTTTTCAAACTGATATCTGTTCACTCCATAATTTATCTATATAAAGAAAGAGAAGTGTCTGTCTCCGCTCTGGTGCTCACACTGTTGATTACAGAGCTTCCAAATTTGGCATATATAGGTACCTGGAACCAAGCAGGTGTGTACCTCATCGAGATATTTTCGAATTTCGAACATGAATTTTTATAATTCATGCTTTTTCGATTTTAAATATTGGCTTCTTTATTTCAGTTTTCATAGATTTATTCTTCGATTGTAATCGTCTGCGTATCTTAGCAACGGCTATCCGCGATTGTAATGAAATGCTCGCCCTCTGGTGGGCTAAGTTGAAATTACAATAAACATGCTTTAATTTGGCTTTCATTAAGCCGCCATTGCATGCTGATGTTTAGTTTCACATATATTTATTGAATAAAAATGAATAAATCCGGTAAAAAAGATAACACACACTGTTGTGTGCTCCAGTGTAACTCCAAAGGACCCAGAAATCCAGAATTAAGCTTCCATTTATTTCCAAATGACAAATTTAAAATTTCAGTTGCTTCGGCTAATGGAAGTAAAGAATTAATCAGATGATTTGAAGCTAATATTTGTTCAACTTCAGTTAAAAATCTACTTCCGATCGAACTTTGAATAAACTGAATTATTTTTTTCCAAAAGCAATCAGTTTTCCATGATGTAATGGCGGAGAAATTATAGTACGAATATTAAGTAGAATAACAAAAAGAACAATAATAAATACACGTGGCTATAATATTTACTAACAACAAAAAGTGAAAAAGCGCCATCTATCGATCATTACAAACGCGGATTGCGCTATTTATTTTTTATTTAATACATTCATTTAAAGACAGAGTCTTTTTTCTTTATTTAACTTATTATATATATTGAAAATAAAATTATAAAAATTTTGTGCTGACGGTATATCTGTAACTACTACACAGAATTTCATATAAATTTATATGTAGTTGCACGCACCTTGACACAAATTACTCTATCAACTTTTAATAACAAACGCACGCCAAGCTCTTGTTATTGTAAAATTATGTCATATGGATAATTCGTGACGATAGTCGTTGTAACTAAAGGTCTCAAAGCTGGCAAAATAATAAAATAACACAGTACTAGTCAATGTTTAGATACACTTAATATTTTCCCTTCGGTAGCCTTGGCTTCTATTGCGGCATCCATCTTGAATACAAAATAGTTGCTGCCCATTCTTCAATTCGAGTCCCAAACAAACAAAAGTGATTATACTCCAAAAAAGGGTGGACGCTATCTTTGAGATTTTCCTGAAATTTTATCTCTGGCGGTTTCATTCAGTGATGCCAGATTGGGGATTTTGTCCGCATTTTAGGGATTTTTGAGGCTTCTGGGGACAATTTTGGGGGCCAAATGTTTGTGGGGACTTTTTTGGGGAATTCTAAAAGTTTTGGGGACAAATCTGGGGAGTTCAACTTCCTGTCAATGTTGGCAACATAATGATTTATCCCTACGACTAGGGACTTTCAATAGCTTTTTATTGTTATTTGGGGATTTTTTTTTTCACGTAGGGGCTCTGCCCCCTGCTCGCTCCTCTCACCAACCCCCGAATGAGACTTCGCCTCTTCCCCGACTCACTTTACTTATTCACACATCCAGAACTCTGCTCGCCTATTTGCTGCTTTCTTTCACTGAAAAGGAATATTAATAGTGCATGTTACAAGACAAAAGCAGAAAATTATTTTGGAAATCCTCATATTCAATGTCAAATTGAAATATATAATGTATATATATATACGTTAATAGAAAGAAAATCATAAAATCTAGACCATTTTACATTACAGCTTTAGTATATGACCCTTCTTATTTCTTTTTTACAACCTTAAATCCGGACCACGTACCCCATTCGGTAGAGCGCCAAGTTCGTAATTGGAAAATAGTGGATTCGGTTTTCGAGCCGACAGAAGACCGTCGTGTACACTAATGGTGGCTGGTGCACGTAAAATATCCCGTGGCCACAATATCCTCCGTGTTCCCATCAAAATTATACCTCTGGGGCCACCGAAGCTGGGGAGCTATCCCCTTCGTGTAGGACCAAAACTGTGGTGGCATGTCTCCGGAACATCCGTAGGGGTGCGTCCCAGACCGTCGCCAATTATCCATAACGCAGTAATGGTGCGACGTCAATCACAACCTACTTAACTATCTACCTACCTACAACCATGGATCATATTTTAATTTTCCCGTGTACGAAGATTAATTTTCTAAAAGTAGAGAAAAAAAAGTTGATATTTTTTTTTTTACATCCATGGTTTCGGGCCGCGGTACCCTAATCGGTAAAGCACTGAGCACGTAATTGGAAGATTCTCGATTCGATACTTGACCCGGCCAAAGACCGCCGTGTACACTAATGGTGGCTGGTGCTCATAAAATCTGTCGTGGTCGCAAAGTCCTCCATGTTCCCATCCCCATTATATCTCTGGGGATCACCAAAGCGGAGGGGGATCCCCTCCGTGAAGATTCAAAATTGTGATGACATGTCTCCGGAACATCTTCAGGGGTGCGTCCCAGACCGTCGCTAATTACCCATAGCGCAGTATTGGCGCGACGTTAAATCCAACCAACCTACCTACCTACGTACAACCATGGATCATATTTTAATTTTCTCCTGTAAAATGACTTCATGACGGAAGAACAACGTCACTGGGAGAAACTTTTTTCAAAATGGCAAATAGAGTACTTTCATAAACTTGTCGTTTTTAGTTAATAACTTCTTTAATTTAAATGATAGAAATTTCTAAGTGGCTGAAATGTCTACCTTGGTGTACTCGGAACATATTGATACCTCTCATGACGCGAAGGACCCTGCCCTCCGTTAGAAGATGCTGTCGCAGACAAAAAGATTTGACGCCAGTGACAGTAGCTTTTTTTTAATATGTAGAGAAAAATCGCCTTTATTTGGGGGAAAATCTTAGCTTAAATCTGCTTGATATTTTTTTTTTTTTTTTTTTTTTTTTTTTTTTTTTCCCTTTTTAGTAGAAATCAAGTTGGGGATTTTTTTTGAAAAAAACTCCTGATTTGGGGAAATTTGAAGACCTGTTTGGGAAATAATTTTCGACCATCTGGCATCACTGGTTTCATTCCACCTCTATTTTGATAAAATCTCAGTAGAATTGACTCCTCCGTAATAGCGATCATTAGATCCTTTAAAAGCCTCATTTTTAAAATCGGCATCATTAGGCTTTAATTAAAAAAAAATTATTTTCCTTGATAAAATTTTAAATATAAACTACATACCTTACCGTGTAATAGTTTTCCTTGTAACAATTTTACTTGATCACTGCAAAATAAAATAAAATATTCGCAAGCTTCTAGACTAAGCAAAAAGCACATGCGGCAACAAATAAAGAAAATGAATCTACTGTCCGGCCGCGGACGATTGATCCCTGGTTGGCAAAGCGCCAGGACGATTCCACTCACTCGCTGGGAGACACAGCAAAGGAAGAAGGAAGAGAGAGGGGAAATTTTTCTATTATTCTTGTTTCTTCTGTTATAAGTAGAATCATTAATATAGTGCGACCACGTTTCCTATGACTAGCAGTGAGGTCGAGTCTAAAAGTTTGGAGGGATGCAAAATTGCCCGAGAGATAGTTATTTGGCAAACATCCAGTTATTTGGTGTTCCCTTATCGCTTGTTTTCTCTCAGTCACCCCTATTTTAACACTGGGCTCATTCAATCCGCACTTGCGCAGAGGCTTCCATGGTCGCAAGAAATGTGGTTAAAGAATACTCCTGCTTTGTTTTCTTTTTTTTTCTTTCTGTGTAACAGTTTGTTTATATTGGAACAAATGGATCATAGTACATCTGGTACGAGTTCTCGGATTAAACCTATCCGTAGTGAATCGAAGCGTATTGTACATAATGTCATTAAGTTTTGCGATAAAGAAGCTTTGGAAGGAGAAGTTATTGTTTGAAGAATTTTAATTATTTCTTCAAGAATTTTGATAATAAATATTAAAATGAAAGTAAGTGTAAAATATTTAAAGCAACATCTAATTTTAAATAGTGTCATTTTAAATAGTTTGTTCGTTCGGTGCAACTTGCACATTAGTCCATTTTAAATATAGTGATCAGCGAAGCTGGCAAAGCAATCATTGATTCACTACCTTAATTGATTTCACATGCCGTCATTTTTGACGGGGTTATATACTCGTTTGTAAATAATAATTGACATAATTTTTAAATTAGTGTTACACACTTCAAAAGTTTCAAAATACTGACAAAGCTTTTATTTTTATTTTTAATTGAGTAATATTTATATTGAAATCTAAAATTATTCTTTTATAATATTACTAGCTGACCCGTCCTACTTCGCACGGATGAACAAATTTTAGTTAACGATGAATTGATATGCAAAAAATAAAAAATATATCAGTTTATATGTTATAGTCAGGCAATATTATCAACTGAAAAGTCAAAATATAATTTTACAATTATTTTTTTCAATCAGTTGTTAAATGTTGGTAATTTTTACTTTATGTTATTTATTTATTTATTTCATAAAAAGAAGCATGTCTTTACTCATGAATAAAAAATATTGAAAAATAAACCTATAACATGAATATGTGTTTGATAAAGTTGACGTCATAATTGCTTTAATTATTATTTATTTGTTCTTATAATATTAATTTCTATTAAACACAGAGCTTATGTGTTTTTAATTTTCTTAAATTTAACGTCCGCAAAGTAATCTGGTTATTGTTTTAGTAATGGTTCTCCATTAGTGATCGTTAATATTTTTTGTGATTTTGGCGGTGAATTAAAAAGGTTATCGCAAATACGTAAAGTCCTTCGAGTGAAACGTCCTAGCTATTGCGTTGCCAAATTTTAAATATCGCCAAAGAAGCCCTATACAAAAGTAGATTTCTAACGCGAATGCACATTTAATTTATTTTAAATGAACCGTGTTTCCAATCAACATAATGAAACTTGCATAATCAAATGTCATTTGCAATTCCCTAGCGGCTGTATATTGCGCAACTTGCTTTCGGAAAAGATTTTATATCAATCATCCTTGGCGGAAAAAAAAAAATGATTGCCAAGTTATCTCGCAAATATATTTAATTTTTTCCATAACTGATGGTTTTTAATAATGTATATTAAGGGAAAAATCAATAATATGAAACAATATTCGTATAATATATACTATTACAAAATCTGGTGTGAAACAACCACACGACTTCCATTACCCACTATTAAACGTATTACATACATTTCTTGGAGATATTAAGTACATGCATTTTTTTTTTTAGATTTTCCAGTAAGAGAAACTTGATACACGTATAAAGACACCTACAACGAAGTTTACATAGTGAGTTAAAAAATAAGGGGAAAAAATAGATAGTTATTTTTTTAAACACGAATTACCGAGATCTAAAACTGAACTTTCTAATCAGGATGGCCGTTAGTATTCCTGTAATATGCACGTAATACTTGAGAAAGGTTATCTAAATTGAATTAATGAAACAATTTTCAAGAAAATCGTTAGAGCCGTTTTTGAGATACCAACTTTTACCAAAACTTGGCATACTCAATTATTGACCGGAAAACAATAATTACATACAAAGGGATATTTAGTATTAAGTTAACATGGCGAGTTTGAAAAAAATTCGTACAGCCGTTTTTAAAGGAAGGCACTTATGAGATCTGAAATTGAGCTGTTTATAGAGGACGCCTATCAATTTTCCTGAACTAACCAATTACATCATTCGAAAGGACATCTAATAGATTGTTTATATAGCAACTTTGAAGAAAATCGTTAGGGCTGTTTATGAGGTACGGGCTTACGGTCCCATTTCCGGTTTTCGATGACCCAGTTCCGGTTTTTCAATTTTCACCAAAATTTGGAAAATTCATCTGTACATCAGGCCTGAATCAATTGTGAAGATTTGTAGTTCTATCTTTATTAATTTTGGAGATATGACACCCGGAAAATTTCACACATTCGTACACACACACACACACACACTGACCAATTGCCAAAAACTACTTTTTTGGACTCAGGAGGCCTTAAAACATATAAATCAGGTGAAACTCTATATCAAATATTTGGACCGAATACAATACTTCCACTACCTACGGTAGTACGGTAATTGAAGTAAAAACATAGATCTCGTATTTAATACGAAAATATACAGATTTTCGTATTACGTTTTCGATCTCGAAATACAAAAATCGCCAAGGACAACCGATATCAAATCTATGCTTTGTTTTCAATTAAAATATTGAAAATTTGAATTAAAAATGTATTTTACCAAAATTTATTATAGCCTCTAGCACTTAGAGACAGTGTAACTTTTGATTAGTATAAAAAAAGAAAGAAATAGAAATCGGCTTTTTAGTTCTAGCGATCGTTCTCTACATATACATATAAACCTTTCCTCTTTATATATTAGTATAGAGCATAGATAGATTAAATAGGTTTCTAATCAACATAATGTAACTCAAATAATTAAATGCTATTTGCATTGCAGTAATGGTTGTATGCGCTATGTATATTGAGCTACTTGTCATAACTGTTAGTTGCTAAAAATAGTCGTCAAATAAATTTAAACTTCTCAATTATTCTTTTAACAAATACATAATGAAATGCAGACGATATTTTTTTAATTCACTTTTTATATTATTATTCGCGAGAAAATATATTTTATTATATGTCGAAAAATGAATTAACCCGTAAATTTTTTGGGCAACAATTATAAAATAAATAATTTAATAAAAGTTTAGAAGTAACGCTTAGATCATTACATTATATCATATCATATCAAATTATACAACCTCTGACAATAAAGTTCGGTGAATAGTCCTGTAACATTAACGTAGATGAAATATTAACGAAATTTACCTTACTGTCCTTCGAAATAGTCACCTCCCATAACTATGCACCGCTGACATCTACTATACATGTCCTGGAAACTTTGCAAGAAGTCTTCTTTTGGGATAGTGTTCAAAAGCCTCGTCACGTGTCGTTGGATGTCAGGAATATCGTCAAATCTCTCTCCTTTCAAAGCGAGTTTGAGTCGTGGAAATAGAAAGAGGTCTGTAGGATTGAGATCTGGTAAATATGGTGGATGTCCAATTTGCACCACCCTCTAAACGTGCCGCCTGCTTCTGATGGTCAGTCAAGTGATGTGGCACAAGACGACAACACGTTTTTCTTATCCCTAAATTCTGGGTAACAATTTGTCGCACGGATTCACGGTTATCTGCAGTTTATCAGTTATCATGCGAACAGTAAATCGACGATCTTTCGTGATTAATTTCCTCACTTTCTCAATGTTTTCGTCACTGACGGAGGTCGCCATTCTTCTGCTACGGGAGTTGTCAGAAACACTTTCCCGGCCCTCTCGAAAACGGGTAAACAACTCGTATACACACTTCATGGACAGTGCTTAATCTTCATAAACACGTACCAGCATCGCATGAGTTTCTTTTGGTGTCTTGCCAAGCTTAGAACAAAACTTTAAATTCATATTTTCATTTCCCTGTTCTCAGTTAAGAACCAACGCACTAAACAAGCACTTTGTGAAACAAGTATTACACGGAACACAAACGACGCTCAACTGAACAACGGTGGGGGCAGATGGTCAACACGTACCACTATACAGGTGCACCGTTTTGTTTCGCCAGTGTGGCCAGATCGGCCGTTCTGACTTCATTCACCGAACTTTATTGTCAGAGGTAGTATTATTAGAAAAATATATACTTTAAATTTATAATGACGTCAGATTTAACGTGTAAGTTTAACATTTTGCAAAGCTTTATATGAATTTCAATTTAATTCACGTGCAAATATATTTCTTTTCTTTTCATGTCAAGATATTTTAAAAACAAAATGTAAATGTTTCTTTTATGTTGGCAACAGCTAATTTTTTTAATATTTCATTATTTCCATTTCTATTATGGCTTTTATGGGGATTTTAATTACAATGCTCAGATTTTAAACTAAAATTTATTTTATCAAAATTTAATATAGCCTATAACAATCAGGGATAGTGTAGCTTTTGATCAGTGAAAGAATTTTTTTAATCGGTTCAGTAGTTTCAGAGATTACCCTCCACAAACATACAATTTTTTGCGCTTTATATAATGACTAGCTGACCCGTCCGGCTCCGCACGGATGAACAAATTTTAGCTAAAAATGGATTGGTATAGAAAAAAAAAAAAAAAAAAAAACAGATATATGAGTTTATGTGTTTGGGAAGCAATATTAATAACTGTTTATAAAATTGTGACTTTTATTAGGCATATTCTAAAGAAAAGTCCCTAAAAAGAAGGAATTTCGAAAGGCAGAAAAATTTTAATTATATGAATTAAAAATTAATGTGTAGGTAAATAGATAAGATATAGCATTTAATAACAGGAGACTTGGCGTTGGAATATTAAAACCCGAATAAATTACTACGTCAGAAACGTCCAATATTTTTCTTTAGCGTTTCTGACGTAGTAATTTATTCGGGTTTTAAGATACAGCATTGCTAAAGGACCTCCATGACGACATTTTACTTATTTATACATTAATTCTTAGGTTTATTTTTATTGCTATTTATATCTTTTTTTTTTTTTTTTTTTTTTTTTCATTTTTGCTATGTACTAAGATAACTATCTCTATTGCGTAAGTAAAGCCATTGTCGAGGAACGTTTGAGCTATTTCAGTGCTAAATTTCAAATTTCGAAATGGTATCTATATTAATATAAGAAATAATTCACCTGTCTGTGTCTGACGTACAGTATAAACTATGGCACGTTAAGTTTAGCAATTCTTTTCTATAAAAAGAAATACGTGCATATTTGCAACATATATTTTCGATATTCCTAATAGAACTTTCAAAAAATTACGTTTCATGCAATTTTTCTCATTTTTTAAAATTATTATTTATTTAAATTAAGATTTCAAGCTGATGATGACAATTTTTACTAACTGTTTATCTATTTATTCATTTATTTCTTACATAAAAAGAAACATTTCTATACTCATGCGAATAAAATGTATCCGCGTTTGTAATGATCGATAGACGGCGCTTTGTGAACACTGCAGTTGTTAGTAAACATAGCCACGTGTGTTCCATTAGTGTTCTTTTTGTTATTCTACTTAATATTCGTACTATAATTTCTCCGCCATTACATTATGGAAAATTGATTGCTTTTGGAAAAAATACTTCAGTTTATTCAAAGTTCGATCGGAAGTAGATTTTTAACTGAAGTTGAACAAATATTAATTTCAAATCATCTGATTAATTCTTTACTTCCATTAGCCGAAGCAACTGAAATTTTAAATTTGTCATTTGGAAATAAATGGAAGCTCAATTCTGGATTTCTTGATCCTTTGGAGTTACACTGTGGCACACAAAAGTATGTGTTATCTTTTTTACCGTATTTATTCATTTTTATTCAATAAATATATGTGAAACTAAATATCGGCAAGCAATGGCGGCTGTATGGAATTCGAATTAAACCATGTTTATTGTAATTTCACCTTAGCCCACCAGAGGGCGAGCATTTCATTACAATCGCGGATTGAAAAATGAAACCTATGACATGATTTAATTTTTATTATTTTTTAAAATATAAAACTGACGTCATAATAGCATTAATTATTGTTATTGTTATTATTATTATTTATTTGTTCTTAAAATATTAATTTTTATTAAATAAATAGCTTATGTGTTTTTTATTTTCTTAAATTTAACGTCCGCAAAGCAATATGGTTACTGTTTTAGTAATGGTTCTCCATAGCGATCATTAACATTTTTTGTGATTTTGGCGATGAATTTAGAAGGTTATCGCAATAGCGTAAAGACTTTGGTTTGATACATCCCAGCTATCGCGGTGCCAAATTTTAAATATCGCCAAGGAAGTCCTATACAAAAGCAGATTTCCAATTGGAATACATATTTAATTTATTTTAAATGAACCATGTTTCTAATCAGTATAATGAAACTCGAATAATCAAATGTTATTTGCATTTTCTTAGCTGCTTTATATTGTGCTACTTGTCATAATTGTTAATTGCTGATAATGTTCGCTAAGTAAATTTAAACTTTCAATTATTCAATTTTTAAAAAAATCATTCAAATATAGTGACTGGAGAAGCAGGCAATAAAACTGAATGAGTAAAGTCTCCTTGATTCTTTAAGGGAACATGATTCAAAGAGTTAGCCAATCAGAAATGTTTAATTCATTGGTTCATCAGTGGAACTTCTGGTTCAAACGTTTAATGTTAATTGCGGTCCACCAAATATTCACTGGTTTAACCATGTGTGCAAATCGCCAAATGCGCTAAATTCCGTGACAGTCATATAACTGAACAAAGTAGAATTAAGTTTAAGCGTTAGCACTTATAATGTCGATAAATACTTTTAAATAAATTATTATAATCAATAAAAAAATGAAAAATAATTGCTTACATTTCTGGAAAATTATTTTTGAATTATTAATTTTTAGAAATGCTCGAGAGGGAAATATTAAAGAAATGATTTTCACTGCACCAGCAATCCGCGTTTGTAATGATCGATAGATGGCGCTTTCTGAACTGCATTTGTTAGTAAATTATAATAGCCACGTGTATTTATAATTGTTCTTTTTTGTTGTTCTATCATTGTTTCAGCGTGAAAGCTATCAGTGGTGTGATAATTTCACACCAGAGGGCGAACATTTCATTACAATCGCGGATATTCACTTGCTTGACGACTATTATGAAGTTTTCGAAACAGATTTGACATTTCGTCTTTGGAGAAATAAGGATCGCTTACTTATCTCGCGCAGAATTAATTTCCCTTCAAAAATCATGGCTATACTCAAGCGAAGTGTGGCGTCACTAATCATTTGTGGGGCCAAGAAAAAGTTTTCCTATGTTAACCATCCTGTGGAATTTTTGTAAAAAAATATTAAAAATCAAGGAAATTTTTTCCCGATTTTAATCCCCATATTTAGGTCTTATAAATCTGTATTAGTTATTGTGTGCATGCGTTAGATTAAGTTATTTTGCTGTCAAATTGATAAATTTTTAATTTTAAATTTCAAAACTCGGACGTCCATGGTGTCCGAGTTACTTGTTTTGTGTTTGGCGATCAAAAACGTAATACAAAAATATACATACCAGATTTATATTTTCGTAATATATATGGTACGAAATATCGTTTCATATTATTGATTGCTCTCTTAATATACTCTGTTAAAATAACCATGATTTTTTAAAATAATTAAATATATTCGCTAGATAATTTGGAGATCATTTTTTCCCCGCCAAGGTTGACATATCAAATCTGTTCCGCTGTAACACATTAGTATCTTATATCAGATACTTTATTTAGAAATTCGAAAACAAATTTGATTTCAAATTATAATAGAATATTTATCATTTTCATTTTAATCAGTATATTAGTTGGATATTTATCGTGCTAATATCAATCTTTGAAATGAAATGCTTATGTTTACATTCGAAAATGGAAGTTTGCCATTTTTTTTTCTAAAGTTTTTAAATTTAAAATTAAAATTTTGTCAATTTAACAGCAAAACAATTTAATATAACACATGCCCAAAATAACTAATACATATCTATACCTAAATTTGGGGATTAAAATCGGGAAATAACTTTCCTCGATTTTTAATAATTTTTTACAAAAAATTCAATGGACGATTAACATAGAAAATCATTTTCTTGGCCCTACTGACGGTCAGTGACGTCATCATTTCGCTTGCGTATTTTAATAAGGTGTATAAACTTTATTATAAATTGTACTTTTTAGTATTTAATGTTGAAAAAATATTTAATGCTTCAGGTAAGTTATTTATTTATTTGTTTATTTTTAATCCAATTTTTTTTACACATCTGTTTAAACATTAATGCTTAGTATTAAATAAATTATATCATTAGAAAAAAAAATAATAATAATATATAATGACGTCAGATTTAACGTGTAAGTTTAACATTTCGCAAAGCTTTATATGAATTTCAATTTAATTCACGTGCAAATATATTTCTTTTCTTTTCATGTCAAGATATTTTGAAAACAAAATGAACATGTACTAAATGTTTCTTTTATGTTGGCAGCAGCTAATTATTTTAATATTTCATTATTTCCATTTCTATTATGGCTTTTATGGGGATTTTAATTAAAATGCTCAGATTTTAAACTGAAATTTATTTTATCAAAATTAAATATAGCCTATAACAATCAGGCATACTGTAGCTTTTGGTCAGTGAAAGAAGTTTTAAAATCGGTTCAATAGTTTCAGAAATTACCCTCCACAAACATACAATTTTTTGCGCTTTATATAATGATATAGATATAGATATAGATCAGTTTTTCTTTCTTTTAATTAATCGTAAAATATTTATGTAACAAGATATTCAAGAATGAGTTGAAAGAAATGCAATCAGTGAGTTTATAATTTTTTCCTACTCATAAACCAACACATCCCTAGGTACTACGGACATTCCTATTTTATAAAGGGACCAGCCCTTTTCACCCATGCGCAGATGACGCCAGGGATCTTCCTTTCGCGGTTTATCAGTATCTTTATTCTTAAACAGTACTAGTGCTGCTATTTACATACGAAAATTTCATTTAGTAATACTATCAGTATGTAATTTATTGGCAACATTAAGCATTATAGCTTCAATATTATTTTAATAATATTTTAGAAGACAAAATTGGATATGTTGCCGAAATGCAACACACGGCGTTTAAGGGTTAATCGAGAAACAAACAGTAACTTCATTTGCCCTGCATGCTGCTATGCTCTCCCCTATATCATTCCCCTCATAGACCTTATATATATTGACTACGTCACCAACAGGACTTCCCATTATAGTGAATGTCTTCAACATGAGGGTGTAATCTGAAACCTTCATCCTTTGTGGTCAGCGCCGTATGTCACGTGACAGAGAGTTGAGGGAGATTCTTCCATAAGAAATCACTTATTTTTGTAAGAATTCAAACAAAAAATTCTCCCCTTCAGAATGGTTTCTCACAAAATAAATTTTTTTATAATTAATCTATGACATTTTAGCTTTCCAAAGATGCGTAAATCTAAAGGCTTAAATAAAAAGTGTGCGTGCAATACAGAAATTAAAAAACTCAAAACTACTTTCTTTCCTACGGAAAAATCATATAATATTCATTCTCGTCTCTCTCTCCAGGTCTGCATCACGTGATAATTTTGCTGGGGAAGCTACTTCATGTCGTAGACAGATAATGAGGGGAGATGCGTGGTCTATCTATATAAGGTCTATGATTCCCCTAAAGTATAGATGCACAAAAACATGTACAGACATACGTATACATCTTCTTTTGTTAGTATGGATTATTCAAGATTAACAAAGTGTGTTTAAGCATCTTTTTAGTTGATTTTCTATGTATACGAGTTTCTGAGAAATATAAAAAGCATATTACGAAAATTTACAAAATATCCCATTAAAAAAAAAAAAAAACTTTCAAAAGCAATTTAGAAAATATAACATGTTTCTAAATTTGAATGTCAAAGGTGAGTATTTTGTCCGAGAGGATTTTCTTCGCTTGTAATGAACGAAAAAAGAAATTAGGAATGCAATAAACTTTTATTGCATTTTCCCTGGAAGAAAATGTGATTTGGATAAAAACACATTTCATTTCTAGACGATGGAGAAATATCATAAAATATCTGTCAAATTTGACAAGTTACTTAAAGGAATTGGATTTTTAAAATGATGTTTTAGTATAAGTAAAATTGAACGCGAAAGCAGCTAAATGAAGAGCTTCTTTTCATACATTAGGAAATAAAGTACCTTTGACAAAATAGTGTTTCTTTTTTGTAGTTGTTGCTTTGTTATTTTCTTCTATATTTAATAAAAGAAAGTGTTAGATTCATAAAAAATTTTGACTTCGGGTTTTCAATCGATTTACACTTTTTGAGTGGTGTAGAACAGGATTTAATAATTTAGAAAATGTCTGTTTGTGCGTGTGTATGTGTGTGTGTGTGTGTGTGTGTGATAAAAATTTTGTGGTGACTGTATCTAAAGAACTACTACATAAAATTTCATGCTAATTGATATTTAGTTTCACCCTGAGGCGTTGTTACCTCCGCGAGGGTAGAATTTTCAATAAATGAGAATCTTTCAAAAAAAAAAAAAAAAAAAAAAACCTCCTCAATACCTTTAAAACGAATGGTTGAACCGTTCATCTAATATAATAAATATATATATCGATTTTTTTTTTTTTTTAAACATCGCATTTTTTAAAACATCGTTAATAAAACATAAAATTGACTTTCTTTGGGCATTTAGAGTTTACTTCTATAAGAAAGAAAAATCGTCTGCATTCATCATTGAAAATAAATTTAATAAATGATTATTTTAATAAATTATTTGTTTTGAGCGATTTTGAATGGAAAAATATAGAAGACAGTCATGTGGTGGCTACAACATACTACTTTTATTTTGTTTTTATCTTCGTTTTTGTATGTGAAAGTAAATAGCGTTAAAAGGAGAAATAGTAATATGATTTTATTTTTTTTTTATTTTTTTTTTTTTTTACAGTTTTGGTCACCGTCATGATAATGACTAAATTAGGGACTGCATTAAATTCCAGTAATCACTCTTAAACAATGTTGGAAAGTGTTAAAAACAGTGGCGGCTCGTGAACCGAAAATAGGTGAAGAGCTCGAAAATAATATTGAAGTATTTTTAATGCATAATTTTTTATTAAGCAGGGTCTTAACTAAAATTAACTAAAAATACTTATTTAAATGTAAATTTATATTCTATAAATGAATACAGTGTAAAATACAGTGTGACTCTTCTCCTGTTTTCGGTGCAGAGCCGCCACTGATTAAAAATGCTTAATGCAAAAGAAAATACAGCCCTTAATTATTTTAGTGTAGCTTTGTATATCAGAACATTAATCATGTCATATTCTATAAAATTATTATTTTCGCATATTAACAATAAATGTCAATTTCTATATGATTTTTGTAGCAGAAAATTATTTAAATGTGATTTATAAAATTGTCTCTCCTAATTGTCTTCATTGGCATCTTTTTTGGGTGACCTTGTACGCAAAGTCGTTGGACAGGATCTATTAATGTCATGCATTTCAAATAGGAAACACTGCGTACTGAATGTGAATAACATATTTATATATTTTTTAATTCTGAAAATATTTATGGACGCTGGAGGCGGGTACACTAACAGATACACAGATGGGCAAACGTACAGAGAAAAACACATATTTAAATCATATTCACACTTGAAACTTGTTTGAAAGTGCTAAATACGCTTAATGTAAACGAAAATGCAATTCCTGCAAATTTCCGATGACAGCCCTTTTTGTAATTAGAAATTTTGTGTGGCCCTGTAATCTTAATGTTAATAATACTATATTCTAGTGAAATTATTTTTTTGAGCATATAGATAATATATTTTAATTTCATTAGGATTTCTGCAAAGTAAAGTAATTTAAATTTGGTTTATAGAAATACTTCTCATAAAACACAATGCTTTGGAATACTTTTGGGTGTCCCTGCACACAAACCAGAGGTGGTATTTACTAAATTTTCTAAGGAAAATTGATAGATAGAAAATTGATTATAGATATCCCTATTGAAAATGGAGTGAATACTTCTACTGGCTTGTGTATAGAGACACAGAAAGTATTCCAAAGCATTGTGTTCTATGAGAGGTATTTCTATAAACCAAATTTTAATAACTTTACTTAGCACAAATCTTAATGAAACAGAAATATGTTGCATTTTTTTTTTCGGTAAGCTTTTTAATACTTCCCAACAATGTTTAAATGTGAATATGAATACATTTATTCTAATTGTACGCTTTTCAGTTCTTCTGTCTGTCCGTTGTGTTATAACGTAGGCAAAGAACATTGAAAGTTATACACAGTGTTCCCAACTTTCATAATTTATTCATAATCATTTTTAGCCCCGCCTCTTTTTCATACCGGAAATTTTGAAAAATGATTTTCTTCTTATTTAATCGTTGTCATATATTAAAGAGAAATAATATACTAAATTTTTGGTGCGAAAAGAAGGCGGGGCTAAAAATGATTATGAATAAATTATGAAAGTTAGGGACGCTGGTTATACGATAAATAAATATGCACAGTAGGAAAGTGTTAATAATCAATGCGTACCGCATGATTTTTCGTTCTTCTTTCATTATTATAAACTGATTAGAGCATATGCATGTGTTGTATGTCGCGACCAAACTTGCCTTAAGTCTTTGCAGTGTGTGGTGCGAGTAAAAATATCAAAAATAAATTCAGGAGACTTCAAAACGTATAATATATATATATATATATATATATATATACTTAATCTCATACTCTGATTTTCGCTGATTATAACATTTCTTTGCCTATTTTGTGTAAAGTATTAACATTTATCATTACTTTTCTGCATGAGTTTGAGGCGTATTTTCCAAAGGCAGGTAAGAAAAGGGAGGGGGAAATAGAAAGAGCTCGCCATTTTATTTTATTAAAAGAGACCGGAAATTAAAAGGAATTGAAGTAAGAATATCAATAGCTATTCAATTTCATGTGCCAATCTCTTTTTCCGAAAAAGAGAAACAATATTTACTTAAGTAGTGTCGTGGAAAGTTTTCTTTTTAATAGTTTTTTTTTTTTTTTTTTTTTATGTTATTAAAATTAAATTTCCGGGTTTTAGACAATTAACAAAAAGAAATGATGGGTTATAAAAAATATTAATATCATATTTTGGGCAGCAATTTGAAGTTTGATGTTAGATCTGATAAAAGACTCAATCTGAAACCAAGACCTCAACTATTTGTGTATGTTTTTTTATGCATTGCCCGACAAAAGAAAAAAAAAAAAAAAATGCAACACCATGTAAAAGTGGTGAAAATTTATACACAGACAGCTGATATGTATATCTAAATCAGTTATTCTATTTACAAAATAGTAATAATTTTTGATGCAATGGCGTAATACCGGGTAATCAAAGCAAAATGGTAACCCCTGTCATGGCGATACAAGCAGCAACCCTTCGATGTCCAGATTCATTTAGCGTATGGATAGTGTCCTGAGGAATGGAAGATTATATGTTTTCAACCATTTTTATTAGTTTCTCCTCCTATAGGCTAGGACAGAGTACAGAGCCTACAAGGAGAGAGGCGTCAATAGCGAGTCAGCTTCTGTTTGGAATGAAAAATTTTTTAACTATTATCCATATTTAAAAATTTGTTTTTATGACTTTAAAGCTCTGTACTCAAAACTATAACTGAAATAAAGGTTTTTTTACCAAAAAACTACTATATCTGTCTGTAAAATTTTTTGTTTATAAATATTCATTTGAGAAGTGTTCGAGTTTTTTTTACCAAAACACAGTTTAGTAGAAAAAATATCTGCTATGAGCATGCGCCATAGCGTAATTTCATCATTTGTATTGTCTCTCTTGGGCAGAGAAGACAAATGACGGCCAATCACGGAAGGAACTGTACATGCTGCAAGGCTTGTTTGCTAATAAATTCAATGTGCGATCACGTGTTTGCTTGCTTAAAATAAAAAAAAAAAAAAAAAAAGAGAGAGAGAGAGAGAAAAGAAATAGAAAAAAGAAAAAACATCTTGCAGCCTCTGAATGTGTGGTAGCATAACCGGCTGCAGCAACAAACCAACATATCGTCGAGGAGTCAGTGTGCTTCTCATGCCTACCGGGGAGGCCTGCTATCTAGTGTGATGGCATTCTAAATCAGTATACTACGTTGACGATCAGTATGGAGCTCAAAAATAATGCTCAAATTCCTGGGTATTCTGGAAGGAAGTTATCTGGGGAAGGAATCTTCAGATCCCTTCCTTAACAGGTGACTGTTACTAGACATACAAGACCGAGACTCGTCGATGAATACCACGATGCTTTAGAGACACACTAACTGCACGATGATATGTTCGTTTGGTGATGCCGCCATTTATACTACAATATATTCAGCGGCTGCAATTTTTTTTTCCCCTAGCAAGTCAACTAGCAGACAAGCCTTGCTACATGTCCAGTTCATTCTTTGACCGTGATTGACCGTCATTCGTCTGCTCTGCCTCAGCCTCACTAGGTGAACAAACTATGGAGAATGGTTGAACGGGCTTCCATTCTTCAGGACACTATCCGCACTCTAAATGAATCTGTACATCGTAGGGTTGCTTCTTGTATCGTCACCACAGGTATTCCTGCTACCACGATGAATATCACAAGGGTTCCTGCTTTGTACTAATCCTTCAGTATTACGACGTTTTATATAAAATTATCTTTTTGTATAAATAGCATCACTTATTTAGATATGCATCAGTGTATACTTTACAAATTAATTCAATTTTGTCCATTTTCATCAAACATAAAAAGTTTCGATTTTTTTAGTGAATATTATACATATAATTCAAAGATTTATTTATCTGTGTCCAGTGCAGATGTTTTCTAACCATTATCAAATGTTTATTCTTTATAAAATATTTCCGTTCATTCGTTAACGTCAAATGTAGAAGTTTTAGGTTTGATGTTGTTGTCGTTGTAGTTGTTTAAAAAGCTAAAAGATCTAAAAACCTTTTTTATGTTCATTGCAAAAGTTTATGAGTCATTCTTAAGATTTGTTTCCTTTATTAAATATTTCCGTTCATATATTTTCGAAAAATGTAAAACTCAGATTTTTTTTTTTTTTTTTTTTTACAGAATCTTAAAGGTATAATACCAATATTCATTCAGAGGAGTTCATTGGAGTTAACTACCCACACTGATTTTTTTTTTTTTTTTTTTTTTTTTTCGTCAAATATTCAACGTTTAGAGTTATTATTATTATTATTATTATTATTATTATTGCTGTCTTTTAATAAATTTAACGCAAAATATAATAACATAGTTTATTCATAGTGTTCATTATAAACCTTTTGCCGAAATCTTTTGTGATATTAGTGATATTTGCTGACAATAGTCATTATGTCGTTATGAACCTTGTGAATAATAATAGCAGTGTTTATTTCTAGGTGTTCATTGCAAATATTCGAAAATAATCCTGAAATATTTTTGCTTTATAATGTATTTCAATCAATTCATTTTCATCAAATTTAGAATGCTAGATTTTTTTTTTTAATAAAACTATAAAAAAGGAATAGTATCAAATTAAACAGTTGTGTTCGTGAGAAAAATTAGAATGTTAGATTTTTTTTTTTTTTAAATAAAACTATAAAAAAGGAATAGTATCAAATTAAACAGTTGTATTCGTGAGAAAAACGTTTGCTGACATTATTCTTTTAGTTTAATAATGAAAGTAGAAATTACAAGAAAATAACTGTATAAAGAGCTGTATGAATTTATGTTACATTCCGCTTGTTAAAGAGAAAAATAAATATTTGGTCTGCAAACGCCTGATTATTTTTTGTCTGCTGTTGTTCGTATTGTTTCATTATTTTCCCAGAAGTTAAACATCAAGTAAGACTTCTAATAGTAGTTTCTTTTCTTTTTTTTTTTTTTTAAGATTCTGGTTATATTTTCAACTGTCACGTTTTTTCTTGGTAATAAAAACAATAAAGAAAATTTCTCTGATCCACATAGTTTATGAAGCCTTTTTCCTTTTTTCTGCATTCAGTAGAAGAAAGTATTGGCTTTAAAAAAATTTCGATTTTGAGTTTTCAATGAATTTACACGTTTTAAGAGGTCTAGAACACAGTTTGACAATTTTTAGAAAATGTCCGTCTTTGTGTGTGTGACAAAAATTTTGTTGCAACTGTATCTCAGGAACTACAGCACAGAATTTCATATAAATTGATACGTAGTTGCACCTTGACATAGATTAGAGTCTATCGACATTTGGTAAGGATTGTCAAACAGGTGGCGTTGCCATCCCGCTTTTTCTAAATTTTTAACATGACGGTATAGTGCGCAGTGAGTATTATCTTTAAAAAATCATAAATATTCGCAATTTATTTCTTTTCTTATTTACCTTTAAAATTTGAAACTCATAAATGTTATACCAATTTCACCACCTAATTAAAAATTTAATTTACCAGAAGCCAAATTATTATTAAAACCAAATTAACATTGTACGATAGTGAAACCAAAATCCTTCAAAGAAAGGTTTCCAAATAAAATTCATGGTTCACGACCCAATTTTCATACTTCCACAGGCAGCACAGTTTTAATAAAGGACTCCACGACGCCTTTTAAATTTTTGTCGTCATGTTGGCGATGGCTTTTTATTATTATTTTCTGTTTGTTTGTTTGTTTTTTTAAAACTAAATAAATAAATAAAATAAAATAAACTAATTCTTATTTTGATTAAATTTTTTATGATTGTGTTTTTTAGTCAATTTATGACACAAAAGTTCTGTATATATCTTTAAAATATTGCTAGGTTTAAAATGACGCTTGCAAAAATTCTGAAGAAATAACTGTTAAAAATACATTTTTTCGTAAAATAATCTCACCAGACAAATGTCGTCATTTTTTCTAATTAGCCCATTGAGCTAAGTCCACGTGCTTAAATATTGTCCATGTATAAATATTATTTTTTTATCCTCGCGTATCGTATCGTTTCGACAAAAAATAATTGAAACTGTTCCACGTTAGAGAAATAATATATAGATTTTTTATGATTGTGTTTTTTAGTCTGTTTATGATGCAAAAGTTCTGTATATATCTTTAAAATATTGCTAGGTTTAAAATGACGCTTGCAAAAATTCTGAAGAAACAACTGTTAAAAATACATTTTTTCGAGAAATAATCTCATCAGACAAATGTCGTCATTTATTATTATTATTATTATTATTATTATTAGTCCATTGAGCTAAGTCCGCGTGCTTAAATATTATCCATGTAGAAATATTATTTTTGTATCCTCGCGTATCGTATCGTTTCGACAAAAAATAATTGAAACTGGTCCATGTTAGAAACCTAGATGAGACCACGTTAGATCCTAGTCAACTAAGATTTTAAAAAATTCGTCACGTGAGAACAACGTTTCCCCTGCGGAGGGAAGTAACGCGCCCCTTTCCGTCTCCTCAGAAGGTTAAAATTTTCAATGTGGGTATCTTTCAAATAAACTTGTCAATGCCTTTAAAACGAATGATTCAACCATTGAACTGGATAATTTGAAACAAAGTTTTCGATTTTTCTCATTTTTAAAAAAAAAACAAGAAAAAAAAAAAAAAAAAAAAAAAAAAAGACGCATTTTTTAAGATACAGAAGAGCATAAAATTGCTTTTCTTTGGACATTTAGTGTTATACTTCTCTGTGATAAAAATCATCTGCATTCATCATGGAAATGATTTTAATAAATTATTTGTACTGAGGGAATTTATAAAAGAAAATATAGAAGAAAGTTTTATGATGGCCACACCATACTAGTTTAACTTCAATTTTAAACTGTAATGAAAAGGATAAAATGAAAAATGCATTCCCCGACAGAAAAAATCCCGTCCATGAATTCACATGTATTGAAATGCATTTACAGAGCTCTGTTAATCAATGTTAAACACATTTTTTTTTTTTTTTTTTTTTTTTTTTTTGTTATGCTTATTTTTTTTTTTTTTTTTTTTTTTTTTTTTTCCTGAATAGTGTGTTATAATTAAAGGCAAATAATTTCAGGAAATTCAAGTTTTGCGTTTTTAAGATAATGTGATGTTAACGCAAAGCAAAATAGATTAGCTTTGAGAAGTGATGTGAGCTAAAGTTGCCTAAATAAATTTAAAATAAGGTTTTAAAATTATAACATAACTTATATATTTAATAAAAAAGCACCACAAAACTGGCGTTGTAAAAATTATTACGTACAAACTTTGAATAAACACCATAAAATGCAATAAACTCTCAACAATTTTTTCGGGTCGAAAAAACACACGACCCTTCATCAGGCGAATAAAGTAAGCACGAGTGCTGCAGTCAAAGCGGTAACGCACAATGCGGCAACGCAAGCGGCAACGTGCGTTGCCGCTTTGACTGCAGCACTCGTGCTTACTTTATTCGCCTGATGAAGGGTCGTGTGTTTTTTCGACCCGAAACAATTGTTGAGTGTTTATTGCATTTTATGGTATTTATTCAAAGTTTGTAAGTAATAATATATATATATATATATATATATATATATATATATATATAATGAATGTAAGTTATATATTAAAATAAATTATTCAGGCTAAGAAGCAACCCCTCACGCCCACGTTTAAATTGTTTAAGATTGCTGGAGCTCCCTCGCTTAGAAATGTATGTAAAATAAATCAATACAAAAAACCCTTAACGGGTTAAAAGTTTGTGACGCAGCACTGCACTTTATGGCTATAAGAATTAGAAATACGGGTCTTAAAAATAATGATATCAAATTTTCAGTGACGCTTTGCTATTAATTAAAAAACACAGAGATTTTCTTATTTGAATTTGTTTTTTTCTTCTATTTATTTTTACAGTGTAAACGTTATTTTCAACATAAAATAATATATAACATTTATTTACCGATACCTTTTCATTCACATCTCTTATAATATCAAAATATGTGTTTTAAAAGAAATGATATGAAATTCCAGCAACGCAGTAATGTTACACTAAATGATTTGTTGTTAAATTCCACTGCAATTATTTTGTTTTGCATATTAAAGTCTATTTGCACATTGAAATATTGCTTTTAATTTTCAAATACGCAGTCAAATATATCACTTTCATTAAGTTTATATTATGTACTGAAATGTATTTATTTCAATGAATTATTTTATCTTTTGCGTCACGCCATCCAAAACTACAACTAAAAATTTCGCTTAGAGTGACGCAAAAGATAAAATAATTCATTGAAATAAATACATTTCAGTACATAATATAAACTTAATGAAAGTGATATATTTGACTGCGTATTTGAAAATTAAAAGCAATATTTCAATGTGCAAATAGACTTTAATATGCAAAACAAAATAATTGCAGTGGAATTTAACAACAAATCATTTAGTGTAACATTACTGCGTTGCTGGAATTTCATATCATTTCTTTTAAAACACATATTTTGATATTATAAGAGATGTGAATGAAAAGGTATCGGTAAATAAATGTTATATATTATTTTATGTTGAAAATAACGTTTACACTGTAAAAATAAATAGAAGAAAAAAACAAATTCAAATAAGAAAATCTCTGTGTTTTTTAATTAATAGCAAAGCGTCACTGAAAATTTGATATCATTATTTTTAAGACCCGTATTTCTAATTCTTATAGCCATAAAGTGCAGTGCTGCGTCACAAACTTTTAACCCGTTAAGGGTTTTTTGTATTGATATCATTACTTTTTAGGGGTTAATGATTAAAATGTAAAATTAAAGGAGCATGGCAATGAGTTTGTAACCCTTAAAAAGTGCAGTTTCATAGTTCATACCACATTAAATTTTACCTCGAACAAAATAGCTAACTAAATGAAATTTTTAAAATTTATGAAAAGTGATAAATAAAAAACTTTAAGAAAGAATATTTGTTGTGTGATGGAAACACGCAACATTACAAAGGCATAATATAGTATATTTTAAAAATAACAAACAATTTCTACAAAAAAAAAAAAAAAAAAGAGACAGAGAGAGAGAGTTTTATTTTATTTAATATTCAATTTCTTTGGTTCAACGGTTCATCTGTTTCTTAAATAGTTCAACAGAATATTTAAAATAAATGTTCAAAAAATAATTTGTGTACGAAAGTTTTTGTAAAAAAGTGTTATGAATAAGTTTTTAAAGAGCTCCATTCACCGCATAGATTTTGGTTAGATAAAAAAAATTAAACACAAGTTTTTAAATGGTCCAATTGAATGAACAAAATATTAATATTTTGTTATATTTTTAATTGGAGATGTTTAAAGTAAAATGTTGTAAGGATTTAACAGTAATTTTCCAAAATACTAACACCATGGGGGTGGGGATCAGATCCTCTTTTGGAAACTCTGATAATTCTAAAAAAGATACTTAATCAATCTGAGGGAGATTTTGTTTGGTTTAAAATTAATTCAGATGGGGAAAATAGGAGGGGGGCAATCAGTTAGACCACTTTGAAATTTTAATCGGGAAAACGTTTTTTAGAAAATGTTTTGTAGAATGCAGTTTTATTCCTATCTGGTTAAATATACTGTACATAGTTCCCACATTCTTCATGACTAGAATTCCTGAAAATTTTCTAAAACGTGGTGAAGGGATTTTGGACATTGCCTCATTTTCTAAAATTGGGTTATGGGGGTAAAAAGTATACTAAGAGATCTAACATTAAAATTTTAAAGGATAAGGATTTTTTAGCACTTCGAGAAATCTTCTAGATGAAATCACTTCAACGATACTTTTTTAAGGTTGGTTAGTAGTAGGTTTTAAGGCCAACTGACTACGCTAGGGTCCTAGGCATATAGGTAGAATGGCCTCCATGAGGTCTTTCTAAGGGGTCGAGGCCCATATTTAAGCGAGTTTCGGAGAAAAACACGGAAGGAACGGCTAAGTGCTAAGTCAAAGAGTGCGGGATGGGATCGAATCCGGCACCTCTCATCCACCGCTCGGCCGCTGGTGGGGCATTTTTAAGGAAATTATAATTTTTTCTTTTTCTAAAAGTCCCATCTTCCTCCCCAAATCTATCGGAAACGACTCGAAATTTTTGAAAATTGTAAGAAACGTGCAAATTGAATATGAGTCTGTAAGTAAGAACTTTAAACGAGCTCTTAACCCCCCTAATTCCCCTCCAAATTTTACTGTTTGCTTTCTAAGGTTCCCCCTATCGTAATACAGCTTCAATTTCTTCTTCTTCTTCTTTTTTTTTTTTTTTTTTTTTTTAAGAATTTTTTTATGTTTATAGAAGACATTTTCGACAAACTGAAAAAAGCAATGCATTTTTTTAAAATTTCAAAGATGCGCTTTTCTCTGGTCCCTGTTTTCGAAATTTCCAATTTTTTTTTCAAAATTTCCAAACAAAACAATGATCCTTCAAACTGATTAAGTCCCCCCCCCCTTTTTTTAGGTTTTTAGAATTTCCAAGGTGTTTTCGAGACCCGGGGGGAAGACTTTAAACGAAAAATTTTCTTTCATATTTTTCTAACTAATAATTATAGAGAAAAACATTTTTTGTTAAAATGTTGTTTTGAAAAGGTCTTTCCATCAAAGTAACAGATTTCGCCCTTCCTCCAATTTTCACATTTACAAAATTAAAATTTGCCCATGTCTGACACCTTGTGACACCCCCACCCCCTTCCCCACCATACATATTTGCTTTTTCCTTAACTAAACAAAATCCCGTAAAATTGTCGAAGACGTGCTTTACAGTTTTCAGAAATTCCGAAAATTACTGGATATAGAAAAACAAATTGAATAATTCGTATTCGACGCTGTTTTTCAAGATTTTGTATGAACTTCAGAAACACACTTTTCTAAAATCGATTAACCAGGGAAGTCCTAGCGGTACCGTTTAGTAGAGCAATCACTATTTCAAAAATACCCATTTTGTGGGGGAAAAACCTGATGTTCTGAAGGCAATAAACATATACTAAGGGAAGGCAATAAACTGCAATATCTGAATAAAGGCTATAAACAAAATTTGCAAAATAATACAAAATTTGAAATGTATTGTTAATTTCTAATTTAAAGGTTGCAGATGCATGGTAATTTCATTTTATGTCAATATTATATGTAAGAAATAAATCTGTACAAGTGAAGGAAGATTTTTTTTTTTTTTTTCTTTTTTTCTAGAGTAGCTTTTATTGTTATATTCATGCCTGCTCCCTACTGTTAAATTTAAGAAAGAAATAATTATTATTTTTGAAGTATAGATTTGATTTAAAAGAGAAAAATAAATAAAAAATAGAAAAATCTTTAAAATGTGAAACTTTTATACTGGTAAATATTTAAATAGTATAGTTTTTTACTGGAAATTTAATGAACAAAGTAATTTATAAAATAATACACTGTATAATTCTTAATTATTTTACCAGTATGCTTTGCAGAAATGTATTATTTCGTAAAATTAAGTATCACAATGCGAAAAACAAAATTAATTAATTAATATTTTTAAAAATATATTATGGGTTTAAATTAAATTAAATTAAAGCCAAATAAAGATGTATTTTACTTCATTTTATTTTATTACTTATTTTACTAATTTTAATTCTGTTTTCAGAGTTTTTCCAATGCATTTAAGTGTTTGGTAACCGAGTTTTTTTTTTTTTTTTTTTTTTTTTTTTTAATTTCATTACAATATTTTTTTTATAAAATTAAAAAATAATAATAATAACAGAAAACATGAAATTTTAGATTTGGATTTGATATATTATAATTATTACAATCTTTGTAAAATATTTCATTTACATACTATATTTTAGAAATTTAATTAATTAATTATTATTATTATTATTATTCAGGATTTTTTCTATCCATAGTTTAAGTGATTTATCACTTAGTTTAAAAAAAAAAATTACAAATATTTGCATATGATTATGATATTATCTATCATTTTTATGAAAGTAAAGAAAAAGGTTTTTGTTGTTGCAATCACTTTTTAAAATAAAACCAATTTTGAAAGTTAACAACGTATCAACTTGAAAACAATGGAATTGAATGAATATTTTTGATAAAAAAAATATACTATATAAAATACAAATCTCTAAATAAATAACTCATTTAATATATATATTAAAGAAAGAAAAATATTTTATTTTGTAAGTTTGTTTTTGACACTAACTGCCGATAGATGGAGCCAAACTACCTATCTGAGATTGAATATTTCAAATGGAAACGAAGACTGTATACGTCCGCGAACATTCCAAACCGGATTACATTCTTTTCTTTTGAGCGATGCGAAAGAAAATAGTGTAATCCGCGAGGTAATATAGTTCCATTTTTAAAGCGAAATATATAAAAAACAAGAGTTTTTTGGGGAAAACGAAACACGTCACGATTCTCAGACAAAATAAATTAATATCATATATCAATTTCATAAAATTTCTTCGAGTCGTTTTCGAGAAAAAAATCTTACACGATAACTCATTTTTCCTTTAAAGTCTTAAATTGCAACTCCAGATCTCAAAATATATACAATGTTGAAGTGTGAAACTTTCAGGATAGCATCAGGCAGAAGAAAAAACGTTATTCTGAAAACATCAGATCAAAATATGTCCTATTTACTGAGATAGTAAATGTCGGCGTTTCCAAATCCCTTTGATGTAAAACTAGCTGTATAATAGAGTGTCGCTGCTAAGCTTTGTTTGAGCTTTGCTGCGTCACTCAAAAAACTGCCGTTTTTTATGATCTATTTCTAGAACTATTTTAAATAAACTTTTTTTAAAGTGCGTATATATACAGCACATCCTATATCAAATCTTAATTTTTAATCTGCTATTATACTATTCAAATGCAGAGAGAGTTGTATGAGTACCACACAAGTTCATTATTTATTTTATTTATTTATTTACCCTAATATCCGTGGCATACTTATCTTCCGCTGATAGGAATATCATGCTTTTTTCAAAGAAAAATATGGTATAATTCCCAGCAGCGTTTAATCCGCAAAAAAAAAAGTGTTATAAAAAAAACTCCTACAACCAGCAAGAACTTGCGAGTATAATCTCTTTCTTTTGTCAGCTCTGCACAGAACTAATATCCCAGATTTGAGAGGTTGGATGTTGAATGGTTTTTACATGCCATTAATGCTACACTATGGGGCAATTGCGGATGGTCTGGGACGCCCCTCTAAGGATGGTCAAAAGATATGCCATCACAACTTTGGTGGTTCCTCCGCCTCAATGGCCTAATATCACATGGTAATGTAAATAATGACCTGTCGTAAAATAATAATAATAATAATAATAATAATCAAATAATAATCAAATTTGCATAATAATAATATCTTCTAAAATTATTATGCTTATATATATTAAAAAAAAAAAAAAAAAAAAAAAAAATCTTTACATACCGATTGTTAACACTTTATGAATGCACTTGTTGAATCGTAGAATTTTCAGCGTTCTTTGCCTACGTTATCACACAACGGACAGACAGAAGGACTGAAAGACATACAGATAGACTAATTGAATTCGAAATCACTTTTACACATTGTTCGAAAATGTTAAAAAAAAACTTAATCCAAAAGAAAAGGCAGACGTTAGATTCTAATTGAATTATATATTTTAGTATAGCCCCGTAAATCTAAATGCTAACCATATTGCATTCTATGAAAAAAATAGTTTTAGTATATTAACAATAAATGTCAATTTCTATATGATTTTCATAGTAGAAAATTATTTAAATTGATTTATAAATATATCTGTCCTAAAATGCAATGCATTATTATTTTTTTTTTTTTTTCGGGGGGGGGGTGTCCCTGTACACAAACCAGTTGTACAGGACTTCTTAATTCCATTTTAAGTACGGAACATTCTGTAGTGAACTTGAATAACATATATCTTTTTTTAAAAGTTAGGAAAATATTTCGGAAGTTAGGGGCAGATAGACATATGGACAGTCGGACAGACAGATACGCAAACTTGAAATCATTTATTATTACTTAAAAATTGCTAGAAAATGTTAAAAACGCTTAATGTAAACTTAAATACAATTCCAGCAAATTTCCAATAATAGCCTTTAATGTAATTGAATATTTCTGTGTGACCTTGTAAATCTAATGCTAATCACACTGTAAACTATAGAAAGCATTGCGTTAAGATTATAAATATCATATTTCAATTCCATTAAGATTTATGCAAAGTAAAGTTGTCAAAATTTGGTTTACAAAAATACCTCTCTTAAGAGCGCAATGCTTTGGAATGCTTTCTGGTATCCCTGTACATAAACCAGCGGTTGCATTTACTCCATTTTTTTTATAGAAAACATTCGATAGTGAACTTGAATAACATATTTCATTTTCATTAAAATTTTTGTAAAGTAAAATATTAAAATGTGTTTTATAGAAATACCTCTCATAGAACACAAAGCTTTGGAATACTCTCGGATGTCCTTGTACATAAACCAGTAGAGTTACTCATTCCATTTTCAATAAGGATCATGCCTTCCCATTTGGAATTGTAACCCTCGTTTTCCCATTTTTACCCCATTTTGTAGTTGAAATGTAGTTAAGCCCGCCTCATTCAAAATGTGCACTAATTCGCCAGAGATAGCAACCATAAGCACTGGAACGTAACCCAGGGTTACGACTGGAATGTTGCAGCTTCTAAACGATACAAAAAAGCGTAGTGCTGGTGATTTTCGCCAAACGTGCCAAGCGGCACCTGAAAGCAATCTTTCTGCAGTAACGCCTTGATCTTGGGAAAGCGAGAGTCGAAGTTGCCCTCCCTAGCAGCCCCCTAGCCCCTCCGGGCCCAAATTTTTTTCACCAAAAGAGGTCCCTCTCGAATTCATTGAACATGTTTCGCCATTTTTCGCATTTCTGACTCAGTTTCGAGTTAGGAGGGGGGTGTGGGACTTTTGGAACACCCTTACATACATACATATAATATATATTTATTTATGAATGCATATTTCTTTTCCAGGCTGGAGGGGGTTAGCTTTATAAATAACATAATATCTTTACGTTAATAAAAAAATAATAATAGTCCTTTACTAATATTTATTTGACGTATTTTGTTGATTAATTTTAGATTTTAGTAACTGTTCTTTTATGGGTCAAAAACAAATCATAATATGGAATTATATTTTAAAGTTTATATATCAAAGTTGGAAACACCCTTTTGGATATTTTCTATTAACTAAAATAAGCTAAGAAATGTAATAAATTTTGACGTATTTTTCCCCAAAGAAAATACAAGTTACGTTATTTCTTATAACTTCTTCTGGAAAAATATTATTAAATATTTGCGGAAATTTTATTAAGTTGAACGTTTATCATTCCCATCTCAGTAACTTAATTTATTCTGAATTTATACAAAATTAATGTTATATCTGACACTTTAAAAATTATATATTTCAAAGAGATTATTACATTATCTTCAAATAAAGATAAGATGTTTTCAATCAATTTTTTCTACTTGTTTTTACATGATGTATTTAAGTAATATATAGAACATATTTTCATAATAACTTCTGGATATTTATATTTGTAGCTGCTCGTTTAAGTGTAAAATAAAAATGATTGATTTACAATAAAAGTAAATTTAATAGTAGATTTTATCGAATTAAATTTTATATATTGCGTTTCAAAAATTCCAGACGTTCTAATAAATCTAAGAAAGTTTAAGCTATATTTGCAGCATAAAAAATAAAATATTTCTTACTTATATATACATACTAAATAGGTGGACATTGCTCAGTTCCCCAACATGTATTTGTTTTCAAATATTTCTGCTACAAGACATTCACATTCATGTTAAAAAAATAATTTGACTGAACGCTCGGCACGGTGACAGACTGAAATGCCCCACCGAACACGCTACCCACCGTTAAGTTTCATACATTTATCTTATGCTAATTTGTTAATTAATTGTATTGGGGTCAGTTTTGTAGTTTAGTTTTCAGGCAATTCCATGCTATTTCCAATGCTATAATATATTAAAGCAAGATTATATGCAATATTGTTCTAATTTGCTCTGTTAAGAAAAACCTCAAATTTTTAATAACTTACGAAATTTTCAAATTAAAATATTCGTAGACAAAGATGTTCAAACAAATCATAAACGATATTTTAAAAGTGGTCTGACATCTGATGAAACTGTCATCTGACATCTGACATTATGATGAAAACGTCCCTCAAAATGAACTGTTATGATTTTTCCCTATATTATTATTAGCTTTTTCATTAAATTCTTAATAAAAATTCTTGACAGATCAATTATATAAACTACAACTTAGGATTGTATAGTGGTTCATTTATTATTTTTACTAGTACAAAACGCCCATACAGTACTCATTAGATAGCCCGAAAATAATTAACTTTGCATTAAACCCAGTTACATTAAAATCCCAGAATTAATTACAACACCCCTTAAAGTTTTACAAAAAAAAAAAAAAAAAAAAAAACAGTAGGTGAATATACAAAAACAACAAAAGACCTAAGCCTGACCAAAAGAAATTAAATAACGATTTAAATTCTTTTATTTTAAAAAAGGATTAGTTCTAAAATCATTACTTCTAAAATTTAATCGCTAATTAATCAACAAAAATTTGTATAATCTGGAATTAATTCACAGGACAAACTATACATTTCCTTGCTTTAACCCTTTGCGACGCAAGACAATTCAGATCATTTAAATTATACTGCCACCGGAATTCATGAACTAAATTAAACTAAAAGAAATTTTAAAATTTAAGGTTAAAAAAAGTAGCCTTTTCTGATATGTTATGAACGTAAATTTTTGCTAAACATTTTCCGGGATGAATTTTTGCAGCTGTATCTTAAATTTTGCGTCCTTGCAGAGAGGACGCCGCGCGTTAAGGGGTTATAATTTTAAATTTACCTTTTCAAATTCAATTTCAAAGTAATTCATTAGAGTGAAGAAACAGACCTTTTAAATTTCTCCTCAAAACCAATGTATTCCAGATTATACTTTAAGTATATTCACCGCATAAACGAAAGGTAATAAATATGAAACATAGGGAATAACCTTCAACAGGTTAATTAACTCTAAAAATTTTTATTCTTTTCTAAGATCTAATGAGTACCATTAATTAATAACCCATTTCGAAGTGAAACATACGTTTCACATGAGTAGAATTTTATACTCATTTCTTTTACTCATAAAAAAAACTTTAAACCGCCTTCTTGATTAACATAAATAGCTCAGACATTTAAGGAATAAAGGGAGAAAAAATCTAAATAAGAACAAAACACAAATGAAATTTTAACTTTAAATTGTGTAATTTATTTAAGACTATATTGGATATTTAGTAATTTTTTTCAAAAAAACAACAACATATTTGACAGAAAACTGTAATCTAGATTATGCTCGACACACTTTTAATACAATAATTACATCAGTTACTATTAAATTGATATGACATACTTTTGTAGCTCACATAAAACAGAGATGGGAAACAACAAAGTTCCCCCCTTATTAAATCTCCTGCATTGAGAAAACCTTACAACTTTACAATAGTTTAGCGTAACAGAAAATAAAACTAATAGTTACCTTATTTTTTGTAGTAGCATAATAATAACAAAATATGCATTCACCATTTAACGACAATACATCATTAGCCGGTATCTCCAGAAGGGTTTCGCTATCCCACAACTTTTCTATTCTTAGAATTTGTGTAAAGGACCACTTTGAATCACTAGAAGTACCAAAGAACAGCTTAGTATCCTACGACGAACGACACAGAGGCTCGTTGCTTTGGTGTGGAGGTCATCACTGAGTTCCAACACGGCCAGGACCCCCATTTTCTGTTTCCTTCAGCGGGGTAAGGGCGGCGATTAAGCAAGGCATTTTTTCATCATTTTGAAACAAAAACCCCAGTACGAAGACGAACTAGGCCATCCAAGACGAAGTACTTCCCTTCTAAGGACTCAAATACGACGGAGATACCAAATCAATCAGGACGAGCAAGCAATGATGGGGATCCGGCACATTAGTCAGTTCTCGAAACGAGCTGGAGAGTCAGTATAAAGGTCGAGATGAAGACTCAAAGTGTATCTGAGAGAGGGCCAAAGGCCCCTCTCCCTTAAAAAAACCTCAGAACAAAATACAATACTCAATTCCCACTAAAAAGAAAGTACCATTATATCTAAAACCAATACTACCTCAGCTCACCGCTGCACACGGAACTACGCAGTCACTTGAAAGAAAACCGCAACCCAATCCTGCATCGTTGCCAGAACCTACGCACAAAAACGAGGTTCTCATTTGCTACCCGTAACTGACACTATCACCTGGTCACTCCTACTTAAAAATTAATACGCCCTCATTTAAAAAATTTCCAAACCAAAATTCTCATGCCAACGGTCAGCTAACCTTGCAAGCCCCATTTCGCCCCCCAGGTAAAACAAATATTTTAATATCCAAGGCATTTCCCTATTTCACTCTTCCGCTGCAACCGTGAAAAAAAACAGCTGAGAGGAACACCTGCTGACCTTCGGGCCAGCCCCTCCCAACGATGCTTTGACACATTCCAGCCATCGAACTGTCAAATACGGAAGGAAAGTAACATTCCCTCCCTCTTAGGAACAAGAAACTCAGATATTTTCTCATGACTGAGGGTGAGAGAAAAGAAAGCACCTTTTATGAAAGGGATGCACAGGGCGGTGCTTTTTTCTAATTCGTTTAAAATATCACAAAAGAATACACAAAGGGACTCTCGACAAAAAATACTTTCCAAGAAACGAGTATTTTCACTTTAACGTTCAATACTCGAAATTACAAGTCGCCTTGAAACAAAAAATGTAGCAAAGAAAACCTATCTTTTTTTTTTTTTTTTTTTTTTTTTACAGAATAGAAATTTTAATTATGGAATATTAAAAATGAACAAACAGTTATGAAGCATCATAACAGAACATTTAAGCTTAATTTTGTCCTATTCTGTCATGTTAAGGAAATCGTAAATTTCAAATAACTGACGAATTTTTTTAATTAAGAAATTCAAAGTAAATGATGTTCATGCCAGTATCCTAAACGATATTATGAAAGTGGTCTAACATCTTTAAAATGAAAATATCCCTCAAAACGGACGTTTCTGCAAAATTTTGCCTCATTTTTCCATGTTAAAACATTCGTAAATTTCAAATAACTTACGAAGCTTTCAAACTTTAATTTTTCATTGTTAACTAAGCTCATTCCAGCATTATAACTGAAATTTTAAAGCAAATCTGATATCTTTACAATACAAATATTTCTTTTAATGTACTTTTAAGTGAAAATTTGCCCTACTGTGCCATGGTAAGAAAATCGTAAATTTCCAATACCTTACGAAGTTTTTAAATTAGAATGTTGAAAATTAATAAGGTTCTTGCAAGCATCATAAGTAATAATTTAAAACTGGTCTGACCTCTGTGCGATCATTTGTGATTGAGATATCGTGTACACAGACTAATAAACTAATCCGCTAACTATTTAGCACAAAAAACCAGTTGGCATAGGTGGTCTCTGCTCAGTTCCCCATCATATTTATGTTCTCATAAATTTCTAGTGCGAGACATATTATAAACATGTTAAAAGTAATGAATTTGACCAAACGCTTGATACAGTGACAGAATTAAATCCCCGCCTAATAGGCAATCCACCGTTCACTTCGAAATATTTATGTTATACTAATCTATTAATTTATTTTATGAGGATCAATTTCGTTATTTAGTTTTCATGCTACTATTTCCAATGCAATAATCCTCAAAATTCCTATTTATATGAAATATTTTCAATTTCGCTATGTTAATGAAATCTTAAATTACGAAATTTTCCTAATAGAATATTTGTAGTCAATCATGTTCAAACAAGTATCATAAATTTTATTTTGAAGTTGTCTGATATATTTATGATCCTCAAAATGGACGTTTATGCTCAATTTTGCCCTATTCTGCCATGTTAAGTAAATCGTAAATTCCAAATAACTTACGAATTTTTTAAATTGGAAAAATCATACTCTATGATATTCATGCCAGTATTCTAAATAATATTTCGAAAGTGGTTTGACATCTTTACGATGAAAATATCCCTCAAGATTGACGTTTATGTGGAATTTTGCCCTACTCTGCCATATTAAGAAATTCGTAAATTTCCAATAACTTAAGGAATTTTTATATTGGAAAATTAATCGTCAATAATATTCATGCCAGTATCCTAAATAATATTTAAAAAGTGGTCTGATATCTTTACGATGAAAACATCCCTCAAAATTGACGTTTATGTGAAATTTTGCTCTATTCTGCCATGTTAAGAAATTCGTAAATTTCCAATAACTTACAAAAATCTTATATTGGAAAAATCATAGTCAATAACATTCATGCCAGTGTCCTGAATAATATTTCAAAAGTGGTCTGACATCTTTACGATGAAAATATCCCTCAAAATTGACGTTTATGTGAAATTTTGCCCTGTTCTGCCATGTTAAGAAATTCGTAAATTCCAAATAACTTGCGAAACTTTCAAAGTAGCATGTTTATAGTTAATGATGTTCATTCCGAATTCAAAACTGATATTTTAAAACTGTCCTGACATCTTTACAGTAAAAATTTTCTACTTAATGGACGTTTAAGTGAAATTTTACCCTATTCTCCCATGTAAAGAAAATCGTAAATTTATAATAACTTACGAAGTTTTTTAATTCAAATATTGCAAATGAATAGGGTTACTTTCCACTGTCGAAAGTAATATTTTTAAAATGATCTGACTTCTCTGCGACTATTTGTTTTTAGAGATATCTTGTACACAGACTAACAAACTCACTAACAGACTAACAAACTAACAGACATCCTACAGACGGACACTATACAATTTTTGTCATTTTCGGATTCCTCACACCTGAAAGCATGTAAAAAAGTAAAAAAAAACCGAGGTCGAAAATTTTCACGATTACCTAAGTTCCTCATACCTATAGTATGATGTGGAACTAAAAACCAACAAACTGACACCCTGTAAACGGAAACCATATCAATATTGTTATTTTCTGATTCCTCACACCTAAAAACGTGTAAAGAAGTCAAAAAATCGAAGTCGAAAATTTTCACGATAACCTAAGTTCTCATACCCATACAGTATGATGGGGAATTAAAAGGAATGTTATTTGAAAGGTTAAAAACCAATAATTACTGAAATAATTATTATAAGGACAACTATCTAATGCCCAAGAAAATGCATCAAAATCGAAAATAAGTAAACAGAATAATAAAATTCCGATAAATTTCTCATCAAAAGTAAAATGCATATTTTACAGGCTAAAATAATTTATAGCGTAGATTTAGCATTTAAAATTTCAATAGATTATCAAGTAATAAAATTTAAATTTTGAAAAAATATTGACCTTTAGAAAACAAAAAAAAAAAAAAAAAAAAAAAAAAAGAAAGAAAGAAAGAAACATTTTATTCTTTGCAGATTTAAAAGTCTAATCTTTAAAATAATTTGGTATCATTGAAAATGCCACAGTCGAAATGAAATCTATTGTGTAAGTAATTTAATCTAAGTTGAATGAATAAAAATTTCCAAAAGATCCTGAAAGTCACTTTTCGACTTTCCATTAAAGGAAATTGAATTAAACTATTTCCCCCTCTTTCTTCCGACAACGTATATAGAACTAATAATCAATAAGAATTCATGTCAGTATTTATGATAAAAGTTATTCAGTGGAATTTAATTAAAATTAGCATAAGCATTAAAAGATAGAATCGCGTTTTTCTCTCTTGGTTGAAAAGCAAGAAAGTCATGCTGGAAAATTAAAGATAAGTTGAGGGTAAGATGCCGCGTTGAACAAGAAGCTCTGTCACCTTTTTATACATAAACTCCGTAAGGATACGCCGGCGATTAGTGTTGAAAAGAGTCCTTACATGATGAGAAAATGGGCATTATACCGCCTTTGGGCGATCCGCCATGTTTGTTCAGTGTGTTATATATGACAACCACTGAGCTGAAGAACAACTGGGGCAAATGCTTCCAATGCTTCCAGTGTTCGTGCGTGCCATTTTTTCTGCAATCATTTGCCGTACAGAGTCAAACCTTGCACGGTAAGCAAAATTGTCGGGTCGTCTATTACTTTTATACTCTTTAAAGAATTAAAATTTAAAATTGTAATATCATGTTTAGCATATGGTTGTTCGAACTGACAACCTTTACACAATTTTACTTTGAAATATAAAGATAGCAAATGCTTTCTGCTGTGCAACTCTCAGAAGACAAACCTTCCAAAAACGGCACTCAAAAACCGGTCTAACATTTCCTCCAGTTGTTCTTCAGCTCAGTGATGATAACTAAGCGCTTTGAAAATGTTTTGAATGATTATCTGCATAGCTCTCAGAAGATAAGCAAAACCATTTTCCCCAGATTTTAATTACCGAAACGTCAGTGGAGGCCAGTGGCAGATCCATAACTTCACTTTTGGGAGGGGCTAAGATTTTTGGATATGTTATTCCAGATCAATGAAAAATTTACAACCGTAACATTAGTATGCATTCCTTAGATACATTAGACTGCATTATGAAATTGTTACAATAATTTATTTATATTTATTACATGGTGAAATTTTGAAAGGTTTATTTAAAAAATAATAATAATAATAATAATAATAATACAGGCGCGCATGCGTATATGTAATACGTTAATGGAAACTGCAACTAAAAACGTACAATGTAATTAAGGTGTCTATATGGGGGAGAATGATTACTCACGAAACTCGCACATAGTTATGATTTGACGTCATTATGATTTCTACAAAATAAAAGTATTAAAATGTGATTTGGGAACAACTCATAGTAAATTTGAATAATCTACATCAGTTTCAAGAAATTCCGTGAATACTTACTGAAGTCAGAGATCTCACAGGCAGACGGACAGAAAGACAGATATGTAGACTAATTCATTTAATAATCTCTCTTAAACATCATTATAAAGTGTGAAAAACGATTAATGCAAACGAAAATTAAATTCCAGCGTTTTCCAATTATAGCCATTAACGTAACGGATTTTTTTTTTTTTTTTTTTTTTTTTTTTTTTTTTTTTTGTGTGTGTGTGTGTTTATGACCCTGTAAATCTTAATGCTAATCTTACTACATTCTATAGGAAGCTTTTTTTTTTTTTTTTTTTTTTTTTTTTTGTGCATATCTATCGTTAAAGTCAATTTCATTATGATTCGCACGAAATAAAATGTTAAAATATGATTTATGGAACTACTTCTCATAGGACGCAATGCTGTAAAATTCTTTCTGGTGTCCCTGTAGACAAACCTGTTGCAGTATTTATCCCATTTTCTATAGGGAAAATCCCAGAATGAAATTGAACAATATATATCAGTTTCAGGGAGTTAGATCGCGGACAGACGGACAGATAGGCAAATCAAAGTCACAAACACTTTTCAACTATGTTCAAAAGTGTTAAAAAAGAAATACAGTGAAACCTTCGTAAGAAATCTACGCACGATGACGTAAAAAAATGGCCTTTTAAAGTACCGCAATTTCTGGTAGATAACCCGCAGGTAAGATGTGTCATTTCTCCACCAGAAATTTTATCTAATAGAGAAATCTATACTTTTACGAAGGAAGAGCTCGTATAAATATAAATTTATTTATCATTTGAAATTTCTGGTGAAAAACTGGATTACATAACCTTCGGGGTATCTACCAGAAATTACAACAGTCGCCTTTTTCTAGACGTCATTCAGAAAATCATAGTTCAGGCAAAAATTATTATGAATAAAATGGATTCAATTATTCAAATTTACATTGTTTGTCTTTCCTGCCTTGTAATGCATCATTAATATTACTATTAATTTTAAATGCTTTTTTGCAGTAATTTTGTTTCTAGGAATTTTTTTACATTCTACATCAAATTAATCAACTTAACACCATTTCTGAATAGATAAGTGGTCTTTTTTAAGCCTACTGAAACCTCTTGGTAAAAATAATAAGTTTTGCTTGTAATTTTCAATCTAAACTAAGGTAACGACACCAGTGCTCGTCACTCTTAAGGCCTTATTTTTAAAATGTTTGTTTTTTCGCGTGGCATTTGTGTGGAATTTATGTATCAATATTTTACTTTGGTCTATTTTATACACTGATTCTTCTAGTTGTTGTTAGACACTTTCAATTTCTCAATACGATAAGCCAATTTTTTTTTTTTAAATATAAATTAAACCTATAAAAATGCACCAGTGCTCGTCACTTGAAAACTGCGTTTCACCAGTAGTCGTCAGGTGTTTGCACCAGTGGTCGTCATGTAAATAAAACGCAACAATTTGCCCAATAGTTTGATTTTAATTGCGTTTTTGAAAAATTAAATGAAACAGAATATCTTAGGAACATATTTAGAACCCAAATCCATTCTTAGGGTTTAAAACACAAAACATTAAATGGTAAAATTCAAAATATTGCGAATAAAACAAATTCATGTGTGAAATAATTTGAAAATTTTTTGCTTTTAAGAAAAGTTTTCAAAATTTTATTCGTTCTCAAAAATATCTTTACTTAAAGCAGAGGGTAAGTAGCAAGGGAGGGGGTAATAATCTGGTTTTTAAGAGTGACTTTGTTCCAAATTATCGCAGTAAGATTGATTTTACCATGCTTTTTATTAACGCGTATTCTTGTTTGTTTGTCTAGTACAAATCTTACAATTAATTTTTAACTAACTTCCCGACTACCTAGACATTTGAAACTTTCAGAATAGTTCCGAACACGATAAAAATGCATTTTTTAAATTAGCAGTTGCCCGGAGCCAACTGCTCCGGGTCCCTGCAGCCTTCGGCAGCGTTATCAGTATAAATCTTGCAATCGATTTTTAACTGACTTCTCGACTAACTAGACATTTGAAACTTTCAGAAAAGCTCAGAATACGGTAACAATGGATTTTTAAAATATTGTTAGCCAATTGTTTCAATTCACTGCTGCCTTCGGCAGCGTTTATATGGTTCAACAGAAAATTTATTTAACTTTATCCCCGACTAGCTAGACATTTGAAACTTTCAGAATAGCTCAAAACACGGTGACAATGCATTTTTAAAATACTTTTAGCCAATTGTTTCGGGTCCTCGCTGCCTTCAGTAGCGTTTATATGATTCATCAATCATATACTCGTCTCGATCATCAATCTTCCCGACTACCAAGACTTTTGAATTTTTCAGAGTAGCTGAGACCACAGTGACGATGCATTTTTAAATTACTTTTAGCCAATTGTTTCGGGTTCTCGCTGCCTTCAATAGCATTTATATGATTCAACAGAAAATTTTAAAACACGGTATATAAAAAATTCTTTTTGTATTGCAATTATTATTATTATTTTTTTTTTTTTAACGTATGGGTTGATTATGCGTACCTAACACATACTATAAAGGAATTTTGAGAAATCCTTCGTTTGGATGCAAAAACACGTTTTCAAGTGTAATTATTCTCCAAATTATATCAGGAAAGCAGTTTTTTGATGCGTTGATTGGTTATGCGCACCCAAAAATACTGTAAAGGTATTTAGCGTAATTCTTTCCGACCAAATTTTGAGAAAGGGTAGCAAAAACGTATTTCTACGCATAACTCTGCTCTAAATAATCTTACAAAGGCGATTTCTGATGTGTGAGTTGGTCATATGCATCCAACACCTAGTATAAAGAGATTTTGCGCAGATCTTTCGTCTATGTGAGGGTGGCAATATATATATATATATATGTTTTCAAGCTCAACTCTGCTGCAAATTATTTTCGGGGGGGGGGGGGATTTTTTTTATGCGTTGGTTGGTCGTGTGTGTGTATATCTTACACGCATTATAAGGCGATTTTGCAAAATTACCCTTCCTCTCATCCCACGGCCGAGCAGACAAAGGAAAAAAAAAAAAAAAAAAAAAAACGTTTTTAACCTTAGCTCTACTCCAAATTAACTCAGAAAGGCGAGTTTTGATGTCTGGGTATTGATTAAAAGTACGCAATATGTAATTTGATAATATTTCGTCAAAATTTTAAATTTACCCGTGGGAGAGGGGGGGGGGGATAAAAAGCGGTTAAGTCTATGCCGAAGGCAGTAGACGCCAATCATCATATTGCGGGACGGAAAGCTATTACAAAAGCCAGTGGGAACATTAACTGCGGTTTCGACTGATTTCAAAGTTTATTTATTTATTTATTTATTTTTAATTTTTGATAATGATAGAGATTTTTTCCTATTTTATTTAAATATAGGGACCAGCGAAGGTGGCAAAGCTTGCTAGTATTATTCTACACATCAAGCTAATGTTATCAAATATTATGGATATTAATGTTATCAAATGTTAATGTTAATTAATGTTATCAAATATTATCTTAAAATTTTAATTATTTAAGAACATCAGTCAACAGGGTAATTTTGATCAACGTTTTAACTATTTGTTTATCTTACATAATTAATATAATGTATAAACAGAAAACTTGCTTAAGAAATGTTTTTAATGTTTAATATTTTCTATATGAATTTTTATTCACCTTCATCTAACGTAACAAAAAAGCCTTAACATAATTTTGAACCGACTCACAGTCATGCTAACTATGAAATTAAGCCTTTGTATTTTATCATTTTCGAAATATATATGAATTAAAATTAAATTATCACGGTCAGTAAAAAACTTAAATATCACTTTAGTACATCTTCGCAAAAGCATGAGATCATAAAAATTTAAAATACATTAGACAGGTATATGGAGTAATCATGTCTGTTTTTCTAAAATATATAACAGAAAACTAGAAAATGCTCTTTATAACTAAATATGTTTATGTGCCATTGTTTAATTTTTCCAGCAAATTAATATGGAAAATTTTAGGTGGTTTAAAGTCAGTCATAGTGAATAAAAGGTATACCATGACTGACTTTATTTAAACAAGCTATACAAAAGTTACAAGTGCAATAAAGTTCACCTTCTTGGGGTTAAAATACATTTGTTTACATTTACGAATACCCCTGACGACTACTGGTGCCGATAGTCAAATTAAAGTAAAAATTATACCATCGTAATTCTAAACGAAAATATAGTATTTTTCATCAAAAAAGTTACCCAGTTATTAAAAGTGTTAAAACACCAGTGTTCGTCAGGGGTGACGAGCACTGGTAAAACATGCAAAATATGCACCAGTAGTCGTCATACCATAAAAACCTTTATATTATGTCAAATTTTAAAAAGTTGCACATAAATCGTATTCTGCATTTCATAAGCATTACATAGAATGCTTTATGAGCAATGTCAAATGCAGCAAACAACAAAATATATCAAGAAATGCATATCTATTCCCTTAATCATTTGCTTTACGTTGACTCAATTCAATTGTCATTTAACGTATACTTCCCTTATTTTGTTTATCCCTATTCTTCCCCAATAGTTGAAATCGAACTTTTTATGTCATAAGAAGCAGAAGGCTTTGAAGAATCTAATGGTGGCGGATTAAAACTCATAGATGTTAATTAACGCTTATTTTAACACTTCTTTTAAGAGGGTGACGACTACTGGTGCAGATTTTAGGGGTGATGAGCACTGGTGTCTTTACCTTACGTATAATATTTTAATTTTGCTATTTAAATTCAACACTACTCCAGTGTTACCAAACATTGCGACTTTTTTATTCAGTAGCCATCAATAATTTTCAAAAGTGATAATTGATATATATATATAAGGTAAACGCACCAGTAGTGGACACTTTAAGGACATTTTCCGGCTATTTTTGGTGTAATTTCTTAAATTTTAGAGTTTCAAAAAATAATTAATATTTCAGACCTTTACTAACTCTTTCTTAACACAACTGTATTATGAAAATTGCTAATTGTAGCATTTAAATATGTAAAAAATCAAAAAACTAAAGAGCTTAAAATGAGCCGGTAGTGGACACACTAAAAACCCAGTAGAGGACACTTTTTTGTTCCAGAAGTGCACCCCTTTGAATTTTCGCTTTAAAATTCGAATCTAAAATTAAATTGCTAAATTACAGAATTGTGTCCACTATTGGATCTGGCATTAAAGGTCACATGAGCCAGTAGTGGACAGGGCTGTCCACTATTTGTCATGATGACATTTTTTGGCACCAATAGTGGTCACCCATAAAAATACTATGCGTTATTACAAGATTTAAAAAATAGCACAATAAATGAATTCTGCATAATTATTTTAGACATATGAAAGCAAAAGGTAGAAGAAATCATTTAAAAATAAGCAGAGAGAGGGCAAATAAAATTCCATTTCCTTATTCCAAGTGATAAGAACAAAACGGCAAAATCACAAAAATTGCAATTTTTTTTTAGTTAAACTAACATTATTTTAAGACTAATGGCCGGATTTATTTTTTGTTAAAGGGTTTAACAGTAAAAGACTATAACTCCCATCCTGAACATAACTCGAATCTTCAGAATTTTTAGGTAGCTTATTTTCCGTGTTTAAAAATGTCCACTACTGGTACAGGGAACACTACTGGTACAGAGTCAAAGAATCGTCCATTATGTATATCAAATATCACTTCTCAAGATTATTGTTGACTATTGAATAAAAAAGTCGCAAAATCTAGCAACACGGCACAACTTTCTTAAAAACTTTTTTAATTATTACTTGAATATTGGTAGAACAGAAAATGCCTGTTCCAAGCCTGACTTTCCCTTATAATATACACATAAAAAAAAACTCTAAAGTCTTATTAATTAAACTGTTCTTTCCTCTACTGATATATTCATAGGAAATATTTGCTATAATTTCAAAATTAGAGAGCAATAGGATCAAGATCTTAGAAAAGAGATGGGGAAGGGCTGGGGTTTTAAACAATCTCTGAAATTTTACAGATTTGTTGAAAATGTTTGAAATAAACTTCACTTTTAACACTCAAAACTATGTATTAAAGTTTGAAGCCTCTCTCTCTTCCCCCCCCCCCTCCTTGAATTTTTTTAGAATGAATTAGAGTGCTTTTAGAAAAGAATGACATACGGAAAGTGGTCAATTCACATTAAGAGTTAAACAATATTACCTGCTCCCGCAAAACGTGAACCTTGACAGGGATATGCATTTATACATGGACACTGAATCGAGGAAAGTCAGTATTAAAGCCAAAAAGAAATTTTGGGAGCGAGAAAAATTTACCCTTATAGGAGGTGGTCCTTAGATGCAGATAGACTATTAGAGAGTTTTTTGATTGCTAATGTTTACTTAACTATGACAGATAGTTATTCAAATTGATTTTACTGAAAATGTTATTCAGTCATTCTAATATGAATTTGTCTTCCTTTAATTATAAGTTTTGTGACTGTCAATGCTTTCTTTCTTTCTTTTTTTTTTTTTTTTTTTTTTTTTTTGGGGGGGGGGGGGGGTGTTTGTGTGTCTGGTTGTTTGTTTGTCTGTCTGTCGCACGATGGCGGTCGAAAAAATCACGCTATTGCCTTGCAATTTGGTACAAATATTCGTGAACCACATGAAATTAGCTCTATAGTTTTGGGTGTGTACTCCGTTTGTAGTTCGTGTACAGGGACACACCAATTTTTTTTTTACATCAGCCTATAGACAGAATTGGTATGTACCGCTATAATGGCCGCAAAACTCCTTCGACTAACTTGCAAATTGGTACACACGTTCAGGGTCTGTGTAGAAATAGCTGTATAATTTTTTATGTCTATATTGTTTATGAACTGTGTACTGGAACACGCCAAAGTTTATCTTACCATTATAGCCTGTGGGGTGAATTTCATTTAAACGAATTTTAACATCGTTACTCTATACTCAACAAAATGAAATTAGCGTACATTACTGAGATACTTAAACTGATGTTTTCTGCAGAAAATACATGCTCTTAGGCTTCCTAATTAATATATGAGACTTTACAAAAGTGTTTCGAAAAAATCACATAATCATCCAAATTATGTCAAATTTTGAACAATAATTCCTGAAAAAGGTGGAATAAGTTGAATAGTTTTTAGGGACTTGTCTGTAACGGAGTGGGGACTTTTTAGAGGTACCTTTTCTCCTTGGGATACTCTCAGAATATACTAAGAATGAAAGTACGTCCTACAGACATCCTCACTATATTAAAGTAAAGACTTTTATCATCACTGTAGGTAAATTTTTAGCTGTCCGTAGGGCTATGGCAAAACTTTAGTCGGCAACACTCAAAAGAAAGATACATCGATTCGAAATACATGTTCAATTTAAGCGAATTTTCAGGAATGTTTTAGATTAATTTGTAATGATAATCCATTTCTCTTCTTCTGGTAAGTGTTAAATTATTTGACTTGACTCTTATTTAGTTAGATATGTAAATCGTAGTTTAAACAGGAAAAAATAATTTAGATAACTTTTAAATGTACAATGTGTAGTTTTCTCTGTAGTTCAAGACTGATATCTTGTTCAACGTTTTGTAATAAGATGACGAAAATATATTGGTGTAAGAAGCTAGTAGTTTCAGAATTTTTTGTATTTTTACAAAATCAGCAATTTCAAATCATAGAACATTTTATACTAACAAGGAAACATTCAAAAGGTGTCGTCTTCAAAAAATATATGTGGTTTTACTCTTCATAAAACACCAGAAAGTGAAAAAATTATCGGCTGAAATGAATTACAGCAACCACCAAAAATTATCAAATTTAAGCATATTTGGCGATTTCACACTGTTAGGCGTTTGATTTTGAGTACTGGCGGAGAAGCAAATCACGGTTTTGTTCGTACACGGCAATCTCGGTGCTAGCGAACTTATCGCCTAACAAGGAATGTTAAATCGCCAAAAATGCTTAATTTTGATAATTTTTTGTGATCACTGTAATTCATTTTAGCCGATACTGTTTTTCACTTTCTGTTGTTTTATGAAGAGTAGAATCACATATATTTTTTTCAATGTTTTTTGAAGACGACATCTTTTGAATGTTTCCTTGTAAGTAAAAAGTAATCATAATAAAAAAAAACTTTTTTTCTTCAATAAATTCTTATTATCTTAATTTTTTTTTAATATTTCCTTTTTTTAAAAAAATCACACAATACATAATTAATCATTTTTATATTATTTATATTATAACTTTAAATGGCTCAGGAAAAAATAATTGCAAAAGAAGTTACGATAATATTGCACAATAAATGCAATTTAGGATTTTAATATACGTGTATATTTAACAAAAAACATATCTTTACGATGTAAAGATACAAACAAATAATATCAAAGGGGGAAAAAAAGCTAAATTTTTATTTCGTAGCATATGAATAAAACATGGCATTAAGATAAGTACAAAACAGATTATTTGCAGAAAAAAAAAATATTTCTACAAAGACTTAAGTGATAGGCGTATGAATAAAACATATTTTTTTTACAGCTAATACATTAAACAAATGACAAAAGAAGAAGTAAACTATGTAAAAGAAAAAAAGTGTCACATTTTAAAGAGCTTAAAATAGATATTTCTCATTACAGATAGTGAATTATGTTTTATTTGTCTTTGAAAAAAAAAGTAGCAACTTTTTTTTTTTTTTTTTTTTTTTTTTTTTTTTTATATAAAACATGAAAAATGTACATATATCAACAATTATCGATAATTAGAATAAATAATATAAAAATAATGCAATTTATCTCAGAAAAGAAAAAAGAACAAGAAAGAAAAACCATGTGATACGCATTCATTATTAACACTTTCCAAGTACCCGTACTCTTTGTATTGTTTAATCATTATCTTCCTTTGTCTACGTTATCACACAACGGGCAGAAAGACAGAAAGACTTACAGATAGGCTAACTCAATTCATAATCACTTTTAAAAATTGTTGGAAAGTGTTAAAAAGGCTTTAAACAATCGTAAATGGAATTCCAGCAATTTTCAAATTTCAGTTCTTAATGTATCTAAATATGTTAGTATAGTCCTGTAAGTCTCAACGCTAAGCATATCATATTCTATGCAAAACATTATTTTACCATATTAACAATAAACGTATAATTAATTCACTATGATTTTTGCAGTAGAAAATTAAATAATTGCGTTTTATAAAAATGTCTCTTAAATTGCAAAGCATTGGCTTTATTTATATATGTATTTATTTATTTATTTTGGGGTGGGAGGGTCCTTTGTACACAAACCAGTTGTACAATGCCTATTAATGTTATTTTAAATAGGGAACATTCCATAGCGAAATTTAATGACATATATTTTTTTTCAAGAAATTCTAAAAAAACGCTGGAAGCAAGTAGACGAATGATATAGACAGACGGACAGTGAGACAGACAGACACACAATAACTCCAATTATATAAACTCTTAAAAATTGTTAGAAATTGTCAAAAATCTTAATGTAAACGAAAATGCAATTCCAGAAAAGTTAAAATAGTAGCCATTACAGTAATTGGATATTTTTGTACGGCTCTATAAATCAATGCTAGTCATATAATAGCAGGAGACTTGGCGTTGGAATATTAAAACAGGAATAAACTACTACGTCAGAAACGCCAAAGAAAAAATATTGAGGTGCATACAGCTGTTTCGGTAGCCTAAAGCATACCGTCATCAGTGCAAAAAGAATTCTGAATCTTGAGAAGTGCTCATATATAAAGGAGAGGGACCGGATTTAGTTCAACCAATAGGAATACGGAAGAGGTGGGAAGTGTGGCCAATAGGAATTAAGGAATGTGTAGCTGTGTAAACAGTAGAAAAATTAAGGAAATGTGGACTGAATGTAAAATTTCCAACAATCAGATAAATAGGGAACAGCGAAATCACAATTAACAAGGTTTTTAAGATTTTTATAAATATGAAAAGCTTCAAAGAAATCGAGTTCATGAATGGATTTAGGTCTGCAAATTATTTTAGCTGAATTAAATTTAAAATTATGATTTTTCTCCCAGCAATGTTTAGAAATAGCCGATTTATTGGTTTCTTGTTTGCGGACGTAATTCATATGTTCTTTTAGACGAAATTTAAGACTGCGTTTAGTTTGGCCAATATATGATAAACCACACTGACAGGAAATACTATAAATGCCCCAAGTGTTATGCATATCAATAGGATCTTTTAACTGTGAAAAGGTGAGTTTATTGGAAGGCGAAAATATTATTTTAAAATCATATTGTTTGAGAATTTTAGCTATGGTTTGACTGGTTTTAGAAAAATAGGGTAAAACAATACTGATATTAGATGTGACTGATTTAGTAGACGAAATACGAGGGAGTTGTAATTTTTGGATAGCTTTGTCTATAATGGAAGGGTCATAACCTCTGTCAATTGCGATGGCTTTCAGGTATTTAATTTCAGGTATTTAATCTGGTATTTAATCTGAAATTAAATACCTGAAAGCCATCGCAATTGACAGAGGTTATGACCCTTCCATTATAGACAAAGCTATCCAAAAATTACAACTCCCTCGTATTTCGTCTACTAAATCAGTCACATCTAATATCAGTATTGTTTTACCCTATTTTTCTAAAACCAGTCAAACCATAGCTAAAATTCTCAAACAATATGATTTTAAAATAATATTTTCGCCTTCCAATAAACTCACCTTTTCTCAGTTAAAAGATCCTATTGATATGCATAACTCTTGGGGCATTTATAGTATTTCCTGTCAGTGTGGTTTATCATATATTGGCCAAACTAAACGCAGTCTTAAATTTCGTCTAAAAGAACATATGAATTACGTCCGCAAACAAGAAACCAATAAATCGGCTATTTCTAAACATTGCTGGGAGGAAAATCATAATTTTAAATTTAATTCAGCTAAAATAATTTGCAGACCTAAATCCATTCATGAACTCGATTTCTTTGAAGCTTTTCATATTTATAAAAATTTTAAAAACCTTGTTAATTGTGATTTCGCTGTTCCCTATTTATCTGATTGTTGGAAATTTTACATTCAGTCCACATTTCCTTAATTTTTCTACTGTTTACACAGCTACACATTCCTTAATTCCTATTGGCCACACTCCCCACCTCTTCCGTATTCCTATTGGTTGAACTAAATCCGGTCCCTCTCCTTTATATACGAGCACTTCTCAAGATTCAGAATTCTTTTTGCACTGATGACGGTATGCTTTAGGCTACCGAAACAGCTGTATGCACCTAAATATTTTTTCTTTGGCGTTTCTGACGTAGTAGTTTATTCCTGTTTCAATGCTAGTCATACTATAGCTGGAGGCGAGTAGACAAAAATACAGACAGTCAAATAGACAAATACATTAATTCAAATCATATTAACTCTTAAAAATTCTTAGAAAGTTTTAAAAACACTTAATGCAAACGAAAATGCATATCCATGGGGAAGGAGGTGAAAGGAAAGAAGGAGGAATAGAAGCCGTGCCCTTAGAGGAAATAAGAAGGTGTGCGAGTTCTCTGTGGAAAATGGAGTAAATATTGTTATTGTTTTATGTACAAGGATAGTCGAAAGTATTCCAAAGCATTTCGTTCTATGAGGGGTATTTCTATAAACCAAATTTTAATAACTTTGCACAAATTTTAAAGAAATTGAAATATGTTATTAAATGCACAAAATAATGTTTTCTATAGAATGTAGTATGATTAGCATTAGATTTACAGAGTCACACAAAAATATTCAGTTACATTAAGGGTTATTATTGGAAATTTGCTGAATTGCATTTTCGTTTACATTAAACGTTTATTCTAACATTTTTTTTTTTTTTTTTAATGTGAATATGATTTGAATTAGTGTATTTGTCTATTCTACTGTCCGTTTGTCCGCCTCCCCCGTCTGTAAACATTTTAAGAATTTTTTGTTTTTACTTTCTTCTTTATTCAATAGAAGAAAATACTGGATTCGTAAAAAATTTCGACTTCCGGTTTTCGACGGATTTACGCGTTTTGAGAGGTCTAGAACACGATTTGACTATTTTTAGAAAATGTCTGTCTGTGTGTGTGTGTGAAGAAAATTTTGTGGCAACTGTATCTCCGGAACTACTGCTCAGAATTGCATATAAATTTACAAGTAGATGCACTTTGAGCTAAATTAGTGCCTATCAACTTTTGATGCCAACTGCTGAACAGGTGGCGCTGCTATACAGCGATTTCTACAATTTAAGGGGAAGCTATATCTCAGGTTCTATTGCGTATAATTAAACAAAACTTGACATGTGTGAAGACCATTATGAGACATTATGCTGATTCAGTTTGAATTCTTTATCGGCGAACAGGTAATGCTGCTATACAGCGATTTCTGCAGTTTAAGGGAAAACTATATCTCAGGGACTACTGCACAGAATCACATATAAATTTATATGTTTATGCACCTTAACCTAAATGAGTATCTGTCAACTTTCGGTGTCAACCGCACCACAGGTGGCGCTGATATACAGCGATTTCCGCAATTTAAGGGGAGGCTATATCTTAGGTTCTATTGCGTATAATCAAACAAAACATGATATATGTGAAGGCCATTATGAGACATTATGCTAATTCAATCTGGATGCTTATCGGCCAATATGTGGCGTTGCTATACTGCAAATTTCCTCGATAACGGGAAAGCTACATCGCAACTTCTATGGCATATAACTGTACGAAACTTGATATGTGAGATAACTATTAGAAAAATGCATTTTTTAAGATGTCATTTATAGACAATAAAACTGCCTTTCTTTGGATATTTAGTGTTAGTTTTCTCTAAGATGAAAATTAATTATTTGCACAGAGTGAATTTGCATAGGAAAATGCAGAAGAAAGTCTTGTGGCGGCCACAACATACTAGTTTTTATTATTTTTTTATTTTTTATTTTTTATTTTAATGATATGTGTTAAGCAAACTCATTATTGAATATTCCCTAATTAAAATGACTCTAATAGAACTTATGCCACTGGTTTGTGGACATCCAAAATATGCCAATGCATTGCGCTTTAGGGGAGACATTTTTATAAATCACATTTAAATAACTTTATCAAAAAATCATAAAGAATTTCGAATTTATCGTTTAGATGCTAAAAAAATGTTTTGTAAAAACTATAATATGCTAAACCTCCAGGGCTACGCAAAAATGTTTCGATACATTAAGGGGTGCAAATAGGAAATTAAGAGCTGCATTTCTGTTTTTTAAGCATTTTTAACACTTTCCAACAATGTTTCAGAGTGATTATGAATTCAATGAGTTTATATGTCTGTCTTTCTGTCTGTCCATTGTGTGATAATATAGACAAAGAACATAGAATGTTACACGATACAACAAGTACGTACCGTTGGAAAGTGTTGATAATCAATGTGTACCCCGTGATTTTTCGTTTTTGTTTTAGTTTTAAAAAGTGTAATGCTTAATTATATTTTCAAATACTTAAATAAAATTATAAAAGGGCAATAATGTACGTTTCCGTATGGAGTACTGTGATTCATTAAACTTTATATGGCTACAGATCACCGTTCCATCAAATAACGGATATTCTACAGTACGTATACCTATTTTTGCGACAGGTTACTTCTGAAGCAAAATATAGCCAGTGCTAAATGTGGATTAAGTGTGGAGGAAAACTGAAGAGTTCATTTTTTTTTTTTATTAATTTATTTTAAAAGTTATTATATATTTCCGCTAAATGCACATATGCTAAAAGCACGCCACCGAGGGGGATAACATTTCCACTAAAGCAACGGGTTTCTAGATTTCCGCTAAGGGCACGGTCGCTAAGGGCACGGCCCCATAAATTCTGGTGACGTTTTATTTAAACGAACGTATTTGCCTTACCTGTAAAAGGATTAAAGCGTTGATTTCCATTTCCTTGATTTCTTTTTTTTTTTTTCCCTTTTTTATGGTTCATATTTAATTTTAAATTATTCATTCTCTTTTACAATTATGATCTACAATACATTTATACAATACATTTATTATTGTAAAAAGAAAATAAAGAAAGAACTTTTTAATTTTTTTATCATAATGAAAATAATCTGGTGTGTCACTCACACAACTTTCTCTTACCCTGCAATTCAGTAAGCTAAAAGATAGAATGCATATTAAATCTTATGATCAATACGTTAAAATAATAAAATTTAATGTACTTTAAAAATACTTTAAAATAGGTTTAAGAACGACTTTATTTGATACATAATTTCGTTTAAGGGGGGAGTAACCTTTCCTCAAGCCCCGTTCAGTTATACTGCTTACAATTATTAAAAAAAAAAAAACAGAGCTAAAAATAGAACTTTAAAAATTTCTTCGTTTACAGTATAGTATAAAAAATTCCTGAGCGGTGTTTGCCGATTTAGAAAAATATAACAAAGCACTTTCATCAATTACATTCAATGGAAAAGAACGTTTAGCTCAATTTTGGGTAGCCCTGTATACTGGCTATAAACAATATGCACTATGAACAATATTGTGTACTTAAATTTAGCCTCATTTGAAAGGAATCTAAATCAAATGAATTCCAGTAATTTCCATGTACAATTCTAATACATCGAAATAATTTGGGTAGCTCTGTAAACGAATGATAAGTGCCACAATCTACACAAAATATGCTTTTATGCATATAAAAAAAAAATTCCTAACTCTGTTTTGTTTAAGTCAATCTGTTGATGTCTGACACAGACAAGGATCAAACGTTAAAGGACTTGACTTCGCTAATCAGGAAGCCTCAAAACGTGTAAATATACAAAAACAAGCGATGAATATTTATCTTAAAACATACACTATTTACCATATCTCTATGAGTAATTCATTTCAATTATTGAATAGCTTTCCTGGAAATGGTAAAATATTATAGTAAAGCACATCCGCTAACAACAAAAACGATCAATTTGCAACTATTGTCGCACTTTTATCTAGTTCTTTTGTGTAGCCCTGTAAACGAATAGTGAATGATTTCCCTACCATATTCTACATGAGACATGTTTTTACGCATATAAAAAAATATATATTCGTTTCATTTAGTTTAGTTCAGTCTATAGATGTTAAACTCTACTTACCACAAATTTCCCCATAGACGTAATGTATTTGAATTCTCTTGGATGGTCCTGTACACGAACCATTTGCTTGATCTCAACAAAAAGTTTACTGTAGCATCTCTATATGATACACATTTAAAATATTAAGTTTGGACTTTCTGTTAATATTTGTTCTTGAGATATGCTGATAATAGACAGACACACAGAACAACCGTTAAAAACATGTTTTTTTTTATTCAGAGGACCTCAAATCGCGTAAATATATTCGAAAATTTGACGCAAAAACAATACTTTCTCTACTATATATATAGGTAAGAGAAAGTAAAAAGCGTTATGTTTTTACTTACCATAAGGCACTTTTTTAGTCAGCTCTTTAAATCGAGATATTTAAACAAATATTTTTTGTTCTTGAAAGATTCAAAAGTGAACTCTTCTTGAAACATTTCATTATCGAAAAAATAATCTATTGTGCATTCTTTTCTTTTTTATTAAACATATCTTTTAATATTTTATTTTCCCTTTTTGTTGCATATTTTATGTATTAGGGCACAAAAAAACACAAAGAAGAAGAAACCTTCATGTTATTTATACTCCTATCAATAACAGACAGTTAAAAAGCTTTTTTTTCTATAAATAATCTGCTTTATACTTATCTCAACGTCATGTTTTATTCATATGCCTCGGAATAAAGCCTTTGTTGAGGTTTATGAAGCACGTTCTTAGAAATTATTTATTTTGTAATTAATTATAATGAAAAGTATTTTTTATAACATACATATATATATTAAGAATTCTACATTGCGTTTCCTATTCTCACTTCGAAGTGGGTTGGAATTCAAAAACATGTTTTGTACTGAAGTTGGGGGGCTTAACGGCCCTCTTCACTTGCCGTTGCCGGAAGCCCGAGCCGATGTTATTCTATGGGGAAATTTTCTTTACAAATAACTTAATAACTAATACATATTTTTAAATTCTGTTTTCACATTCAGAAAACTCCCAACTGTTAAATTGATGGACCTTTTTTAAAAACGTATTTTTTTAATTTTTAATTTTTTTTTTTTTTTTTTTTTTTAATTGCAAAATGAAAAAAATTCACCTATTGAAAATTCGTATTTTGCAGCTTCAAAATAAAATATAAAAAATTAAAAAAATAATTTTGAAAAAGGTCCGTCAATTTAACAGCTGGGAATTTTCAGAATTTAAAAATATGTATTAGTTAATAAGTTATTTGTAAAGAAAAATTTCTCATAGAATAACATTAGCTTCGGCTTCCGGCGGCGATGAGTGAAGCAGGCCCTTAAGATGCTTTAACACCTTTCCCTAAGTCCGTTACTATTACTTGAGCATATATTGTCCTCGGAGATATGCACGTATGTAAAATTTCAGCTCGATTGAATGGTAGGAAATGGGTGAAAATTGAGTTCTTGCATTTGACCCAAACACATATATAACAAACCAAATTACATAAAATCTTGTCACAAGGGCACGAACGCAGCATGGAAGCAGCAAAGGTCTGCTTTACTTTGAATTGTTTGTGAATTCCAAAGCACTTGTGTTAAAGCTCTAGATTAGGGGGCGTCCATTAATTACGTGAGGTGTTCAGGGGGGAAGTCGAGCCGAATCTCACCCAATCTCACGCGGGGAAGAGGGATGGTCTCGGCAAATATCACGTAACTTTTTCCCCCGCAACAAATAGTGTAAAATTGCGAGAAAATTGAGTTAAATTCAAGTAAAACATGTTTCTTGACTTTGGCAAAATCTGACACGATAATATTTATCGTGACTATCCAAATGCCACGAAGCAGCATAGTAGCCGTTCACTTGTTTTAGGCGCCACCGGCCAGCCACACTCGCGACTCGACGAACGTTGCAGCGTAGGAGCCAATTAACAGCGACGCACGGACAGGTTCCAACCTGCATTGTTTACGCCCGTAACTATTTCGTTGTACAGTGACTCTCAGATAAGGTTTTCACTTGTTTAAAATGAGTTATCAAGATTATTATAATGCATATGTCAAAAGACACGTCTACAAGACAAAAAAGTGCTGCCAGGAAGAAGTAATATTATCACTTCTTCCTGGCAGACGGCGATCTATCTAGACTACGATCGATGCAATCTTAAAGACTAGTCTTAACTAGTCTTCAATAAAAAATAATAAAGCAAATTGAGTTTTTTGAAATAAAGCCAACGCATTTACAGTAAAAGTATGAATTTTGAAAAATCTCACGTGAAATTAGGGGAGGGGGGTCAAAAAATCGTCAAAACCACCTCACGTAATTGATGGTCTCCCCCTTAGTAGTCGCTAATTGGCAATCACTACATTGAAAATGGCTACCAAAAATTCAAACCATAATCGCCAAATGTGGCGACCATTTTATGATTATTAGGTTGATTTCTTTAGAAATCGACCTATTGCAATCACTTCGTTTATCTATATATATATATATATATCTATCTATAATGAAAATTTTGTCATCACGATAACTCCCGAAATAATACTCGAAATCGAACCAAATTTGGACAGCGAATTGATATTATAAATATCTTGGATGAGTTCGTTAACCAAGTTGCTCCGACTTTTAGTTTTCAAGTGACAGCCACTTGAAAATTTCAAACCGACATTGTAAAAAGCATATTTAGAGCAAGATTTGTATGAATTTTGTTGTAAATACAGGCCACATAAGGGTTTCAATGAAGTTTATTAATGAAGTTTATCCGCCATTTTTAATAAAGTGGCAGATATTTTAAGTTAAGCGGGAACCACTTGAAATCAGGCTACCACTTGAAAATTTAAAATCACTATAACTTCCGAAATAATACTCCAAATCGAAACAAATTTTGACAGTGTTTTAACTTATCGTATAAATATCTTAGATGAGTTTATTAACCAAGTTGCTCCGCCATTTTGTTTTCAAGTGGAGACCACTTGAAAATTTCAAATTCAAATTGTAAAAAGCGTATTCCGAATTTGTTTGAAATTTGATGTAAATATAGACCACATAAGGGTCTCAATGAAGTTTATTAATGAAATTTATCCGTCATTTTTAATAAAGTGGTAGATATCTTAAGTTAAGCGGGGCCACTTGAAATCACGCTACCACTTGAAAATTTAAAATCTCAATGACTTCTGAAATAATACTCCAAATCAAACCAAATTTGGACAGTGTCTTAACTTAACTTATAAATAACTTAGATGAGTTTGCTAACCAAGTTGCTCCGCCATTTTGTTTTCAAGTGGAGACCACTTGAAAATTTCAAATTCAAATTGCAAAAAGCATGTTCCGAATTTCTTTTTTAATTTTCATGTATACATAGATTTTACAAATGTCTCAAATAACTTTATTAATGAACTTTATCCACTATTTTTAATAAAGTGGCAGATGTCTTAAGTTAAGCGGGGACACTTGAAATCAGGCTCCCACTTGAAAATTTAAAATCACGATAACTTCTGAAATAATACTCCAAATCGAACCAAATTTGGACAGTGATATTATCATTTAATTATCTTGAATGTTTTCACTGGGCAACATGTCTCGATATCTTGTTTCTAAGTTGCAGCCACTTGAAATCACACTGCCACTTGAAAATATGCCATCACGATAACTTTTAAAATACTAAACTGATTCAAAAAAAAAAGTTGGATAGTGAACTTATGGTTCAAATATCTAGGATAAGTTCACTTGGTGACTTGATCCGCAATTTTATTTCCAAGTTGCGGCCACTTGAAAATTTTCATTATGGTAACTTTAGTAATACAGAGCCAATTCGCATCAAATTTCGGTTGTGGATTTATCATTCAAATATCTCAGATAAGTTCCCTAGGCATCTCACTCCACTTTTTTACAAGTCGTGCCACCTGAAAATTTCTTATGACGATAATTTTTGAAATACTGATTTAATTTAAACTAGAACTGGACAATGAACTTATCGTACAAATGTACTGGATGATTTCGATGGGCAAGTTGTTTTGCCATTTTGCTTCTAAGTCGCAGCTACTTAGACTGCCACTTGAAAATTTGCCATAATAATAACTTTTGAAACACGGCACTGATTTAAACCACAGTTGGACAGTGAACCTATGCTTCAAATATCTTGGATGTGTTTGCTGGGCAACTTGTTCCATTGTATTGTTTTCAAGTGGCGGCCACTTGAAAATTTGTTATCACGGTCACTTTAGAAATACTTAATCAATTCAAATCAAAGTTGAAAAATGGATTTATCTTTCAAACAACAAAAATTTAGCAAATTCACGTAACTCGTGAACCAATCACGTTATTGCGTCACTCTTTGGTATATCGATAATAAGTATTTTCTCGCCAAAAGTCGCCAAAAAAGTCGCCATAGGGGAAAAATCGCCAAATTTGGTGCCAAGTCCATTACTTGCGTTACTGGATATTTTTAATGCGTTTTTAACGAAAAACTAGGCTATTTTAATGCTAAAACCAACTAGAAATGCAGAAAAGTAACATTTTATCAACTTACTAAGCCGCTTTGAAAGAATTTCTACAAAAAAAAAATTATTTTCAAATTTGCAACGATATCTTAGATGAGCAACTTTCTCTGCTATTTTGATCGAAGTGGCAGCCACTTAATTTTTCAACACGATGACTTTTGAGATTTTGAATTAATTCGATCTATATGTGTACAGTAGACTGATCTCACAAATACATTTCATATATTTGTCAACTTAACCCACCATTTTGTTTCCAAGCTCCAGCCACTTGAAAATTTTAAATTCACATAAAAATGTATTTATGAACCGATTTGCTTAAATCTCCATATGTGCATAGCCTACATTAATATTTCTACCAAGTGCATTAATAATTTGTAGCCGTCATTTTGAAACAAAATGACGGCTACTTGATAAAGAAAAAGAAATCAACCTTCCCTTCCGAATAAGCCGGAAGGACTTGTTATTTTTTAAATCAATAGAATGGAATAAAATGCTATAACTAATAACCACGGAATAACATATTATATTCTACATACCTAAAATACCATATCCAACAACTGAGGAATCACTATAGTACTACAGTGAACGGTGGGAAACTACGAAACTATTGCTCCCCAAGATGTAAAAATATATGGAATCAGAATTCTTTCACAGTTTAATGATTAATTTTAGGTTGATCTCTTTAGAAATTGACCTATTGCAATCACTTCGTTTATCTCTGTATATATATATCTATCTATCTATCTATAATGAAAATTTCGTCCGCTCCCACTTGAAAATTTAAAATCACGATAACTTCTGAAATAATATTCCAAATCGAACATAATTTTGACAGTGATATTATCATATAATTATCTTGAAAGTTTTCACTGGGCAACTTGTCCCGACATCTTGTGTCTAAGTTCCAGCCACTTGAAATCACACTGCCACTTGAAAATATGCCATCACGATAGCTTTTAAAAATATTAAACTGATTAAAATAAAAGCTGGATAGTGAACTTATGGTTCAAATATCTAGGATAAGTTTACTTGGTGACTTGATCCGCAATTTTATTTCCAAGTGGTGGCCACTTGAAAATTTGTCATTTTGGTAACTTGAGTACTACAGAACCAATTTGTATCAAATTTGGGTAGGGAATTTATGATTCAAATATCTCAGATAAGTTCGTTAGGCATCTCACTCCACTTTTTTTTACAATTGGTGCCACCTGAAAATTTCTTATGACGATAATTTTTGAAATACTGATTTAATTTAAACTAGAACTGGGCAATGAACTTATCGTACAAATATACTAGATGATTTCGATGGGCAAGTTGTTTTGCCATTTTGTTTTCCACGTCGCAGCCACTTAGACAGCCACTTGAAAATTTGCCATAATAATAAGTTTTGAGACACGGCACTGATTTAAACCACAGTTGGACAAAAACCTATGCTTCAAATATCTTGGATGTGTTTGCTGGAACTTTAGAAATACTTAAACAATTCAAACCAAGTTGAAATAATTATAAGATAAAAAAAAATTTTATAAACCATGTTTTTAAATTTTCTGTTGAATCATAGCTATAGAACTAATTACATTAGCACTATGCTACATTAGCACTGTCTATTCCTATTGTTACGAAATTGTAAATAATTGTATTTATTTTCGTATAAATTCTTTCAAAGAGGCTTAGTAAGTTCATAAAATGTCAATTTTCAGCATTTCCAGTTCTTCTTCGCGTTAAAATAGCTTAATTTCTCCGCATTAAAAATCTCCAATAGGCAGGTAACGGATTTGGCGCCAAATTTGCCGACTTTTTGTCCTTGGCGACCTTTTTGACGACTTTTGGCGAGAAGATCCTTATTATCGATATTCCAAAGATGGAAGTTCTAATGTGATTGGTTAAAGAGTTACGAGAAATTTGAATAATAATAAAAAAAGTTGGTTTTAAAAATAAAATATCAATCTTTTCAGAACAACATATATTTGCATAATGAACTACATTAGCTCTCTATCAATGTGTAGAAAATCTTTAAATTGATAATGACGTCAATTTTTGCCAGATACAAAATCTAACTTTTTACAATTTTTTAACGCTCACGTTTAATTAAATGTATTTATTTTTATGTTGAAAGAAAATGAACTCGTAAATTTTTTTTTTTGGCAACAATTAAATTATAACTAATATTTTGATGACTATATTTATTGCTATTAGGAGCTTATAATTCTCATATTTTAATTGATTAAAAGATAATTATTCGAAAATTCGAAAATCTGACTTCGAAGTATTGTGTTGTCACCGGGTTCTGAGCTACTGTGAAAGTTTCAAATGTCTAGCTAGTAGGGAAATTAGCTAAAAATAGATTGCAAGATTTGTACCGGACAAACAAACAAACAAGAATAGAAGTTAATAAAAACATGGTAAAATGGATTTATCATTCAAACAACAAAAATTTAGAAAATTCACGTAACTCGTGAACCAATCACGTTATTGCGTCCATCTTTGGCATATCGATAATAAGTATTTTCTCGCCAATAGTCGCCAAAAAAGTCGTCATAGGGGAAAAGTCGCCAAATTTGGCGCCAAATCCATTACTTGTGTTACTGGATCTTTTTAATGCGTTTTTAAGGAAAAATTATGCTATTTTAATGCTAAAACAAACTAGGAATGCAGAAAACTATCATTTTATCAGCTTACTAAGCCTCTTTGAAAGAATTTCTACATAAAAAAATTATTTTCAAATTTGCAACGATATCTTAGATGAGCAACTTTCTCTGCCATTTTGATCGAAGTGGCAGCCACTAAATTTTTCAACACGATGATTTTTGAGATTTTGAATTAATTCGAACTATATGTGTACAGTAGACTTATCTCAGAAATACATTTCATATATTTGTCAACTTAACCCACCATTTTGTTTTCACGCGCCGGCCACTTGAAAATTTTAAATTCACATAAAAATGTATTTATGAACCGATTTGCTTAAAACTCCATATGTGCATAGCCTACATCAATATTTCTACCAAGTGCATTAATAATTTGTAGCCGCCATTTTGAAACAAACTGACGGCTACTAGATAAGGAAAAAGAAATCAACCTACCCTTCCGAATAAGCCGGAAGGACTTGTTTTCTATTTATTTACTTTTCAACTTTGAAAAAGGTTTCTTACTTTACTTTTAGATTATTTTTACTTTTTAACTTTCAAAAACTTAAATGAACGAACGTATTTGGCACATAAAGCTGAAAAAATTGTTTCATTCTTAAAAACCGCTAAACCGGCAATTAACCATTCAGGAAAGAGTGAATGTTAAAATAAAATAATCTGGTGTGTCACTCACACGACTTTCTCTTACTCTGAAATTTAATACTATAAATACAGGTTGGAGATTAAGAGGTAAGATAACGAGTACTGTTATGTAAACCTATGTTAAGCAATTCAAATTAGGCTTCAGAAAAGTTTTATATGATAATTAGTTCTGTGTGAGGGGGGGGGGGGGGCTACCACCCCCCGTTTCATTAATGCACCTATATTTATATAGAATTTAATTCGGTTATTAAGAAATAATCCTGTTTTTAAAAAATAATTTATTAAAATTATTATTTAAACAAATTATCTTTTATGATAATGCGGATGATTTCCATATTACAGAAGTAGTATAACACTAAATATCCAAAAAAAGTATATTACATAATTTTTACATAATAACATACTATTTACATAATAACCACAATATTACATAATTTTTTTTATGAAAAAAATCGATAACTTTATTTTAAATTATCGCAGATCAATGGTTCGACCATTCGTTTTAAAGGTATTGGCGAGCTCTTTTGAAAGATACCCATCAGGAAAATTTACTCCCCTCAAGGGGGAGACTTCCCCCCCCCCCCCAGGGGGGGCGAGACGAGGCCATTGATCTGCAAATCATTGATCTGCAGATTTCTGCATTGATCCTACATACACAAAAAATATATATTCGTTTCATTTGGATTTAGTGCAGTCTATAGATGTTAATCTCTACTTACCTGCAATTTCCACCATAGACGTAAAGTATTTGAATAATTTTGAGTGTCCCTGTACACGAACCATTTGCTTCATCTCAACGAAAAGCTTACTGTAGCATCCCTATATGATACACATTTAGAATACCGTGTTTGGAATTTCTGCTACTATTTGTTCGTGAGATATGGTGATAACAGACACTCAGACAGACAGGCAGACAGACACACAGGCACACAGACACACAGACAAACACACAGACCATTCGCTAAAAACGTGATTTTTCGTATTCTGGGGACCTCAGAACCTGTAAATATAACAAAAACTCACGTTCGAAAATTTGACCGCAAAGCAATACTTTCTCGACCCTATGGGTAAGAGAAAGTAAAAATGCGAATTTTATTGATTAACGGCGAAATAATGTTTTGGCAATTGGTTGCGATTAAACATAAATTTTGTAACGAACAGTGAAATGTTTCTTTATTTCAATAATAGGCCGGGAAATTGTCACCTATTTCAGGAAAATGTTTTGAGGAATCATGAATTTTATCAATTAACTACAAAATAATTGCATATTTCGGCAATTATTTGATTTAAATTATGTTAATTAGCCATAAAATGTTTGTGCATTTCAATAATGACAAGCAAAACTATTGTGTATTTCGGCAAATAACTTTGTAAAAAAGTTGAATTTTATCGATTTGCGACGAAATAACAGCTTACTTCTGAAATTAATTGCGTCATCGAACTTAAATTTTGATTATTCTACGATAATATTTTGGCATGTGAAAACTCTTTAGACCGTCGTAACCACTCAACATTCATGTCTTAAACGAGATTCGAACCCAGAACCTGGCAACAAAGAGACAGAGTGGGAACTGTTTGGTTATCGGGTGGACTGAGGAGCTCCAAGAAACATTTCTTTATGTTTTCATAGGTTTCTTAGGTATTTATTTTAATGAAAAAAAAAGATTTCACTTTCTATGTTATAAGGAAAAAATCACCTTTTTGCCTAACTTGATGCGTCGTTGCTTCTCTTCCCCACTGAATTTCTAGAGAACACGACTTTTTCTGCCTCAAGTTAATATTCTAAAAGAAAAACTAGTTTAGATTAAGCTATTTACAGACGGTCGGAGAATATAACAGTAAACAAGAAATATAAAAATTCTCTTTTGAAAAAATTTGTTGTAGCAGATGTAGAAATGTATTCACTTGAAATAAAGAAGAGAGCTCACACTTTATTTCTTTTTCTTTTCTTTAATTGAACGTAACTAAACACCAATACACCTACCTGACATAGTTAATAACACTTTACATGGTTTACAAATCTTTTCTTTTAAAAGTATATCTTGAAACATAAAATCATTAAAAAACAAATTCATTTAACTCTAAATCTGCTAACTGCAATGAACAAATCAAACTAAATTACACTGAACAATATTTATTACAATAAGTATGTTATAAGAATAAGAGCAACATGGACAAGAAGAATACACTAGTAGTACATTTAGTAAGAGTATGTTACAATATAATATAACTTGATGTCACAATCATTTGAGTATTTTAAAGTAAGGCTCCTATATATACGAGCTGGCGCATCAGGCATTTTGTTGCCTTAGGGTTGCTACATGTACCCAGCGCGTTTCTCTGATAAACAAACGACAAACATTTTTTTTATCGTCTTACGTTACTTTAGAGTAACTTTTTTTATTATATTTCATAATTTTAGCTAAGTAAACTATGATATGGAAGTTTGTTTAGCGATAAACTGCTTTAATCATTCAAGAAGTGAATATAAAGTGTTCACAGACCTTCTATTACTATGTATTTGAGTTTTGGCGACATTTTGTAAAAGAAACAGAAACCGCCCTAACAACACTTCTTACCCCAGTACATCTTAGAATATCCTCAGAATTAAATGACATCCTGAGAATGTACTGTGAACAAAAATGTGTTTTTAGGAATATTAATTTTGCTTATTGCTCTTATCTTGACCGGATTAGCTTCTGATCAAGATTTCTTAAAATCATTAGGGAAGCGATAAGGACGCCAAGCGGGAATGCTGTCCTCTTCAGAGGCAAAAAAATGGCGGTGATGCACCGGCCTATTATTTTATTTAGGGGCTCTATTTTAAAGTAGTTTCAGATTTTGCGTCATACACCATTTATGAGAATGTTTGATAGCAACGCAGATATTCTAATATTTTAATCTACTTTGAAGCGTTGTTAGTACACGCCCCTTCTTTTTTCCACCCCACTTTACGTGGAGTATATTTTTCTTCTTAGTTAAACTTAATTAAATATTGAAAAGATTTCTTAACAAATAAAAATGGTATGAAAAAAGGGCGGTTATTAACAATGACCCCAGAATAAATTAAAATGCTGCTACGTCTGTCAATACTATGAAGGAAGTATGCCATACTTTACTGTACTTTTAAATTCCTTGCTTTTTATTACAATTTTGCAATTTATATGCAATGTATTTTACTTCAATAAAAAAGTGTTGTTCATGTTTTATTTTATACTGAAATAACCGAATTCCTCTTCTAAACAACTACAGAAACTTTAACTCGATAAATCAATATTTTTCAATTACCACAAGTGAGCATCTGGAGACGTAAATATAATTATGTTACTGAAGAAATTTAATTTGACAATACTGAATGAATGAGAAGAAACTAGATATCCTAGATAAATATAATTGAATTTATATCTGAAAAAAGTTTGATAAATTTCTGAGAAATGTTAAATTATAGATTAAATCATCATGATTAAGTGAAAAGAATTTTTATTTATTTAATCAATATTTAGTTTCAAAATTCTCTACAAGACCAAAAATGTAGATAAAAGTTCTTTAAAAGTTAAATTTGAATTATTTGTTTATTTACTATACCACTATCTACTACTGTTTGTTTTCCTTTCGAAGTCAGATCCAAGCTCTTTGTTATGTATTAGGTCCGCTGGGAAATTTATTAAAATAGGGATCAGAAGAAGGAATACATATTTACTACTCATAGACTGCATTCTTTCAGCGCTAGCATATCAAATACTATCTTTCCTTTATAAAGCACAATTTTTCCCGGGTTGTTTATGATTGGTATACGTAAACGAACAGTATCTACTTTTTTTTTAAATATCAATTTACGTATTTTCTTGTATTTATGTAAAATAATAATAATAATAATAATAATAACTACATACTTTTCTTTTTTAATTTTTCTCACTTCACAGAAATTGCATCATTTTTCTTCTTCTGTACATTTGATGTATATCACCACGTCATGATTCCAAGTGTATATCACCATGGGCTTTACATGTACTAACCAATTAATGTACACGACGGTCATTGGCCAACTCGAGTGCTGAACCCGCAATTTTCCGATTACAAGCTCGCCACTCTGTCAGCAAGGTTACCACGCCCCAAAAATAGTGTTTGCATTTTTCTGAAGAAATTTTTGAATAAGTTTGGCCATGATAACATAGGAAAACGCTCATGAATTTTAATAGGAGATTCTAGAACTCTCTAGCAAAGGGAACTAAAATTTATAAGGGTGATATGATTTTATTACTTCCGTTACCCTACTACCGTAGGTAATACAAGTATTGCATTCGGTCAAAAAATTCGATACCGAGTTTTAAACTGATTTACACGTTTTAAGGCCTCCTGAGTCCAAAAAAGTAGTTTTTGACAATTGGTCAAAGTGTGTGTATGTGTGGAATCTTCTGGCTATCATATCTCCGAAGCTAATAAAGATTTAACTATGAAACTTCACAGCTGATACAGGTCTGGCGTACAGGGGGATTTTCAAAATTTTGGTGAAAATTAGAAAACCGGAAGTGGGTCATCGGAAACCGGAAATGGGACCGTAAGTCCGTATCTCAAAAACGGCTCTAACGATTTTCTTCAAAGTTGCTATATAAACACTCTGTTAGATGTCTTTTCGAATGATATAGTTGGTTAGTTCAGGAAAACTGATAGGCGTCCTGTATAAATAGCTCAATTTCAGGTTTCGTAAGTGCGTTCCTTTAAAAACGGCTGTACCAAAAAATGATGGGGAAATATGTTTTCAGAAAATAAATTGTAAAATCAAAGCTTTAGTGAATTGCAGTTTCTTTCACTAACTCTACATCGAAATTGTGTGATGTATGTACTATCGTAACTTTTTACAGAATACTAAATGATTAAAGCCTTAGATTTATTTCAAAAGGTTAATCAGCCTGATGGCCTATTCGACCATCGAAAGACTTTGACTCACACGTGATAGCACCCTTATGTGTACAGTAAAGCATGAATGTATAAATATGATTATTATGACTTAGAAAGGAAGCTGGATTATGTTTATCCTCAAATCATTGAAAGATAGAAAATGGCAGATTAGCAGAAAAAATGTGGGAAACTTTCTTTTTCAAATCATGAATGCAAATTAAGAAATTGAAAGAGCGAAAGATTAACTCCGGTATGTCCATAGTTTGAGAAAGAAATAAAATGTATATATTCATAGTAATAATTTGCATATTAATTTGTCTTTTGAGGTAAGTGAATAATGTAAAATTGTTGAAGAATCTAACACAATCGAATAATTTTCAGTGGAAATGAAAACGATTTCAAATGTGAAAATCGCTGATAAAATCTTATTAAAGAATCGAACACAATCGAATAATTTTCAGGGGAAATGAAAGCTTTTTCAAATGGGAAAATTTCTGATAAAAAAATCCCATCCATGGAGGATCAGAGTTGTGATGGCATGTTTTTGGACCACCTATAGAGCTGAATTAAAGACCGTCACCAATTGGCCATTGCGTAGCACTAGTGCGACATTAAACCCAACCAACCATCTTATTAAAAAAAATTTAACTTAACTACCCCTAATATTTTCAACATTTTAAATATTTATTTAGATATTCATCTTACATATTCAGATATTGATGAAAATGTAAATTAAAGATAACATTATGGCAACCTGATAAATAAAGACTTTTCTTTTAAATAATTCGTTTAGAAGCTACTCTGTTTTCTGCAATCATTTTAGAAAAATTCTTTTTTGACAGTTTCAAACTTTTGCTTCGAAATACAGTGTAAAAAAGGAAATACCCTTTACTCTTCGGGAAAAAAATGTCAGCTATGTCACCTGCAAAAAAACATTTATTTTATTGAAAAACTTGTTTTTAACAATGCAGCACAGAATTTAACTGTCAAAAAAATCTGAAAAGTCATTAAATTTACGATTTTTATATAAATTTAATCGGTTTTTGGTGACATTTCAGTTTACAGAAATTTCCACGAAGAACGTGGGATGTATTTATGGATTTGGTTCGTCTATATCTGTCTATCCGTCTTTTGTTTTATGAAGGTTTTCTTTGTTATATTAAATAATGTGTTATACTATTTGACGCTTATGTAGTTTTTAGACATTATACTGGGGTAAAAACAACCTATTCGGTGCTTCTTTTTAAAAAATGAAATTATAAAGGTAATTTGTGGAAGAGGTTTTCCTCTATAATTAAAAAAAAAGTATATTTTAAGGTTGCATCATTCAGGTAAAACGCATATTAATGTGTACACGGTATAGCAACGATAATAAATTAGATATCTTCATGACCCTGGGCATAAAAATAACTTCCCTTTGGTTTTGGACTGAGCCGTGTTCGGACTTAACATTTTTTGGATCCTTGAGCTAGACCGGATTATATTTTGTTTGGTCTGTATCTGGTCTCTCTCTCTCTATATATATATAATATGTATGTATTTTCACACTGAAAAGTACCTTTTGTTGAAAATTAATTAAGTTTGTTGACTAATTTCTTGATTTATTTTGTAATTTTAACAAAATTTGTCCATTTAACTAAACCCCATCAGTGGCCGAGCAGTTCTTCACTCGAAGCTGATAGACGAGAGGAGCCAGGTTCGATCCCAGGTCGCGCTCGTCGCCTAGCCGTTCGGAGTTTTCTGTGGCTTTCTCCGAAACTTGCGTAAATACCTGCTAGGACCACTTAGAAAGACCCCACAGAGGACACTCCCCCTCAGGCTTAGGACTCTAGTGCAGTCACTCGGACTTAATTCCCATAACCCAACCCAAACAATTTAACTAAATCAACTTGCTTCAATTTTTGTTAAAAAAAGAATAACTGTTATTGGATGCCAATGAACTCTGTAAATATCCAATGAACGAGCAATGTGCTCAACTAACAAATGTTGGTTGAATCAACAAAATTGTTTAGTTAAATACACCCTGGTTGGTTAAAACAATAAAATAATTTTGGTTCTTGTGACAAAATTTTTGTTGAGGCTATATTAACTAAATTATTCCGTTGATCTAAGAAATTATTTGTTGATTCAATTAAAAAAAAAAAAAAAAAATCCGTGCACTTTCTTCATGAATTGGTGAAGAAGGTAAATGATAAAATATTTATTTGTTTAATATTTTTTACGTGTTTTTATATGTTTGCATGTGACGTAAAGGTTTGTTTTCTGACACTTACCAACATGGTTAAAATGTGTTTATAAATTCAGTTTGTCTATCTGTCTGCTTGTATGTCAATTTGCGATTCAATCTCAGTAAACAATATTAAAATGACTTAAAACTTATGTAAGTTGTTTAAGGTCAAAATTTTATTGTTTGAATACTTAAAGGTATTATACAATTTTTGCATAAAAATGTCAGTAATGTTAAAAAAAAAAAAAAAAAAAAAAAAAAAAAAAAAAAAAAAAGGTGATTAAATAATAGTAATGAAAGCATATTTGTGCATTTTTCAAATACAGCCCGTCTGGGTCTGATTTTATCTGAATTGCATAAAAATAAGCCAAACTTATAGTAATTGTCATACCGAGTAAGCAAATGACCGTGTAGCTGCCAACTGTTCAGATTTTTGGATACTGGTATTACTATTATCATTATTATTTAATTTACAAATTTTTGCAAAAGTTTAATAATTATATAAAGTGAAAATTCCTATAAAGTGTTGCTGATATTCAAATATCGGATTGATTGGTAGATACACGTACGTTTGGACATGACAGAACTGGCCCTCAAATTTCCGGCCTTTGAAGACCTCTAGTAAAAACGTTTGAAAATAATTTTAAAATGTATACGAAATGCACTTTTTTCTTTATTATTTTCATTAATTACTTTGACATAATGAAATGAAAGAGTACTTTGAGAAATCGAATATATTTCACTAAATTACAATAGTATGTTAATTATTCACAAAATTCATTTATTAAACTCATTGTCTGTGTAAATAAGTTTTATAAAATTCATGCATCATTAAGTTAAATATAGAGAATAACGTTGGTACTGTTCTTGATTTTATATTTTGCATTTAAACTAAAACGTTTTTCGTAAAATGCTTCCTGTGTAAACTGAGATTCCTTAAATTAAAGCTTTGAAATTACCAAAAGTGAATAACTGAGATAATAAACCGAATTGCCATGCGGAAGAAGCAATATGGGGTAAGTGCACCAGTGATTGACACTTTTAGAGCAATCTCTGATGTTTTTAATGTTCTAGTCATCAGAAAATATTTTTAGAAATCTTAAGTTAGTACATATGGTATGAAAGACATTAAGAACCATATATATGTTAAAATATATACATTTGATAACAATTATTTTTTTTTATGAATTTTTATTTGACACCCACTCAATGTTCCAGTAATTGGCATTGCCAGTTTTTAATTTTATCAGTAATTGGCCCCCTATGTTCCAGTGTTTGCCACTGCTAGTTATTCATTTTACCAGTTATTAGCGCTCTATGCTCCAGTGTTTGACATAAAATGTTAAAATTATTATATATAAAATATATGATTTTATTATTTTTCTTATTTATTAATTATTTCGGGATATATGTCGATTACTGGAGCATGCCAATCACTCTAGTTAGTTTATAATAATAACAGGATATAAATTGAAAAATCTTGTATTCATTGATAAATATGTTTATATGAGCAAAACTTTTATATTTTCTCCAGAAATTTAAATAAACTCTTAGATTAGTTGGCAATGGTCTCATGAGAAGATTTTGATTAATACTGCTGTGCGTGTTGAATATAATTTCATCTTTAGAGAGTGTTTTCGGGAAATTTTCTAGCAAATGGAACTGAAAAGCTTAATAAACAGATAAACATAATACAGTTTTCATTAACCTCCTGAAGCTTCTGGACAAATATGTGCACATATCGTATTTTCATAATTGTATTTACTATTATTAATGAAAAGAACAAAAGTTTTTTAAATTATTCACTACAGAATCTCTAAAAAAGAAAAGAAAAGAAAAGAAAAAAGATTTAGCTGCATTTATAATCTCAAAACTTAAATTCCAGGTTGCGCCCGTCGACCTAGCTGTTCGGAGTTTTCCGTGTTTTTCTCCGAAACTCGCGCGAATACGGGCTAGGACACCTTAAAAGACCTTCACGGAGAGTAACCCTCTTGGACCTATAGGTCCCTATTGCAGACAATTAGTCTTAATCTAAACACCAATACACCACGCCTAAAAAATGAAAAGCTGGACTAAAGGTGATCCTAAAATCAGACTAGACAGTATAGGTCTTTATCCAAAAAAAAAAAAGAGAATTGAAAATTATCCTAAGATGTCACGAAAAAAATTGCGTTGTGCAAGTCGTTCTGTTTGTGAAAATGGCAAGAATCGATATGCACGGAATGTAGGAAATCATTTCACTCATATGTTACATTAATATTAACGTTCAGCGACTACAAACGTGGAAATAAAAGAATATCTTTAAAATTTCCAATCCACCTCACTAAATTAGAAATGTCAAATCCATTCATTAAACTCCTTTCCTGTATAATTAAGTTTTATAAAATTCATGCATCTTTAAGTTTAATAAGAAAACTAGTATGTTGTGGCCACCACAAGACTTTCTTCTATATTTTCCTATACATATTCAATCAGTAACAATATTAAAAAATAAAAAAAAAATAAAAATAAACGATTTTTTTTTTCTAAGTTATTATTATTATTTTTTTTTTCTTTTTGTTAAAAGTAAAAAACAAAATCGATAACTTTGTTTTAAATAATCACAGATTTATAGTTTAACCATTAGTTTTAAAGGTTAAACTATACGAGACCTTTCGAAAGATACCCATTTTCAAAATTTACCTCCCCACCCATGGGGGGAAGCGATACCCCCACATGCACAGAAATTTTTTCCTAGTTAACTACTACTATTATCAATAATTCATATTAATTTTACAATCACAAGTTTAAAATAACTCTCATTATGTACATTTATATGAAATTTTGTCCTATACTGCCATGTTAAAAATTTAGAAAACATGAGATCACAGCGCCACCTATTGAGCGATTGATACCCAAATGTAATCAGCACCAGTTTATGTCAGGGACCAACTAAATACCAAGTTTGGTTAAATTTCATTATAAAAAAAAAAAAAAAAATTCTAAGTTTTTTTTTTGTTGTTGTTAAAAGTAAAAAAAATAGATAACTTTGTTTTAAATTATCACAGATTTATAGTTCAACCCTTCGTTTTAAAGGTATTGACGAGACCTTTCGAAAGTTACCCATCTTCAAAATTTACTCCCCTCGAGGGGTGACTTCCCCCCCGGGGGGGGGGGGGTGGCGAGGCTCCTACACATACAAAATTTTTTCCCCAGTTGACTATCTCTATTATAAATCATTCTTGTAAATTTCATAATGATTACTAAAAAATAATTCTCTTTATGCACATTTAAACAAAATTTTGTCCTATATCACCATGTTAAAAATTTAGAAAAAGCGAGATGGCAACGCAACCTGTAAGACAATTTTTACCAAAAGTTGATAGGCACTAATTTATGTCAAGGTGCAACTACATACCAATTTGTATGAAATTCTATGCATAAGTTCCTGAGATACAGTTGCCACAAAATTTTGTCACACACACACAGACAGACAGACTTTTTCTAAAAAGGGTTAAATCGTGTTCTACAGCTCTCAAAACGCGTAAATCCATCAAAAACCCGAGGTCGAAAATTTTTACGAATCCAATACTTCCTTCTATTGAATATAGAAGAAAGTAATAATGTACGTATTGTTCTTTATTTTATATTTTACAGTAAAACTGAAATTCTCTCTTTCCGTAAAATGCTTCCTATGTAAACTGGAGCTCAGCCACTGAAAGGAAATGTCTGAGATAATAAACTTAATTACAATGCTGATAGTTCATAATAACAGGATATAAATTGAAAAATCTTGTATACATTAATAAATATGTTTATATGAGCATAAACTTTCATATTTTCTCCAAAAATTTAACTAAGTTCTTAGATTAGTTGGAAATGATCTCGTGAGAAAAGTTTAGTTAATGCTTCGTGCGTGTTGAATTCAATTAAGCCTTTTGAGGCTGCTTACGGTAAAATTTCTAGTAAATGGAATAAAAAGCTTGTATAACAAATAAGTAAAATACAGTTCTTACTAACCCCCTGACACCCTTGGCCAAATATATGCACATAACGTATTTCTTTCATAATTATATTTACTACCATTAATAAAATAAACAAAAATTTTATATTCAGAAACTCTCAAAAGAAAAATCTTATGGTTTAGCTGCATTTATAACCCAAAAAAACGAAATCCCAAGTCGTGCTCGTCGGTCGATCTAGCTGTTCGAAGTTTTCCGCGATATATTTCGAAACAAGCGTGAATACAGGCTAAGAACCCTTAGAAAAAGACCCTACGGAAGGCATCTCCCCTTTTTTAGGTCCAGGTCCCTACTCAGACACTTGGTCTTAATCCTAGCATCGCCACACTACATATAAAAAATGCAAGAACTAGACTAAAAATGATACTGAAATCTGACTAGTATAGGTCTTTATGGATAGTATATGGTCTGGATAGTATATGGTCTGGATAGTATAGGCCTTTATTCTAAAAAAAGGAAGGAAAAATTATTAAAATATATCACGACATAAATTGCGTTGTGTAAGTCGAACTCGTTGCATTTCTGAACATGTAAAGAACCGACATGCCTGGGATGAAGGAAATTATTTCTCTCATATGTTATATTAATATTAATATTCAGCAACTACAAATGTCCAAATAAAAGAATGTCTTTATTCCCTCACTAAATTATAACTGTCTTTTAATTAATCAACAAATCCATTCATTAAACTCCTTTTCTGTGTGATAACGTTTTAAAAAATACACACATCATTAAGTTAAATATAGAAAATTACGTTGGTGTTGTTCTTTATTTTATAATTACATTAAAACTGAAAACTTTTTTGTAAAATGCTTCCTGTGTCAACTGGAATTCAATTACTAAAAGTGAATGCCTGAAATAATAAACCGAATTACAACGCGGAAGAAGCTTTATCTGATAGTTCATAACAACAGTATATAAACTGGAAAATCTTGTACTCATTAATAAATATGTTTGTAAGAGAAAAACTTTTATATTTTCTGTAGAGTATTAATTAAGTTCTTAGATTAGTTGGTAATGGTCTCGTGAGAAGATCCTAATGAATGCTGTTGCGCGTGTTGAATTTAATTAAGCCTTTTGAGACTGCTTATGGGAAAATTTCTAGCAAATTAAACTTATAAAACAATTAAAATTATAAAAACTTATGAAACAAGTCAACACAGTACGTTTTTCAATAACCTCCTGACGCACTTGGCCAAATATGAGCACACATCGTATTTTTATTAATATATTTACTACCATTAATAACAAGAGCGGAAATTTTATAAATTATTCACAGCAAATCTCTCTCTCTCTCAAATATATATATATATATATATGGTTATTTTCTTTTTCAATAAATTAGAATTACATTTTCAAGTAGTTGAAATTTCAGTTTCCAAACTGTTAAAAGTTTCAATAGAAAACTACTGGTAATCATTTATTGGGTGAGTGCAAAAGTTCTACCCGTTTTTATAACCCATAAAGAACAGCAAATAAACGCAAAATGGACAGTACCTATTACTGTGCATAATCTCCATTGCTATCTATGACCTTTTGCCATCTTTCTGGTAGGAAATGAATCCCACGGCGGTAAAATTCCGGTGGTTTCGAGTCAAAAAAGTCTTGGATGGCAGTTATCACAGCATCAAGATCATCAAAGATTTTCTGACTGAAGGAATTGTTCAACGCACGAAATAGGTGATAGTCAGTTGGTGCTAAGTCAGGAGAATAGGGAGGGTGGGATAAAACCTACAAACCAAAGCCCAGTAACTTTTGGCGAGTGATGACAGAAGCATGTGGCTTGGCGATATCGTGATGAAGGATAACACCGCGACGATTGGTGAGACCTGGCCGCTTTGGTACCAAATTTGAATGCAGCCTGTCTAACTGTAGACAGCAGAAGGCAGCTTTGATGGTTTGGTTGAGTGACAGGACCTCCCAGTGAATTATTCCCTGCACATCCCACCACATACTCAATAACGCTTTCTTGGGATGAAGTTCAGCTTTCAAAGTCGATGCAGGCGGATCAGAAGGGCGACACACAGTTCTACGACGCTTTACGTTACGGTACGTAACCCATTTCTCATCTCCTGTCACAATTGTGTCAAGAATGGGTCATTTTTGTACCGGGAAAGCAATTAAACACATTGCGAAACAATGGCGATTCGGTCATCCCGTTGATTAGCCGTCAGCTTATGTGGAACTCAAAGATCACACTTTCTCGTAAAACCCATTTTAACCAACCGTCTCTCGACCGTTGTCCGGTGTACGTTGAAGGACTCCGCTAAATCGCACACGGTTGAGTTCGGGTTGTTCCTTATGGGTTGGACAATATAGTCTTCTCCAACGTGTGATGGGCGTCCACTTCGAGCCTGATCTTGGCATCTTCTGTCTCCTTCCATAAATTTACGAAACCATCGACGACATATGCTTTCGTCTATTGCGTCCTCCCCATAAACTTGACAAACATTGCGACATGCTGCGGCTGCCGTACTATTTTTATAGAACCCGTATAACAAACAATGTCTAATATGCTTCTTCTCGCTTTCCATGTTACACCCTCTGATATATATATATATATTTAGATGATTAAATTTGTGAGACACGATGCATTTATATGTGAGGCATCCACACGTTTGATTGGCCGACGATTTGCGTCATTACAATGTCATGCGTGACGTCAATTCCGTTGCAAATTTGCATATCCAAAAACGGGTAGAACTTTCACACTCACCCAGTATCTTTTGTTTATATAAAATTACGGGGAAAAATACAGACGTTAAAAAGTCCATCTTATATACGCATTTTAATGAGTAATATTAATTTAATTAATTATTGGCGAGAATATATTTGTGACTTATAGTGTGTTTCAAAATTACAGGGATGAAACATTGGCGAAGAATTCATACTGATATTTGTTCAAGAAATTTCCTGTCTATATTATCATTGATTTAAGAAGTAAAAAATTTTGTTTCATTGACAGTTGTATGAGTTTTGCGCCTGTGTTCCATCCCTAAAATTATAGAGACAGGTTTTTTTGTTTTTTTAAATAACAGTTAAAAAAAATAAAGCAAAAATTATGAAAAAAAAACTAGGCATATGGAATCAGAATAAGTGCATTACAACACAGAAATATAGTATAGGCTTTGCAGAATTTTTGTAAAAAATAAATAAATAAATAAAAATGAATAAACAAAATATGCTGTCTCAAAAATAAAAAGATGTTTTCGAGTATTTCGTATTTAAACTCAAATTTTTGATGCAATCCTTTGAAATATTCTTAAAATTCGATCAGGCATGCTTAGAATTAAAGTTTCGTGAATGTGTAGAGCACCAATGAGCACCAATTCTGCTCTATATGTTGCTTTAATTTCTGAATAGTCGAAAACTGCAGACCATGGGCATACACCTCTTGTGTAAGTACTTACCAAACGGTTTCAATTAGATTTAAGTCGGGACTAATGGTTGGCCAATCTATAACAGCAACTTGATTCTGAATAAACCAAACTTTTGTTGAGTAAGCGGTGTGAATCAAAGACACCTGTTTGATTGAATTTTATTTTTCGACTGAGTGAAAATAATGCCTGGACCGGGAGTCGAACCCCAGATCTTTGATTTATAAGGTCAAGGCTCTACCAATTGAGCTATCCAGGCCGACAACCGGTGGACATTACTCACTCAGACAACCTTTAGGCAGAAACATCTGGTCTATCATGTAGATAGCTCAACAGAAATAAGCCGCAGGTAAATGAAAACACCATTAAACAATGGGAGAAAGAAATACAATATATTAAAATCACACAACCAACTGATCGGAAAGAAAATCATATTTTTATTGAAATTTATTTTTCGACTGAGTGAAAATAATGCCTGGACCAGGAGTCGAACCCCAGAGTCTGGGGTTCGACTCCCGGTCCAGGCATTATTTTCACTCAGTCGAAAAAAAAAAAATTCAATAAAAATATGATTTTCTTCCCAATCAGTTGATTGTGTGATTTTAATATATTGCATCCTGTTTGAATCTATAGTTACACACCCCTTCCTGTAAAATATTTTCCAAATGGAAGCAGATTGCTTTGGAGGACATTTTAACAATCTGCAAAGCAATGCCGACCATTAAGAAAAGTAATATCACCAATATCACTTGTTCCGTTGAAACTGAACGCACCCCATACCATGAGAGAACCTTCTCCTTTATGTCGACAAAAGAAATCATAAGGTTCTTTTCATTGGACGGATGAATGGTTAAATGTTTTCTTCCGTGACGAAATAAATTCAGTTTGGTTCGCTCTAATGATTGAGCATACTATTTTCATAAAGTACAACGAGAACCTCATAAATTTTTTTGTCGATAAAAAGGAAAGTGTTCACACATGGTGCGGGGCGCGTTCTCAATCAGCGGAACAATGGATATTGCTAATATTGTTTTTCTTAATGGTCGATATTATTCAGAGGATTATTAAAATGTCCTCAAAAGCAATCTACTTCGAATTGTAAAGTATCTTAAAGGGAGGGGGGAGGACTGGAAATTCCAACAGGATGATGCGTCGATTCATAGCTCCTACTCAACAAAAGCTTGTTTTATGCAGACTCAAGATATAGTTGTAGACTAGCCAGCCATCAGTCGAGACAAATATCCAATTGAAAATCTTTGGGGAGTATTTGCACGAGAGATGTATGCCCATAATCTTCAGCTTTCGAGTATTCAGAAATCAAAGCAATAAGTAGACTAGATTTGGTACTCATTACAGCCATACATTCTCCAAACTTTAGTTCTAGAAATGGATCAAAAATTTTAATGTAAATACCAAACGCTCTAAAAGTCTATATTCTTACTACAGCATATTTCGTTTATTATTATTATTTTTTTTTTTTTTTTTTTTTTTAGAAAATTTTGCAAAACCTATACTATATTTCTTTGTTGTAACACACTTATATTCTGATTCCATATGCTTATCATTATTATTATTATTATTATTTCGTGATTATTTTTTCATTTTTTTTAACTGTTATGTCAAAAAATCGCCTGTTACTATAATTTTGAGATGTAGTGTTGAATTCTTTTTCTGAAGTAGAAGTATTCATTTTTAATTTTATATTGAGAAATTAAATAAAAAAATAGGTAAAAAATACTGAATATAAAGATTAAGAATCTCGATTACTTATTTTTAACTAAGATTTATTGTAAATTATAAGAGACTCTGTATAAACATTTCAGCAAATTTACAGAAATTTTTTGCTGTGCAATAACTAAATTTTAGAAAATTAATGCATTACTAAGTTAAATTTAAAGAATCATATTTATATTGCACTTAATTATTGTATATTTTATGGTAAATTTCAAATTATATATTTTCCTAATACACTTCCTATATAAATTTAAGTTACTTAAGTTAAAGCTTTCCAATTACTACAAGGCAAGGTTTTAGGTCAAGCTAATTACTATGTAAAAGAAGATTTATCTCATAATTTTTAATTATAAAACAGAAATGGAAAACCTTTCATTTATGTATACTTAAATTTATAAGACAAGATAATTCTATATTTCCTAGAGGAACTGGATCTTAGACTAATTGGTTATGGAATAATGAGTGACCTTTTAATTAACGCATGTATGGAATTAAAGTAACTCTTCTGACAGAGCTTACTAGAAAAATTTTTAGCAAGCTTATGCAGCTAAAACGTTTGTTGTTTGTTAAGAAAATAAATATAGAAAAATATTAATTAAAAAGTCTTATTGGAAAGTACCAGAAAAAACAAGAACGGTAAATTTATATTCACTCTTAAGCATTGTTGAAAAATGTTAAAAATGCTTAACAGAAAAACAGATTAAGAAAACGCAGGCTTATTTAGATTCTAATTTCAGCCTTTAATGTATCTGAATATTTTAGTGTAGCCCTGTAAATTTAAACGCTAACCCTATCCTATTCTAAACAAAAAATCGTTTTAGCATATTAACAACAGATGTCAATTTCTTTATGGTTTTTACAGTAGAAAGTTATTTGAATATGATTTATAAAAAATGTCTGTCCCAAAACGCAACGCATTGGCATTTTTTGTGAGTTCTGTACACAAACCAGTCGTACAGGATCTATTAATGTCATTTTTAATAGAGAATATTCCATAGTGAACTTGAATAACATATATTATTCCAGTTCAACTAAAGCTTTTTGAACTTGAAGCTTGTTTTAAATATTCCGAAAATATTTACGGACGCTGGGGACGGGAAGACAGACAGATAGGCATATGAACAATCGGACAGACAGACACGTAAACTTAAATCATATTCAAACTTAAAAAGTATTATAAAGTGTTGAAAACGCATAATATAAACGAAAATGCAATTCCAGCGGTAAACTTCCAATAATAGCACTTATTGTAACTCAATATTTTTGTGCATCCCTGTAAATCTAATGATAATCATTATATATTCTATACAAAGCATTCTTTTGTGCATATGAATAACGTATTTCAATTTCATGAAGATTTGTGTAATGTAAAGTTATTAAAATTTCATTTATAGAAATACCTCTCATAGAACGCAATGGTTTGGAATACTTTGAGGTGTCCCTGTACACAAACCAGTGGACATATTTACTCCATTTTCTATAGAAAACAACCGATAATATACTTGAATAATATATTTCAATTTCATTAATATATGTGTAAAGTAAAGATATTAAAATAGGGTTACTTCTCATAGAACACAATGTTTGGAATACTTTCGGGTATTCCTGTATACAAATTAGTAAAAATATTCACTCCATTTTCAATAGGTAACATCCTATAGTGAACTCGAATAACATATATCAGTTTCAAGAAATTCCATGAATATTTAACGGGAGTTAGAGTACGGACAGGCAGACAAACCGAAGTTATTAACATTTTTCAACCTTTTTGAAAAAGGTTAAAAAGAAAAAAAGGAAAGAAAGAAAGAAAAACGTGTAAGTGTGTAGACTAGTCTGCACGTAGTTGATGCATGCTGTTACATAATGGTATCAATTATTCTACTATGCACGCAAAAATTTTTAGACATATATATTCAATATTTGGGAGGCAAAAAAAGATAAAACTTATTAAAATATTCTTTTATATATATATACTAAATCGAAGTTTTAGTGCTAATTCAGATTTTTTTATTATTATTATTATTTTCAGTATGCTAATAATTTCAAAAAAATCTAAAGAAAGAATATCTTTCAAAATAATTTCCCTTTCATTAAGCTAGAACTAAATTGCTCACATAATTCAGAGTTGAATATCGGTAAAATTATAGGTTTATGAAAATTAATGCATTACTGAGTTAAATTTTCGAAATCAGGCTGATAATGCACTTTATTTTATATTTTAGAGTAAAATTCAAAATATATTTGCCTAAAACACTTTCTGTATAAATTTGAGTTAGTTAAATTTAATCCTTTCAGTTACCAAAAGAGAATACTTGAAATTAAGTTTATTATCGGGCGGAAGAAGCTTAATCTCGTAGTTTATAATAATAGGAAAGAAATTGAAAAACCTTTTATTTAAGTATAATCAAATTTAGAAGAACAGAAACTTCCATATTTTCTTAAGCAGTGTGACTAAAATCTCAGTCCATTTGACAATGGTATAGAAGATTTTTAATTGTATGTCTCTGCGTATAAAATTTATTTAATCCTTTCGAAGCTGTTTAAAAGAATTTTTCTGAGAAAATTGAAGAGACTAGAAAGAAATTTTTACAGCAAAATAATATAGAAAATACTTGTGGTAATTATTTTAAAAGAATGAAATGAAAAATATTTTTCAGATCTGTGTACCTTTCATTAAATTAGAATTACTGTATTTATGCATAGTTGAAAATTCAATATCCTTGTGACAATTCCGTAAATCAGTACATTCGCTTAATTAAATCTTTTTATTTATCAAAGAGAATTACTTGTTATTAACGGGTTACATGGTTTCGAAGACTAAAAAGAACAAGAACGGAAAATCATGCAGTACGCATTGATTATTAACTCTTTCCAACTGTATGTACTTGCTGTATCGTATAATATTCAATGTTCTTTGCCCGTTATCACACATCGAACAGACAGACGGACTGAAAGGCAAGCTGATAAAATAACTGAATTCATAATTACTCTTAAACATTGTTGGAAAGTGTTAAAAATGCTTAACGCAAAAGGATATGCAGCATTTAGATTCTAATTTCAGCCCTTAATGTATCAGAATTTTTATTGTAGCCCTGTAATTCTGAAAGTTAACCATATCATATTATATACAAAGCATCAGTTTAGCATATTAAAAATAAATTTCATTTCCTTTGTGATATTTGCAGAAGAAAATTATTTAAATGTGGTTTATATAAAAATGTCTTTACTAAAACTCATTGCATTGGCATATTTGGGGTGCCCCAGCGCACACACCAGTTTCATAGGACCTATTCATGCAATTTTAAATAGAAAACATTCCATAGTGAATTTGAATGACATATATCATTTCTTAAAAATTCTGAAAACATTTCTGGGCACTGAGGTCGGGTAAACGGATAGATAGACAGTCGTACACATAGATGCACAAACTGAAATCATATTCACACTTAAAAATTGTTATAAAATGTTAAAAACACTTAATATAAATGAAAATGCAATTCTAGCAAATTTCTAATAAAAGCCCTTAATGTTACTGAATATTTTTGTGTAGCCCTGTAAATCTAATTCTAACCAAATTACATTCTGTAAAAAGCATTCTTTTCTGTATATAAATAGCATATTTCAATTTCATTAAGATTTGTGCAAAGTAAAGTTATTAAAATTTGGTTTAAAGAAATAACTCTCACAGAACGCAATGCTTTGGAATTCTTTCGGGTGTCCCTGTACACAAACCAGTAGCGGTATTTACTCCATTTTCTTTAGAAAACATTCAATAGTGAACTTGAATAACATATTTCAATGTCATTAAGATTTGTACAAAGAAAAGGCGTTAAAATAAGGTTTATATAAATACCTCTTATAGAACACAATGTTTTGGAAAACTTTCGGGTGTCCCTGTACACAAACTAGTAGAGATATTCACTCCATTTTTAATGGGGAACATCCGATAGTGAATTTAAATAACGTATATCAGTTTCGAGAAATTTCATGAATATTTAGAGCGCAGACAGACAGAGAGATAAACAGACAGACAAATTGAAGTCATTAACACTTTTCAACCTTGTTGGAAAGTGTTAAAAAGCATATTTCCCCTCTCTCTCTCTTTCTTTTTAAGAAAATGAATAAAATTTTTTATTCAGAATTTTGCGAATATCAAAGAACAACTTTTAAACAATATTTTATAAAATTTCTATTAAAAAACTTGGAAAATACAGCTGGTAAATCCTTGCTTCTGGAGAAAAGCGGTGGTCACGATTTCTTAAATACTAATGCAACGATCTTACTCAAAGTTACTTCTTCAGATTAGAATTGAATAGTGCTTAAAAACGAACGATTCTTAAAAAGAAAAATTGAAAATTGAAAATTGAATTTTTTAGAGTTGTATGCGAAAATGTACAATTTTCAATACGTTTTACCCTATGTATAGTCTAGAAAAATAAGTTGTAATCGAAAGAAGAAAAAAGTCTTCGTTTAAGTCTAGTCAATTATATTTTGAAAAAGTGTACAAATTTTTAATAAGATTGTGGAATTAGTTTCTGAGAAATCTAGTCCACTGCTTTTCTGAAAGATCTTCAGAAACCCGCCCCCACAAGCTGAGTTTTAAAAAAAAATTATGATTTTTTTTTTTTAAATCTTTTTTATAATGTTTCTCTTTTATAAGCTGGAAATTTTCAATTAAAATTTTTATTTATTATATTAAAATAAAAAAAATATGAGACTTTTTTTTTTATTCGAAACACATGTAACACCTTAACCTAATGGGCTCTTCCCACCTGACGTCAAAGGTCACATGATAGAGGAAAAACAAATAGCAGACAAAGTCTTGTTTATCTAGAGCGATTGCTAAAATAACATATTTTCTATTCTTATTTTTGATCAATCGTATTTAATCTGTGTTATTTTTTATACATCATCATTTTTAATCCATTTTATATCATTATTCATCATCTTTCGTTTACTGTATACATTTACAATCATTATTTAGTTTATACCTGTTATTGATGTTCATGAAGACCATGTTTAAATACTCTGATTTTTGGTACTTAAATCAGTGACAGTGCAATATCGTACTACGTAAATCCATTTTGACCAGTAACTAAGTTAACTAACTTGTTGTAACACCTTTATGCAATTCAATTAAATGAAAACATTTTATAAACCGTAAACATTCCACAAGAACAAGCTATTATTTATTGCTAGATCAGTTAATGTTACAGTTACACTACAATATACAAAAATCGATTCTTATAAGTAAAAATAAATAAACACATAAAATGTTTTTTAAAAATTATTAAATTTACAAATACAATTATTCTACTGTTTACAAATGCACAATATTACTTTTATTTTATTTTATATTAAATATTAAAATTTTTGTTCTTAAGAACAATATTTAATTGAATTCGATTCTCAGAATTCGTTTATTCGTTTTCCTCTATCACGTGATTGAGCAGACGATGCTGGGAAGAGCCCATTATCCCGTGGGAAAAGATTTATCTCATATCACTGCGCTGCAAAAAAAAAAAAAAAAAAAAAAAAATTCGAGTTCCGATACCATTCTTGCTGATTCTTATGTAAAATGACCTCCTGAATCTGAATACGACTCCCATTCTGCCCAGTCAGTTTTCTAGATACACCACCCCCTCCCTCAATTTCTTTCCCTGTTCGATAATTTTATGACCATGAATTTGATTTGGGGAAGGAAAAAGAATTAATTTAACACCAAAAAAACAAAAAAATAAAAAATTTTAAAAATAACATTAATTACAGATTAAAAAAATATAAGATTTTTAATGAGTGGCAAATCCCCTCCAAAATTTTTCCCTCGTCCCAAATGTCCATGTTTTAGAATTTTCCAACTCTGCAGCCCCTCAGAAGATATTTAACGGTTAAAATAATCCTCCTCCCTCCTAAAAATCAAATTTATAGCCATAAAAATTACCGAAAAAGGATAAAAATAGGGGGCCATTCCTAAAAAACGGTGGGTGGTAGGGCAAAATGGGCGTCTTATTCGGATTCAGGAGGTCATTTTACATAAGAATATGCTGGAATGGTTTCAGAGGCAATTTTCATGTCAAGCAGTGTAATTCATAATTATAGGATGGAAATTGAAGGTGTGTTTGATGTTTGGGAGTAAGGCCGATTGACTTCATGAAGGTCCAAAGCTTATGGGATAGAAATTGAGGAGTTTAACATTTAAATACAATTAAACTTATGACAGTTAACACGTCCATATTGACCACGCTGCATATAGTCAATACACACAGCTACACAGTAATTAATTACTAATGTGTTTTTATGCTGTACGTAGAAATATCCAATATTTTATCCGATTCAGTATTTGGCTGCTACGAAAATAGAAAAAGCAAAGAAGTATTTATTTTTTTATACAAATTAAATCGATCATTTAGGTCATCACAGATTTTTTACACTGAGCAAAAAAAATATGCCGCTTCCATCTAGAACGAATGAGTAATTGTTTTCTGAAACCTTAAACTAGAAATATAAATTTAAGAGCTATGCGTATAAGGTAAACAAATAACCTGGATAGACGAAAATGAGTGACAATTTCTTGTCCATACTTTTCTAGATGGTGAAACAATATTATGGAGATTATGGAAAATAACGAATGATTTGTATTGCGAAAAATTCTCACTTGATTTCCTAGAATGGGATCCTATACCAAGAAAACTCGCCTCTAGAGCTCGCATTTATTTGTAGTGATTTTTTGATAAGTTTAGCTACGATAATATAGGGAAACGCTCTAGTATTACAATAAGGGTTTTTAGAATCCACTACTAAAGAGAATTAGAATTTATAAGGATGGCATGGAACTATACTACTAGAAACACAATTGAGTTTCTTGATGTGAGTCACAGAAATTTTTACTTTCTTCTGTAATCAATCGAAGAAAGTATTGGATTCGTAAAAATTTTCGCCCTCGGGTTTTTGATGGATTTACACGTTTTGAGAGCTGTAGTACACGATTTGACCATTTTTAGAAAATATCTGTCTGTGTGTGTGTGTGATAAAATTTTGTGGCGACTGTATCTCAGGTACTACTGCACAGAACTTAATACAAATTGGTATGTAGTTACACAATGACATAAGTTAGTGCCTATCAACTCTTGGTAAAAAGCTTGCGTTGCCATCCCGCTTTTTCTAAATTTTTAACATGGAAGTATAGGACAAAATTTTGTATACGTGTGCATAAAGAGAATTAATTTTTAATAATCATTATGAAATTTAAAAGAATTATTTGTAACAGAGATAGGGAAAAAAATTGTGCATGTAGGAGCCTCGCCTCCCCCCCCCCCCTGGGGGAGAAGCCACCCTTCGAGGAGAGTAAATTTTCATGATGAGTATCTTTCAAAAGAGCTCGCCAATACCTTTAAAACGAATGGTTGAACCCACGATCTGCGATAATTTAAAATAAAGTTATCGACATTTTTCATTTTTAAACACACACACACACCCATAATATATATATATATATATATATATACATATATATATATATATTAATGTAATATTGAGAATAAAATTGACTTTTTTGGATATTTAGTGTTAAACTATTTCTCTAATATGGAAGTCGTCTTCATTATCATGGAAGATAATTTTTTTAAATAATAATTTTAATAAATTTTTTTACTAGGGGAATTTGTATAGGAAAATGTAGAAGAAAGTCATGTGGTGGCCACAACATACTAGTTTTCAGTGTATTCAGTTATGCTTATTATTTTGACTGAATAAAATAAGGAAATATCATCAAAAATTCCTTTTAATTTCAATAAATTATAGTTACATTTTCATACATAATTCAAAATTCAGTATTCACATAACTAAGATAAAGAAAAATAATGCATTACTCTACTCAGTAAATTTTTCACGTTAATAATCTACTTGTATTTATATTTAAGAGTAAAATTCAAACTATTTTCCTAAGACTCTTTCTACATGAATTTGATTTTGTTAAAGATTTTAAATTACCACAAAGGAATACTTGAGGTTAACCAATTACCACGTGGAAAGAGTTTTATCTCATAATTCATAATTATAGGATAAAAATTTAAAAATCTTGCATTAAAGTATAATTAATTTTGTAAGAGCAGGGATTTCCATATTTCTGGAACAACAGGAGTAAAGTCTTGGACTAGACAGTATTATTATAATATGTAACATTTAATTAATTCATGGTAAACTACCCTTTTTGAAAGTTTTTACTAGAAAATTTCTTAACCAATAGGTGGAGGTAAGCTTGTTAGATAAATAAATATAACAAAATTTTATTCATTCATTTATTTATTTATTATTATTATTATTATTATTAAGAACAGGGATTTCCATATTTCAGGAACAACTGGAATAAAGTCTTATACTAGACAGTATTGTTACAGCATGTAACATTCAATTAATTCATAGTAAATTACCCATTTTGAGAGTTTTTACTAGAAAATTTCTTAACCAATAGGTGGAGGTAAAAAGCTTGTTAGATAAACAAATATAACAAAATTTTATTCATTCATCTATTTATTTATTTATTATTATTATTATTATTATTATTATTATTAAGAACAGGGATTTCCATATTTCTGGAACAACTGGAATAAAGTCTTATACTAGACAGTATTGTTACTGCATGTAACATTCAATTAATTCATGGTAAATTACCCATTTTGAGAGTTTTTACTAGAAAATTTCTTAACCAATAGGTGGAGGTAAAAAGCTTGTTAGATAAATAAATATAACAAAATTTTATTCATTCATTTATTTATTATTATTATTATTATTATTATTATTATTTTTATTAAGAACAGGGATTTCCATATTTCTGGAACAACTGGAATAAAGTCTTATACTAGATAGTATTGTTACAGCATGTAACATTCAATTAATTCATGGTAAATTACCCATTTTGAGAGTTTTTACTAGAAAATGTCTTAACCAATAGGTGGAGGTAAAAAGCTTGTTAGATAAATAAATATAACAAAATTTTATTCATTCATTTATTATTATTATTATTATTATTATTATTATTAAGAACAGGGATTTCCATATTTCTGGAACAACTGGAATAAAGTCTTATACTAGACAGTATTGTTACAGCATGTAACATTCAATTAATTCATGGTAAATTACCCATTTTGAGAGTTTTTACTAGAAAATTTCTTAACCAATAGGTGGAGGTAAAAAGCTTGTTAGATAAATAAATATAACAAAATTTTATTCATTCATTTATTTATTTATTTATTATTATTATTATTATTATTAAGAACAGGGATTTCCATATTTCTGGAACAACTGGAATAAAGTCTTATACTAGACAGTATTGTTACAGCATGTAACATTCAATTAATTCATGGTAAATTACCCATTTTGAGAGTTTTTACTAGAAAATTTCTTAACCAATAGGTGGAGGTAAAAAGCTTGTTAGATAAATAAATATAACAAAATTTTATTCATTCATTTATTTATTTATTTATTATTATTATTATTATTATTATTAAGAACAGGGATTTCCATATTTCTGGAACAACTGGAATAAAGTCTTATACTAGACAGTATTGTTACAGCATGTAACATTCAATTAATTCATGGTAAATTACCCATTTTGAGAGTTTTTACTAGAAAATTTCTTAACCAATAGGTGGAGGTAAAAAGCTTGTTAGATAAATAAATATAACAAAATTTTATTCATTCATTTATTTATTTATTTATTATTATTATTATTATTATTATTAAGAACAGGGATTTCCATATTTCTGGAACAACTGGAATAAAGTCTTATACTAGACAGTATTGTTACAGCATGTAACATTCAATTAATTCATGGTAAATTACCCATTTTGAGAGTTTTTACTAGAAAATTTCTTAACCAATAGGTGGAGGTAAAAAGCTTGTTAGATAAATAAATATAACAAAATTGTATTCATTCATTTATTTATTTATTTATTTATTTATTATTATTATTATTATTAAGAACAGGGATTTCCATATTTCTGGAACAACTGGAATAAAGTCTTATACTAGACAGTATTGTTACAGCATGTAACATTCAATTAATTCATGGTAAATTACCCATTTTGAGAGTTTTTACTAGAAAATTTCTTAACCAATAGGTGGAGGTAAAAAGCTTGTTAGATAAATAAATATAACAAAATTTTATTCATTCATTTATTTATTTATTTATTTATTATTATTATTATTATTATTAAGAACAGGGATTTCCATATTTCTGGAACAACTGGAATAAAGTCTTATACTAGACAGTATTGTTACTGCATGTAACATTCAATTAATTCATGGTAAATTACCCATTTTGAGAGTTTTTACTAGAAAATTTCTTAACCAATAGGTGGAGGTAAAAAGCTTGTTAGATAAATAAATATAACAAAATTTTATTCATTCATTTATTTATTTATTTATTATTATTATTATTATTATTAAGAACAGGGATTTCCATATTTCTGGAACAACTGAAATAAAGTCTTATACTAGACAGTATTGTTACAGCATGTAACATTCAATTAATTCATGGTAAATTACCCATTTTGAGAGTTTTTACTAGAAAATTTCTTAACCAATAGGTGGAGGTAAAAAGCTTGTTAGATAAATAAATATAACAAAATTTTATTCATTCATTTATTTATTATTATTATTATTATTATTATTAAGAACAGGGATTTCCATATTTCTGGAACAACTGGAATAAAGTCTTATACTAGACAGTATTGTTACAGCATGTAACATTCAATTAATTCATGGTAAATTACCCATTTTGAGAGTTTTTACTAGAAAATTTCTTAACCAATAGGTGGAGGTAAAAAGCTTGTTAGATAAATAAATATAACAAAATTTTATTTATTTATTTATTTATTTATTTATTTATTTATTTATTTATTATTATTACTTTGAAATCTTGATGGAAAGTAACAAAAAGGGAAAAGGAAAAAGGAAAAAATGTGCATGTGTCTATTTCATTACCGCAAAAATTTTCTATGATGCATGCAAAGACATTCAGTTAATCATATGATTGAGTATTTGACTCTGCAAGCAAACTCGTTAAAATATTCACTTTTAAAACAAATTAAATTTTAGTGTTATATAAGATTTTTTTTTCTTTTTCTTTACAATGTGATAATTATTTTGGCAGAATAAAACGAAAAAAAATCATTGAAAATATTTTCCCTTTTCATTAAATTTGCATTACATTTCCATGCTGAGTTTAAATGTTAATAAAATAGTGCAATATTAAATTAAGTTTACGGGATCAAGTTCATAGTGAAATTTCCCATTTTAGAGTACAATTTACAATATTTTCTAAAAACTCTTTAATTTATAAAATTAAAGATCTTCAGTTACTAAAAGAGAATAACCTCAGGTCATAAACATTATTAACGTGTGGAAGAAGTTTTATCTGATAATTTGCATTAATGGGATGCAAATTGAAAAATCTTGTACAAAGATTTAAGTCAATTCATAAGTGCATAATCTTTCATAATTTATAATTTATAGAGTATTGAAATCTTAGACTAGCTGTATAAAATGTAAAAATATTGTGAATGACTTTTAAGTAATACATCTTTGTTTACAAAATGTGTGTATCACCAATCTGCTCAGGAAAACTTCTTCAGCAAATTAATGGAACTTGCAAAGTATGTAAGCAAAATAAAAATAGTGAGTTTCCACTTATGTATTTTTACTTTCTCTTAACCATAAAGTAGAGAAAGTATTGTTTTTGTGCCAAATTTTGGAAATTGAATTTTTATTGTATTTACACGCTTTGAGATCCTCTGAATACGAAAATCAGGTTTTTAGCGGTTGGTCTGTGTGTGTGTCAGTATGTGTGTCTGCCTGTGTGTCTGTGTGCCTGTATGCCTGTTATCAGCATATCTGAAGAACAAATAGTAGCAGAAATTCCAAACTTGGTATTCTAAATGTCTATCATGTAGGGATACTACACTAAATTTTTCGTTGAGAACAAGAAAACAGTTCGTGTACAGGGACACCCTAGAGAATTCAAATACATTACGTCTATGCGGGAAATTGCAGGTAAGTAGAGTTTAACATCTATAGACTGCACTAAACTAAATGAAACGAATATAAATTTTTTATATGCGTAAAAACATGTTTCATGTAGAATATGGTATGGAAATCTATCATTGTTCGTTTACAGGGCTACACAAAAGAAGTAGATTATAGTGCGACAATGCTTGAAAATGGATGAAAATGTTTTTAGGTTGTGCCGTGTGTTATTAATATGGATTATATTTAAGTGCACCTTGTGGTGTGTACATAATCTTCAGAAGATATACAGGGCTGCCAATATTTAAGCCATAACAATCTTTTTTATTGTTAGTGAAAGTGCTTTACTATTATATTTTACTATGTCCAGGAAAACTGATCAGGAATTGAAATTAATTCCTAATAGCCATATGGTAAATAATGTAGTTTTTAAATTAAATATTCATCGCTTGGTTTTTTGTATATTTACAAGTTAGTTTTGAGGGTTCCTGAATACCAAAGTCAAATTTTTAACGTTTGATCATTCTCTGTGTCTCTTAAAGTAAATTAAATACAAATAATTTCAGGCGATTCAAATGTTGTATTTTGAAGTTAATACGTTTGTTACTAGGAAAGTTTGATTATTTGATCAAGACTAATATGTTTCAAGGAATGCTGCGTGTGAAAGTTGTCTGCCCTCCTCACGCCCCCCTCACACAAAATTATTTATGAAGTAAAGCTGTTCGGAAGCCTAATTTGAATTGTTATAACATAAATTTACACAACAGTAATCGTTATCTTAACTCTTAACCTACAATCTGTATTTATAGTATTAAACTTCAGGGTAAGAGAAAGTCGTGTGAGTGACACACCAGATTATTTTATCTCATTGTCATTGTAATAAATAAAAAAAACGGACTTTCTGAACATTAAGTAATTAACAGTTTTTTAAATAAAGTAAATAAGAGAAATTATTAAATAAACAAAAGAGGAAATTATAACAGGCTGTTTGAGCATTTTTTTTTTCAAAATAGTATGCTATTTTATAAAACGTTATGTATTCAAATTCTTTTCTGCGTCTATGTAAAAGAACCATAAGTGCTAGTTTCTCCAAAATCTATATAGCTCAGGTGATTGACGCATATAACATGTACATAAATTTAAAGCTCAATCAAATAAGACATTTGATGGAGTTTTAAAATATTTCAGCCCATAGGCCATAATATAAAGAATTTTTCTTTGTGTCTCGATAAAAAAAAAAAAAAAAAAACTATAAGCGCTAGATTCATCAAAATCTATACAGTTTAATCGACTGTGATCTATAACATGTATATAAATTTTCAGTTCATTCGAATAAGGCATTTAGACGATAATGCACTTTAAATAATTTAAGCCCTTAGACCATAATGAAAAAGAATAATTCTTTGTGTCTCTGTAAAAAAAAAAAATATAAGTGCTACATTCGCCTAGATCTATACAGTTCGTGCTACAGTGATCTATAACATACGCACCAGCTTTCAACTCATTCAAGCAAAACATTCAGACGCTATCGTGTTCATTCGCACACATATATACATCACAAAAAATCGTATAAAATCGTAGATATCTCTAAAAGGGGATCTCGTGTCAAGACCAGAGTTGGACTAAACATCAGCAACTAAACATCATGACAGTTTCAAATATAAATTTGCATTCTACAACCATTTGTTTTTTGAGCTATTTGTGATACAAAATCCATTTCGCAAGTCATGATTACAATGCTTTCCTTACATATGTATGTTCGGAAAGTAAAAAGGGAACTTTTATACGCAGCTTTAGATTTTAGGATACATTGAAATACTTGATGCATTTAAGAGTTAGAATAAAAGATTTTATCAAAATTACATTGAGAAAAAAAATATATACCGCTTTCCTCTAGAATGAATAAGTGGCCATTTTCTAAATCCCTTAACTAGAAATATAGATTTCCGAGCTATGCGCATAAGGCACACCAATAAACTGAATAGATGAAATGGTCGAGAATTTCTAATCTACACATTTCTAGATGGTGAAACAATATTCTGAATATTCTGAATCTTTTGTATTGCGAGAAATTCTCGCTTGATTTTCTAGAATTTGATAATAAACAAAGATTATAGTTGCTGAAACCTGCCTGTTGTATTATCATTTATTTTTAGAGACATTTAAATAACTTTGCCCTCGATAATGTACGCAAATGCTCGAGAATTCTAATAGGTGTTTCTAGAACTCGCTTTCAAAGAGGACTAGAATTTATAAGCATGACATGGAACTATTTTTTCTAGAGCCACAATTTAGATTCTACATGTCAGTTACAGAATTTTTTCTCAGTGTATATGCAGATATTATTGTAAAATAGACGAGATAAACCCGAATACTAGCGATAAATCTAGTTTCGCAAACGGAAAATAAAAATTCATGCACTACGTATGATTTTTCTCAAACAACTTTCAGCTGTATTTACAGTCGCATTAGCTTGGCTGCCAAGTACAATGATTTTCGGTCACCAGTGTCTTTTGTAAAAATTTTATGTTTTTGTAGAGTTTTTTTGAGGAAGAGTTGTATTAAAAATACATAGTACTTGAAAGTTATGCATTAATTAGAGTTTTATGTATTTTTTCTTTTATGATCGCACCTCAAAACATGTTCACTTTTAATAAAAGCCGCTTTACAAAACTGAAAATATGGGTCGAAATATGTACCGTACTGTATTTACAGTCGCATTAGCTTAGCTGCCAAGTACAATGATTTTCGGTCACCAGTGTTTTTTGTAAAAATTTTATGTGTTTGTAAAGTTTTTTGAGAAAGAGTTGTATTAAAAATGCATAGTACTTGAAAGCTATGCATTAATTAGAGTTCCATGTATTTTTTCTTTCATGGTCACACCTTAAAACATGTTCAGTTTTAATAAAAGCCATTTTACAAAACTGAAATTATGGGTCTAAATATGTACCTGTATCTTAGATATCCGAATAGATGTCTGTGCCTCTAATATATGTGCCTCTATCTAAAATATATTTTGTTTTTAAATAAAAGCCACATAACAAAACTGAAAATGTATCTCTAAAATATCTCGTAATGAATTCGAATTCTCTGGCTTTGTAAACAAATCATTAAGGCTAATCGTATTATTATTTATTTTTACACAATTAGACGTTTCATTATAAAAATAGTTTAACTCCATATTTTTTTTTAATATATATTTTTTTGCTTAATTGTATCACACTTTGTCACATCTTTCATTATAAAAGTGAAGAAACTCCAAGAATCGCATTAAAATCCCATAAATGGCATTACTTGTTTTTTTTTTTTTTTTTTTTTTTTTTTCATAAAACTATAATTTCTATACATTCATTATAAAAATGAAGTTTCTTAGTTACTTTTAATTATATTTAATATGAGTTATAAATTCTTATAATTCTCAGTTGTATTAAACACAAAAAATCGATAACATTTACTGAAATTTGCCTTTTTTCTATACGCATAAATTTACAAAAAGCTCTTTATTTCAAAATTCATTTACAAGGAAAAAATTCACTTTTACAATGGGCGACCCAATTGTTAATCATACTATCGCTGTCAAAAACTCTGTGATAGGTTTAACCACTGAACGGAAGAACAACGGTTTAACCAAAACTTTGTACTACAATACACTGTAAAAAAAAAAAAAAAAAAAAAAAAAATCCGGCACTTTCCTGGGAAATTTTGGGCAGCTAATGTGTCCAATATTTACCAGTAATGTTCCTTGAAAATAATAGTAATCATCAAATACACACTGTAAAAAAATAACTATTACCAGCTGCAAGAAACTTTCTGTGATTGGAGAAAATAATCATTTTCTCTAATCACAGAGAGTTTCTTGCAGATGGTAATAGTTATTTTTTTACAGTGTACACTCAATCAAAATACACTGTAAAAAATAAGTATTACCAGCTACAAGAAACTCTCTATGATTGGAGAAAATATTTATTTTCTCCAATCACACACTGTAAAAAAATAACTAATACCAGCTGCAAGAAACTCTCTGTGATTGGAGAAAATAATTATTTTCTCCAATCACAGAGAGTTTCTTGCAGATGGTAATAGTTATTTTTTTACAGTGCAGAGAGTTTCTTTCAGCTGGTAATAGTTATTTTTTTACAGTGTACACTGTATGTTTTCTCCCCTGTGTGTTTTCTCCAATCACAGAGAGTTTCTTGTAGCTGGTAATAGTTATTATTTTACAGTGTACTATACTACGCTGTAAAAAAATAACTATTACCAGCTGCCAGAAACTCTCTGTGATTGGAGAAAATAATTATTTTCTCCAATCACAGAGAGTTTCTTGCAGATGGTAATAGTTATTTTTTTACAGTGCAGAGAGTTTCTTTCAGCTCGTAATAGTTATTTTTTTACAGTGTACACTGTATGTTTTCTCCCCTGTGTGTTTTCTCCAATCACAGAGAGTTTCTTGTAGCTGGTAATAGTTATTATTTTACAGTGTACTATACTACGCTGTAAAAAAATAACTATTACCAGCTGCCAGAAACTCTCTGTGATTGGAGAAAATAATTATTTTCTCCAATCACAGAGAGTTTCTTGCATCTGGTAATAGTTTTTTTTTTTTTAGTGCAGTGTACATTCCTGAAATCAGAAACGTTTCATGGACGAAAACCTGTTATTCTCAGAAACCTGCCCCAAACTTATTAAAACTGAACGTATCCGATGTATAAGAGTAACGTTACTGAGTTTTTTTACAGTGAAGCTGCCATTGTAAGATAATAAAACCTTCTACTCTGATTTGGAACTACAGTACATGCAACCTAAGATAGTGAGACCTTCTGTTATAATTTGGTACTCAGTTGGACCAAAACTAGATACTATAGTAGTTGCAGCCATAAGATAGTGAAAATCTCCTACTGTAATTTACTACTACTTAGACCAATAGCTGCAACAATTAGATAGTGAAAACGTCTGATATGATTTGGTACTAAGTTGGACAAAACTTAGTATTGTAGTAGCTGCAACCATAAGATTATGAAACCGTCTGTTATTATTTAGTTCTTAATTGGACCAAAACATGGTGCTATACTATAAGATAGTGAAGGGTTTCATCGTTTTATGACTGCTTTTTTCAACATATTTTTATTACTTTCATTACCTGACTACCGTAAGTAATGAAAGTACTCCATTTGGTCAAAAAGTTTCATATCGAGTTTTCACGTGATTTACATGTTTTAAGGTCTCCTGAGTCTAATAAAGTAGTTTTCAGCATGTGTGTAAGCATAGACCTTATATAGATAGACTACGCCACCAATAGGACTTCCCATTATAGTGAATGTCTTCAACATGAGGGTGTTATCTGATACCTTCATCCTTTGCGGTCAGCGCCGTATGTCACGTGACAGGGAGTTGAGGGAGATTCTACCATAAGAAAGCATTTATTTTTGTAAGAATTCAAACAAAAAATTCTCCCCTTCAGAATGGTTTCTCACAAAAGAAATTTTTTTATAATTAATCTATGACATTTTAGCTTTAAAACGATGCATAAATCTAAAGGCTTAAATAAAACGAATGTGTACAATACAGAAATTAAAAAACTCAAAACTACTTTCTTTCCTATGGAAGAATCCCTTAATATTCATTCTCGTCTCCCTCCAGGTCCGCATCACGTGATAATTTAGCTGGGAAAGCTACTTCATGTCGCAGACAGATAATGAGGAGGGATGTGTGGTCTATCTATATACGGTCTATGTGTGTAAGTGTGTGGGAGAGGGGGGTCTTTTGACTACCATTTTTCTGAAACTAATAAAGACAGAACGTCGGAACTTCGGAATTGAAACAGGTCTGGTGTACAGATGAATTTTTTAAGTTTTGGCGAAAATTGAAAAGCCGAAGTGGGACATTGTAAACCAGAAGTGGAACCGTAAGTCCGTATCTCGAAATCAGTTCTTACGATTTTCTTCAAAATTGCAAAAACTCTGCTCGGAAATTTTTTATAATTTTTTCTTTTATAACTTGATGAATAACTTCATTTATTTCTCGTATTTTAATATTGTTGCTGATTTCTGGTGGCTGTTGACTTTAAATGAAAAAAATTTGCTTGCCCCTGAAAGGGTTAAACTGTCAAAATATGAGGATGCTAATGTCAAATGAATATGACAGACTTTAATTCATGTTTTCCTAAAAACTTATTTAATTCTTTTTTTTTTTTTTTTTTTTTTTTTTTACCGTTAGAAGAAAATAACTCAATCATATTTCATGTATATTTTCTATTTAAAAGAATATTTTTTATTATGAAAATTATTAATAAATTCATTCAAAAAATTATGAATTATGACTTATATTGATTACTAGCAGGCTTTGCCCGCTTCGCTGAGCACTATACTTAAGTGAGTTGTCAAAATTCCATTACATTATTAATAATCTAAGTTAAAGTTTCCTCTGTATTCCGTAGAAGTTTTTCCCGCTCGCAACGTGAGGATTCCGCGTCCACACTGACTTCGGCAGCAACTTCCCCGCTTCTTACTTCCCCTTCCCCAGCTGCTAAGTTAGAAGTTTTGCGAAATCTCACCAAAGTACATAATGCGTACTCCTAATCAGCATCCACACACCAAAACGCATCATTCTAAGATAATGTAAAGCGAATTCAAACAGAATAACGTGTTTTTACGCGTGTTTATTGCCCCCCCCACACCCGACCCCAAGAGGGTAAGTGGGGGAATTTCGTAAAATCTCGTTACAATAAGTGTCAGATACATGTAAACAATTTGTGCACCAAATTTCGTGACCGCAGATCCCATAGTTTTCCCAAGACAAATTTAAGGGGGGGGGGGGGCTTGAATTTGAAACTCCCCCCTCACCCCTCAAAAAAAAAAAAAAAAAAAAAAATCGAAAATCACAAAAAAACGAAAATGTGTTTTTGAAAATAATCTAAAGAGGACGCGTGGTTATTTTCAATACCATTGTAATATCTTTAGTAGAGCTCTACTAAAAAATCCGGAATTTCTTAAATTTCCCCCCTCGAAAAACGATCCCCCCCCCCTCCTTTAAGAATCAAGAATTCTAAAATCGTACATAATGTTTTCTTTATACTCAAGTCTAGTCTCCTCATGTGCAATTTATTCACCGTGATGAAATTTGGGGCCGAGTTATGATTACAAACGTTTTTTTGCTTAATGTCCCGCTGGGGGGAAGGGGTATTTCGATAAATCCCGTTTCTTTAGGTGCCGGTTGCATATAAAAAATCCAAGCACCAAACTTCGTGACCGCAGCTCTCATAAATTTTCCAGGACACATTTAGCGCTAAAAGGGTTTCTCGAAGTTGCCCTTTGTAACACATACCCCCCCCCCCAAAAAAAAAAATAAATAAATAAATAAATAAATAAATAAATATAAAATGGCAGATCACAAAACATCAAAAATGTGTTTTAGGAAATATCCTAAGAAAGTCGCATAACCTTTTTTCAACATCTTTATTCCATTTTTTGGTAGAGTTCGACTCAAATCAGGAATTTTTAAAATTTCCCGCCAAAAATCGATTTTCTCCCTTCCTTCCTTTAAAAATCAAAAATTACTAAATCGCAGATAATGTTTTATTTGTACTCATGTCTAGTCTCCCTATGTGGAATTTCTTTATTGTGAAGTAATTAGGAGCCGAGTTATGTTCACAAACGTGCTTTTGTGTTTTTCTCACGCAGCGCAGTGGGAAACGGGGGGAAATTTCGGAATAGTTGATAGATATAATTTTAAGTTGAGTAAAGACCTAAGTTTCTGCCAAGCGCTGTTGAATTCCGTCCAACCGTTCTCAAGGGATGCCCGGACAACCGTGTTTTTGTCTTTTGCCTCCCAGGGGGGAACGGGGTGAGAATTTCTGAAAAGTTGATAGATATAATTTTAAGTTGGATAAAGATCTAAGTTTATGCCAAGCGTTGTTAAATTGAGTCCAGCTGTTCTCAAGTGATGTCCGGACAAACGTGTTTTTGTCTTTTGTCCTCCAGGGGGGAACAGGAGGGGGGGGATTTCTGAAAAGTTGATAGATATAATTTTAAGTTGGATAAAGATCTAAGTTTCTGCCAAATTCAGTCCAGCCGTTCTCAAGTGATGCCCGGACAAGCGTGTTTTTGTCTTTTGCCCCCCAGGGGGGAACGGGGAGAAGTTTTTGAAAAGTTGATACATATAATTTTAAGTTGGATAAAGATCTAGCTGTTGAATTCAGTCCAGCCGTTCTCAAGTCATGCCCGGACAAACGTGTTTTTTCCCCCCAGGGGGAAATGGGGGGGGGGGATTTTTGAAAAATTGATAGATATAATTTTAAGTTGGATAAAGATTTAAGTTTCTGCCAAGTACTGTTGAATTCAGTCCAGCCGTTCTCAAGTGATGCCCGGACAAACGTGTTTTTGTCTTTTGCCCCCCAGGGGGGAATTTCTGAAAAGTTGATAGATGTAATTTTAAGTTGGGTAAAGTTCTAAGTTTCTGCCAAGCGCTGTTGAATTCAGTCCAGCCGTTCTCTAGTGATGCCCGGACAAACGTGTTTTTGTCTTTTGCCCCCCCCCCCCAGGGGGGAACGGGGGGAAATTTGTTTCTGCCAAGCGCCGTTAAATTCTGTCCTGCCGTTCTCGAGTGATGCCCGGACAAAAAAAGCGACATACAGACACAATGACACACACACACACACACACACACACACACACACATACACACACACACACACACACACAGGCAAAATTGTCTGAAGTCATTTTCGGCTTTCATGGTGTGTGAAACGTGAAGATATCGCAATTTTTTTTTTATTCTGATAAATTTACAGACAAAACTCTGATTTTATTAATATAGATTGCACGAATAGAATAAGCATTATTAGAAACGTGGATTTCTAAGTTTACAACTCATTCCTCTCATTAAGTAATGTTTCATTAAATATTGATTTTAGAGGGCATCACCTATAAGTTAATATCTATAATCCGCTAAAGAAGTTTTTCAGTTTCCTTTTATGTGATTCTTATTGTTTTCTAAGCAACGTTTCGATGTTTATTATACAAATTCGCATATTTTTGCAAAATTAACGCAATGCAGGCGAGAGGTTCTAAAGGAATCCCAAGAGAAAACAAGCCTTGTCTTCTAAATCGCTGAAACAATATTTAAAAAAAAAAAAAAAAAAAAAAAAAAAACCTATTTTGTATGCTTTATTTAATATTTATACATACAGTTTAGAATGTAATTTTATTGAAGCATTGTCATCCTACTAATAAATAATCAGTGTATTTTTCAATTTCGTTCTCCTCATTTAGAGCCCCTAAATAAAATAATAGACCGGCGCATCACCGCCATTTTTTTGCCTCCGAGGAGGACAGCATTCCCGCTTGGCGTCCTTCTCGCTTCCCTAATGATTTTAAGAAATCTTGATCGGAAGCTAATCCGGTCAAGATAAGAGCAATAAGCAACAATAATATTCCTAAAAGCACATTTTTTTTCACAGTACATTCTCAGGATGTCATTTTATTCTGAGGATATCCTATGGATGTACTGGGGTAAGATGTGTTGTTAGGGCGGTTTCTGTTTCTTTTACAAAATGTCGCCAAAACTCAAATACACAGTAATAAAAGGTCTGTGAACACTTTACATTCACTTCTTGAATGATTATAGCAGTTTATCGCTAAACAAACTTCCATATCATAGTTTACTTAGCTAAAATTATGAAATATAATAAAACAAGTTACTGTAAAGCAGTGGCGGATCCAGAACTTGACTTTTTTGGGGGGAGGGGGGGGGGGCTAAAATTTTTCAAAGTGTTATTCTAGACCAATAAAAAATTTACAATTGCAATATTCCATTGTTAATGTCAGTGTTTTTGCCCCCCCCCCCCCACCTAAATCCCGCCACTGCTCTAAAGTAACGTAAGACGATTAAGAAAAAAAAAGAAATGTTTGTCGTTTGTTTATCAGAGAAACGCGCTGGATACATGTGCCAACCCTAAGGCAATAAAATGCCTAATGCACCATCTCATATATATAGAAGCCTTAGCCTCATTCATTATCTTGAAATATCTGTTGTACACAATAAACTTTTTTATGCTTAAAAAATTCATAATTTAATAAATCATAAGATTTTTTCTGCATATTATACATTTAATAAGTTAAAGCTTATCTTGTTTTCAACATCATAAAATACATTTTATCAAGCGTGATTAGCTTGTTTTGCCCGTCAATTTAATACTTCAAAACTTTAATCGCGAATAAGTCATGTATAAATAAAGTGTTTTTTGCTATAAATGTCAAAGAAGTTTTTTTTTTAATTTCTATGCATAATTTATAACTTTATTAAATTGTATTGAAAGTTTATAACAAATTTCACTGAAAAATATTCTGAAATAAAAATTCATTAAACACGTTTAACGACATGTTTTTCTAATAAATTATTAATTCTTGTTAAAAAATTCTTATGATCCTAACACGTATATATTCTTAGGTTAGGGTACGATCTGAAATAAGCGTTTTACAAAAATGAGTAAATAAATGCATATATAAACAAAATACATAAATAAATAATGCCAAAAATTTAAAAAAAATTACCCACCCCCCTACCCCCCACTTTTATTCCAAATATACCGGGTGTCCCATAAGTCTGTAGACATTTTAAAAATTCATAAAAATTGAAGGAACTGGTAGAATTGAACTCGGTTTTCGAAAAAATTATTGTCATGAAGGAGAATTTTTTTAAAGAAAAAGGTATTAGTTAAAAATTTTCGTGAATATATGGAATTGTACGTGAGCAAATCACACATTTCCGGGAAAAAACTATATTTATTCACATGCAGATATTTACATGCATATAAATCCTATTCTATAACGTCCACCATCACCACAAATAGACAATTTGCACGTTTTCTGATTTTATTCTTATATAATAGAAAATAAAAAGCTAAGAAATTAAATGCATACATTTTCTTTATTTGAAATATAATGACTGGTTTATAACAATTTTAACATCGCACTATTTACTCTATCGAGAAAACGCAGTATAATATATCGTGACGTCGCTCTTTATGACAACAAACGGAAATAATCGTTGTTTACATTCGATTTCGTGCTTTGCTTTGCTTCGTGAATCAGTGAAATAGGTTTTGTATGTTATAATAATAACGGATATTAAAAAAATCCTAGTATAAATATTGTATTGTACCATTTTGCACTCATACAACGGCTAATGCTTCTCAAAAGTTATTCTTTAGCGTTCCACGGGATCCTATTAAACGAAAGCATTGGACAACCGCCATGAAAAGAACACAATTGAAAATAATGATAATGGAAAATGGTGATAATGATATTAAATGATTATAAGATGCAAAAGAAATGCTCAGAAATCACATAAACTATTGATAATTACCAAAATTAAAACTAATTGCTGCTTACTTACCAGGCTAACAAAATGTAAACATTGAAGCATCATAAAGTGTGACGTCAGGCAGCGTTTTGACGTCACGTGATTTTTGGTTAATTTTAAAGTTATTTTTAAAATTAATGAGAACATTTTTTGAATTTTTAATAAACTTTTTGAAATTTATGACCTTAAAACTCCCAGAAAAATAGGATTTTGTTCAAATCCCCCATATGTGCAAATTTCTCATTACAGTTTGCAAACGAGTTACAACACCGCTAACTGCGGCTTCAGTCGGCGTTTCTTACCTGAGGAAAAACATCTACACCAACAACGCTTTATCCACCAATTCACCATAGCAATTAAAACATCATGTATGCGTAAGTGGAGGGAGGGGGATAAGAAATAAGCTAGGTTAATCGTACAATTATGCAGTTTATAGGACTCTGATTTGCACATTTCTCGTTATGCAGCCGTGCAGCGCCCTCTATCGACGGAAAAATGAACTTTTTGTTTTCTTTACCACAAAAAATCCCCCCTCATGAGAATAATTTTTCACAATCCACGTTCAATTCTACCAATTCCGTCAATTTTTATGATTGTTAAAATATCTACAGACTTGGGGAATACCAGGTACACTGTAATGTTTTTCTTTAAAGTTTACGCTATATGCGCTTGCAGCAGTTGGACCAGTAGATTTACAGTAATTTTCATCGGTGATACATGTACTGTAAATTTTTCAGACAAAACAGTAAGGTTTTTATCATGAAAAACGGCAGTTTTTCTAGTGACGCAAGCGCAAAAACAAACGAACGCCACGACACTCAGCGGAAACGGAAAAACGAACGAAAACTGCGACACTTATATATACAGGAATTTTAAGATCAAAGTAACCGCTGAAAGCCGACACTTAATATCTCAGGAAATATGGGAGGTTATGTTCTGATATTTTCAAAATAGACTTTCACCTTCTGTCTGATCCTACCCTGAAATCCCTACATTTCTGCGTGCAATATATTTCGAGATATGAATTGGCTCATTTAAGTTGTAAATGGACGGCGTATGTAAGGAACAAATTTTTCTCGAATATGGTTCGAGCGAATTTAGTTTAATTGATATATGATATTAATCGCTTTTATCTGATGTGCCTGACATCTCCCTTTTCCCTAGGAAAACTCTTGTTTTTTTTATAACTCAGTTTAAAAATCGAACTATTTTTTACTCCGAAAATACCGTGATGCGGCAGTTTCGCGGACGAATTTCTTCTCTTCCATCTGAAATACTGAATATCAAATAATCGTTTTGGCTCCATCTATCGGGGAGCGTCAAAAATAAACACAAAAAATAAAATAAAAAATATTTTTCTTTTTTTAATATATATATTAAATGAGTTATTTATTTAGGTACTTGTATTTTATATGACATTTGTTTATCAAAAATATTCTTTGTATTTACATTGTTTTCATGCTGATACGTTGTTAACTTTCAAAATTGGTTCTATTTTAAAAGGTGATTGCAACAACAAAAAATTTTTCCTTTAATTTCATAAAAATGACAAATAATATGATAATCATATGCAAATATTTGTAATTTTTTCAAAATTAGGTGATAAATCACTTAAACTACGGATTGAAAAAATTCTTAAAACAGAATTTGAAAATAATTAATTTGCTCATTAAGTTTCTAGTATATATATAATATATAAATTACAAAATGTTAAGCTATAATAAAATTTTGAATAGATTAAGATTTTTTTTTTAATTAAATTCATAACAAACTATACTACTTAAATATTTACCAGTATAAAATTTTCACTTTTTAAAGATTTTTCTATTATTATTTATTTTTCTCTTTTAAATCAAATCTATACCTAAAACATTATAATAAGAAATAAATATAAATAAGAAATTTTTGTCATTTTTAAAATGTACTATATTATGCCTTTGTAATGTTGCATGTGTCCATCTTTTTTATCACTTTTTATAAAATTTTGAAATTTTATTTAGTTTGTTATTTTGTTCGAGTGTGACCTATAAAACAACACTTTTAATACAGTGTTATTACCATGCTCCTTTAATTTTGCGTTTTGATCATTAACCCCTAAAAAGTAATGATATCAATACAAAAAACCCTTAACGGGTTAAAAGTTTGTGACGCAGCATTGTACTTTATGGCTATAAGAATTAGAAATACGGGTCTTAAAAATAATGATATCAAATTTTCAGTGACGCTTTGATATTAATTAAATTATACATAGATTTTCTTATTTGAATTTGCTTTTTCCTTTTATTTATATTTACAGTGTAAACGTTATTTTCAACATAAAATAATATATAGCATTTACTCATTGATACCTTTCCATTCACATCTCTTATACTATGAAAGCATGTGTTTTAAAAGAAATTATATGAAATTCCAGTAACGCAGTGGTGTTACATTAAGTGATTTGTTTTTAAATTTCTCTGCAATTATTTTGTTTTGCATATTAAAGTATATGTGCACATTGAAATATTGCTTTTAATTTTCAAATACGCTGTCAAATATATCACTTTTATTAAGCTTATATTATGTACTGAAATATATTTATTTCAATGAAATATTCTATCTTTTGCGTCACGCCATCCAAAACTGTAAGTAAAATATATGGAAATGTTTACTTTGTATCATTTCATCCAAATAAATTGAAAATGCATGCAAATAGATATCGTGATGCAAAGAAAAAAACTGTGAAATTTTTTTCAGTTTTGGATGGCGTGACGCAAAAGATAGAATAATTCATTGAAATAAATATATTTCAGTACATAATATAAGCTTAATGAAAGTGATATATTTGACAGCGTATTTGAAAATTAAAAGCAATATTTCAATGTGCACATATACTTTAATATGCAAAACAAAATAATTGCAGAGAAATTTAAAAACAAATCACTTAATGTAACACCACTGCGTTACTGGAATTTCATATAATTTCTTTTAAAACACATGCTTTCATAGTATAAGAGATGTGAATGGAAAGGTATCAATGAGTAAATGCTATATATTATTTTATGTTGAAAATAACGTTTACACTGTAAATATAAATAAAAGGAAAAAGCAAATTCAAATAAGAAAATCTATGTATAATTTAATTAATATCAAAGCGTCACTGAAAATTTGATATCATTATTTTTAAGACCCGTATTTCTAATTCTTATAGCCATAAAGTACAATGCTGCGTCACAAACTTTTAACCCGTTAAGGGTTTTTTGTATTGATCTTTATACATTAAAAATAAACAAAACAATTTTTTTTATTATTATTTATCCCCATTCCCCACCCTTACCACCACCACAAATAATAATAATAATAATAATAGGGCAAGTTCCAGTCTAAATAGTTTTAACTATTGATTTTTTCAATCACTTAATCTGAAGATTAATGATTAATCAATAATTAGTTATATTTTCATGATTACTGATTGACCAATCATTACTTGTATTATTATGGATAATTAATCATTAATTGCAAAACTTTCAGAAAATGATAGATTAATCGTCAATTGTAAAACTCGCTATTAAAGATTGTTTAACCCTTTGCGGCGCAGGGTAATTCGGATCATTTAAATTACACTGCCACCGGAATTTACGAACAAAATTAAAATAAAAGAAATTTTAAATTTTTAGGTCAAAAAAAGGGACCTTTTCTGCTATGTTATAAATGTAAATTTTTGCTAAAAAATTTCCGGGATGAGTTTTTGCACTTGAGAATTAAAATTAGATGTTCCATCAGCGGGAACACTGCGACTGAAAGGGTTAATAGTCAACTGTCCCATCAATTTCATTTTTCCGAATACTGACGTAAGCTAACTGTATATATACCATATATATCTACTCAGTTTTTTTTTTTTTTTTTTTTTTTTTTTTTACGGTAGAAAGGCCGACTACGAATAAAGTGGTACATACGCCACATTTTTATGTTTAATGTACCGTAAAAATACTGTGCACACACATACACCGTAAAGGATCAAACCGACACAATTAACGTAAAAGTTACAGTATTTATGCTTATATTTTATTTTATTTTATTTTATTTATTTTATTTATTTATTTGTTTTTAACAGTATACAAAAAACTTAAAACAAGCTTTTCTGATTGGAACTTCCTACTGATTAAATATTTTTGTACTGGTTAAATAAATCCTATTGAAAATATTTCTGTACTCTATTCTAATCAGCTATGACCTCACGTATACAACTGAAAAAAAAAAAAATAAGTTCAGTAGAAATGATTTAAAAATTAATCACAAGATTTGACACAGGCTGACAGTTTTTTGCTCTGGGAACCTGTTTCTATTAAGATAAATCCCTGAAAATCTTTTCATATTGTACTATCATGAACTCAGTGTGTACTATGAACTCAAGATTTGGAGTTCTAGACGTTGTTGTTTGCCTTGCTGGGTAGAAAATTCACAGGAATATTTTGGACAAGAGCAATCAAGTTAAATAAAAGCACGTAAAATCGAAATAAGAAATAAAGCGTCTCGCTAGTTGCAAAATGCTTTACAATCTATGTGAACGGCATGAATTTTCTTTGTCGTTAATTTATGTTGACAGTGATCTGTTTACAAAAATTATAAATAGGTATAATCATGTCACAAAATAATCAAATTAAACTTAATATCTTTCCATATCTCAATAATGATTTATTCATAATTAGAAAGCATTAGATTCTAGTATCCTGAAATGAATGCATTGTGAATTTCCACTCAAATCTATCATGTTTAAATATTTGATATTAAAAGATGAATTAAATTTCTCCTATTCTGGTTTCACGAAAGCATTTACTGGAGTTCTGTATAACATTTCAACATAATTTGACATTCGCAAGACATACTATGCAAGTTTTATTACTTTTAAAAGAAGCTGGAACTTACAATACTATACGTAGTATTCTTATGAATATAAAGAAACTCTGAGTACTCATTTGTGTAAAATAAACAGTTTTTTATTGCTGAAACTTAAGTGAAGATTTCCTGTTGAAAATCAAATGTTTTTTTACATCAGTCTGGTTGCCTGTCTGTATGTATTTCGATACTGGTCACAAAAACCATATGATTGAGTTGCGACTGGCAAAAAATATATAAGATTTACGTGGAATTAGCTGCATATATTTTTAATGTATATGGTATTTGCGACGTGTGCACAGAACAACCCAAAAGAATTTTGATACATCACAGCCTATAAACGCAATTTTTTTAAATGCAATTCAACATCATTACTTATTATTAAAAATAACAAAGTTTACATGCATTAATTAAGGAACTGAAAACTATGTTTAATGTAAAATATAGTATGATAAATATTAATAATTGGTTTACAGGATCATAAAATATTCGGATATATTTTGGGATATAAGTGAAAATTGCCTGAATTGTATTTTTAGTTATTTTATGCATTTTTAACTTTTTCCAACGAATTTGAGACAAATTTAATGACTCGTCCAAGAAAATTGTCCTGACCCTTATAGCACTGCTCTGCACAAAAAAAAAAAAAAAAAAATTCAAAGTTTAATACCATTCTTGCTGATTCTTATGTAAAATTACTTCCTGAATCCGAATATTACTCCCATTTTGCCCAGTCTCCTACCGTTTTCTAGAAACACTACTCACTCCCTCAATTTCTTTCTCTGTTCGATAATTTTATGACATGAACTTGATTTGAAGAATGTAAAATAATTAATTTAACACCTAAAAACAAAAAAATATATATAAAGTTTAAAAATAACATTCATAACAGATTAAAAATATTTAAGATATGTAATGCATAATTTCAGTGGCAAATCCCCCCTCCCCCCCCCCCCCCAAAAAAAAAAAGAAAAAAATTTCCTTGTCGCAAATTTCCATGTTTTAGAAATTTCCAAATCTGAAGCCCTTCAGAAGATATTTAACGATTAAATAAGAATAATCCTCCTCCCTCCTAAAAATCAAATTTATAGCCATAAAATCATCGAAACATGATTAAAAAAAGAAGGGGGGGGGGTCGTTCAAAAAAAAAACGGTGGGTGATAGGGCAAAATGGGCGACATATTCGGATTCAGGAGGTCATTTTACGTAAGAATATGCTGAAATGGTGTCAGAGGCAATTTTCATGCCGAGCAGTGTAATTATTTAGCAGATAAGTTAGGAAACGTGTTATAATCAGTACAAAATGCATTATTTTTCTTTCTTACTAATATATACTTAGAGTTTCAGTTTATAAAAGTATAAACCAGATTAAACATTTAAGGGAATATTCAAAATAGTTTTAATATTTTTTATCATGTCTAAATAATTATTTATCGTATTCTCGGAGCATTAAATTCCAATATTTTAAAATTAATGCATCACGAATTTTTATTCAAATCTATCATTAATATATATAATGATCCTCATCTGTCATGAACGAATCCGGTTAGTACCGCTTCAAAACAGAAACTTTTGGCAGCCATTTTTTTTCCGTTTGTTTAATTCAACTTAGGAAACATGCATATCATTTTCATACATGTTTTGTATCGCACATATTCTTATTTATTTGCTATAAAACCTTGAAAAACTATTCAGTTGTAATGTTTAAATGTCTAAACAAAATATAACGAATCACTGGCTATTATAAACATGAACCTATAAATAGAATTATGTAACTTCATGATTATAAACAATGCAATACCGAATAAAAACAAACCAAAACTGTTGCCATTCAGAAAATACAAATTCCAAATGGACAACTTTTTAATTCCGAATGAACGACTCTTCGACTGTTTCATTAAAAAACGCTTAAAATATTTCTAAAACATATTAAAGCCTTAAAAATCTTAAAATATTTGTAAAAACGCATTAAAGCCTTTAAATATTTTTATCAAACTTCATTGTTTGTTTACATTGTAAGGTATGATTGGCGTCGAGTTTAGTACGTAAATGCCGCCAGTTGATTTTAGTTTTGAAATTACTGTAAAATGATAGTTGGGATAGAATGTTTGGTTGGGCAAGTAAAAGTCACCAGTTGAAATGAGTATTGAAAGTAGAGTAGTCTAAGGTGATAATGTCGAGTCAAGGTAAAATGTTCGGTTGAGAATGAGAAAGTCCCTAGCTGGATCCTGGATATTTTGGCGATGTTGTGGGTGAGATAGCTGGTTGGAGGTATCGAGTAGAGGTGAATTTGGGTTAGCATGGAGTGTCTGTAGTTATTGGATAGTTAGTTAGAAAATTTGAAAACAGGATCTACGATAGTCTTAAAAAAGAGTATTTTGGTAAAATGAAGTGAATCGTTTTTTCTTATTATGAAGACTTTAAATACGCAAGCGAAGTGATGACGTCACTTGCCGTTCGTGAATACAAGAAAAATATTTCCTATGTTAAACGCCCAATGGATTTTTCGTAAAAAATAATTAAAAATCGAGGGAAATTATTTCCCGATTTTAATCCCCATATTTAGGTTTAGATATGTATTAGTTATCATGTGCATGCGTTAGATTAAGTTGTTTTTGTTTTAAAATTGATAAAATTTGAATTTTAAATTTCAAAACTCTAGATAAAAAAAAAAATAAAAAAAAAACTTCCATATTCCATTGAAAACATAAACATTTCATTTCAAAGAATGATATTTACACAATAAATATCCAACTAATATACTAATTAAAAGGGGAATGATAAATATTCTATCATAATTTGAAGTGAAATTTGTTTTCACTAATAAAGTATCACTAATAAAGTATCACTTTTGTCTAAATAAAGTATCTGATATAAGATACTAATATGTTGCAGCGGAATAGATTTGATATCGGTCATCCTTGGCAGAAAAATATATATATATATATATATATATATATCACCAAATTATCTGGCGAATATAATTTAATTCCTTTCAAAAATCATGGTTATATTAAAAACTTATATTAAGATAGTAATGAATAATATGAAACAATATTTCTCACAATACATATTACGAAAATATACATCTGGCATGTATATTTTCGTAGTACGTTTTTGATCGCCAAATACAAAAACGCCAACAACAACAGAGTTTTGAAATTTAAAATTAAAATTTTGTCAATTTGACAGCAAAATAACTCAATCTAACACATGCACATGATAACTAATACATATATATACCCAAATATGGGGATTAAAATCGGGAAATAATTTTCCTCGATTTTTAATAATTTTTTACAAAAAATCCAATGGGCGAATAACATAGGAAATCATTTTCTTGCATCCACGGACGGTCAGTGGCGTCACACTTCGCTTGCGCATAGAGCACTTAATGGAACACTGGGATGTGTTGTTGCTGTTGTGTTGTCGGGCCTATATTTTTTGTCAACCAGCAGTTTTTTTATTGTGATTCATATTTATTGATCGGGTAGATTTTTTTTAATTTCAGAACGAAAATTATAAAATATCGAAACACATTTGATTTATAAACAAAAATTGAAAATACATTTAAAGGATCACGTGGTAACGATTATGATCTAAACATTGTTTTCAAGATTTATCGTTCACATTCCGTCATTTTTGACGGGGTTATATACTAGTATTTAAATAATTGATATTAAAATCTAACTTTGAATAGTAATTTTTCCTATTGTAGCTTCAGATTAGTGTTTGGCAGAGTTCTGTTTGACATTAATAGATGCTTGATTAAATATTTCCACATGTGCATAATAATATAATGTCAAGTTTTATTAAATTTAGCAGAAGCTTTTATAATACATATATAATTACATACAATAATCTTATGAATATAAAAGAAATTTTGATAATCATCTAAATGCAATAAAAAATTTTGATTAAGAAACGTCAGTGAAGACTTCCTGTCGAAAATCAAAACTTTTTTTGTGTCGATTTTTCAGTGCCTCCATATACAGTGGTGGTCAAAATTATAAGGATAAGGGAAAAATTGCTAAATCTTGGCTACCGTTCGCTGAATAATTATGCAAATTTTATGGCAGGGAACCAATGATAAATGAAGCAATTTTAATTAATTTTCATGGAAATGTATGGGAAATTTTTATTCATAAAATTTATTTTGGATTTAGACAGCCCTGTGACTTGGACAAAATTATAAGGACAACTGTATTTTTGTGTTCTAAAAATCGCAATTTTCATGATTTTTGTTCTCCACTCGGACAGTTTAGTTTTGTTGCAATTTGACGTGCAATAAGTCATGAAAATTTTTAAAGAACCACTTTCCGTTTCTCAAACTCCGAAAGTTTAGTTCCAGCTGCATGACTCCAAAAATGGAATACAATGCTCCCAATTGCTCTCTAAGTATTTATGTAGTCTGAGAGTGCCGCGTGGAGGACAAAAAACATGAAAATTGCGATTTTTAGAACACAAAAATACAGTTGTCCTTATAATTTTGTCCAAGTGACAGGGTTGTATAAATCCAAAATAAATTTTATGAATACCAATTTTCCATATACTTCAATAAAAACTAATGAAAATTGCTTCATTTATCATTGGTTCCCTGCCATAAAATTTTCATAATTTTCCAGCGAACGGTAGCCAAGATTTGGAGATTTTTCCTTTGTCCTTATAATTTTGACCACCGCTGTATATACAGAATGTTACATAAGTCTGTAAACATTTCAAAAATTCATAAAAATTGGAGGAATTAGTAGAATTGAACGTGGTTTGCAAATAAGCTATTCTCGTATAAAGGGTTTATTTATTTATTTTAATGTTAGTTTAAATTTTCATCGATAGAGGGCACTGTACGTGAGCAAATCACACATTTCCGTGAAAAACTAGATTTATTTGCATACAAATGTTTACAGGTAAATAAATTCTATTCTGTGTATCCATCATCACTACAAATTACAATTTTCAAACGAGTTTCAACACCACTAACAGAGGCTTCAGTCGGCGGTTCTTACTTAAGGGCAGTTCTTACTAAGGCTCCTATATTATACGAGCTGGCGCAGTGTCCGCCATTTTCTAGCTCATCTGGGAAAACGTTGGCGGTAGAAAAAGCTAGGTTACCTGTTTAGCGTTGTTATCACCTTTAAACTTCTACACAGATCATGTGAGCTAGAACTTCTTATCACGAAACAAACAGGTTGGCAATTTTAAGAACATCGCCAACATTTTCAAAACTGCAACCCTTCACGTTAAAAGAAATGTAATTTGAAAATTAATTTGAAAAGAATTTGAAAACAATAACTTAAAAAAACAGCACATTCATATTTAATTTGTCAAAGAACTTTGAAAATAAAATGAAATAATTTGAAAATAAGGGAAATCTTCCGCTACAAAGTTGTACTCCTGCTCTGGGTATCCACGAGTTGCATCTGCAATTTATAATCCACATTTTTCTTCTTTCTGGATTAGAAGAAAATATAAACAAGCGGTGCCCTTTTCTGGAGTTATTCGTGCAATTTATTGCCGAAAAATCACCAATAATAAATGCTAAGCCGGTCTTGTGAGATAGAAAATAGCGGATGCGTCATCATATCAATGTAGGAGCTCTAGTTTTCACCATCCTCACCAATAACGTTTTATTCACCAAATCAACATCGCAATTAAAATTTCATGTATGCACAAGTATGAGACAAAATTAGAAATAAGGTGTGTTATTCGTAAAACCGTGCAATGTACAGGACTCTGATTTGCAAATTCGTTAACCCTCCATGCTGCGCCCTCTATCGACGAAAAATGCAACTTATTTTTCATTACTGAAAAGAAATCTCCCTTCACGAGAATAACTTTTTCGCAAACTGCCTTGAATGCTAATTCTTTTTTTTTTTTTTTTTTTTTTTAATGCCTACAGACTTGTGGAAGACCAAAGAAATCAAGAATTTCCTTGTATTTGGAACAAATATTTATGATTTCCATAGAATTAACTACAATTTTGTATGTGTACAGTGTTTCTAGCTCATTTACGGAGAAACACAAAATAAATTTGACACATTACGGCCTATAAACGACGTTTCATTTTAATATATTTCAACATCATTACTTTTTATTTGGATGATTTCGAAGCCAATCAGTGTAAGTAAATAATAACAACAATAATGATAATAATAAATTGAGAAAATGAAGGTTTTATTTCTTAATTACCGTACAAAGTCAGTAGTTCAGTGGGCATTATTAATGCTGTCATATGACTGATAATAACGATATTCACTTACTTGTTTCTATACATGAATGAACTTTTAATACTCTATTGTGGACAACACATAAGCCAATTTTTTCAGTTTTTTTACTTACACTTATTGGCTTCTGAACCCTCCATTTAAGGGGATTTGGCACCTTTGTCTTAGCACCTTTGACTTGGCACCACTGAAAGTTTCATACAAAAGCTTATATTTCAATTTAATATTTAGAAATTGAACTACATTAGGTTTGTTTAACAAAATATATATTTAGGCGAAAATTCTCCTGGTTTTTGATATATATATATATATATATATATTTTTTTTTTTTTTTTTTGCAGATTTGAATCTTTAAATTGTGTTTTCTCAAATTACATTTTTTTTTTTTTTTTTTTTTTAAGAATTCCTGTTCTTTAAAATGCTAAAACTTCAATAGATATTTAAGAAAAGACTTAATATTTTTTAAATGTTTATTAGAACCTTCTTAGAAGAATTAGAGATGGATTTTGAAATCTATTAATTAGTTTTTTTTTTTTTTTTCTTTTTTTTTGGGGGGGGGGGAATAAAAAGTGCATATCTATATAAAAATTTGCAATATATATGTATATATATATATATATATATATATATATATAATTTTAATAATTTATTACCATTGTAACACTCAGCAAACAAAAGATAGATGAAGATACCAACATAAAATTAAATTTAGATTTATTTTGAATAAAAATTGTCACGGGAATAATTTAATTTGAGTACCAATGATTAGTAAAAACATGTGAAAGTAATTACGCAGAAGAGAAATGACACTAACATAACACATAAGCCTAACGATGAGATAATTTGCAAAAACTATGAAATATTAACAGTCAACATTTTAGAGAAAAGAGAAAGGTTAAAAATTACCAAAGAGTTCCGTTAAAAGGAAAATAATAATAATTATTATAATAAATATATATATACATATGCAGAATTTTTTATATTTTTTAATTTTTAATATTTTTTCATTTGAAAATATTGCAGAATCCATCCTTTTTTTTTCCATCATCTATTCTATTAAATAGATTCTATTAAATACCAAAAAATATATTAAGTATTTTTTAGATATCTCTAGAAGTTTTAGCATTTTGAAGATCACGAATTCATAAAAAAATACAAACTGAGAAAACGCAGTTTAAAATTTTCAGAACTGTAAAAAATGCATATCTAAAACAATAAGAATTGTAACATGAATATTATTTTATTGAAAAAAATCTTATACAGTTCATTTTATAGATATTAAATGGAAATATAAGCTTTTATATGAAATCTTCAGGGATGACAAGGCACAGGTGCCAAGTCTCCTAAAAAAATAAAATTCATATGAATCATTAGGACAGTGGTGCCAGATTGGGGATTTTGACCCATTTTGGGGATTTTTGAGGCTTCTGGGGACAATTTTGGGGACCAAATGTTTGTGGGGATTTGTTTAGGGAATTCTTTAATTTTGGGGAACAAATGTGGGGAGTTCTTCAACTTTCTGCCAATGTTGGCATCATAATGATTTATCCCTGCGACCAGGGATTTTCAGTAGCTTTATTGTTATTTGGGGATTTTTTTTCAAAAATTGCCTTCATTTGGGGAAAAATATGAGCTTAAATCCACTTAAATCAGCTTGATTTTTTTTTTTTTTTTTTTTTTTTTTTTTTTTTTTTTGAAAAAAGTTTTATTTTCCCTTTTTAGTAGAAATCAAGTTGGGGATTTAAAAAAAAAAAAAAAAACCTGATTTGGGGAAATTTGAAGACCTGTTTGGGGAATTCGACCATCTGGCATCACTGCATTAGGATGCACTAAAACTTATTCCCTAGAAGAATTAATGATTAGTTTACAAGACCATAAAAAATATTCAGATGTATCACGGGGTGCAAGTGAAAATTTCTTGAATTGCATTTTCAGTTGTTTCATGCATTTTTAATCATTTTCAATGAAGATATTGTCATGATTCTAACATTAAAGCCGGAAAGTTGGAAAGTGCTTTATAATCTACGCTAAATGCGTGATTTTTCTTTCTTTTTTAACGTGAGTTTAGAGTTTCAGTTTTGAAAGTGTAAACCGGTTTAATCATATTATGAAATATTTGTATTGAATTTGGTATCTTTCATCATATTTTAATAACGATTTATTCAATTCTCAAAGCTTTACCATTCAGTATTTTGAAATTAATGCATTGTGAAATTCCATTCAAATCTATTATGTTTAAATATTTGATATTAAAATCCACTTTGGAATTAGAACTCTCCTATTCTGTCTTCTGAAAGCATTTACCCGAGTTCTGTTTAATATTTCAACATATTTTTTTAAATATTTTGACATATTTAATAAAGTCATGTTAAGTTTTGTAAATTAAAAAAAAAAAAAAAAATAGTATGTTGAGGCCACTACAAAACTTTCTTCTATATTTTCCTATACAAATTCACTAAGTGCAAATAATTTATTAAAACTATTATTTATTAAAATTATCTAACATGATAAATACAAATGATTTTCATTTTAAAGAAAACTAACGCTAAATATCCAAAGAAAGACAGTTTTATTGCATATAAATAACATCTTTAAAAATACATTTTCATAATGGTTATTTCACATATCAAGTTTTGTACAATTTTATACCATAGTAGTTGAGATATAACCTTCCAGTTATCGAGGGAATTTTCTGTATAGCAGCGCCACCTATTGGCCGATAGGCATCCAAACTGAATCAGCATAATATCTCATAATGGCCTTCTCCCATATCAAGTTTTGTTTGATGATATGCAATAAAACCTGAGCTGTAGCTTTCCCTTAAAATGCGCAAATCGCTATGTAGCAGCGCCACCTCTTGAACGGTTAACACCAAAAGTTGATAGGCACTAATTTAGGTCAAGGTGCATCTACATACGAATTTATAAACAATTCTGAGCAGTAGTTCCGTAGATACAGTCACCACAAAATTTTTGTCACACACACACTAGCTACAGAGACAATTTCTAAACATGATCAAATCATGTTCCAAACCTCACAAAACGTGTAAATCCGTCGAAAACCAGTAGCTGAAAATTTTTACGAAGACAATACTTTCTTCTACTGAATGTAAAGACAATAAAAAGAATGTGCCTAGAGATATATGTACAGCATTTTTATGAACGTAAAGAAATTTTGTATAATCATCTAAATTAAATAAAAGGTTATTAATTTTCGAAATGTCGGACACGTGATGTTCTGCTTAACATTTCAACATTTATATATTTTGACTATGTGGTAATGTTACACCAAATTTTAATTTTAAAGAATCTGCCATGTATAAGATACACATACAGCTTTCTTATGAATATAAAGAAATTTTGTATAATCACATAAACGCAAAAAGCAATAATTAATTTCTGAAACTTCAAAGACATCTAGAGTTCTGCTTAACACTTGAACACTTTTATTCATACATTTTGACATATGCAAGAATGTTACGTAGAATTTCGTTTATTTTAAAGGAAGCTGTGGTATATATGATACACATGTAGCCACTCTTATGAATATAAAAAAAAAAAAATTGCATTATCATCGTAACGCAATATACAATTATTAATTGCTGAAACATAAAAAAGCCCTAGAATTCTAGTCTAACATTTCAATACATTTATTTATATATTTTGACATATGCAAGACTGTTACGTAGAGATTCGTTAATTTTAAAAGAAGCTGCGGTATATTTATTATACACATGTAGCACTCTTATGAACGTTTAAAAAAAAATGTATAATCCTCTTAATGCAATATATAATTATTAATTGCCTAAACATCAAAAAGCCCTAGAATTCTGGTCTAACACTTCAAAACATTTATATATATACAAGGTGTTTATAAAGTCCCAGACCCATTTTGATGTTTAATAACTCATAAAATAATGAAGATATAAACAAACTTATGGCATTTATTGATCGAATAACTCATATATTTTCTTTTCATGTTTGAATATCTTTACTTTAGTAAATATCGTCTGCGTGTGTGGTTAATTTCAGATAATTTCATTTTCCAGTCTAAATATCTGTACTTTTCTAAATATCGTCTGCTTATTAATTGCATCTTTCTCTCTTTTGTTTTTGGCAACTATTGCAATGTTATGTTTACTGATCTGAAAACCCCCATGAATACCGTGAGGCGCAAAGGGATTCCCCAAAGGTTAATGTGTGGTGTGGACTAATGCACGACCGAGTCATTGGGCCTTTCTTTTTTACAGAAAAGACGGCCTCATCAGTCTTATACTTAGACATGTTGGAAAACTTCGTATTTCCACAACTAGAAGAGCTTCAGCCACATGTCTTTTTGCAACAAGATGGTGCACTACCTCATTGGGGAACCATCGTTCGTAGTTCTTTGAATGACCATTTTCCAGGAAGATGGATTGGGCTAGGAGGTCCAATTCCTTGCTTACCCAGATCACCTGATATAACACCGCTGGACTTTTTCCTTTGGAGATTTGTAAAGGACAATGTTTACAGGAGGAGAGTGTCGAACACTGATGACCTAAAAGTCAGAATTACAACAGCAATAGCCTCTGTGGATGCCGACATGCTTGCCGCTACCTGGCGTGAAATTGACTATCGACTTGATATTCCCCGTGAGACGAAGGGGGCACACGTGGAAGTTCATTGACAAGGGTCATGAAACTTTTTGAGTCTATCTAACCATTTATGTTATTAATTTTAATCTATCTTTATTATTTTATGAGTTATTAAACATCAAAATGGGTTTGGGACTTTATAAACACCCTGTATTTTGACATATGCAAGAATGTTAAGCTAAGTTTTGCTATTTTTAAAAGAAGTTGTGCATATATGATAGACAGATACAGCATTCTTATGAAGATAAAGAAATTTTGTATAATAAACTAAATGTAATAAACAACTATTTATTGTCGAAACGCTATAGAGACCTAAAGTTCTATTTAATATATTTCATCTTACTTATTTATATATTTTGACACATGCAACAATGTTATGCTAAGTTTTGTTAATTTCAAAAGATGCTGCGGTATATATGATACACATACAGCATTCCTTATGAATATAAAGAATTTGTTTATAATCTCTAAACGCAATGAACAATTATTGATTTCCAATACATTATGAGACCTTCTGTTTAACATTTCAACGTACTTATTTATATATTTTTACATATTCAACAATGTTATGCTAAGTTTTGTAAATTTCAAAGGCGCTGCGGTATATGATACACATACAGCATTCTTACGAATGTAAAGAAATTTTGTAAAATCATCAAAACGCAATATGCGATTATTAATTACCGAAGCGTTAAAAAAAACCTAGAGTTTTTTTAACATTTCAACATACTTATTTATATATTTTGACATATGCAAGTAGGTTATGTCAAGATTTGTTAAATTTAAAAGAAGTTGCATATAGATATATGATACGCATGCAGCATTCATATAAATATAAAGAAATTTTGTGTAATCATTTAAAAAGCAATAAAAAAAAAAAAATTATGAATTGCCGAAAAATCAAAGAGAGTTTGTTTAAACCCAAAATGTTTTTGATGTCTGTTTGTATGCTTGCGCCTGTGTACGTCTGTGTATACACGTCTGTGTATGTATCTTGACAGCGGTCAAAATATCATCCGATTAATTTGAAATTTGCTACAACCATTTATGACTGACATAGCGTGATCGCTATAATTTTGGCGTACATAGTGTTTTTGGTTTGTGTACAGAGACACACAACACACAATTTCTATACACAAAAGCCTAAGGACAGCATAACCTTCAAAGCACGTTCTAACATCGTTACAGTCATTTAACATAATGAAATTGGAATACGTAATTGAGATGCATATAAAAGCATATTTTCTATGAAAAAAAGAGTACTAATGATTGGTTAAGCACGTCACACAAAATGATTCAGTTTATTATAGAATGTAAGTGGAAATTGCATTTCTAGTTGTTTCATAAATTTTTAACACTTCCCAAGAAAGTAGTTAATTGACATGTTAAAGAAAATTGTCGTGACTCCGACAATATCGAAGCAGGACACTTTGGTCCCGCCATTTTGGTCCCGCCACTTTGGTCCCGCCATTTTGGTCCTGCCGTTTTGGTCCCAAGGAAATTTTGGTCCCTGGCCATTTTGGTCCCGAGAGATTTTGGTCCCGCCAATTTTTTGCAATTTTTTGAATATATATCAGTTTTTTAATATGATAACATATTTATTGATACAGGAAAATTGAATTGCTCTTAGAATATATTTAATTAAAGAATATCTTACAGATAAATATATAAATTTTCGACATTACGATTGCTGCCTAGCTATTGAGATGCGGAGAATTTTGTACTAATTTTTTTACGAGCATTTAATATATTTATTTATTTATTATTATTATTTTCTTTTTTTATGTAATTACACTTTTATTTTTATTTATTTATTTATTTATCTTTTAATTGCGATTTTTTTCATTTGATTTCGATTTAACTTGCTTCAATTGTAATTTAATTTTTAATTTACTATCAGTGACAAAATTTTGTGATTTTAAAAGTTGTTAACAATAACAGTACCTTCTTATTAAAAAAGAATCCCCATTTAATTATATTTATTGATAAAGTTTGAATTATTTTAAAAATAATAAAATGCAGAAAAATTTTGTTTAAAAAAAGGGAAAAAGAAAGAAAGGAAAGCTTACGATTTGTTTTTAGTGGTAGAAAGCTATTTCTTTCAAAGAACTAATTATTGGCCTGCTCCCACCATAGATTCTTCTTCATAAGCATAAGCTTGGGATCATTTATGAAGTTTTTGAATTTATATATGAATTTATTCATAAATAAATATATATATATATATATATATTGTCTCTTTAATTAATTGCTGCCCTCTGTCGGGTGGGATTTTATATCCGGCAGCAAATATATATATATATATATATATATATTTATGTTTATGCAATAAACAACTGGGGAGACTTAACCTATAGAAATGGGCTCTTTCAAAATTTCACATTGTTATGTGACATTTGTTGTCAGAGCCCCCCTTTGGAGGTTAAAATCGTTCAAAACTGCTGCATAGTGGTGAGCGGCCTCCTTCCGTCTTTGAATATTTGAATATATATATATATGTGTGTGTGTGTGAGAGAGAGAGAGAGAGACGTTTCATTCGATTTGATTGTGATTTAATTTTTATCATTAATCTAAGAGGAATTTATTTCAAAATCTGTGTTGTATTGATAATAATAATAATAATAAAATGCATGTTTGTTTGTCCGTGATATTTAATTACGTTAACCGTGTATATATGTGTATAAATTACTCTTCTTTCAATTACAATGGTTTTATTTTAAAAATGAAAAAAAATGTAAGTAGTCCAATATTTAATTAACTGTTCGCATTGCAAGCATAAATGTTCAGAAAATGTTGATGTACATTTTTTTTTTATCTTTTTAGTTTAATAATATGTTTATAAATAAATATATATATATATATATCTGTCTGATATGTCTATATGACTAATAAAATATTTTTGGAAAAATATAGAACCGACTCCAAAAAGCAACTACTATTAAAAAAAAAATTGTATGAAATGAAACTAAATTGAGCCTAAAAGTATAAAATAATTTTTTCGCCAAAGAACCTATAACACTACAATTAATCATAACTTTTGAAGTCGGCGCAAAATTAAATAAAATTTAATTAGTTTTTGAAGGTTTGCTTTTAGATCGGTAGCAACAAATGCTGTCGTCTCGAATGATCCATTTTCATGTTTCCTTTATTATTGTATTCGCTGTATACAATTGGTCCATTGGTAGCATCTACACAGAACAGTAAACATTCTTCACAATGCAGAATTTATGTTTCTACGAAGTTAGAGTTTCCTTTGCAAATTTGGTATAACTTTGATAACTATCATCCTTGATGGCTTTTGGATTTGGCGTTCAAAACGTATTGCAAAAATATACACGCAAGATGTATATTTTCATAATACAATTTGCACGAAGTATTGTTTCATATTCTTGATTACTCTCTTAATATACCTTATCAAATTAATCATGATATCCCAAAGAAATTAAATATGTTTGCCAGATAATTTTGCGATTTTTCTTTCACCAAGGACGTCAGATACCAGCATCATCGCCAACTTTTGCTGCTTACGAAATCTTGTTTGTTTTCTTGAATGAAAATAGTTTTCGGCTGCGTTTTGCAGGTGACAATGTGAGATGTGCATTTTGAATAGGATTTGATTTTTGTATTGAGTAAAGGTATCAATTTTTATTTAATTTTGCGCCGACTTCAAATGTTATGATTAATTGTAGTGTTATAGGTTCTTTGGCGAAAAAATTATTTTATACTTTTAGGCGCAATTTAGTTTCATTTCATACAATTTTTTTTTTTAATAGTAGTTGCTTTTTGGAGTCGGTTCTATATTTTTCCAAAAATATTTTATTTTTCTCTTTTCAGTGAAAACTTATTCGTATAGCAGAACATCAAAAGACGTTCGACGGCAGTTTCCCAAATCACAACTTCCAAGAAAAATGACATAACTCAAAAAATGGTTTATGTCACTGAAAAATACATGAAATGCACCCAATGTATACAAAAAAATTACATCTCCATCTAGAAAGTTATCCACTCGAGAGACAGTTGTGCCAGTTTTATTCTAGTCAAGTTATTTTTAAATTGATTTTTCTCAAATGCTGCATTTTTAAGTTGTGTCACTTTTCTTGTCTTTATCGGATATGAGCAAAAAACTATCTATTGAATGAACATACGTTAAGTTCAAAAAAGAACGGATACGCTGCATTCGTAACCAAAAATTCTGTTGGGCATATATATTGAACTTTACAGTGAATACGTGTCACTCGCTGCGCTGAAAATTACGCAGCGTAAAGTTCAAAGAGCAAAATATGCGTTGCAGCTCACGGACAGAAGTTTCAACATCGATACTTACATACTGCTTTTACCAGTGTAGCTGCATGCAATCAGCAGTTAAAGTGAGAACAGACTTTTGTGAGTATCCTGTAATTTGTTTATATCTTAATGAAATCATAATGAAGCCTATTTCTGGCGAAGATCATTACGACAACAAAATAGTATTAAAATTAAATCGTCCCTTACGAAGTTATAAGGTGACAAATTTCAACAACAACAACAACAATGAGAAACATGATTATTACTTACAAACTTTGAATAAACACCATGGTGTTTATTTAAAGTTTGTAAGTAATAATTTTTACAACGCCAGTTTTGTTGTGCTTCTTTATTAAATGAGAAACATGGTTTGTATTGAGAACCTCTTCCTTTATGAAGTCGGTTTAAAATGTCTATGCGTTAATCGATGTGACCGCTTACAATAACCATACTTTGAATTTTACATAGCATAAATGTCACCCGCTACGCTACAACATATGCAATGTCGTTCAAGTGTGCACAAAATAGGAGATTGTGAACAAACAAATGCACGTTTTAAGCGTTCTGTTTTTAGCATTAACGTCTAAACTATCTTTTCGTACTAAATAGATAATGCTCTGCAATTTTATAATTCACTTTTTTTCCCGTGTCTTGAACTGTTTCTGAGATAGGAACGCTAACTCCTCTGTTTCCCACCAGGTGGCGCTGTAGGCGGTTGAATCGCGCAGCACATATCCACTTTACTATACCTACATACCACTTTTATGACTAGAGGTGCAGCTTTTCAGCAGTTAAAAGAGTCGGGACTGACTTTTTTGGGCACCCTGTATTTTCTTTTGATCGTAAAGATATTGCAATGGGACCTATTTCAGACCAAGACCTTTACAATAAAACAAAAAGTACCAAAATCGGAATATCTGTTCAGAAGTTATGAGCTAACAAACAAAAATAAAAACAAAAAAACATACGGTTTGAATTGAGAAACTCCTCCTTTTTGAAGTTGGTTAATTAGAGCATCTCTTACGAAGTTATAAGCTTACAAACACCAACAACACATAGCTCGAATTAAGAAACTCTCTTTTCTGAAGTTGGTTGAAAACGACTTTGCGCTCATCGATGTGACCACTTACAGTAACAGTACTTTGAACCACAGAGTATACATGTCATCCGCTACGCTGCAAAGCTTGCAACGTAGGTCAAGTGGGCACAGTGTAGGAAATTGCGAAGAAAGAACTGCACGTTTTAAGCTTTCTATTTTTAGCAATAATGACTAAAAACTCTCTTTTCGTAGCAAATCGATGATGCTCTACAACTTCGTAATTAACTTTTCTCCCATCTTGAACCATTTTTGACATAGGAGCGCTGATTCCGCTGTTTTTCACCAGATATTGTTTTACTTTCTTTAGATTGTAAAGATATTACAATGGGACCTATTTAGATCAAGATCTTTACAACAAAAGAAAAAGTATCAAGTAACCGTATTTTGAACTATATAACGTACATCTCACCAGCTACGCTACAACGTGTGCAATGTAGCTCATGTGTGCATAGTGTAAGAAATTGCGAACTAACAAATGCACGTTTTTAGCATTGTATTTTTAGCATCAATGTCTAAATTATCTTTTCGTACTAAATCGATGATGCCCTGATATTTTATAATTCACTTTTTCCCCCTGTCTTGAACCGTTTCCGAGATAGCAATGCTAACATGAATGTTTAAACTATCTTTTTGCATTAAATCGACTTTTTCAACTTTGAAATTCCCTTTTTTTCTCTAGAACCGTTTTCGAGATAGGAATACTAACTCCGCTATTTTCCACCAGGTGGCGCGGCAAGCGGTTTAACCTGGTACTGCATAGCCACTTTGCTTTACTTACATACCATTTTTAACACTATAGCTTTAGCCGTTTAGCAGTTAAAAGAGTTGGGACTGATTTTTTTGGGCACCCTGTATTTTCTTTAGATTGTAAAGATATTACAATGGGACCTATTGCAGACCAAGACCTTTTCAACAAAACAAAAAGTGTCAAAATAGGAGCATCCGTTCAGAAGTTATGAGCTAACAAACATAAAAAAAACATACGGTTTGAATTGAGAACCTTCCTTCTTTTTTGAAGTCGGTTAATAAAAACAATGCCCGCATTGCAGGGCCTGATTATCGCACGTGCACCCGGGGCTCGTGCCTTGGGCACGAAATTTCTGAAGGGCACAAAATTTTACTAATGGTTAAAAATATCTGATCTAAATCCCCGAGGTTTTTTTTTTTTTCGTTTTCTAATTCAACTGTGTTTTATTTTTATAAATAAAATTTTAAAATAAAATCTTGATTGGTACTGTACATAAGATCATTTGAAATACATGAAATTGTACAATTAACGTACGGTGAAGCATCGATTATCCGGAAACTTATAATCCGGCAGCATCTATATTTGGCTCAGTGAAGTAATTTTATTAAAACTAAAAACAGAAACAGATAATTTTTTTGCTTAAATACTTTTTCCAGTCAGTCTGCCTCGCCTGCTATAAATCATAGTATAATAATAGGGGCCTTTTTTTTTTGGGGGGGGGGGGGAGGGGGGCACTAAAAAAATTTTGTTAGTCGGGCTTTGCCGCATTGAAATCTCTGTAGCACCTTGGGATTCGTTTCACACTTGTTTCTCCCACAGACAATGAAAGGAATTTCACTGTTTTGTTTCAGCGCATTTGAAGAAAAAAAGGGGGTGGGAGGGGCTTTTAATGGACATTTTCTTAAACAATATTGTAAGTGGTTATAATATGTAACTATTTCCTGTGTTTGACAAATATATACATATTGACAGAGAAGAAAATGACTTAAGTTTAGCAGATCTGTACAAATTATTCCCGAGATCATTATTTAGGTTCCTCGCATCTTTTTTTATTATTAAACTCCAACATTTAGGAGATACTTCGATAAAGCATCGATTTCCTACAAATTTTGTATTCGAGCACTCTCTCAAAATATTAATGATATAATTAACAGCCGCATTACAGTGTTTTATATTGAAAACCTTGTATTTTATTTAAACTGAAATTTTGCAGACTTAGATAAATTAACATGGCTTACATCTACGCTGATAACTAATACCAGTATCATTCAAAATTCGATCCGAAATAATAAATTTTCTGTACCATGTGTCCTACAGTTACATCATTTTCAACAAAGGTTGTAGATATTCAACTCTCCAATTGAAAACATTCGTCAAAGTTCTCTTTTGCCCGAAGTTCCCTCAAGTATTTGCTGTTTTTTTCCCTCTATCGTACAAAGAAAAACTCTAAATTTCAAAATTTTAGACGTTTTTTCAGTTTTATTTGTTACTACAACTTTCTGTTGCAAAATAATAATAATAATAATAATAATAATAATAATAATAATGATAATGATGATGATGATAATTTTGACTTTTCCTACCCCCATGTTTTCAAGTCAAATGACAAAAATTCGAAATATGAAAAAGAATTTCGCTTTTTTTCTGTAATACTTTGATTATTCCTGATATCGGGACCAAAATGGCGGGACCAAAACGGCGGGACCAAAACGGCAGGACCAAAACGGCGGGACCAAAATTTCCTCGGGACCAAAGTGGCGGGACCAATTCGGCGGGACCAAAGTGGCGGGACCAAAACGGCGGGACCAAAGTGTCATGTACCCGACAATATATAGCGAAAATGTTTCAAAAGGTGTTATAAGCTTCCCATCATACTATAGATATGGGGAAATCAGGTATTCGGAAAATTTTTCAACCTCAGTTTTTTGACGTTTTTGCACTTTTAAAGTAAGACTCCTATATATACGAGCTGACGCTCAGCCATTTTGTTGCCTTAGGGTTGCCACATGTACCCAGCGTTTTCCGTAGATAAACAAACGGCAGCTATTATTTCTATTGTTT